>CM060415.1:22429205-23629205 GCA_030545235.1 Helianthus tuberosus | reverse complement strand
TAGCCTATGCATCTAGACAACTTAAGAATCATGAAGAGAATTATTCAACCCATGATCTAGAATTAGGAGCCATAATTTTTGCCCTTAAGATTTGGAGACATTACCTTTATGGTAGTAAGTTTACCATATTCACTTATCATAAAAGTTTAAGGTATGTTTTCGGGCAAAATGAGTTGAATATGAGACAAAGACGCTGGATGGAAATGCTTAGTGATTATGATTGTGATATTCAGTATCATGCAGGAAAGGCAAATGTAGTTGCTGATGCTTTAAGTCGAAAGTAATCATGAAAAGCCAAAAAGGGTACGTTTTCTTAAATTAAATCTACAAGTAGATGTAAATGAGCAAATTAGAAAAGCACAAGAATCAGTAATCAAGGATGATACTGAAAAATTAAAAGGTATGATGAAGGAATTAGAACAAGGAACAGATGGAAATTTGGAGATTCCATAAAAAGAGAATGTGGATACCAAAATTAGGAAATCAGACGTCATCATATATTAGAAGAAGCCCATAAGTTTAAATATACAATGCATCCTGGAAGTGATAAGATGTATCAGGATTTAAGAAAGAATTTTTGGTGGATAGGAATTAAAAAGGACATGGCAGCCTATGTTTCTAAATGTTTAACATGTTCACAAGTTAAAGCTGAACACCAAAAACCTTCAGGTTTGTTACAGCAGCTAGAAATGCCAGTGTGGAAATGGGAATTGATAACAATGGATTTTGTTACCAAATTACCCAAAACAAGGAGAGGTAGTGATACAATCTGGGTGACTGTAGATAGGCTAACCAAGTCAGCTCATTTCCTACCAATGAAAGAAACTTTCAATATGGAATAGCTAGCTAAATTGTATGTAAATGAAATAGTTTCACTACATGGAATTCCTTTATCAATTGTTTTTTATAAGGATAGCCGTTTTACCTCTCATTTCTGGTCAAGTTTCCAAAAAGCAATGGGAACCAATTTAAATCTAAGCACAACTTACCATCCTCAAACGGACGGACAAAGCGAAAGGACAATTCAGACAATGGAAGATATGCTTAGAGCTTGTGTAATTGATTTTGGAGGTAATTGGGATGATCACTTACCTTTAATAGAATTTTCTTATAATAATAGTTATCACACAAGTATCAACGCTGCACCATTAGAAGCACTTTATGGACGAAAGTGCCGAACCCCAGTCTGTTGGGTAGAAATTGGGGAAAAGCAACTATCTGGACCTGAGATAGTGCAAGAAACAACCGACAAGATTATTCAAGTCAAGGAACGACTGAAAGCAGCACGTGATCGACAGAAGAGTTATGCTGATAACCGACGCAAACCATTGGAATTTCAAGTAAAAGATAAAGTATTGTTAAAAGTCTCTCATTGGAAAGGAGTAGTAAGATTTATTAAATGAGGGAAGCTAAGTCCCAGGTATATTGGACCTTTTGAGATTATTAGAAGAATAGGACCTGTAGCCTATCAGTTACAACTGCCAGAGGAAATGGCAGGAATACATGATGTGTTTCATGTATCTAATCTCAAGAAATGCTTAGCTAATGAATCGTTAGTGGTACCTCTCAAGGATATAGAGGTTAATGAACAACTCAAATTTGTAGAAAGGCCTCTACAGATTGAAGACAGGAAAGTCAAGAATCTCAAGCACAAGAGATTACTTCTGGTCAAAGTGAAGTGGGACTCCAAAAGAGGATCTGAGTACACATGGGAGCTTGAATCGGAAATGCAAAAGAAATATCAACACTTATTCCAGTAAGACCTCGAGGACGAGCTCTAAAACAAGGTGGGGAGGATATAACAACCCTAAATTAAAAACCGACACCCTCGAAATATTTTTGACACCCTAATATATATTAAAATGTTCCTATATGTCTCTAAATACACCCCGTATGTCACGACCCCCGACCCCACCCTGGGCGGAATCGGGAGCCGTGAGCAGCCAAGTGGTACCGGTGGTTATTTAAAAACATTGCAGCGGAAATTTCATCAGGACCGTGAGTTAGGGAAAATATCAGAGTTTAGAAAACACTGGATTTTATTTATTAAATAGATGGGATAAAACCCATGTTTTTACAAAGGTAGCTTTAATATGGGATAACCCGAATACTTAAAATAACTTTTCTTAATTTAATTTAATTGATAAAATAAGCCACTTCCGTAAGCCTTTTGGTGTCGTATCCAACTCTTATTCCGATCTACTGTAATTACCTGAAACGCGTTTTAAAAAGGTTTTGTCAGCAGGAAATACTGGTGAATCATTCTTTTTACTAAAAACGACGCATTGTTATAATTTACAGTATTAAGAGCGATTACAATGTTTATACATATCAACCATCTACCCACGGTATTTATCACTCAACCACCTATTGGCTATCTCGTTGTCCAATGGTGTCTTTGATTATGGTCATATCACCCATTAGCTAACCCGTTGTCTAATGGTGACGGTTATCAAGTAATGTATACAAAACCCCACATACCGGCTGTAATTTGGAGATTACAAAGACTTAATCCCTGTAATTATAACTTTGAAATAAATAGGGTTTTGGAAAACAATTTGATAAAAAGAGAATGACTCACATTGCAGATTTATACGAGCAGAGTTTAGCCTACTAATTTGCCTTGTAACCTAATTTAAATAACAATGCACACGAACTAGGTCAGTAACTAATTCAGCATTTACGATAACTCACGAGACTAAAACCTTCACAATGAATAACAAAGTGCAATACTTAAACATCCATCGTATTCACAACGAATGACAAAGTATAACCCTAATTTGAGCAGCACTTAAACATTCATCAGATAGTTTCAATCGATCGGACATTGAATCGTAGTAGCGATCGAGTTATTACCCTGTTATCGGGGCAGAATTCAAGATTGTGTGTTTTTGTAGTATACTGACTATAACTCAGCGTACGAATTGAGTTTTTACGTCGAACCAACGCAGGAAATCAAGTCCCACACCCCTCTATTTATATCTGAAAAACAGCTCCCTCACGTGGCGCGAGGGACATCACCCTAGCATAGGGTAGCCCTGTGTCTTGGTAGCCTAGCTGAGTCGACCGTTCGTTAAAATTCGATTTCGACAACAAACTGTTTAGATAATACTGACTAGGAAATACCCCCCCCCCCTGAGTTTTAGGGGCCCTGATCCTGATTCCGATTGTTCTGAAAATTTTAGGTTTTGTGCAGGATTACTTGGGGGTCTCAATTAGGGTTTCCTATTGGGCAAATAAAATAACAGATAGGACTTTTGATGAAAATTGTTACAGAATAAAACGGTGAGAAAAGAGAATGGACCCACTTTGTAACTTTAGGGTTCAACTAGAAAACCTCCTGGTAGAAATTTGGGTATAACTTCTGAGCTATTTTAAAAAAATATATATAATGCACTCGTGTTAAGTATAGTATCCCTAATTCAACCTTGTCCCTATGTCACGAGACAGAACCTCAACGAACTTAGTCAGGCAGAGCCTTGACATGTGTTATGGGGCTCAGGATCAATCGGACAGGGTAGCGGTGATCGGGAGTTAAAACACTTAAAACGGGACAGGGCATTATTATTACTACAGATGAAAAATAAAAATAACAAATATAACTCTAGAGAGAGGGTGACGAAAAATACTCAACATGACCTTATCCTATTCTCCTATTTATATCAATTTGTACTGGGAGCTATGTACACTTGCCTTCAATTCAAGTGTGAAATTATGACACGTACTGTACACTTGCCTTCAATTGGAGCTATGATTCATTTCGAATGTTTAGTTTTAAATTTAATTATTTTAATATATTATTTGTTTACACGTACACATCCATAACAATTCAACTAGTATTATTATTTTATTATTATATATATTATAATTGATTTATCTGCTTTTCTTATTTGGCGCTTATAACTTTTAAAATATGACGTTTTATAAGACAATGAATATGTCATTAGAACGAGAATATTTGTATCTATATTTTGAACCAAGTTTCATTAAAAATAGAGTAGGTTCAAATATCATGTATTTTTATAATTTAATTATCAGATGGTCACTAGGCCCGTCTAGGTACTTCATATTTTTAACATTCAACTTACCCGTGATCTACCTGTCTAATAATATAAGTTTTTATATCTTTTTATTTTAATAGAAAGGTCACCCATATATAGGCCAATTAATTAGTATACCATTACAACCAACTATATATATAAAATAGTTTTAAAACTATTTGGGTCGAATAATTATATTAAAAATAAAACTAGTTACTAGTGGTTAATAAATTTAAACAACCCTATAATTCGTATATCATAAAAATAGGAATGTTACATCCTCCCCACCTTGTTTTAAATCTCGTCTTCGAGATTTGGGCTACGATATTTCTTTTTCCGAGTTATGTCATATTTTAAATAATAGGATTAAGGTAAATGATACAGAATCAAAACATCAAATTTTGTGAATACGAGTTTTACAATAAATTGGACTCAATGGTTCAACTGAATTAGTTTCAGAAATCGATGTCAAAAGAATGAGATAAAATGATATAATTACAAAGTGACTAGGTTCAAACCACAAGAGATATATGATCAATAGATGTCAAAATTGAATGTTTACAAGTTGTAAATGACTTAGAAACAATAGAGTTTACTGTCGAAATAAAACTTACTTTGATTGTCAACTGAGGAAGACTCAGAATCGACAGGTTCAAAATGAAATAAAAGCATGAAAATGATTTGTCAAATATTGAATTATGATATGAGAAAAAAAATCAGTGTGTTGATATTTATTGAATTACAAGGATATACCGATATACAATAGAATTTAGTGTATCATTGTCTTAACATATAGTTGTATTAAGACTATTTTCTAATGATAAGTCAAACGAAAGACATACGTGGTTTTGAATAATTCGTATGATTATGATTAGCGCAAGTTACAAGTTTATACTGATACCGCAAGGTGTCGTAATGATTGAAATAGTTCAATAATTATGGTGATCGAACAAATTCACCGTGTAATCAACTGAAAGCTTTAATGAAGTAAATTTGGATATTTATTTCGAATAGGATTTTCAATTGATGATGATAAGACCAATTGAATATCATAAAATTTTAAATGAAAGAATCTTTTAGAGGTACACAGGAATATAATATGAATTTGTGTACTCTTATCTTAACACATAATTGTATTAAGATTGTTTAAGATAATGAACCAACAAAATAAATAAATAAATCCGTACATCAAGTGTGAAAATGAGATTAGCTCAAGCTACAAATTTATTGTGACGCCACAAGGTGTCGTAGTAATCGAAATAATAATAGCGGTGACCGAACAAGTTCACCGTGTTTGAAATTAAATGAGAGTTCAACGAAGTAGGTTCGAATGTTTGTTTCAAAGAATTTAGTAGGATTTTCGATTGAAATTGAAACAATTGAATAATATTTCTTGAAGCAATAATTATCACGAAAGGCTTGATTGAGGCTGTAAGAACCATTTAAGAGATACACTGAGATATGACATGAATTTGTGTATCATTATCTTAGCACACGATTGTGTTAAGATTACTTTTATAGGATAAACCAACAAAGCGGATTCAATATAAATAAATAAATAATTAAATCCGTATATGATGTGTGCAACGAAATTAGCGCAAGCTTTAAATTTTTGAAAACGTCACCACAAGGTGATCGTGATCAATGAAACGATTTAATGAAATAGAAGACCAACAAGAATGTTATGGTTCAAGAGAATTGAAGTGCTTGTTGAGATTATTTCGAAGATGATGACTTCAATTCATCATATGGGACTTTGAATTGAATACGTAATGCGAGCAAGTTCAAACAATTGAACTTAGTTTAAACAAAACGAGTTTATGTATCAATAAGAAAGTTCGGACAAGGTCACAACAAAAACCATGTATGCCAAAGAAAATTAAGTTTTTCAAGAAATTCATTGACTTGATATCAAAGATTCATCGTTTTGCAAGAAACGTGGTTTACAATGCAAAGATCAAGTATAGCGAAACGATATTTGAGTTTTGATAAAACAACAAATTAGAATGAAGCCCTCCAATGGTCTTCATAAATCAAATGAACCACATGCGCAACAAACAGTGCATGTGTGACGTGTGAATTTACCAAGAAATGAAATAAATCAATATTCGCTACTATGAAAGAAATCCTCATGGTATGATGACCATTAGAGGAAGTAGAAACACGAAAGTCAACTCTTTATATGCAGAAGTCAGAATTTCAATGAAAGAAATATAAGAACTTTATCTGGAATTCCGTGTGATAACCGTTGTTTAGTGACATTACCAAGGAATGTCGAATGAAATGAAATAGGGGAGTTGCAAAGGTATGTGACTCCTTTTGCAGAGCAAGTAATTATGCCTCTGATTAGACTGTGCACTGATGGTTGTGAAACCTTGTTCCAACGTACCTCAGCGAGATTCATGTCGTTTGTAGGATCATGTGGCAAAGTGCCCCTTTTTTATCAGTAGTTCTCCTACTGCTGGGATGAGCATTGTTGTTGTCGTGATTGTTGTTGTCGTGCCCAAATCAAATTTTCCAAAGGTCTTGCCTTGAAAGTTGTGTGTGATATACTTTGACGTCTTGTGGACGTATAATTTAAGTTTCATGTGTTTTCTTGTGCACTAGCACAACTTTACATGCTTCTTACTTGCGTTAATAGTCTATGGTAACGAATTGGAAATTCTTTATACTTTTGATGGCGTCCCAACTTAAAGGGTTCCTGTCGTTTATTTTGTCGCATGAGTTACGAGACAGATGGTCAAACGAAATAATGTTTGATATCGGAATTATAGATATATGCACGAGATTCCTGATAAAGAAATCTAGATTTATTATTGACACATATGTTTGTGCTTTATTCTTAATTGACTTTTGGAATTCCTTATAGATATACATATCTATATAATCATATATTTCACATGCTGTAATATACATACCATTCATAAGGTCAATGTATTTAACATATTCATATTTCCAAAAACAAGTCAGATATCAGGTCATGATACTATTTAGGGAAAACTTGTCACTTGTTTGACATTTTATATACCTTCTTACCCGGTTCTAGCCGGAGAGGTAACCCCGTTATATCCGGACAAGCTGGAGAGTCTGCTACACCATACCCAGTCTTGTCGGAGAAGAAATTTATATTTCCCATAAATAGATTTTTTCTTAAATCATTATTTTGGAAAGCGCATTATGACTTTCAACAAAGACTAAGCAAATTAGTATTCACATGACGGATCATATTCTAGAACAAAGTAGTACCAATAAATAAGAAATAACAGTGGTCAAGTGTTATTGCTTATTTATTATACTTGCAACGTTCTAGTTATCATTCTCACGACATACCAAAACCCATCACACTTTATTACACAAGTATTTAGCTTATCTCGAAACTTATACTAAGGCATCTTTTCTTAAGTTCAAGTCTAAATGCTATCATGTATGCTACCAGTTAATAGTAATTTCCTAACTCTTTTATTTAAGCTTAGGTATTATTATCACAACACCTATTGGCTTAAATCAGTGGCTCTGATACCACCTTCTGTCATGACCCCCGACCCCACCCTGGACGGAATCGGGAGCCGCGAGCAGCCAAGTGGTACCGGTGGTTATTTAAAAACATTGCAGCGGAAATTTCATCAGGACCGTGAGTTAGGAAAAATATCAGAGTTTAGAAAATACCAGATTTTATTTATTAAATAGATGGGATAAAACCCATGTTTTTTACAAAGGTAACTTTAATATGGGATAACTCGAATACATAAAATAACTTTTCTTAATTTAATTTAATTGATAAAATAAGCCACTTCCGTAAGCCTTTTGGTGCCGTATCCAACTCTTATTCCGATCTACTGTAATTACCTGAAACGCGTTTTAAAAAGGTTTTGTCAGCAGGAAATACTGGTGAATCATTCTTTTTACTAAAAACGACGCATTGTTATAATTTACAGTATTAAGAGCGATTACAATGTTTATACATATCAACCATCTACCCACGGTATTTATCACACGACCACCTATTGGCTATCTCGTTGTCCAATGGTGTCTTTGATTATGGTCATATCACCCATTAGCTAACCCGTTGTCTAATGGTGACGGTTATCAAGTAATGTATACAAAACCCCACATACCGGCTGTAATTTGGAGATTACAAAGACTTAATCCCTGTAATTATAACTTTGAAATAAATAGGGTTTTGGAAAACAATTTGATAAAAAGAGAATGACTCACATTGCAGATTTATACGAGCAGAGTTTAGCCTACTAATTTGCCTTGTAACCTAATTTAAATAACAATGCACACGAACTAGGTCAGTAACTAATTCAGCATTTACGATAACTCACGAGACTAAAACCTTCACAATGAATGACAAAGTGCAATACTTAAACATCCATCGTATTCACAACGAATGACAAAGTATAACCCTAATTTGAGCAGCACTTAAACATTCATCGGATAGTTTCAATCGATCGGACATTGAATCGTAGTAGCGATCGAGTTATTACCCTGTTATCGCGGTGGAATTCGAGATTGTGTGTTTTTGTAGTATACAGACTATAACTCAGCGTACGAATTGAGTTTTTACGTAGAACCAACGCAGGAAATCAAGTCCCACACCCCTCTATTTATATCTGAAAAACAGCTCCCTCGCGTGGCGCGAGGGGCTGTCGCGTGGCGCGAGGGACATCACCCTAGCATAGGGTAGCCCCGTGTCTTGGTAGCCTAGCTGAGTCGACCGTTCGTTAAAATTCGATTTCGACAACAAACTGTTTAGATAATACTGACTAGGAAATACCCCCCCCCCCTGAGTTTTAGGGGCCCTGATCCTGATTCCGATTGTTCTGAAAATTTAGGTTTTGTGCAGGATTACTTGGGGGTCTCAATTAGGGTTTCCTATTGGGCAAATAAAATAATAGATAGGACTTTTGATGAAAATTGTTACAGAATAAAACGGTGAGAAAAGAGAATGGACCCACTTTTTAACTTTAGGGTTCAACTAGAAAACCTCCTGGTAGAAATTTGGGTATAACTTCTGAGCTATTTTAAAAAAATATATAATGCACTCGTGTTAAGTATAGTACCCCTAATTCAACCTTGTCCCTATGTCACGAGACAGAACCTCAACGAACTTAGTCAGGCAGAGCCTTGATATGTGTTATGGGGCTCAGGATCAATCGGACAGGGTAGCGGTGATCGGGAGTTAAAACACTTAAAACGGGGCAGGGCTTTATTATTACTACAGATGAAAAATAAAAATAACAAATATAACTCTAGAGAGAGGGTGACGAAAAATACTCAACATGACCTTCTCATATTCTCCTATTTATATCAATTTGTACTGGGAGCTGTGTACACTTGCCTTCAATTCAAGTGTGAAATTATGACACGTACTGTACACTTGCCTTCAATTGGAGCTATGATTCATTTCAAATGTTTAGTTTTAAATTTAAGTATTTTAATATATTATTTGTTTACACGTACACATCCATAACAATTCAACTAATATTATTATTTTATTATTATATATATTATATAATTGATTTATCTGCTTTACTTATTTGGCGCTTATAACTTTTAAAATATGACGTGTTAGACCATGCGTAGTGGGGCGTTATTTTTTAAAAATAATTGAAAAAAAACGCCCCAAAACGCCCCCTCCCCCACTACACTAGGCGTTTTGGGCGTTACTTTTGGAAAAAAATGGTTTTGGCGTTATGTTTAAAACGCCGAATTGGGGCATTTGTTTCTGACACACCCACATGACACTTGTGCAGTTGGAACCTTGGACCACAAGACCCACCAATCACCACTTGGACCACTCTGACACACCCACATGATTTCTTTTTTTTTTTTTTCATTAAAAATAATATGTCAAATGGGGCATTATATGGGGCATTATACCCACTACACCACTTTTGCTATAATGCCCCCTTGCTGACTAGGACGCCACGTGTCGTATAATGCCCCATGGTGGGGGCATTATAACCTTCTACCACTACACATGGTCTTATAAGACAATGAATATGTCATTAGAACGAGAATGTTTGTATCTATATTTTGAACCAAGTTTCATTAAAAATAGAGTACGTTCAAATATCATGTATTTTTATAATTTAATTATTAGATGGTCTAGGTACTTCATATTTTTAACATTCAACTTACCCGTGATCTACCTGTCTAATAATATATGTTTTTACATCTTTTTATTTTAATAGAAAGGTCACCCATATATAGGCCAATTAATTAGTATACCATTACAACCAACTATATATATAAAATAGTTTTAAAACTATTTGGGTCGAATAATTATATTAAAAATAAAACTAGTTACTAGTGGTTAATAAATTTAAACAACCCTATAATTCGAATATGATAAAAATAGGAATGTTACATCCTCCCCACCTTGTTTAAATCTCGTCCTCGAGATTTGGGCTACGATATTTCTTTTTCCGAGTTATTTCATATTTTAAATAATAGGATTAAGGTAAATGATACAGAATCAAAACATCAAATTTTGTGAATACGAGTTTTACAATAAATTGAACTCAATGGTTCAACTGAATTAGTTTCAGAAATCGATGTCAAAAGAATGAGATAAAATGATATAATTACAAAGTGACTAGGTTCAAATCACAAGAGATATATGATCAATAGATGTCGAAATTGAATGCTTACAAGTTGTAAATGACTTAGAAACAATAGAGTTTACTGTCGAAATAAAACTTACTTTGATTGTCAACTGAGGAAGACTCAGAATCGACAGGTTCAAAATGAAATAAAAGCATGAAAATAATATATAGTTGTATTAAGACTATTTTCAAATGATGAGTCAAACGAAAGACATACGTGGTTTTGAATAATTCGTATGATTATGATTAGCATTTAGCGCAAGCTACAAGTTTATACTGATACCGCAAGATGTCGTAATGATTGAAATAGTTCAATAATTATGGTGATCGAACAAATTCACCGTGTAATCAACTGAAAGCTTTAATGAAGTAAATTTGGATATTTATTTTGAATAGGATTTTCAATTGATGATGATAAGACCAATTGAATATCATAAAAGTTTAAATGAAAGAATCTTTTAGAGGTACACAGGAATATAATATGAATTTGTGTACTCATCTTAACACATAATTGTATTAAGATTGTTTAAGATAATGAACCAACAAAATAAATAAATAAATCCGTACATCAAGTGTGAAAATGAGATTAGCTCAAGCTACAAATTTATTGTGACGCCACAAGGTGTCGTAGTAATCGAAACAATAATAGCGGTGACCGGACAAGTTCACCGTGTTTGAAATTAAATGAGAGTTCAACGAAGTAGGTTTGAATGTTTGTTTCAAAGAATTTAGTAAGATTTTCGATTGAAATTTAAACAATTGAATAATATTTCTTGAAGCAATAATTATCACGAAAGACTTGATTGAGGCTGTAAGAACCATTTAAGAGATACACTGAGATATGACATGAATTTGTGTATCATTATCTTAGCACACGATTGTGTTAAGATTACTTTTATAGGATAAACCAACAAAGCGGATTCAATATAAATAAATAATTAAATCCGTATATGATGTATGCAACGAAATTAGCGCAAGCTTTAAATTTTTGAAAACGTCACCACAAGGTGATCGTGATCAACGAAACGATTTAATGAAATAGAAGACCAACAAGAATGTTATGGTTCAAGAGAATTGAAGTGCTTGTTGAGATTATTTCGAAGATGATGACTTCAATTCATCATATGGGACTTTGAATTGAATACGTAATGCGAGCAAGTTCAAACAATTGAACTTGGTTTAAACAAAACGAGTTTATGTATCAATAAGAAAGTTCGGACATGGTCACAACAAAAACCATGTATGCCAAAGAAAATTAAGTTTCTCAACAAACTTAGTCAGGCAGAGCCTTGCCATGTGTTATGGGGCTCAGGATCAATCGGGCAGGGTAGCGGTGATCGGGAGTTAAAACACTTAAAACGGGGCAGAGCTTTATTATTACTACAGATGAAAAATAAAAATAACAAATATAACTCTAGAGAGAGGGTGACGAAAAATACTCAACATGACCTTCTCCTATTCTCCTATTTATATCAATTTGTACTGGTAGTTGTGTACACTTGCCTTCAATTCAAGTGTGAAATTATGACACGTACTGTACACTTGCCTTTAATTGGAGCTATGATTCATTTCAAATGTTTAGTTTTAAATTTAATTATTTAAATATATTATTTGTTTACACGTACACATCCATAACAATTCAACTAATATTATTATTTTATTATTATATATATTATATAATTGATTTATCTGCTTTACTTATTTGGCGCTTATAACTTTTAAAATATGACGTTTTATAAGACAATGAATATGTCATTAGAACGAGAATATTTGTATCTATATTTTGAACCAAGTTTCATTAAAAATAGAGTAGGTTCAAATATCATGTATTTTTATAATTTAATTATTAGATGGTCTAGGTACTTCATATTTTTAACATTCAACTTACCCGTGATCTACCTGTCTAATATTATAAGTTTTTATATCTTTTTATTTTAATAGAAAGGTCACACATATATAGGCCAATTAATTAGTATACTATTACAACCAACTATATATATAAAATAGTTTTAAAACTATTTGAGTCGAATAATTATATTAAAAATAAAACTAGTTACTAGTGGTTAATAAATTTAAACAACCCTATAATCCGTATATGATAAAAATAGGAATGTTACACCGTATATGAAAGTCGTGCCCAAAATATGATTTAACATTAAAAATAAAATAAAAACAAAAATAATTGGGTCGTCGCGGGGCGCGACGCCCCTTGTCCTTAGTCGACGCGGGCCGCGACGAGGCTGGCCACCCGCCCTCCTCCGAAAGCCGCCACGTGGAAACACGTGGCGAGGCTAGAGTGGTGACGACGCAAAGCTAGGCCCTACACACCCTAGTCGCGGGCCACGAAGGCCCTCCTGATTTCCGTCGCGGGGCGCGACGACAAGCCCGACCAGCCCTATAAAGTTGGAGCTTAGCAGTTCATTTTCGTCGCTCAATCTTTCTAATTCTCTCTCAAATTTTCATATAGTAGGCATTATACTCGGGCAAAATACCCCCCTAAATAACGAAGTTCTGCTCCGTTGTAAGTATCATAACCCCTGGATACGTATTAGATACTCTGCCCGATTGATCTAGGGTTCTGTAACGACTGTCGTGGTTCTGCCCGACGTAGTCGTTGGAATGCCGTCTCGGGGAGGGTATTACTAATGTTAAAATGGGTTATTAAACTAACATGTGTGCATTTTTGTAATTTATAGATAATTCCCAGGGAACCCTTACTGAAAACCTAAGACAGCAATGTGAGTAATCTCCTTTTTGTAAACAGTTTTTACAAAACCTTAACTATTTTACAATGCAATTTAGCAGTGATTGAGTCTTTGTAATTCTACGATTACTGCCGGTATGTTGGGGTTTTGTATACAAAATGTGAGACACGTTACCATTGGACGAAGAGTTAGCCAATGTGTAATATGACCCACCAGTCAGGATTGACAATACTGAATGAGTAATTGGGTAGATATAAACATTGTAATCGCTCTCAATACTATTTAAATTAAATTAATATTTCTTGATTAAACTGGGATTCACTCAGCAGTATTTCCCACTGACAAATGTTTTTAAAACGCGTTTCAGGTAACACAATGTGAAAGCGAATTAGAAGCCAGCTGGATAGCACTGAAGGCTTGGAAAAGTGGCTATAAAAGTTACCTAAATAAAGAAGGCGTTTTATTTCAATAAAATGGGATTTATCCCTATAAATCAGTTTGTAATAAAAACTTGGGTTTTATCCCAATGTGTTTATTTCTATAAAAGGTGGTGTTTTACTCTGATCAAATATTTTCTAACTACGGTCCTGATGTAATTTCCGCTGCCAAATTAATAAACACCGATACCACCGACACTGAGTTCGCGGCCGCCCGTTCCCGGGACAGATAGGGGGCGGGGGTTGCGACATTTTACATCGAAATAGAATGTAAACGCTATCTTTTTTTGAATAGCAAAATTAAGTCTTTTAAAAACTACATCCATAGATCTCGAGGTAAGAACATTACCATGCATGATCTTTTGGACTCGACTAAGTAGGTTCACAGCTTCTGGCGCAAGAAAACAAAAGTATCCAAAGCAAATAAGATAAACAAGTGTTGGTTTTCAAGGCACATTTTCTCGTGTTTGGTCACTTACCCGAAACAACTTTTAAAGCAGTCAGACTCACCGTAAAAGCACTACCCCCAAACCCACAAAAGGGGAAACCCTTTGTTAGATCCGCACACACGTGTTTTCCTCCTATACATTGGTGCCTCTTTCTAAGCAGAATTCCAAGCACGCTTGAATATGTCAAAAATAACATCTCTAACCAAATCATGTCGATATTTAAACCCTGAGAGCTCTCTACAATGGACTACATGATCCTCAAAAGATTTAAGTCACATAATCAATTTCTCTTTTTTTGATGGCAAAAGGTGTAACTAAAGTTTGATTTGAAGAATGGATTTGAAAAGAAGGATTTGTATTGTGAGGGTTTTAGTAGGGTTTTTCACATCATCAATACTGAAAACTAGCTCACATTTCAATGTTTCATATCTTACCCTAACACATACTCTAACAAATTATATGTTAAGTATGCCAAAATATATAGTAACATTTTTTTTGACGGCAATATAGTAATATTATTACATTTATAAATTCAAAAACTCTGTTTTGATGTTTATTTAATGGCTTGGATGACAAGTAAAAGAAAACGATGTGATCATAAAATCAAAGTGTGATTAAACATTGTATTTGTTTATACATATAAAAAATCATTTAAAAATTTATTTATAGTACTTTTTATATATTACGGCGTATATTATACCTTAAATTCTTAAAACCTACTCTTTGGAATTTTCTCCAGAATAAATATATGTTTTCATCATATAAATTATTTAAAACTAAGTGGACCCCATTTTAACTAATTGAATAATCTTAAAGGTATGAACTTTACAAGATGGTGGGTCCAGAAAGCACCAAAAAGAAAAGTTTTTTTTATTTCATTTAAACAAATATAAAAAGCGAAATATATGAAGGATAAGATTCTTAATTGTATATTTTAGCAGATAGATTTGCAGCACTCAGACAAAAATGATTTAATTTTATCAGTGGTCCTTGAACATAAGCCAAGTTACATCTTGGTCCTCCAACTTTAAGAATGTTTGCATATCTGCTTATTTTCTAAGGTGTGAACACCCTCTTCATCATATGCGAAAACTAAACAGATTTATTGTCATTTTTATTAGAGTTTTAGAAGGGAAAATGCAACCACAACTTAAAGCAAGTAATCAAATAGGGGTGTACAATGGTCCACATCAAACCAAAAAGTGGATCCAAGAACTTGAACACATAATATAGGTTTGGAGTCAACTTAAAAAGGATTTGATCCTAAATTAGGTCTCTAGACTGAAACCTCTAGGAAAGTGATACAAGCATAATCATTACTACAACAACATTGTTCATTAAAGAATAAAAAACAACATTTTAAACTAGGTGTGTGTATATTAAACTGGATAGATCGGAAAACCAACCTTTCCACACTATAGACTAAGAATCATAATGTACAAAAGGGTACACAGAGTGAACACAAGATGATCCCTCTAGGGAAAAAAGACACAGCGACCACATGATAGAGGCGATGTTCCTGCACCACTTGCAACCGTCTTCTCCATGCTCTCTTACACACCTTTCTCCCCCGCTCTGCCTTCATCTCCTAGCATCCCGATCTTGAGTCCAATTCCAACTACTCAGGGGCGGATCCAACCCACATTTGTGGGTTTTCAGGAACCCAATGCGTTTGGTAAAAATTAGTGAGAACCTTATAGAATTAGAAAAAAAAAATAGTGAGAATTAAAAATAATTTACCAAAAGGAACCCATTAGAATAAAATTCTGGATCCGCCACTGCAACTATTTAGTGCGAGGTGGACGACTTCATTGATGATGATGCTTCCGGGGTGGACTCTGTCCACCCTAACCGGTCCCGATCCGATTCAATCCAGTTTTAAGACCATGGGGTGTGGTTTGCTTAGTCCTTTTGGGGACTACCCGCCATGTAGGCGCCACCTCACTATGGGTGGAGGACCATCCCCTTGGGGACTACCCAAGGGTGTGGAGGTGGAAGCAATGGACTACCCAAGAGCTGTACCTTGTGCTGATTCAGTTGTACCCTGCAAGGACCTGCAAGGAGAGGGAGAAAACAAACTTGAGGGCCCCACCAAAATATAATCAGCCAACCACCAAACTCGTCCCCAACGTCCAAATACCGCCGTTTGCACCGCGACGACCCGGAGGGGGGCGGTGTGGGACGAAGCCGACGACCCAACGTCGGGGGATGATCCCCACACCCCTCGGTCTAACTCACTAACCTAAAAATCTAAAATCATTGTACTCTCAAAGGACTAAAGTTGCAATTGACCCAAAGAATTCGGTAAGAGGGCCTAATTTTCCAATGTCATGAAAATGACAAGGCCCCACCTTTCCCACCCATCCATAGTCTCTCTCTCTCTCTCTGCACTTTTTGCCAATTGGGAAATTTTGTGTTGTCAGATATCTAACACACCAACAGTAAACAAATCCAGAACCAACACCCACCTCACAACTCACAACACATCCAAACATAACAACAACAACAACTCCAGAAAGTTCCGATCTTTATCATATCCTGCAACTAAATCCACCTGCAGCCCATCTGGGGTTCAACAAAGTAGTAAGCTTTCTGGGTTTTGATTGTTTTTGTTTCATAAAAATGGGTTCTTTTTTGTTTTTCTTGATCTTTAAGTTGTGGGTTTGATTTCTTGATTTGAATTTGGACCCTTTTTTGCAGAAAAAAAAATTGATTCTTTTTGTCAAAATTTAAGCTGTTCTTGTTGTGTTGACCTGATTGTTGTGTGTTGATCTGTGTTTTAGTTTAGGGTTTATATTTTCAGTTTGAGTTTGATTCTTACAAGTTTGATCTATCATGCATCCTTTTTGTTTGACTTTTTTGCACTTGTGAAGCTTTTATTGTCATTGATTTTATGTTTTCCAGCAGAATTCTATATGATTCATGTATGTATATGTTATATGTATATATTAATATATATGTGTGTGTGTGTATACACAATTTTCAGATGTATTTGCTGTATGCACTTTGCAGAGTAATTAATCTCTATGCAGCCAATCTGGTTTAGGGTTTTAACCTGCTAAAGAAACCTTTTATAACTTTGCTATAACATTCTATGGATGAAGATTCCAATCATGTTAAAAGATATTCTCTTTAATCATTGCTGGCAAATATACTATATTCGATGTATCAGATATGTTTTTCGAATCCTACGATATTTTGTTCTTAAATCGACCCTTTTTCGAATCGTACAATAAATTGTTCTTAAATCGACCCTTTTTCGGTACCTTAGAACATATTCTGAATCAATAAAGTGTGTCCTTTTTTTGGTAAAAAGTAGCAAAATTCCATTTTCTTGATCAAATTTCTCATTTTTCATATACTTGTTGCAGGTTTCGTTGAACAAATCGAACATTGAGCGAAAAAATGGGATACCAGTGTGATCATTGTGGGGAAGCAAGATCAATGGTGTATTGTAGATCAGATGCAGCGTACTTATGTTTATCGTGTGATCGCATTGTTCATTCTGCAAACGCGTTATCGCAACGCCATTCGAGGACACTTGTATGTGATAGATGCAATTCACAACCCGCATTGGTTAGATGTATCGAAGAAAAAGTCTCGCTTTGTCAAAACTGTGATTGGGTCGGTCATAACGGGTCAACAAAGCACAGTAAACAGACGTTAAATTGCTATTCGGGCTGCCCGTCGGCTGTAGAACTTTCTTCCATGTGGTCATTTATTTCGGATTCGGGTTTTGTTAATGGGTCGACTTGTGAGCAAGAAATGGGCTCAATGAGCATTGCTGATAATAATAATAATAATAATAACAATAATAATAACAACAACAACAACCAAGATTTTCCTGCAAGCGGAAATAATTCAAATGTTTGGACGGGTCCCGTGGGTATTCATGTCGATAGTAAGCCACAAGTTATAGTTCAACAAGTTGGACACGTATGTTCTTCCGCATCGAAGGTGAATTCTAATCAGTTTATGTTAATTTAGTCGTTAACAAACCCAAGATTAGGGATGGCAATGGGGCGGGGTTTGGGACGGGTTTAGGTAATCCCAACCCCAAACCTGATTAGATAAATTCGTCCCAAACCCGTTAATTTTTAAAAAATTACCCGTTGGGTATACTCAGCCCAAAACCCATCGGGTAACTACTAACCATTACATTTAGAATTATCATTATAAAAAATACATCAATAACTACAATGTATATAAATAAAATACCAAGATGTATATAAATAAATACTCAAATGTATAGATGCCAAAAATAGTGTATGCTAATAACAGATATACCATATACATATTCAAGAAAATAATAGAAACTATACCCGTATACAGTTGGGTAAACGGGTACACTTTATCGGGTGATCGGGTCGGGTAAACGGGTACACTTTATCGGGTAATCAGGTTGGGTAAACGGGTACATCACCAAGTCCCAAACCCATCCCAAACCTGCGAAAAAACAAAAACTAATCTCAAACCCGATTACCCTACCTCAAACCCGTCCCACATGTGTCGGGTTTCGGGTTTTCTCAATGGGTTCGGGTTCGATTGCCATCCCTATCCAAGATAGCATCTTTACTAACATTATTTGATTCTGGTTATTAAAGTCTACATAGTTGCTTTCAAAACGCACATCCAAACGTCCCCTATGATTCTGATTACGTTTGTATGTAGATATCGCATTCGGGGACAAAAGACCCTGAGCCGGTTCTTGACGATGACGGATTCTATGCTGACTTTAGTATGGATGAAGTTGACTTGAGCATCGAGAATTACGAAGAGCTCTTTGGTGTAGGCCATAATGATCCTGAACATCTTTTTGCAAAAGACGGGATTGATAGTTTGTTTGGTGGTGCTGAATCGTCGTATGCTGGAAAGGTAGTACGTCATTCACCATCCTTTAAAATTTATCGTCGATATGATTAAATTTATCATCAAGTAGCACAAAACAAGATGCGGTTGCTTGATGTGTTACATGTTTCCGTTAAGCCATTGTATTCAAACTAGTGTGCTTAATACTTTCGAACAAGGCTTATAAGGAGTAAAATGTCATGGGTAGGCCTGTCCGATACTTTTTTTTTTTTAACGATCTGTTATGAATACTATACTTTTTAAACTATAAATACAAAAATGTCTTAAGTAACCTACAAGTTAGTGACCCATTACACTATAAAACAACAAGCATTAACATTATAATATTTATACATATTTCATATTTATGTTTACAACATTACACCTGCATATCGGGGCGGGGCCCTCATAAGCTCAAGCTCGGCTCGTTCTATGTATCGAAGATGTTCATAGAAGCTTGACTCATTTGCACCCCTACTTCAAAAAGGTGGTGATTTTGGTTATTTACTTTTGTTTTTGTGGTTAGGAATCTTCAACAGGACACGCAAATCAAGCGCAACCCGCATGCAGTAATGCGGCATCAGCCGACTCGTTAATGAGCTGTAAAACAGAACCGCCTCCTTGTTATGCAAGGCAACACTCGAATATCTCGTTCTCAAGTCTCACTGGGGAAAGCAGTGCTAATGAATATCAAGAGGCTTCTTCTATGCTTTTCTTGGGCGAGCCACCATGGTACAACTCGGGCCCCGGCCCTGGCCTGGCCCGTGATCAAGCCACCACCCCGTCTGGTAGCAGAAGTGATGCAGTCCTACGTTACAAGGAAAAAAAGAAAATGCGAAAGTAAGTCTTTTTACTAGTCAAGTTGGAAGTGGTAATTTTCACCCAAATACTTATTAATGGGTTGGGTCGGGTTATTATTATTTACGGGTCATACAGGTAAAATTAAAAAAAATGACCCAATAAGTTATTTGTGAATAAAACCGTTTTCTATCATTTTGTGTAGAAAATTAGGGGTGTGAAATTCTGACACGACCTGAAAACATTGTGTTGTTTGGGCTGTTTTTGTCTGTTTGGCTGTTTTTGTTCTTTCCTTGGTATGCCAAGGTTTTGGTGTGTAACATTTCAGTTGCACAATTTGTGCTTTTTGGTTTATAATATTCACCGGGGTAACCCTTTACCCAAAAAAAAAAAAAACATGACACGAACCTAACACGAAATTCGCAGGTTTGTGTTTAGTCTAAACGGGTCCGGGTCAGTTTCAAGTTGAACCTACAACCCGTTTAGCTAAACGAGTCAGGTTCGTGTCAACCTGGTCGGCCCGTTTACCCATTTATATTATATTATATTTTTTACAATATATTTTATGTCATAAATTATATTGGATGTGTATTTTTGCTAAAATAAAATTGTAACTTAAAATGGATTATTATTGTAACCAACCAATATACATTTATAGTTGACAAAAGTAATTATTTATCACAGAAACTGTTTTTTGACATGATTTACAGATTTGACAAGAGAGTGAGATATGCTACACGAAAGGAACGGGCGGATGTAAGAAAGCGTGTGAAAGGACGGTTTGTGAAGGCGGGTGATGCTTATGATTATGACCCGTTGAGTCAAACCCGAAGCGTTTAGGTTCTAAAAGTGTTAGCACCCTAAAATGTAGCAGCTGGATCATAAATTTGGAGAGAGGTTATAATGTTGAATAATACAAATTAATTGTTGCAAAAAGTTGTATAAATGAGGAAATGGATGATCAGACCCAATATGCAGTTTTGGTTTGCAACTTGTTGCGATAAGGGAAGCCGCGTGCCCGCGTTCGACTTTGAAATTTGTTACGGCACGTCTTCACTTCGATCGTCGACTGACAAATGGTATAGATAGACGATTAGGTTGTGTAAATATGTTGGTATGTATGTCCATTTAACACTTGATTGAATTTCGAATTCCATCATTTTTCATAACTGAACCGGTCATTAAACCAGCCACCTTAGCGGTCCACTTGGTCGAAGCGATTTCGAGAGTTCGATTACATCATTAAATGATTAAAATAGTTTATATAATTTTATATATATATATATGAATGATTTAAAACAAAATATGAAATTGCTTTAAACTTTAGTGTAAGTTTATGATTTTAACAAATTATGGAGCATGAATAAACAAATATGGAGTTTAAAATAACAAATGTACTGGTGAATGAAATTTTGAAAGCAGTTTAGACCAGGTGTAATGAGTTGGCACCCAGACTCACACTTGTTATAACGCTCACTCTCTAGCCCTTAACGCGCTCATAATGCCCATAGGGCTGTGTTTAACGCCCAAGCATGCTGACGTAGGTTGAGGCGTTAAACCACTTCACACAACCTTAAAAAGAATTGAACTGATCCATGTTTGACCACCCATCCACTTCGTTTATAAGAACATTTCGTATTCAGATAATATCCGGTGAATTTGATTTTAAGTTTTTTTTTTTCGGATTTTAACATGAATGTATGCGAAATTAGACATTCTAATTTCATAAGACCAACCAATCACATGCCTAGTATAGGATAGAATATTCACCAAACGTAGGTTTTCATGTGTTTTGGAATTTAATTAGGATAATGACATGGAACGGTCTGGTCACTTTCAAGGTCATCTCCAATGTACGTTATGATGCAAACTCACTTAGGGGCTGTTTGTTTACCTCTTAATGGGGTTCTTAATGGTTCAGACCTCTTACTGGTTCAGCACTTAATAGTTCAGACTGTTTCGCGAGCAAATGTCTGAATGGTTCAGACATTTGCCTCTAAATGGTTAAGCATTATACAAAGTCTGAATGGTCAAGACTTCTAATCTGAATTGGTTAGACATTTGCCTCTAAACAATTAAGCATTATACTGGCTCTTAATGGTTCAGACATTTTACTGATTCAGCACTTAATGGTTCAGACATCTTATTGGTTCAGCACTTAGGAGCCGTTTGTTTACCTCTTAATGGGGCTCTTAATGGTTCAGAACTCTTACTGGTTCAGCACTTAATGGTTCAGACCGTTTGTTTCGCAAGCAGATGTCTGAATGGTTCAGACATTTGCCTCTGAATGGTTAAGTATTATACCAAGTCTGAATGGTTAAGACAATTCAGACATTTGCCTATGAATGGTTAAGCATTATACTGGCTCTTAATGGTTCAGACCTCTTACTGGTTCAACACTTAATAGTTCAGACCTCTTAATGATACCGGTTATCATGACAAACCGAACCAACTCCGACCGAATAACATTGGTACCGGTATTGGTAGAACCATTGCCGGTTGCTACTATTCATAACTTGTGTAAACAAAGTTGTATTCACACATGTATTTGTTTTAATCTCTTTTAGTTGTTATACTGAGTGCATGTATCGTATCATTACCGTAATGAAATGTACCGACGCTGCTAAGCGTAGGAAAACCCACTAGTTATAAATAAATTTACCTCAACTCCAACAGTTCATTGTTAAATTGATTGATTGTCACTTTTATAATTATCATTCAAACCTTATTACAATCCATAGTTTTGATTATTTAGAAGAAAAAAAACTTACTCATCTATAAAGGAAAACCATACAGATCTTAGAGCAGCCAATAACAAATTAAGAATTTACAATTCAGTCCTCCAAATTTGAAATATTTACAAATGAACCCCTCCATTTTGCTTTTGTTGCACTTAAAATCCGTGCAGTGCTCATTTTCCTCATGTATAAAGGTCAAATCATCATTGAACTCATGCTAAACATTTGTAGTTATGAAATTTCCCATCTGCCATACTCAATCTAGAAGTGGCAAAACACAAGTCAGTCGAGTTGGACAACGGGTTAGATTGAGCTTAGATGAAAACGCGCAATTTCTAACTATGAGTCAAAACAACTAATCAAGCATTCAAGTCGGGTTCTGAATTTTACTCGCGCTTCTTTGAACCAAATCTTGCACTAAACATTTTCCAGTATTTTCTAGGCCATCAACTCTAGCCGCGATATCATGAACCATCTTTTCAACAACCGTTGAACTCGGTCTCTTTTCTGGATGTGAGTCCCTAAGCAAGTCCAACAGGGTCCTAGCCATATCCTGGCCTTGATCGGTTCCATATGCAGTTAACCGTAACAGCCCAGGAATCGCACCTTGGTTCAGTATAAGTTCCCTATATTTACTTCTGCAGCTTAAACACAATGTAAGTAAAGCACTAACCGCATGTTCAGTGCTAATTAACGATCCGTCTTCAATCGTTTCCACCAACGTTAGTATCCCATCTACAGTGTTTGTGATTGTTAATCTACCTTCTTCGGACTTTAAAACAATTTTAATTAAAAACGTTGTTTTTTCAGCGAACTTTGAGGATTTTTTGCATTCTTTAAGGAGGTTGATGAGAGGAGGGATTGCTTTAGCGTCAGGGGTTACGGTTGGTTGTTGTTTTGAGGTTGTTAGGTTATAAAGGGCGGTGACAGCATCGACTCTTGCTTGAACGGTCCCACAACTGAGGATTTGAACTAGTAGTGGTATGACACCGGAGTTTATGATGGTTTGTTTGTTAGGTTGGGCCGTTGACAAAGTCAATATTGCAGCAGTGGCTAGTTCTCGCAAGGTGGTGTTGGTATGTGAGTTGAGAAGGTCCACGAGCGGAGGGATCGCGCCACTTGTCACTATTTGCTCCTTGTTTCTGGAATTCAATGCGGATGTTGAACTCGTTAGACAGATAATTAATTTAACAGATTATCGTCAATGCGAAATTAGGCAAAACTACATTTCAAAATAGTGATAGTTGTTTTTCACCAAATTTGCGACAATAGCTTGATGAAAGTTGTAATCCTTCATGACCATAGCCACAGGGCTTCATTCAATTTAGCTTCATTGAAACCCTAACATGAGAGCACTACATGTACAGAGGATCCATTATATAGCTTTTGCTCTTAACTATGAGCACTAGACACTAAACTATCACAATTACTTCAAATTTCACAACACACCTTCGCAACTTTCGCACTCAATGATAATTTATGAGCCACGACAGTAAATGACAATATCAGAGATTCAAACAACTAAGACTACGGATGAACACAACTACAACAACAACCGTATCCAGTAAATCCCACAAATAGCAGAACTATTAGTAGGGTCAGGGGAGGGTGGGTTGTAGGCATACCTTGCCTCTATCCATAGGAATAGAGAGACTGCTTCCAACGAGACCCCCGGCTCCAACACAACAAAGAAACAAAACTAAAGATAATGAAATAACAAATTTGCAAATGACAAAACAAAAACGAAAGAAGTGGTGAAAGGGTAACATGTCAAAAGAGAGAGCTGGTATAACATCATAAAACAACATATATGCATATGTACACATATACAATCACAAGAAGCGCCCACCTAAAGAGCAGGAATATCTAAGCTCCTAACACAACGCTAAGCCACAATGTTTCCCATCCCTAAAAATCTCTAACCTTAATCCTAAAGTCCTGTCCTGGACCATGTCCTCAGAGAGGTGCAACTCTAACAAATCAAGTCTAATCTGCTCATCCCAAGTCAATTTGGGCCTGCCTATACACCTCTTCCCCTTCACGGTGAGGGTTTCCACTGCTTTAACGGGTGCCGTCGTTTGCCTCCTTTTCACATGCCTAAACCATCTCAACCTCCCCTCCTTTTCACGGATGAACACAACTATTATCATGAAATGTTCATATCAACTACAACTTACACACTCAAGATAATACCCTCTATATCAGAAATTCTAACTCTTCTAAAACCCTAACAAATACAATAATTTACAGTCATAAAGTGATGAAAACCGAAAATAACTAACCGTTCGTTTCTAGAGGCGATGTTCATATCAACTACAACCTTAGCATTCAATGATAATATCCTCTCTATTGCAGATTTAAACTCTTCTAAAACCCTAACAAACTAATTGTACAGATAAACACAACAATTGCAGCTACAAAGTGATTAAAATTAAAAATCGAAAATTACTAACCGTTCATTGCTAAATGTGAATGTTCATATTACGCACTCAGTGATAATATCCTCACTATCCGAGATTCAAACTCTTCTAAAACCCTAATAAACTAACCGTACAGATAAACACAACAATTTGCAGTCATAAAGTGAACTACAGCTTACTTACACACTCATTGATAATATCCTCTATTTGAGAGCTTCAAACTCTTCTAAAATCCTAACAAACTAACCGTACGGATAAACACAACAACTGTCACTCACAAACTGATGAAAACCGAAAAACCTGTACAAATTACAATTACTAACCGTTCGTTTCTAGAAGCGAGATTGAGAACCGCAAGCAAGGAAGCATGACGAGCGTCATGATTTCTGGAATACAGCATGAGAACGAGCGGCTGAATAACTCCGGCAGATGCGAATTTGGCGCGAATTTGATGGGAGGAATTGTGGTGGTGGCGAATGAGGCTTCGAATCTCTCTGGCGGCGTGAATTTTGACGGTAAGATCTCCGGCGATGAGGTTACCGGAGATTTGATCGATGAGTGTTTGTTTGTAACTGCTGCGAGTGAATGGAGCTGCATCCTCTTCTTCTCCCATTATTGTCTGTCTCTATCAATGAATATGAATGAATGAATGAATGAATGATGATTCAGCTACATGCCCATGCGAATTGTACACACATACTTATTAATTAAAAAAAAAAACTATATTTATGTAATTAATTCGATTATTTAATATTTAAGATTTAATATTAAATGGAATGGAATCTTGATTAATGATAGTCATTGTAGAGGGTTTAAACTACGCTCTTGCTATTCTCACACCCCTACATATTATTCTTATATCTTTTTTCACTCCATCTCTCTCATTAGAGTTAATTGTCCGGATGGTCCCTGTGGTTTCATGTTTTTTTCATGTTTAGTTCCCACATTTCGGAAATAGCAGGTATGCTCTCTATGGTTTGTCATTTTGTTACTCGGATAGTCCACTGAAATTTACTCAGGGGACTACCCGAGTAACAAAATGCAAACCATAGGGAGCATACCTGCTATTTCCAAACTAACTTACATCTACTCAGGGGACTATCCGAGTAACAAAATAATAAACCATAGGGAGCATACCTGCTATTTCCAAACTAACTAACATCTACTCAGGGGACTATCCGAGTAACAAAATAATAAACCATAGGGAGCATACCTGCTATTTTCAAAAGGTGGGGACTAAACGTGAAACCACAGGGACCATCCGGGCAATTAACTCCTCTCTTTATATATATATTGATGTATGTAAACTCACATTTATTTAGCTTTGGATATTGGTTTATTTGGTTCGTTTGTTTGGATAGGGTTAGTAGTAGAACTGAATAACTGGAAAAAAATTTGTTTGGTTTTTTGGTTATAGATAAAGTATGATTTTTGGGTTTTTTTTTGGGTTACTGATGGTTTTGCACACTCCTGTTTATTTTATTTGATTAAGGTTGTAAACGAACAGAACGTTCAACGAACAGTTTGTGAACCGTTCGGCGGGAAGTTCGTTTATCTTCGTTCGATTAGCTTAACGAACAACACGGACAAAATAATTCATTCGGTTAGCTTAGGGAACGAACACGAACACATATCTCGTTCGTTCGACTGCGTTCGTGAACGTTCAGTAATATGTTCGGCTACATTCGTTCATGTTCGTTTGTTTACGTTTGTTGTTGTTCTTTTGGATACGGTTAGGAGCAGAACTGAATAACTGGAAAAAAAAAATCAGTTTGGTTTTTTGGTTATGGATAAGGTTTGATTTTTGGGTTTTTTCGGTTACGGATGGTTTTGCACACCCGTAGTTTAATTCACTTGGGTTTTTTCGGAAAAAATTGAAAATTAGAGTTAAATGAAAAATATATAAATATTAGTTTAATAATTATCTTTTTTAATTTAAGTAAACAATACTAATTTTATTATCGCTTTAATCAACTTACATCAAAATAGAAGGTAGAAAAAAATTATTTAAAAAAATCATAATATTGAAACATCTGATAAAAGTTAAATGACTATAGAAAGAAAGTCTCTTCAATAGAAACTTAGTTCGGAGACGAGTGTATCCTGATGTGGTGAATTTCGTCAGTAGACCATTTGAATGATTCGTTGACCGTTTAAAAAAATAGAAACTTAGTTACAATTGGATTAATTATCCGCAAAACTTAAATAAATTAATATTAAATGATTAAAAACATGCATAAAATGCCAATAAAATAAGAGACTGATTAAAGCAAAATATATTACATAAAAAACAACAAGATCGATTGGCAATATGAAGTGTGTAAAATATGCAAAATATATTCTTTTAAAATTGATAAAATAATAAAAGTTATAGTACAATTATTCTAGGAATAAAAAAATATCGAATATAATATTATTTTAGAATTTAGACACAAATCCACAAGAGGAAAATGAGATAATGGTGGGACCAGTGGTCAAGATTTGGGTAGGGAACTAAGGAAGGAATCATGTATAAGAATCTAAACAAGCAGCATCAAGCCATTCAGATAAAGACAACACATGCATATGTATGATGTATCTTAAAGTAACAAACAACTTTATTGTTATTTCTAGTTACAGAATGATAAATATCATAATGTTAATTTGGTAAATGCTTATTGTCTTATAGTATAATGAAAATTTTTTTAATGCTTATTGTATTATAGTGTAAATGAAAATTGTAACTTAGATTAACTTGTTAAAAACTAAATTCAATCGAGTTATTTATTGGGTTTTCTCTTAAATTAGTGTATAGGCATTTTATCCCAAAACATTATAGCCTAGTGGCATCTTGGGTGGGATAAGGCTTAGGTGGTGTTTGTTTTTCTAAAAAATATATGCGCAGGCTCTTCTGTCTGCGCCGCGCAATCATTGCCATCTGCAGACTATTTGTTTTTCCGAAGATATTTTATTAGAAAACGACTGCGCGAGCTCTTCTTGGTTCAGACTTGGCCCAATCACTTCTAAGGTCTGTAGAGGATTAAACACCACCACCCACCACCATCCATCACCACCACCCACCACCTGACCATCGTCCACCGCCCACCATCGTCCATCACCACCACCACCGTCCATAACCACCACCATGGTCTACCACCACCGTCCGCCACCACCCACCACCACTACCAGTTTATTTTTGAAGTCAACATACGTTAAAAAACAAAGAGTTTTATTCTTGCTGGCTTCAGAGGTTTTGTCTACCTTTTCTTCTATAGATATTTACAGATGTGGTTCGCAGACCGTAGAAATTTTATCTCTTAAAAAACAAACAACACCTTAGAGACCATTAGGGTTAGGTCCTTAGTTCGATTCCCATAGGGGGGCGGGGGGGTTCCAGATTTATTTATTGAGTTTCCTCCTAAATTGGTGTATAGCAGTATAGGTATTATAGTCTAATGGAGCTGGATATGATCGGACGGTTCCGGTGGTGACACAATTATACTTCAGTGGTCCGTCAATGATCCAAAATTTGCCGTTAAAAAAATACATTATGTATTTTATGTTATATATATACACACAAAAAAGCACACATGCATAATCATATATAAAATTAACAATTAAATAAATGAGATAAGTCGAGCTTCCTCTCCTAACAATACTTGTAATTCGAGCTTTAGTAGGAGCTCAAAATGAGCCGAGCTCTCTTAAGAAAAACTCAAGCTTACTAAACTAAGAGCAGATCAAGCTTAGTCAGGACTCAACTCGACTCGTCTCGTTTACACCCCTAATATTAAAAAAAAAATGAACACTTCTAGACTATACCATATACCAATTACAACAGCTCAAATGCATCCACTCTTGCTTTAAAAATTCACTTTACAAGCAACATCAAACGGAAAAATTTTGTAAACCGGCCCAACTAACTTTTAAAAATTGGTCATTTAACGGTTACAAGAGGATTTCATCATATTCTTTTTTACATACATCCTCAAAACGATAAATATATCGAAAAAATCCAGCCTCCTACGAATGATTTACACGCGAATCCAGCCAATTATGTATCATCATCATCTTAAATCTTTTTATCACTAATTTCTTCTCAAATACCATAACTTTTGTTAAAACTGGTGATTGTTTAATAACTCCTAGTATTCAGCTGGTTTCATTTCTTTGATCCTTTCAGTAGTTATTAGGCCAGTTGATTTGCGGTGTGGGTCCCCCCATGTCACCGCCGGGCCCAGCCAGCGTTTGTGACTGTTGAAGAAGCGGGTGAACTGCACTGGTGGTTACTGGTTGAGCCGGGTGGTGGTGGTGGTGGTAAATACTAGCGAAAGTCCCGTGGCTGGCTTGTGTCGGTGTATACGCAACTTGACCGCCTTGCGGAATGTTATAGAAAGAATTAGCCTGCGGACCAGACATGTCTCGACCCGGTGCAGCCATCCATACACCCGAACCTTCACTCTGCATATAAACAAAGAATTCACAAACATGTTTTTTTATCATCTGATCTACCCCTAAAGTTTGATTAATTGTCAAAAGTAAAACTTTGTAAATGTCACTTTGACCCCCTCAAGTTTCTAAAGCTTAGAGTTTACCCGAAAACTAATTTCTTACGTTTTTACTTTTATGTACGTGTCGGTATAAATTCGATTTCGTCTATGCTTTATCGTAATTTTTGTTTGGAAACGAGTCGGGTCAATAATATAATGTTTTGTTTTTATGTACATGGACTACGTTTTGACGTAAATTTTGTTTGGAAACAAATCGGGTCAAATCTAATACGTTTTCATTCGATGGTATAAATCTAAGTTACTATACGTTTCAACGTAAATTTAGTTCAGAAAAAAGTCAGGTCGACTGTGGACCAGTGGTCTATATTTTATCAAGCGGCGTACAACGCCACCACACGTATTTATTTTATTTATTTAATGTACGTTTCGAGTCGGTCTACATTGACGTAAATTTTGTTTGGAAACAAGTCATGTCAAATATAACACGTTTTCATTCGACAGAATGAATTTAGATTACTCTACGTTTCAAGGTAAATTTAGTTCGGAAACAAGTCAGGTTGATTGTAGTCTATAATTTATCACGACGCGGGTAAAAAAACTAGTTATCCATGACAAATGAAGTTATGAAACTAACCTGCTGTCCGGTAATGTAGACGTTACTTTCCTTAAACTGGGACCCACCAAGGTCTTCATCGGGGGTTGAATTGCCAGCTGTATTAGCCGAACCCGAATTATACCCAGCTGGGTTTAAACCATACGGTCCATAGCTTCCGGGCATTCCAATATTAACCGGGTTCCCTGTGTTACCACCCGTTTTGTATTGCGGAAGTGGGTATTTAGGGCTAGTCAATGGTGGGGCCGGGTACATATTACCAGCTTGAGGTTGTTGCGGGAATGTATTATTACTCAAAAATTGGTGAATAGCTGGTTGAGGTACGTAAAACGGGGGGTAAAACGGTCCATATGGGATGTAATTTGGAGGGTAATGCGGTAAATGAACCCCGGTTGGTTGCCTGAAAACGGATAGTGGTTGTTGAGTTACGGCTATGGAGGTTTGCATAAATCCGCCGGTTTGTGTGGTGGCTATTGGTGTTGGACCGGCACCGGATAACATTAGTGAGTTCCCAACCTGCGGTTCAAATTCCAAACGTAAACGATTCGGATTGTGTTTAATTATCTACTGCGTCAAATGGGAGTCAAAACATGTAGCTTAAAAACCGGTCAAATCGGTTTAAATGTTGCCTAAATTGTATTTTCTTTTCAATGCATACCCCTCCTATAAATCACTTAATGAGTTTATTCAAAACATTTTCTTATTACTTTAACAATATATTTTCTGCACTCAAATTTAACACAGATTATCTATAAAAAAAATTGAAAATTTAGTAATAATGTTTGCAGTCAAAATTTCCTACTGGCCATAACCTATTTTTACATTACACGATAAATCACTTTATTCAAAAAATTAGATTATTACTCTAATATTATATATTTTACGTAGTCACATTTAACACGAATTATTTATTTATAAAGCTAAAAATATTGACAAAGAACTACCGATCAAAATTTACTAAAACTCGTTACATGATAAATCACTTTCTTCAAAAAAAAATAGATCGTCGTTGAAATACTATATACTTTTTAAAATCACATCTAATTACTCTTAAGAGAAAAATAAAAAATGTTAGGAGAAGAAAATAACTAAATAAATGTTTTGAGTCAAAACTTCCCATTCTGGCCAGAGCCTGTTTAGACTCGTTACATGATAAATCATTTTATTCAACAAAAAAAAAACTTATTATTGTAAAAAATATATATATTCTATAATTAGATTTAGAGCAAAAAATATTTTTAAGAGCAGTTTCAATAAACTATGGGGAAAGTGTTCCATTTTGCCTTTTACACAATAAATCACTTTTTTTTTTAAATAGCTTGTTACTGTAAGATAAATAATATACAGTTTCGGTAAAATCGCATTCAACACAAATGGTTTACTAAAAGAAAAACTAATATACTCTTAAAAAATGTTCCGGGTAAAAAAAAATTATGTTCCGACCCAAACCAGTTTTGATTCGTTACCTAACCCGTCCGGCCCGCTCATTTGGAAAGACATAAAACCTAAAGAAACACAAACCTCTTGAGAAGAATGAGAAGCTTGTGGAGATAACACAGGAATATTTGCATTAAACTTAGTTGGAACCCCAGTTGAATGAAACGGTGATATGCGGCCATCCACGTCTGCACCAGAACGATAAAACTGAGCATAATAGCTTGCTGGGTCAAACGGTTGCTGAACCTGAATTGAAAAAAAAAAGCATAAACATTTTATTGTAATATAAACCCCTATGGTATGCACTTTGTACCGCATTTAGTCACTAAATGTTGTGGACTAAATGCGTAACAAAGTGCAAACCACAGGGACCATTGGTATACTTTTGGCAAAAGTTTGAGACTAAATACGTTACAAAGTGCAAACCACAAGGACCATCCGTGTAATTTTGAAAAACTAGGGACTAAACACAATGTATTTTGGTTAACCATAGGAACCATCCGTGTATTTTACTCATTTCTATTTAATTTAAAGACTTACTACAAAGTTTGGGACTTGAGAACCATCATGACTATGAGACTCGTTGGGTTCAAAAGACGAGAGGTGGGTCCCGATCATCGGTGGAATGAAGCCAAAACTATAGTTAGGAGATGTTTGAAGAATCGGGTACTGATGACTTGCGGTTGGGAGTGAAGTTTCTTGCTTGGATTCATGGTGATCGGTGCCCGAATTTGACGACATGTCACCTTCGTTTGATAGATTCTCGGGTATGTTATTAGATGATGATGGATGATCTTCATCATCAGCACTTGCCAATGCATTATTTTGATTTCTGAACGAAAAAATAATTTATCAGATCGGGGTGAGAGGACATTAATGGGTGTTTGGATTCGCGTTTTGAAACTGATTATCTGATTTTGATTATTGAGTAAAATGCCATTTTCGTCCCTGAGGTTTGGCCAATCTTGTGACTTTCGTCCAAAAGTTTGTTTTTCCGAATCTGGATCCAAAAGGTTTGAAATCTTGCAGTTTTCATCCGGCTCGTTAACTCCATCCATTTTTCTCCGTTGAGTCGGGGTATTTCCCTATCTTTGTTAACTTAAAGGGCAATTCGATCTTTTTAACTTTATGTAAAAAGATCGAATACCCCTGAAAAAGACCGAATTGCCCTTTGAGTTAACAAAAAAGACGGAAATACCCGACTTAAGAGAGAAAATGGATGGAGTTAACGAGCCAGATGAAAATGCCAAGATTTCAAACCTTTTGGATCCAGATGCGGTAAAATAAACCTTTGGACAAAAGTCGCTAAACTGGCCAAACCTCAGGGACGAAAATGGCATTTTCATCTTGATTATTTAACATCACGTTCTTTCAAAACACAGATCCAAACACCCCCTAAATATCTACAAGGAACACAAATCACTCGGTAAAACAGAAACCATCACAAACCTGGGCTGCTCGTCGATACTCTCATCAACCACCTCAGAAGCTTCGGAACTTTTGTCGCTCACAGGCCCAGGTCCATTTGAGGAGGTCGCATTAAGGCTGAAACTAGGGTCGAAACTCCCAAAGTAGAACCCAAGTTTTTCAGCTTCGGGAACATGAAGGTGGTTTGGAATAATAACATGTTGATTATCTGATATGTGTGATTCCTCTAGCTTCTTCTCCAGCCCGTGAACTGCGTCCTTCGAATCAAGATCACGTGCTGCAAACGGGTTTGGAGTTTGACTTTCGGGTTCAACCACAGGCAGTTTAATTGACTCGGTTGAACCGGTCCCTTGAGCGAGAGTTGGATTTGTCTGTTTCGGTTTCCATTCCATACTTGGACCAACTGTAGAAAATTACAAGAAATGTTAGTGACGTTTATTTTGGCCCATAATGTTGCTACTGAAGATATTTTAGCCCATGATGTTGTGTCGGGTCCGGTCAGACATTCCATTATTTTTGGGATGGAGAAAGTATTAATTTGACATTTAAAAATCAACAAGACACAAACATAACATCTTTCATATTTGGATTAATTTCATATATACCCTTACAAACTTGAAAATTTTCATATATACCCAACCAAAACTAGAAATATCATATATCATATATGCCCTTACAAAGTAGTTAAAATATCAAATATACCCAATTTATTAAAAAAAAATCTAATAAATCATCATTTTACCCTTATTTCTTAACTTCAAGTTTTCATATATGCTCGCTCATCTTTTAACTTCATATTAATTTTTATTTTTACCTATAAACAGTAGTATACTCCATATATAATATTTCAGCTAAATAAATTATACTAGAAATGAGTAAATATAATATCTGAAGTTATAGGTCATATATGAGATTTCAAATTTTTAGAAAAATAAGGGTAAAATTGTCATTTATTAAATTGCTTTTAATGAATTGGGTATATATGATATTTCGACTACTTTGTAAGGGGGTATATGATATTTATAATTTTTCATTTATAAATTTTCATGGGTATATATAAGATTTTTTGCCCCCTTCATATTTAACCAAGTGAATGAATATTTTTTTAAGCTCGATACCTTTTTGAGGCCCAGTCGCTTGTTGCAGTCGATTATTATAGTTTGACGAAGGCCTAGAAACGGAAAACGAGACATGCGAAGACGGTGCCTTCACTTGCACGGAAGAGTTTCCAACCTCCAAACCAGCTGCAACATCGATTAAATTCATATTACATACAATATTACAGTGCCGGTATTAATTAAACAAGAAAACGATACTCACATGCAATTGATTCGATCTCATTGGGGGTCTCATGAACTTGGTCAGCTGGAGTTTGTTGACTTCCAACCTCACGTTTGATTGTACCCACAGGGAGCCGTGAATCTTGTGAAGGCATCAGAATAGGATCTTTATCAGACAAATATAACCCTTCCGAAGGTGACGGTGTGTTAGAAGCTGATGTGTCAATGGTACTCGAGATGAGCGGCACACGTACATTCCCGACAACAGTGGGGCCCTTAATTGCCTCGACAACGGGAACCACTTCGGATTTCTTTTCATCACTTCCCACAGACAAATGTTCAGTTCCATCAGGTACAGCAAGCAAAGAGCTGCAAAAGGTTGGGCCAAAAAAATATTCGTTGAAATTTGAAAATAGGTAATGTTGCAGATTAAACTCGTTAAAACTAAAACCAAAAAAAAAAAATCTAGTGACTTTCCCACCTTTTAGCCACAAGTGTCTCTTTATTCTTCTGACCCTGAGCCGTTGACAGATTTGGACCATTATCTGCACCTTTACGTATTCCATTTTCCTTTGCGGAAACTGACGCCCGGCCACCACCTGCATCTGGGGGGAAAAGAGATCGTAGATCATTACTTATAGTCTTATACAATAAAGTGATAAACAGGGGGAAAAGATCAAAATACTTATAATGATAATATAATAAATGTGATGCGTTTAATGTGATAATTACCATTAGGAATGCGACGAGATGAGTAGTTTCCCCTTCCACCCCTATTCCCCCTCCCCTGCATCCCAGGTTTCCATCTGGGCTCTGTAGGTTCTTTAGTCACATTCTGCCAAAAACAGAGTAGCTTAATTTTATATTATGCAGTTAATATCGGTGATATATCACCGATATATCGGTTATCGGTCCCCATGTAAAATATTGGTGTCAAATATCAGTACCGATATTATCGGCGATATTCCGATATATCACCGATTTTCCCGATATCAGTACCGTCTTCTTAGTTCTACCATTCGTGTTTCCTCACTCTTCTTATTGTTGCTATTAGTGTTTTAAGTCTTAATTGTTATTTGTTAGTGTTTTCCAAGTTGCAAATGGTTAATTTGTTAATGGTAGGAGAGTATACTGAATTGTTAGTGTTAAATTGATATATATATAAATTCTACATGATATTAAAATTACCGATATCCCAATGCGATAACCTATATCTCAAATATCGGTCCTTGACCGATATCCGATTTTTTACCGCATTAACTGCATAGATTTTATAAGCTGCAAAAGAATATAGTTGAACTTGACAGAATTATGCTCTAAAGCAGTTCTCTACTTAAAATTGGTTTTGTAATGAACGTCCCTCTATCTAGTATCTACGGCCCTCATGTATCATCATTCACTATCTCCAGTTTGATTGATGATTTAGCAACAAAATTCTCCTTTTTACAGCAAATTACCTACATTAGTCATATCATTTACTTGCAAATTATGTTACCTCTGCATGACTGCATGAGAAGATCTAATCACATAATAATTATACAATAACACTTGAAAAATATACCAAAGCCAATTACATATCACCATAGAAGTACGTCTAAGTCTAATCGAATGTTGGTATCTATGCAGTTAATATCGGTGAGATATCGGTGATATATCGGTCCCTTAGTAAAATATCGGTGTCAAATATCGGTACCGATATTATCGGCGATATTGACCGATATTTGACTGATATAACCGATATATCACCGATATTTGGCCGATATAACCGATATATCACCGATATTTGACCGATATAACCGATATATCACTGAATTATTGGTGTTAAATTGCTATATATATAAATTCTACATTATATTAAAATTACCGATATCCCACTGATATCTCACCGAGATAACCTATATTTCAAATATCGGTCCTTTACCGATATCCGATATTTTACCGCATTAACTGCATAGGTTGGTATGAATTAGCAGTGCCATGGTGCTATGTTATCATATCAAAATCTCTGTTGTCAAGGCTCACACAAGCGCGCACCAAGGCCCATTTTTCAGGCCCAACGCAGTCTTCTCACTTCGCTTCAAAAGCCCAGCTATCAGGCCACCGGGCGCATTTTTCAGGCCAAGTTCCGACAAAATTTCGGCCAAAAATCATCTGAACAGGTCTGAAACAATTATACCAACCCTAAACAAGCTTGGAATCAACCTAGAACAACCTAAACTAGCCCCAAAAAAGCCTAAAACATGTCTAAATATTGTATTTTAAACTATAAACCTCGCCAACGAAAGCCCTCGTTTATCCTTTGCGCCTTACGCCTTCGACAACTATAATCAAAATAAATACAAAATTTTCCAAAATTACACAAAAGGTAAAAACTTTACCTCCTTTTTTCGGTGCCCCTTCCTCTTAACTTCATGAAATGGATCTGCATCATTGGAGTACACAATATACAATGAGCATTCACATATAACCATTTAAAATAACACATTAAAAAAAAAAAAAAAAAAAAAAAAAGCACCCTCTTCAAGAGCAACCCTAAATCCTAATCAATATACAATGAGCATTCATAGATAACCATTTAAAATAACACATAAAAAATAAAAAAAATTAAAAATTAAAAAAAAATTAAAAAAACCTCTTCACGAACAACCCTAAATCCTAATCAATATACAAGGAGCATTAATAGATAACCATTTAAAATAACACATTAAAAAAAAAAAATTAAAAAAAAAAGAAACTCTTCAAGAGCAACCCTAAATCCTAATCAATATACAATGAGCATTCATAGATAACCATTTAAAAGAAAATATAAAAAAATTGAAAAAAAAAAACTTCAAGAGCAACCCTAATCAATCTAACTAGCACAGTACAAGTAAAAAAAATCAAAAAAAAAAAAATCCCCAATTTGAAAAGAAATCCCTAAAACGAACAAAAACACACAAATCAATCAACCAACCAAAACAGATCAAGAAACAAACTTTACAAAAGAACAAAAGAGTACCCAGCAAAAGGAGCTTCTGGGTGGTCTCATTCGGATCCATAGAACAATCTTTAAGCATTGCATAAATCTCATCTTCACTATGATTACCCGTGATCTCCTTAATGTTCTGGATCATCTTCCGTACATTGTTCGGAATGGAAACCCTAGACCCACTCATCTTAATCAAACAAACAACAAGTAATCAATCACTCTCTAATAATCTTTACAAACAGATGTGCAGAAATGATTGTATACAACACATGATTGTGTAGATTCAGAGAGAAGACATGAAAAGGGGTGAATAATGGTGTGATCTGAAATAGATATAGATTGTGAATATATATATATGTATTGTTTTTGATGAATATAAATGGGGAAAGACTTTGGTGAAGGGTTTTGGATTTTTTGATCGAATTTAGAGAGAGAAACGGAGGGGAAACAAATGTTTTTCTTGTTTACTTTTTGTACAAGTGCATTTTTGGTCCTTTGTATATTGTTTAATATGCAACTTGATTTTTATTTTATTTCACAATGATTTTACTTTTCAAATCATAGCTTTTTTGGTTTTACTTTTTATTTTTATTTTTATTTTTATTTATTTTTTAATTTATGTAAAACAGACACAAATGACATAGTGGTCCAGTTTGTCCTTACAAAAATGGCTTGTGTTTAATTTTTTGTGTTTGTAATTTGTTAGATGATTTATGTGTAAAAGCTTGTTAGATGATGTGGGTAGAGGCCTGGTCTCAGGTTCGAAACCCGTGGAGTACACCCGAGTTTTCTATTACAGTGCATTTACTCTAGAGAGTCTTCGATTCTTGTGGAGGGTGCAACTACACGCTCCCGTTCAATCGGGTGGGCAGTAGGCTGGAAATTTTCTCGGGGAGCGCCTAGCCAAACTCTGATGCACCAAGCGTGTGCCCGGTTAAGACAACATAGCCTTGGATGCCGGAGTGGGGTGGATGGGCCTGCCAATGTAACCGGTGGGTGCAATGTCTATCATCTGTTGTAGAAAGTCGTCGTTAAAAAAAAGATATATATTTGTAGGGTTACGTTCATTTGTGAATATCCTCTTTGTTTGTGAACTTATTGAACTTATTATAGCCTTTGGGGCTGTTTGGTAGCCTCTTAATGACCATTCAGATGATACATCTTATTGGTTTAAAACCTCTGAATGAATAAGAGGTAAACTCAAGTCTGAATGGTTAAGAGGTAACCTCTGAATGGTAAATCATCACATGTCACATTCTTCTACCTTCCCATTGGTAAAATTCTTAATGGTTCCATTAAAAGGTAGCCACTTAATGACCATTCAAAGGCTACCAAACAGCCCCTTTGATTTAGTTTAAGATGAAAATGGTGGGATTGTAAAACTTAATATTAATTCATTAATTATATTTTCATTTTATTTGGTAGTTATTCAAATCAATTACATAATCCTATATATTTTGGAAAATTCAAAATATCATTTAAATTTTAACAAGATTCTAACTAATTATTCATCAAACTATCATTTAAATTTTAACAAGATTCTAACTCATTATTTATACTCGTGTACAATAGTGCAATACACAGACGTATAATAGTGATTACATATGCATACAATAGCCTCTACACTCGTGTATAGTAGTGCAATACACAGACGTACAACAGTGATTACATATACGTATAACAGTCTGTACACTTGTGTACAACAGTGCAATACACAAGATGTACAACATTGATTACATATACATACAACAACCTGTAGTAGGGACAATATTTAGTTTTTTTATTAATTTTTTATATAACTAATTTAAAAAACAAATTATGATAGATATAGAACTCATGCGTATTATATTTAATATAACATAACACACACATTTTTTATCTTTTATTATTTTCGGACCTACAAATTTTTATTACGATTCTTTTTTAGTTTAGTTAATGTTATATTATATCATATCATATTTAGTTTAGTTTAGTTAATATTATATTATTTGTTTAGTTTAGGTAACTTGACATCACAAGATATAATATAATATGACTTAAACAAAGAATATAATATATAGTATGATATAATATAATATTGGGTAGGGATATGGTAAAAAAGTGTTTAAAATGTGAGAAGGGTAAGAAGTGTTTTAAACCATTGGATATTTGATCTAATGGTTGAGATCAATAGGGTATAAAAATGTAAATTGTGTTTTAATTAGAGGGACCTTATGTAAAATTGAAGGGCAATAGTGTCTTTTTCAATGTTTCAAATATGGTAACCGTATCCTACACAACCAAAAACACCTACATTCACTCCTTTTTCCTTAAAAATCGGAATTAATAACCAAGATCTAAATCGGAAGCCTCTTTGTTTTATATAAGATTCAAGGCGTGGTGTTTTACGTTTAGAAGAACTGTAATCAGATTCATGGCGTGGTATTTTAAAACATCTGGATAAATTGCCTATGATTCAAGTCATGGTGTTTTATCTGGAATCCAGAAAACACCATGACTTGAATCATAGTGTTTTATCTGGAGACATTGTTCAATACAAAACATGACTATGATTCAATACAAAACATTCCCAGATTTTAAAACACCATGACTATGGTGTTTTATATGGACAATCAACACAAAACATTCCCAGATTTTAAAACACCATGACTATGATTCAAGTCATGGTGTTTTATCTGGATACATTGTTCATGGCGTGGTGTTTTAAACATCCGGAGACATTGTTCATGGCGTGGTGTTTTAAAACATGGACTATGATTCAAGTCATGGTGTTTTATCTGGAATTCAAGTCAGATAAAACACCATGACTTGAATCATAGTCAATGTCTCCAGATGTTTAAAACACCACGCCATGAACAATGTCTCCAGATGTTTAAAACACCACGCCGTGAACAATGTATCCAGATGTTTAAAACACCACGCCATGAACAATGTATGATTAAAAGATGTTGCGATTGTATGATTAAAAGATGATGAAGAAGATAAAACAATCAGATGTGTAAAATCGTAAAAACAAATATGTTTCCTAAAATTTCTCCTAATTCAAAATTCGATTCAATCCCTATAAAAACTCATCGCCAGTTTTTTTTGGCAGTTATCTTGGAAATCAATTAAATGATAAGAATGTCAAATTACTAATATACTCTTTTGAATTAATTAGGATAAAGGACACTTGTCATTTCCAAATTATTTCTCACACTTCTCACAAAAGTCCCACTTTGTACAGGATCCTCTACCTATATAATATAATATTAATTAAACAAAACAAAGAATCGTAATAAAAATTTGTGGTGCAAATATAATAAAAGAGAAAAAAATATGTGTGTATTATATTTAAGATAACATGCATGAGTTTTATATTTAACATATTTCTTTTTGAAAATAGTTATATAAACATTATTTAAAAAAACTTAACATTCTCCCTACTACAGTGTTTTTCTCGTAATAGACGTTTGGTAATTGTATGTATATTAATTTTAGATATATAACTATTAAATATTTTTGTAACGTATTTTATAATATTATTTTTCACAATTATAATGAGTTTTTATATTTTTTTAGAGTTAATTACATAGATAGTTCTTGTGGTTTATTGAATGTAACACATTTGGCATTTTAGTCATTTTATATTGATTTAACAGAAATTTTAATGGCAGATAACCTTAATACTCAAAAGTGTTACAAAATTGAAACTAGAGAACCTAAACCTGTTAAAAAATAAGTTTGTACTCAAAGATGTTATTTTCAATAAACCTTAAGGATCATCTGTGTAATTCACTCAATCATTATTAAGTATATATAAGTATTGTTATACTGATATTGTTACAATTTTATAAATTAAAAAATACAACGGAACATTTAGTAAATAATTTGAGAGAACATGCATTCTTAATTTTTTTCATTTTAAAAATGTTGTGTGTTATCGGATTACGCATCTTTCATGGTTGAGGTGATACGTCGTTACACACACCGCTCCTTGAGGCGTTATCAATTGTGGGGGGGGGGAGGGTGTGCAGACCACGCTCGTAAAGGGGAAGGATTGTGGACCTCAAGTTTTCCAACCAATCAAACCTCAATTTTTTTTTATTATTTATTAGATTTAAACATTATTTTAATTGGTGGTGGATGGTGAAAACTTGTGAAAAAAAATGAGTGAAAACTCATGCCTGCGTAACGGTGATACAACACTCACTTTTTGACGTGAGAGTAAACAAAGACTACTAAGTTAACATTGAGTTAGGTTCATAATTCAGTTTAAGGTAGTTATAGTCTTTATTTAATGTTAGTTTCGTACAATATGTTAAACCTGTAATTAGGCTATAAGGTATGAGGGGCATGGGTTGGGTCATCAATCGTCACGTAGGACCATTACCACTCACTTGTCTCATCCATCATGATTCTCATACATTAAACCATGGCAACCATGGTCCTCCTTTCCTTATTTAATATTTCCTTTATTTTTCATAAAAATAAATTAAAATAAAATAATAGTGGTTTGAGTCATGACCACACCCTTAGGGTAGTGGTTTTGGATGATGAATTAGAAGTACGTGACATGACGCTGATGTGGAGGGTCATAGTGATCATGAGAGTCATGACCACACCCTATAGCATTAGGGGTTGTTTGGCAACATCTGAATGGTTAAGTGTTGAACCAGTAAGAGGTCTGAATCATTAAGTGCTGAACTATTAAGAGGTCTGAACCATTAAGAGCCTGTATAATGTTTAACCGTTCAAAGGAAAATGTCTGACCAATTCAGATTAGAGGTCTTAACCATTCAGACTCTGTATAAATCCTAACCATTCAGAGACAAATGTCTGAACCATTCAGACATCTGCTCGTGAAACAAACAGTCTGAACCATTAAGTGTTGAATTATTAAGAGGTCTGAACCATTAAGAGTCTCATTAAGAGGTAAACAAACAGCCCCTTACATGTTTTGGTTTGGTTAAGAAATCAATGAAAATGGAATAAATTCTTTCAGATTCCTTCGTATTAGTAAGTTCACCATTCCTTCAAAATTATAAATGAACTCTACTAAATGAACCGGAATACTCTTCGTTCTCACATTTGCCGCCACCAACCCCATTTGTCGTCTTTGCTGCCATTGTGTGAGGATGACGATGGTTACAATAAAGACATGTAAACTGGGTGTTGGTGTGACGGCGATGCAAGGTTAGTGGTGGTGGTGGTGAAAGAGACCGGTATGGGAAGGGTGACAATGTAGTGGGATGGGGAAAGTAAAGGAGGGGTGGCGATAATATGTTGATGTAAAACTTACCTCGAAACGGTGCTTCAGACGATTTGATTTTTGTTAATTGGAAATTTAAACACCCAAATTGAAGCACCATTTTCGTCGTTTGGAGTATAATTTCAAGGTAAGCTTTACATCAATAGACTCGTATCGTCGTTCTGATCAAAAGCCCTAAAACGTCAGTTTGTAATTTGGATTAAGTTTTTTTAACTGAGGACTGGTGGAGGAAAAATAGTTGAAGGTGAGATTATCAAGGGGAACAAAAAAAGGTGGGACTGCTAATGTCCAATGACGTCTAGTAGAGATTATTAGAGGCCAGTATCCCTTATAAACTAAGAAGGAAAAAGTTTTTGTTTTTTTTGGTATCTTAGCATGCCCCTCCCTCATGCATTATAATATATATATATATATATGTGTGTGTGTGTGTTTGTGTGTATCATAATAAATACGACGGGGTATTCAGGTCGTTTGCAGTGTTGTAAAAGGGTAGAACTTGAGCTCGCATGAGCTAAAGCTCGACTCATTTGAAGTTGAATATTATTTAAAGTTTTGGTTCGACACATTTATTATTTATTAAATATACAATTGTAGATGCTTATATAAAACAACACCCACATATATGTGTGGTATTTATGTTCATGTACCAATAATATAACATGTGTTGTATATTAAAATGAAAAAAAAAGAACCATATGTAATCAATGTTAAAATAAAACATAATAACAATAAACAAGTAAACAACCCATGTATAATAAACTTAAGAGAAAACTTGTCAAACCAACGAAACAATTGGTTTATATTTGGTATGGTTTTCAAAACAATATAGGTATACTATTTATGATATTTATAACTTACTTATGATATGATGTTAACATGAATTTGAAAAGGTGGACAAGAACAACTCATGATGAAGTTTTCAAAACAAGACTATAGATCTCACTTTCGAAAGAGAATAGAAAGCGTATTGACTATTTTGCGTAAGACATAACATTATTGATTGCAAGTGTCTGTAAAACCACAGTTAATGTTTTAAGGAATGATTTGTTATTTGAAAATGACATTGCTAACGAGAAAACGTTTAAAAATGGACAATTATGACCAAAAGTTATGTTGACCAAATAAAGGTCAACTTGGTCGGTTAAGAGTTTAATTAGTCTAAAACATGTAACCAAGGTTGGAGAATTTGCTAGTCGTTGGTCGGCCGTTTAGGTGGGGATTAGCGGCTACTCGGGATTAATCAGATCAGGTTTTTTATATGTAATTTTCAGTGTTATGTATATATATACACATTTTTACTGGTAAATATTTTAAGTAGCTAGGTTTTAACTCTTGCTCAACTCATTTTTTTAAGTATACAAGATTAATTGTTGGGATTCACATGGTTTGGTTGAAAACTTGCCGAAACTTAGAGGTTTTGGCCGGAATATACAGGTTCTTTGCCGGAATTTGGCCGGAATCGCCGATTTTTGTCCGGCCGAGAAGGTCTGACTAGACCCGACTAGCGGATTAATGGACTGATTAACGAAAAATTACTCGGTTACTTGCCGACTAGCGATTAATCGCGATTTTTACAACACAGTAACTAATCTGAAACATATATTGAAGTGTGTGTTAGAGAGTTGATTTAATAATGGTGCAATGTTTGAGGTTTAAAAAACTTGAAATGTTTGAGGTTTTAAGGTTTAAAAAACTCGATAAAGAAATTTTGTAAGTTTCTGTACAAGTATAGCAGTAAGAAATGCCCAACCGATTAACGTTTTTTGCACTTCTCTGGTTTTACTAATGTTTCATGAATAAAATGCTAAAATTCTCTCAAGGTTTGACCACTTTTGTTGGTAACATCCAAAATAAGATTTTATTTTTTATATAACTAGACGTCTAACGTTTCATTTTTGTTGTTATTTCCATCTAGATCATTAACTTTGTTAAAATATATTGTTAACTCAGGGCCGATTTTGAAAAATTCGTTAACTCGGGGACACGATTTTGACAATTTACCCATTTATTTTTTTATTTTTAAATCTTAACTTATATCTTTAAACAAAAATAGCCATAAATATACATATACAGCCATTTATTATTTTTATAGTTGTTGTATTTATTGCTTTTTTACATATACACAGACTTATATATGCATACTTATTTTTTTATTTTCTTTTTATCTTTAAATAAAATAAATAACAAGTTTATTATAGAGTTAAAATATATATACACAAACATCTATAACTTCATATATATATATATAGGATAAGGATCATGTGAGAAGTAGTAGGCTAAATGAGAAACTTGAGAAGCATTCTGGACCACACATTTTCCCTAAGCAAAAAAATGCAAAAAAGAGGTGAAAAAATGCAAAAAATTTTTTTTTTGAGTTAAATGCCATTTTAGTCCCTGTGGTTTGGGTCATTTTGCCAGTTTAGTCCAAAGGTTTCATTTTTAACATGTGGGTCCAAAAATGTTTCACAGTTGCCGTTTTAGTCCACTGGGTTAACTTTATCCATTTTTTATGTTAACGAGAAGGCCAATTCGGTAATTTTGTATGTAATTCTGTTAACTAAAAGGGCAATTCAGCCATATAAAATGACCGAATTGGTCTTCTCGTTAACAGAAAAAATGGGTGGAGTTAACCCAGTAGACTAAAATGGCAACGGTGAAACCTTTTTGGACCCACAGGTTAAAAATGAAACCTTTGGACTAAACTGGCAAAATGGTCCAAACCACACGGACTAAAATGGCATTTAACTCTTTTTTTGAAAAATCGCTGCTTTTTCTTTAAGAATTAATTTTTTTTATTTATACACATGTGTATATTGTCAATTATACATATATGTATATACATGTTTAAAATTGAAAAATAAGTGTTATTTAGGGTTTAGCATTAGTATTTAGGGTTTAGCATTAGGGTTTAGCTTTATGGTTTAGGGTTTAGCTTTAGGGTTTAACATTAGGGTTTAGTATTAGGGTTTAGCAATAGTATTTAGGGTTTAGCATTAGGGTTTAGCTTTTGGGTTTAGCATTAGGGTTTAGCTTTTGGGTTTAGCTTTAACTTTTGGGTTTAGCTTTATCTTTAGGGTTTGTATTAGGGTTTAGCATTAAGGGTTTAACTTTAGTGTTTAGTTTTAGCTTTTGGGTTTAGCTTTAGGGTTTAGAGTTTAGGGTTTAGCTTTAGTGTTTATGGTTTAAGATTAACAATATACACATTTTTTCAATTTTAAACATGTATATACATATATGTATAATTGACAATATACATATATGTATAGTTAAAAGATTAACAATATACACATGTGTATAAATCCAAAAAAAAAAAAATTTTAAATTTTTTTTTTTTTTTAATCCTTAAAGAAAAAGCAGCGATTTTTCAAAAAAAATAATAATAATAAAAAATTGCATTTTTTTCACATTTTTTTTTGCATTTTTTGCTTAGGGAAAATGTGTGGTCCAGATTGCTTCTCAAGTTTCTCAAATAGGGTGGACTTCTCTTAGGATCCCTACCCTATATATATATATATATATATATATATACACACACACAAAATACACACACTCTCGTCTATCATTCTCTCTTCTCACCACCAACCTCATCTCCACCACCATCACCATCACCATTGCCATCACCGCCGCCACAAACAACACATCTATCTCAACACTCGTACCTCAACCTCATCTCCCCTCGTCGATCTGTTGTACCAAACATCATTAATTTATTATTACACTACAAGAAAACTAGGTTTTTAGTACGCGTAAAAGCGTCCTAAAATGCTATTTTATAGGACCTTTCATTTAATAGGACCAACGGTAAAAATGTTTCATGTAAAGGGGTCGTAATAAGTCCCGGAACTAAAAAAGTGTCCTAACATCTCAAATAAGATTATGAAACCAATTTTATGGTCGCGTAATATGTCTTTGAACAACCAAAATAGTGCCCTAATAAAAACATATTATGACACTTTTACGATGTTCTAAAATGTGCTTACATACTTTTAATCTTTTGATACACTTACAAACGTCTTTAGAAATTAATTGATAGGACTTTTATGATGTAACATTAAAGCTAATTTAGTACCAAGAAAAGGGTCCTAATATACCAAATAATATTATGAAACCAATTTTATGGTCGCATAATATGTCTATAGACAACTTAAATAACGTCATAAAAAGAACATATTAGGACACTGTTACAACGTTCTAATATGTGATTACCTACTTTTAATCTTTTGATACACATACAAGCGTCCTTAAAAATTAATTTATAGGACCCTTATGATGTAATGTTATAGCTACTTGAAATGGTCCTAATATCCCAAATAAGATTATAAAACCAATTTTATAAACAGACCATCAACATATAATATCCTAATAGTTATTGTATAACATCAACTAATGAAAGAAATAAAACTTTATTATATTTCAAATAAACATGTTAATAACCAAAACACTAACCATAAATAAGTTATAACATTATCTAACATAAAGTCTTAACATTTAACAAAGAAATTAAAAGCAATTAAAGAAATAAGAAGCATAAAATCTTGAGTCATCATGCGTCGTCAATGCTCATGGACTACCTACAAATAAACCATTCATATATAAGCATTAAGTTCCATGATATTAAAATTATTTGTATCACAAGTTTAACAAATACATACCGAGATGAAAGAAGCCGGTCATCCTTTAGAACTTTGCCACAACATATTAACCGTTGCTGGTCAAATAATACACCGGTAACAATAGCAATTTGTTCCTTTAGTGCAGGAGCAGGTACCTATAATTCTGTAAAGATGTACAGATTTGAAGAAACTCATACAAGAAAAAAAAAAAACCCACAGAAAGTTAGAATTATAACTACAAATTAATATTAGAGTAGAATGCCAATTTCGTCCCTGAGGTTTGGCCAGTTTTGCGACTTTCGTTTAAAGGTTTGTTTTTTCCGCATCTGGATCCAAAAGGTTTGAGATCTTGCCATTTTCACCCGGCTCGTTAACTCCGTCCATTTTCCCCCGTTAAGTCAGGGGTATTTCCGTTTTTTGTTAACTTAAGAGGCAATTCGGTCTTTTTCACTTTATCTAAAAAGACCGAATACCCCTGAAAAAGACCAAATTGTCATTTAAGTTAACAAAAAAGACGTCAATACCCCGACTTAACGGATAAAAATAGACGGAGTTAACGAGCCAGATGAAAATGGCAAGATTTCAAACAGTTTAGATCTAGATGCGAAAAAACAAAACATACAAGTGCTAGAATGTATATAGAATCATCATAGCAACCTTCGGAAGACTTCCTCATGATCGCACTAAAAGCTCCGAAACACCACCGAAAGCACCTAAGCAATAAAAAAGATCATTAATACAAACACTCAATTGTAGCCAAAAGTTGGGAATGTAAAAAAAACGCTTGTCCAGACCTGATTGATATCATGAAATTAAAAACAATAAAACTATCAAAAACAAAATTAAGGGCCTAAATCTAAAGACACTTAAGTTTATACTCAACATCATGGTGTTTGGCAATAACTTAATCTTAATTTTGACTTTATATGGGGTCATACACATCAAATTTTGCCATCTGGTGAGGTAAATTAATAGAATAGTATGGATATATAAACAAATAAAAACCAATAGAACCAACAAAAACAAGAGTAAAGCTTAAAAACCTAATTTTAGAGTCAGTACCAAAGTATTTAATTAAGGCTTAATCCTAATTTTGACTTTATTTCAGGGAAAAATAATCAAATGTTAGCTATAATCACTTAAAAACATAAATTCTCAACTTGATTTATAAAAATTACTTACCTCCTTGTAGAACTAAGGTGAAAGTCCAACAAGAATTCCAGCACCCCATCACTGGTGTTCACCTCACAACCACAAGCACCTCAAGGTGACAATACGAACCAACATCTCAACCCTATAAGCCACCTAACATAAAACTCAAAATCTATATATCTAATAAAGCAAACCATTGGGGGACACATGTCACCCAATGGTTGATGCCAAATAAGCAGACATGTCAGCATCCATGTGGCACACCTCATAGTTGAGGATTGAAGAAGTGCTTCTCATTTACGCTCATCACACTCTCTCTCCTCTCAAAACCCTAAATCGATTTCACTATCTTTTCCTCTCTGACGAACACGGCGAACACAGCGACTAACATCAATCCAATAATTTTGTTCAAGATTCAACGGATTTGAAGACAAATCATCTACGGTACTATCTAATTAGAGTATTTCATGATCGATTATATGTTTTAATATGGCTAATTTTGCAGGAAATCACATCGGCCCGGATCAAATCGGTGATTTAGTGAAGAGGTATAACCAATCTTCATTACATAATTGTCTTCATCGACGGTATTCATGCTTGATTCCGATAACCCTATCAGTTACATACGATTTCGTTTTCTTTGATCCGACTTTCAGATTCAATGGTTTTGTTAGATTGTTCGTTTGTTAGAGTAGTGTAGGCGGTTGATGTTGAACCATTTTTTTGTGTTTTAGGGTTTTAAATTCTTTGTCCATTTATTGTGAGTTGTTGATGTTACTGATGTTCATAGCCGATTAGGGTTTTAATTCATTTGTACAGTTTCTTTTTCATGGTCTCTAATAGTCGATTTTGATGTTGGTTTTTTTTTTGTGTTTTAGGGTTTTAAATTCTTTGTTCATGTATTGTTATTTGTTGATGTTACTGTTGTTTATAGCCGATTAGGTGTTTAATTCCTTTGTACAGTTTCTTTTATAGGGTCTGTAATAGTCGATTTCGATTTTGAGGTTCGATAGATATATGTTACCGAGTACATTAGGCAGATGTTACTGTTGTTCATATCAATGAGTTGCTGATGGAGTGTATGTAATGTTGAGTTCTGTTAGTGCTAAATTAGGAGTACTAGATGTTGAGGCGGTTAGTTGTAACGATGCTGTTTTGTTTAGTTTGTTGACATTTAGGTGTGAATCTGTATATCTAAGTCCGGTGAAGGTTTTTGATGGTTTATATTTTGGCAAATCTTATGTTATAATCAACCGTTCTTATTTTATTTAGTATATATGTTTGTTTGTTTCTTGATTTAAATATGTAATAACTGAATACTTTTTTTATATGGTTTGATATCTTATTTGATGTAGTAATTGACTGTCGTTTGTTACCTATATTTGTTACATGTACCTGTTTTGATATACATTTTGGGGTTGTGAAAGACGACAACTTTGGAAGCGACATGGTGTACGGATTCGCTGCCCGTGAGTGGAAGAGCAACAAAAAATCGTTTGGTGAGTGTTGATATTATAATCATTTAAAAAAAAAGAATTTAGATGTTTTTAATATAAGACTTTGTGATTACTGATATTATAATTGCATTTAACGATAGTTATCTTTTCCGTTGCAGAAACTTCCTGCTGGGTATGGTGACTGGATTAAGACGTTTGGTTATCCAGAGAAGAATGCAGTCATCAGGACCCTCGATGGGAGGACCTTTGAAGTCAAAGTGTTCAACCTTGCAGGCGACTATTTTTTTTACAATGGCTGGTTTGATGTCGTCACGTCATTGAAATTACCGGACAATTTGTGGGTTGTTTGTCAGTATGAAGAAGCTTTATCTTCGTTCCGGCTGTTCCACTTTTATCAAGACATTTCTCTTGCGCCATTTAACTACTTCTACTACAAACCTAAAAATGATTTTAAAGACCGAGACGACTGCATGGTACTTGAACATATACATTTTTAAATTCTTTTATCCTTGCATTCATACATTTTTTGTATTTCCTGTATACCATCGATCCTGATATTGTTTTGTTCTTTGTGTAGTATGTGAACATGTTGTTTGTTCATCACTCGATGCTGAATACCTGTCCTTGAGATCCTGTTTTGGTTCGTTCTGCTGGAAATCGTAAATGGGTTGTTCAGATGGAAGTTTTAGACCATGAGCTTTATATTACCACAGGTTGGAGTCGAATCAAGGAGGATATGTCGATAACGGATGATCATTTGTTGGTTTTTGAAATGGTTGATTTTAAGACGTTTGATTTAAGTGTTTTTAGCTATAAGCCTGCCCTTCTTACTTACCCACCTGAACTTTGTGTTATAAAAAAAGAACCAACTGATGACTTAATTGAAATGTCTGATGATGAGGTGCCTAATGCGGTTGCTGCACCTGTATTTGAACATTGTGTTGATGACGAAGTACCAGTTACTTTTGTTGTTGACAACCATTATGTGAGTTTGTATTATTTACTTTTTCATAATATTAATGTATGTTTCGTAAATCCAATTATCTATTATTAAATTTTATACTCTGATTTGTAGCGTTTGAAGAAGAAGTGGGCACAAACTCATGGCTTGGATCGAAAGATGGATTTGACCATCAAGGACAGCGCTGGTCAAACTTGGAATGTGGCTATTGGTAAGGAGTTCTCGCAAGGCTGTCCGCGATTCAATGTTACCAGTATGAGAGAGTTTGTTAGAGACAAACGGTTGGTATTTGGTTCTTCGTTTCAGATGGTATTTGTTAAAAGTAAAGGTATTTTGCTTTATAACTGAGTTGGTGAAGGTACATGGTATGTTTTGGTAGTATTTTTTTTGCAAAAACTGTTGATGGTTAGAATACATTTAGTGGTATGTTTTTGGTGTGGTTGTTACGTTGAACTAATGTCATGGTAGATGTTGCTGATACTTTTTTTGGGGCTTTTATATTTGTGGCCGAAGGACTTAGTTTTAAATGCTTATATGACTAGACGTTGTTTCTATTTTTTGCTACCTGTTTGTGCTTAGTATCCTATGTTTTAGTGAAATCAACATTTCTTGAAATTTTATGTTTCTTAGTTTGATAATGAAGAAAAATAGGGATCATATTAAAGTCCATTAATGTAATTTGTTTGAAAAAATTGAAAAACCGCCACTTTTTAAAAAGAAACTGATCTAAAAATAAAGTTTTGTATGATTTTGTTTCCTATTTTAATTGTGTAACCGACAATATATATTAAAAAAACGGCCACATTCTATAGGTTTACCTCTAATTAGTTTGAATTTATGTTGTTTCCTTTTTTACACGCATAGATTTACCATCTTATTTAAGTATATAAACTAAAAAATACTTTCCATTTAAATCAATTTTGTATAAATAAAAAAATGTTGGTTATTGAAATTAAAAGGTTTGAAATTAAAATATTGATTTTATTAAACTTGTGTTTGAAATTCGTAAATATACATTATTAATAGCTAAAAAAAATGAAATAATTAAAATTTTTGATATATATTAAAAATAAAAAAATTTGTGTATCAAATTGGTTTTTTATTTTTAATTTTTCAGTTTTTAAATTCTAAATTATATGTGGCCGTTTTATTTAAGTTTTTAATAAAACATTCCTAAGTTTTGTTTTTAATGTTGGAAAGTAAGAATCGGTTTTTAAACATTTTTATTGAAGTTTTTTAAACCATTACAATCATGCCATATTTAAATAATCAATTAACTTGAATAAATAAATTTCAAAATTAACTACAACCTATTACAAATAAAAGTCCGAAAATATCCAATGTAAACTATATCGATTAATTAATTTTTGTCAAATTATAAAATAAACTACACATTTATTATAATTTCAAGTTATTAGTTATATTTTCTTAGTCTTTTGGTGACAAAAATTACTTTGTGTTGTTTGCATGCATTACTATAGAGTGTACTTATTGCATTTTATTGTATTGTGATTTGTTGATTTAAGTAAATGGTTATTGTTTTATTTTTTAAGTAATATAAGTAAGAATCAAAAAATCTTTTTGTGATTTGTAGTTTTTTTAGAAATGTATACCCATTTTCTAAAAATAATAATGTCTTTAATTTCGGCCACAATTTTGTTTTCTAATAAATTTTTTCAACTTTACAAAAATAAGTAAACGAAATTTGTATATATATATTTAGTTAATACATTCATTTGATTCAATTACGAATTATTTTCTAACATTAATCATCTCAGTTCGGCTCATATCTCATACAAATGGATGAAAATAATGTTACTTTCTTAAACAATCTTGATTGGATATCCAAGATGTTTACCATCAAAATCAAGGTGTTAAGACTTTGGATTCGTGTGAATCCAAAGAGAGAAGGAGAAATCCTTGGTATTGAAATGGTGGTCATGGATGAGCAGGTTGGTTTGAATGCCATTTGCTTTTTAAAATGTAGCTTAATTTTTATATTGTTGTCTATACTTACCATTTTTTTTCTGTTTTTATTAGGGTACCAGGATGCAGGCAACTGTTTGGAGCAAGTTTATGAAAAAACATGAAATTTTGCTTAATGAAAACGAGTCTTATTACATTTATAAATCTCAACTTTCTGTCATTAAGTCAAATTTCAAACACTTTGATAAAGAACATGCTATTAGCTTAAACTTTGATACATCTGTTAAAAAGTGTGAGAACTTTGATGGAAGTTTATATGGTATTCGGTTAGCATCTTTTGAGTCCATTAAAGCCGGTGAAGTCGATGTCAAGTATCGAGTTGGTTTGTACTTCATCATATATAACAACATCCAAAATTAAGAAATATATAAATATAGATTATTTTTAAATTTTTTTATTTTTGTGCTGATTACATTTTTTATTAATCAATTTTTTTGTCAGATTTTATTGGATATGTAGATGAGTGGTCTGAACCAGAGATGATGTAACACCTCGAAAATTCACGTCCTATAATGTATTGACACGTGTCATATGTTTGAACGTGTGAAAGAATGTTATGTAAGGACTAAAGTTGACAATAATGAAAAGTATGTGAATATACGAGTTCTAAATGTCAACAGTGAATGTTATGTAAGGACTAAAGTTGAAAATAATGAAAAGTATGTGAATATACGAGTTCTAAATGTCAACAGTGAATAAATATATTGTACATTAACCCTACATGATGCTCATACCTTCAAACGAGTAAATCATGGATCATACGAAGCTAAAAGTGAGAGATTACAAACTACAGGGGTTAAATGTGTCAACATGTTTAAATTATACCTCTGAGTGACCTTTTGACAAACCCGAAGCTGTGTAACGATTAATTATGCTCACTAGAATATACGATATAAATTTCATAAAGTTTCGTTATCGTATGAGAAAGTTATGATCAAATTCGTGTGCGAGGGGTTAAAGCGTCAACGTTGAAAGTTAGGACTTTTCGGGTAATAATAAAGTTAACCGGGGACTTAACAAAGTGGGAATATGTCTTGAAGCCCTTATACGTTAATTACGAGGGCTCAAAATGCAAGAAAATGAGGTCTAAACAAAGTTTGAAGAGCCAAGGACCAAAACTGCAATTAAAGAAAAATATGTTGGCTGGCCTCACATGCTCGCGTAGCGCGAGCCTTACATCCCTTGCCGTCGCGCTACGCGACGGCCTCATCTGATCAGCTTTTTGATTTTGTTTGATCTCTTGTCTACCATAGCCTTGCAAATGCCATTAAATCGATTTGCCTCTTCATGCTTGGCCCCTAAACAACCCCTAAACATCTAGGGACACTTGTTAGTAAGTTGTGGTGGGTTGTAGACTTATGTGTCAACATTTTGTGGTGATTAAACCACTATATAAAGGCCTTGAGTTGCAACCAATGCTTCACACATTCATTCTTGCAAATCTGATCATTTGTGGAGCACAAGAGCACCTTCCAAGCCTCCCTAGTCGACCATTAGACACTTGTAAGTATGCTTAACCTTTCTTAGTTAAGTTTTCGCTTAGTTTTAGCTTAAAAGTCAAACCGTCGTAATTAACGGTTGACTTAACGATTAATCACTAATGGTTCAGTGATTAGTCGAATTGAAAGTAGTTATAAGTTGGTAATTATGTGGGTAATAAACCCTTAGAAGGGTTCCCCCTGATTCCCACTCTAACTAGGTCAAATGTCGGGTCAAACTTACTAATAAAAAGTCAATAGGATACTTAAATTCTAATTTATGTATAATTAGCAATGTAGAACACATACAACCTGTTTGATCATTAATATAACTTGGTAATTAGTGTAAGAACATGTCTAAACATGTTCAACCCGACAATTTTATGTTTAGACCCAGTTCGGAACCGAAAGTCGCAAAGCTTTGACTTTTGCTTTGACTTCAGTTCTGACCCGTTTTGGTATGTTTTAGAAATACCTTAGAGCTTCATTTGGACCAGGTTACATGCTAGTATAATCCTCTGTGATTATACACCATGGTTCATTAGTTAACCAATTAATACGCATGATTCCGTTAATTGCTCATATGTTGACCATTATGCCCTTTTCACCTTAAAACGTGATTTATGCAAATGTAAAAGAGTAGAAACTTTAATTACTGATATATAAACTTGCACCCAAAATGTGTTATCAGTTTGAGGTGTAGATTGAGAGTTATGCTCATTAGCGTAATTAAGAAGCTTTATGTTAATTAAACGGCGTAATTAGCGTATAGCCTAGTTAAGCCTACTTTTTTATATCAAAATTATTACCCACTGATGTAATATATTATTTTGGGATTTTTGAAGATTTTTAATGAATTTTAGGCTAAGCATAACTTATAGTCGTAGGCTTAATCCGGTAATTGTCGGTTTTGCCCTCACGGGCTATAAAATGAGTTTTACATATCTAATCGACTCCAAACCTTTTGCTACTGATTACATATGATAAATAAATTATTTTAAGCCTTCTGGAATGATAAAAATATCAGCTTTATATATAGAACCCGAAAACGACTTCTAATCGCCTTATTAAGCGTTTTTAACGCATAGTATGTACTAAGACTATTTTAAACATACAAGGGTTTATACCTATTGACATTTGAGGCAAATTATAATATTTTAACAGTAAGCAAAAGTTGTTTAACTCAGACTTCGGTTTTGAGCTTTACGGCTTATGTGAAATTACCAAAATGCCCCTACGGTGCATAGTTTGATTATAATCGGTAAATTCACATATATACTTTACCCTACTGTTATAACTTAGTAAAATAAGTATTTTTTCTGATTATATCAGACCTGTAACTCAGGTAAATACTTAAACCCTTTTATAACCTTTTAAATGACCAAACTACCCCTACAGGGCCTAGTTTGTGTTTAAATACGTTTTGGGCATAATGAAAGACATCTTACTGATGTCACAACATATTTGAGGCATAATTAACTTAGGAAACCTGTATATGGCTCTCATGAATACCCGTCACGCTTATTACGCGTACGGTTCGGTTTGTGTAACAAGTTTACATAAATTAGCCGAAACGGGTGAAACCTTATTGGTTTTATCTCAAAATCCAGAATGTGTATGAAATACCCATATTATACAAGTCTTCAAACTTGTCGGGTCTAAAACACATTCTATTCCGGTCTTAGCTTAATCATGCGTTTGAACCGTATATTTCCTTAAGACTAACCGGTCTAAGCTTAGGCTTAATTAAAGACTCGTTAGCATTCTAATTGGTTATTTATACCATCATTCTAGACTAGAGCCTTCCGGTAAATTGTACCTACGCTTACTTAAGTGAATACGGCTGAGTTATTAATTCTTGCTATTTAAGACCTGAGCTAGCTCAGGTAAATACTCTTAACTTATTTTCCATATACTGGCTTGGGTTACGGTATATAAAATACCGCTTGGTCGGGTATTAAATCTTCCATCGTTTGGTGGTTAATTGAATAATTTAATAACCCGGTTTAATCTGTATTGTTTGAAATAAAGACCTTTAGGGGTTAATGACCATGTCCCGGATATCCTTGACATCATTGTATTATAAAATGGCCACGTCTTAAGCACGGGGTGTAGGCATACACCTGACAGTTGCTTAAGTAATAACGGTATCTCACTCTCTTGTGGGCCTATACTTGTGGCGTGTCTGTTAATCTGACTCGGTTTCTACATCGGGCCCTGAACGTACAACGAACATGTAAATCTGTATACAAGATTATAACTATAATTGTCCCAAGTATAAAAGATTAATTTTGCCTCTGTGCATTTTAATCAAATCATAAAAAGATATTTTGTGCCACGTGCATTCAAACCAATTTTCTTAAACTCTTTTCAAAATGAGTCGGTTGAGTGTATTTACCAGTGAAAACTGACGTATTTTCCAAAAGGGTTAAGTGTTGGTGCACTACATCTGTTGACTTCGTCTTGTATCGAGTCTTAGACTAGTTAGAATAGATCAGGGCACGTAGAACGAGAGAATGAGAGAGAGTAATCAAGATTTCGCTTGAAGGAATTTGTATGTAAAGGATTTCGCTTGAAGCAGCTCAAGCGAAATCAACATGTTAAGATTTCGCTTGAGTCCTGCTGAAGCGAAATCTCATTATCTATATATAGGAGTTAAGTGTCAAGCGAAATTAGAAGTGGTAAGAAGTGTAATTCCATACCGAGGTGCTGCCGGTGTGAGAACTGATTGTATTCGTGTTCCAATATCAATATAATCAGTGTTAAAGTGAAGATTCAGCTGTTTTATAGTCAGATACTTGTTTTCCGCACCTGTATTTGATGGAATTCCTCTGAACCGACTCGTTTAGGTTGCGAACCCAGTCCTTACAATTGGTATCAGAGCTCAGGAGGAGGAGTTCTGCAAAATTCAGCCGAAATCGATCAAAATTTCTTACTTCTACACCTTCTTTTCTTACTTCAGAAATTTTACACGGTCAAAAACTATTCAATTTCTCACGGATTGTTTAAAAGTACTAGATAACAAACCCTTGAAAGTTTCACAGCAAAATTTGACCTAAAAGTGATCAAAATCGACATTTAAATGGAGTTCGCTTGAACAGTTCAGTCTTATTGGACGATTTCGCTTGAAACTTCAAGCGACACTTAACATTTCGCTTCAAACCAGAGTTCGTTTTCGCTTCAAGAACTTCGCTTGAAAGTTGTTCAGTTTAATTGTTTCGCTTGAAGGGTACCGCTTGAAAGATTATTTCGCTTGAAGAAAGTTCAGTTGATCAGTTCGCTTGAAAGCTACAAATTGACTATTTCGCTTGAAAGAATCTGTTATTGAAACATGGATAACGATTTCCACAACGCATCTGCAACATCACCTAGTTCATCTTCCATTGCTCAGAACATGAATTCAGAAAACGAAACGGGGACGACTCAGAAACCCCCGAAGCTTATGGGAATTGAGGAATACTACGGATGGAAAGATAGATTCGAAAACTGGGTGCAAGCAAATCATCTAAGATCATGGGAATGTATTCTGACAAAGTATACTCCACCACAAACCGAAATGCAGACTGAAAAACAGCTTTCAGATTTTAGTAAGGAAGAACGAGAAATATACCGAGCTGAAAAGATGATGATCAGTTTACTTCAACAGGCCATCAAAGAAGACATCTTCATACTACTTCAACATGACAAAACATCACAATCAATATGGGATGCTCTAAAAATTAAGGTTGAAGGCAGTACGAGTATGATTAAAAGCAAGAAGGCATTGCTTAAAAAGGAATTTGATTTGTTCACAAGTTTGCCCGGAGAAGATACGAAGAAACTCATTGAACGATATTGTCACTTAGTGAGGACAATGTCAATGATGAGCATTAAAAAAGAAAATGATGAATGGGTGGATAAACTTGCTGATGCGTTACCTCAGAAAGAGTGGGGAACTTATTTGATGATACTGAAGAATACTGGAGTTTATGATAGATTGTCGATCTCTCAGTTCATTGAAAAGATTGAAAGTCAGGATTTGGAACAATAGAAGATCGCAAGGATGAATAATCCAAGTGGTCAACATGATGTAAAGATGTATTACAAGGGTAGTGTTCCGACTTCAGAAGCTGAGAGAAGTCCGAAAATTCAGACTGCTTATAGTGTTGGAGATTCTACAGAAAAGACTGATCAAAACTCAAACAAAAGCAACAGTGGTTTCTCATTGTATCCGAGTGTTAATCCGAAAAGCTCATCAGAAAGTTTTCAATCTCAAAGCACAAAGATGGGAAATGGTTGTGTAATTCAATGCAACATAGCTCTAAATCTTCCAGAAGGTCAAAGTTTTTCTGAAGACATTGCGAAAGATCATATGGCATTACTTGGTTCCGTGCTTATCTCTTATGAAGGTTTAGTTGCTGGTCGAATTGGAAATCCTATGCTTACAAAAGAGGATTATGATCAAATAGATGCTGAAGAGATGGAACTAATGGATATCAAATGGTGTCTTGCAAGTGTTCTTAGACGTGCTGAGAAGTTCAAGACAATTACTGGGAGAAATGATTTTCTTGATGCTTGTGTTTCTACTTTAGGTTTTGATAAATCTAAAGTTACTTGTTTCAGGTGCAGGGAAAAAGGTCATTTTAAGCGGGAGTGCAAGAACAGAGAAGTTAGTGGTGCTCAGAATCCATTTGGAAAAGATGACTACTACCGGAAAGCCATTTATCAGCAAGTTGGTCAGACACAAGAATTACAAACGGCTCATGGTAGAAAGATTGAAGATTCAAAGAAAGGATGTTTGGTAGATTTCAACTGGAGCAACTACATTTCTTCTAACAGCACAGCATGTATAGTGGACCAAATTGATGAACAACTACCTGAAGGATTCAGCTGGGATATGTTTGTTGATGAAAAAGGGGATTTCAAAGCTTTCATTGCAAAGATTGTTAAAGAACCAGATTTGTTTGTTACTTGGATGAGATCAATTGGTGAAACAGTGAAAGATCAATCGAGTACATCTGAAGAAAGTTCAGAAAGTGCTGATTCTGAATCATTAAGTACAGATGAGAATGTGCAAAATGATGATACTTCAGAAAAAGAAGTTATTTTTGATCAAACACCATCTGATTCTGGTATTTCAGATGCTGAGTCTGAAAAATCTGTAGAGTTTGATCAAACATCGATGGAGAGTAGCAGTGATGATGAAGAAGAGAAACATATTAATCTTGCTAAAAAACATCTTTCTTCTGAAAGTTTTCATTTTTATTTTGCAGATCGCATGGAGAAACTGAAGGAGAAACAAGCTGCAAAAGAACAACAACAAGATGAGAAAGTTGAAAATGTTGTTCAAACTGAAGAAGTTAAAAGTGTGAATGAAGAAAAGGTGATTGAAACTGAAAAAGTAACTGGAGTAGAAAAAGTAATTGAAATGGTAAAAACAATTGAGGTTGAGAAGATTGTTGAAGTTGAAAAGTCTTGCAAGAAATGTTTGGAAATTTGCAAGAGTTGTGAAGAAAAAGATGTTACACTGTTTGATAGAGAAAGACTGATAGAAAAGCTACTATCTGACATCAGTTATGTGAAAGAATCGTATAGTGTGTTGAACAGAACAGTGACAGGTCTTCAAACAACAAACTCTGAAAGAGAAAAAGCTTTAACGATGACGAATTCTACGTTGATGGCAAAGCAAAAGGCAATTAATCATTACATAGAAGAAAATGCTAATCTAAAGCAAGAGTTGGAGAAAGAAAAGATCGAGAATGAAAGGATCAGAAGGTTATTACTGAGTTATTCTTGTTCTGATTATGTTATTGATCGAGTTTATCCTACTGTTGCAGGTTTTGAAGCATTTCAGGATGAGAAGCAAAAGAATGAGACTGGTAAGAAATCGACTATTAAATACAACAAGTGTCCGCCTCCTATCCGGGAAGGGTATTCTCCTAGAAAACCAAATGAGGAGCAAGTCGAAAAAGCAGTCAATATAAAGTTAAAATCCGAGACAACTGACGTTTTACCAGATAACATTGATATCACGTTTACCTCGTCTGATACTGATCATGAGTCTGAGTTAATCAAAAAGGTGGTTGATCAGGTGTTGGATACTGAGGAGGTGTCTGAGTCAAAGTTTGAGTCTGGGGGTTCAAGTTCGTCAGTCAACAGTTCAAAATCATCGGAAAAACGGTCTTACAGTAAAGAATTTTTGTTATCAAAGGCAAATTTGGATGATGAAACATTTGAAGTTGCATATACTTTAAATGATTCGGACAAATTATACTCTGACAAAGAGTTTCCGATTAGAAGTGTTCGTTTTGACATGATTAAAAAGGTTTTCAAAATGACGGAAATTAATTTTTCTGAAATCAAGGATCTAAAATCTACTGAAAAACCTAAAAAATACACTTCTAGAGTTCAACAAAGGTTAAACAAGAAAAAAGGGAAAAAGAATTACAATTCTGATTCTAGTTTTCAAAAGAAAACAAATCAAAATTGTAGTTACAAAAAGAAAGGTCTTGGTTTTACTCCACCTGAAAATCGTAAAAATGAAAAATGTGTTAGAGATTTTAAATCAAAAATGACATATGTTGCAGGAAAAAGCTATGAAGAGAAGTCAAATAGCTTATCAAATCAAGAGTTCCTTGCTGAACGAAAAAGAACAGGAACTGGAGTTTTTCATCCAATTGGAGTTTTTCAATCAAAAGACACAAGAATTTGTTTTCAATGCCAAGTTGTTGGACACATCGCTCACAATTGTCCAAACAAAGTCAACAAAAAACAGGGAGTAACTGAAAAACTTAAAGAAAAAGTGGTTAAAAAGAATGAATCACCAACTACAAACTTCAAAAATTTTGAAAATTTAAAGAATGAATTTGGTGAAAATTCTAAAAGATTGTACAAAAAGAGTGCAAAAGAAAATCAAAAATGGATTGTTAAAAAATTAGATGTACAATCTGGCGATGAATCTGATTCCACAAAATCAGAGGAGTCACAAGATGAGATCAAAGATTTGATGAATGATGTTGATATTAAATCACTGAGTGTGGAAGAGATTAAACAAATGGTTGATAAAGAAGAAAGCTCAGAGTTTGATATTGAAAAAACATTTAATGAAAATGTTAAGAAAATTTTCAAGAAAATGATTGATGGAAAGGTAAAGGGGTTAAAGATTTTTATGCAACTAAAAAGGCAACTTACAACCCTACTGCTCAGGAATTGGAAGCCACCAAGTCAAATAAGACTTGGGTGGAAGTTTGTTTTTCTTAAAAGTCTTAGGACTTGCCGGAGATCCCAAATTTGTAATCGTGGATCAGGAATCGGCATCATTCTTGTTAAGATAGATTTTGTGAAAATTTTTGATAGTGTTTGGATGTTTACAGGTTGTATGACTATACCGGAGCTTCCAGGTTGGTAAGTGCGAAGCAGGAATCGGCATTCAGATTGGTAAAATGGTGATGTAGACGTAACATTCCTACAAGTGATATTGTGTTCTACATGTGATAATTTTTACAATTGATATAGATGGTGCATACTTGCAAGTGGTAAATCAAGGACATTAATTTGTACTTGATCTGCTACAAGTGGTTAAGAATAGACAATGTGATGAATCACACCCCGAATCTACAAATGATTATATCATAAAAACTTATTTTCAGGAAAAATCATTTTGATTAAAACAAACTTAAGTGTTTTGAAATCTAAATGAGAAAATAGTTTTGTGATAAGAGGGAGTTCTGATTGTTTATGCCGAGTGAATGGCGATTTGATGCGATTCGATATCAGTTGTCAATTTTATTGTACAGTTTATTTTCAAATTTCTTAAAATGTGTTTGCATTTTAGGGGGAGTAAATTTTTCAGAAAATTCAAAAACATTTGAAAATTTGAAAAGACAAAAACATGATAAAATTCAAAAATGAGTTTTTGTTGCATATAGAGGAAATGATAGTACATCAGTGGACTATCACAACATGCTAAAGAAATGTAAAGAAAAATGTGATAAACAATCTTACTGCGGATATGTCAGTAGGTTTTTGCACATTTAGTAGATTGTGACGAGATATAAACCTAAATTTCAAACTTGATTGTTCTGTGGGTTAACACAAACTTGGATATATAGGTAACCCCTGAAATCTTGTTTGAAAGGTCCCTTATTCTGAGATACTAGGTCTTTATACTCAGTGATATCTGGGGTATTATCCCGGGACTTCTGATTTTGCGGAAGCAATGGCCTAGTCCCCGGAGAATACTTTCTGCTTGCTTGAAATATAGCATCACCCTCAGCTAAAAATGATGAAGCATTGAAAAATGTTAATCATGGCTGTTGTAATTCAAAAGATCCTCTAAAGGGGACACACCTAAAAGTCAACTAGGCTCTCTGCTGAACGGAAGTTCTGACCTGAGCTATCACGGTTGCATAATTTATTCCCCTTACAGATATCATCTGTGGTATACTCACCTGTAAGACTGAATATTGGGATCTGGATACGAGAGTATATTCAAGTAGTGGGACACACGAATAAGTTTAAGTTGCTTAAAACATTAATCTCGTATCTCGGATCAATTGAACTTTGTGTGAAAATTTAAGTGGACAAACATACTGACAATCTAGGTAAATTGTTTAGAACTTAAAATGAAATCAAGCTTAACGGTGTTGGTGATCTGTCTCAGAAACTGATATGATCCTCTTGCACAAACTCACAAAAAATATTATTTGAAAAATTTCTTTATTGCATTACTTTACAATAAAAAATTACAAAAAGATTTTTAGTGTGTTTTAGCATAAATTTTTGAAAAAATACAAAAAGATTTTCGACAACTGATATTGGAAAGCTGATTGTCAAAGTTTCAAGTGCTAAACATGATGACTTGGTTGTAAGGGGGAGTGAATCTTAAAATGTAAAAAGGTTTGTTAAAATTCTTACAATTGATATTTTTAAAACCTACATTTGATTCATCTTTGAATCGTGATATGAGAGAGAATTATCTGATTATATCAGATTGTTGGTGCATTTAAATTGTTAAATTTAGAAAATTTATTTCTGGGTTAAGATTGTTACAGGTGAGCCAGGTTAATTCTTTCAAAGCTTATAAAAGTCAGAATCTGATCATGAATCTAAAAGTTTGCTAGCTGCTGATGCTGATGAACTTAAGGAATCAAGAGATCTGATCAAGAGAATTAGATGCAATCCAGGCAATGATCTTGTAAACAACATTTAAATCAGACATCGATCCTAAAGCAGATGTTGTTGAAGAACAAATGAATATCAGCAAATTGTGAGGGGGAGTCTGATAGAGAAAGGTGATTCTAGAGAAGAAGATGGAAAGAGAAAAGCCCAGAGACTGATCAAGAATGAAGATGTGAAGACACAGCATTGGTGTGACTCGATAGTCGACTCGTCAACATCTGAGGGGGAGTCTGTTGGTGCACTACATCTGTTGACTTCGTCTTGTATCGAGTCTTAGACTAGTTAGAATAGATCAGGGCACGTAGAACGAGAGAATGAGAGAGAGTAATCAAGATTTCGCTTGAAGGAATTTGTATGTAAAGGATTTCGCTTGAAGCAGCTCAAGCGAAATCAACATGTTAAGATTTCGCTTGAGTCCTGCTGAAGCGAAATCTCATTATCTATATATAGGAGTTAAGTGTCAAGCGAAATTAGAAGTGGTAAGAAGTGTAATTCCATACCGAGGTGCTGCCGGTGTGAGAACTGATTGTATTCGTGTTCCAATATCAATATAATCAGTGTTAAAGTGAAGATTCAGCTGTTTTATAGTCAGATACTTGTTTTCCGCACCTGTATTTGATGGAATTCCTCTGAACCGACTCGTTTAGGTCGCGAACCCGGTCCTTACATTAAGTGACAGGTACTGAACGTAATTGGCTGGAAGCTCAGGGCGTTTATAAGGAATCTTGCAAGTTCTAGGCGCCTAAAGTCTGTTGAACAATGTTATGTTTTAAGATCCGCCTGTGGATCCTTTACTTTCCGTTGTAATACTGGATATTACTTTAAATTCGGATTGTAATATATATTTATCTTTTGCTTCCGCTGTGCATTTATATATTGTGTTGTTTGACTATTGTGTTGCCAACCACGTCACAATACTCCCCATCGGGCCCACCGGTGACACGTGGAAAGTCGGGGTGTGACAGGTTGGTATCAGAGCCAACACTGAGTGAATTAAACACTGGCCTTTTTGTGTTTAATCTCAGTTATACAGTTGCACATTCGTGAGTCTAGACGAGAACATATGACAAATTCTAATTCGTTTTATTTTGTCCTTATTTGGTTCTTTTGTTATTTTTCTGATTAGCCCTTGCATGGACAAGTCATTTTGTAGAAGTCCCGTTTAGGGCAACCATATACTTGTTTAAATTTTAATGGAACGATTAAATTAAGAATATCATTCCTATATTATAAGATCTACCATTATAATAAAATGGTAATATCTAAAAAGGACAAGACCTAGCCAAATGTCACTTTAAGACAGGGCCAAGATGGTAGTTCCACAACTAGATTCAGATCCTTGTTAACATTTCAATTTAGGATTGTTCTGCGTTAAATATTAAAAGAATCTTAAAGGTAAAACATAGCCTACATGTCAATGCAGACATGGCCAAGATGGTAAAACCTAGCCTAAATGTCATTTCAGACATGGCCAAGACGGTAAAACCTATCCAAAAGATTCCAATCCCTGTTAACATCTGTAAGTATGTTCACATTTTTGGCAAACTGTGAATCGTTAAAGTCACACAGACCATCTTAAAAAAAGGGTTAATCTAAATTCCCTTATTTGAAATAATCATCCTTTAGTGATGTTTTGCCTACGAGCTATAATGTATTGTCCATTTGAGACACTGACATTGTGATCTTTATGATTCCTTGTCTATGGTGGTGAGCGATGCTCAAGCCTATTAGTCTATAAGATCAATGTGATCATGACTAATATCATCTAGTACGATGATCATATTATAAACATCCGTTAGTGATGAAATGCCTACGGGCCATACTTATTGTCCTAAGGGACGACAGACAGTTGATGTCTCTGACTCTCTGTCAAGAAAAGGTAATGAACTTTGATTCACACCTTAATGCCTCGATTCTCTGAAATCATGGCTTATAAATTAAACTTGTCTACGCGACTAGGCCATTTGGGCTATTATTAAAACCTTAATGCCTCGATTCTCTGAAATCATGGCTTGTAAACTTAAAACTGTCTATGTGACTAGGCCTTTGCGCCACTTTAATATCCTTAATGTTTTATAACTAGGATAAATTAAAATGCCTAGATTCTTCGAAATCATGACTTGTAAATTTAAAACTGTCCTTGTGACTAGGCCTTTTGCGCTACCTTGATATCCTTAATGTTTTATAACTAGGATAAATTATGATGAAAATGCTAATTAAATGTAACTAACAAATTTAACCAATATGGTTTATATTACCATGGTTAATAAATCGTTTAAAACGATAAAACTGTATGGGCTTCTAAATAAACCTTGCCCTTATTTTTCCTTGTGTAGCAATTAAAACTACCTACATGGCTCACTCTGACGAGATAAATAGTCATCCTCTGGAAAACCGCGATGATGATAAGATTAATATAACTAGAGGAGAACTTCGCACACTGATTGATACAACTGTGTCTAAAGCTGTTAGGGCTGTCCAAACTGCTCGACGATCACTCAAAAAATGATCGAAAAATGCTCGTTCGATTCCCGCTCAGTTTGTAAATGAGCCGTTCGGATCAGTTCGATTCAAATTCAATCCAAGCATGAGCAAAGCTCCGCTCGCTCGTCGATCGCTCGGTTTCGCTCGAATTATTTTTATTAATAATATATATATATATATATATATATATATAGATTTTATAGATTAAAAGCCCAAAAAAATATAATAGCCCAACAAATATTCAGCCCAAGTTAATATTTAATATGAAAATCTAACCCTAAATCCTATTCCTAAAACGATATTCAGTCATATCAAAATTCATATTGTTAAGAACATTTTTAGAATCATGATTTGAGTTATGTGTTGCTTTTGTTAGTAAAGTCTTGGACATGTTTTAATTAAATTAGAATTTGTTTTTGTTGAACGAAGCCTTATAATTCAATCGGGCGAAACAGAGCGAAAACGATCCGCTCTGTAGGACCGGTTTTGACTCCGAAACGATTGCGAAACGAACGTGAAACGTGCGGAATCCGTACACGAACGCGACCTAAACACACATGACGTAATCTAAACGTGATTCTATTAACAAATCTGATAACGTACAGCACCTGAATCACGAACAATAAACTTTCTCTCTCTAGCTTTCTCTCTCCAGCCTCTAGCTCTCCAAGATGTGAAAATGACAAAAGTTCTAAATGAGAAACCCTAGAGATCTATTTATAGGCCAAGGGATTAATGAGGAATCTCATTAATTACAATTATGCCACCTTGCCTTTTTGACTAACTAATTCTAAAATAACAATGTAACTCTCGTTTTCTTCAGTTTTCTACTACGGACTAGATTGACGGAGTCGATAGACAGATAATACACTAACAGACTCCCCCTTGGATATTGCTGTAGTCAATCTGTAGTCAAGCTCGTAGCAACTTTTCTTTCTCTTTCTCTCTTTGAATCTTCTCGAACAGAATCCCGGTGGATCTGTCTTCAGCTTCAGCTTCTCCTTTCTGTAGACTCTTTTCTTCATCAGGCTCCCCCTTTCGTCAAGCTTCCATGCTTTGGGATCGACACCTTGCTTTCCGTATACAAGCTCCCCCTTGCTTTGAGCTCGTCTTCAGACTCCCCCTTAGACTCAGCTTCCGGGATCGTAGTCTGGTACAACATCTGCAATCACTCAAACATTTATAAGTAACAGCATTTCAAATTTCAGCTATCCAGGAATTGTAACCTGGCTTACTCAACATTCTAAACAAACAATTTCCATGAATTTGGCAGTTTCATCGAATCGAATCGGAAACTAGCTCTATAACAATATAAGCATCCAAATCCCTCACAGTTAATCATCCAAGTCCAAACTAATGACCTTGGAGATATCACAAACTGTTTTTGATTTTTTTTATAAAAAATTCAAGCCTCAAATTAATGAACTTGTTTTATTTTCAGAAACACAATCAGCTTACTTAAATTTTGAAACTCAGCTTTCAGACATCAGTTGTCGAAAATAAAGCAGAATCAAAAATCTTTTTGTATTTTCTGAAAATAAAGCAGTAAAGAAATATATACAAACATATTTACAGACAATATTTTTGTTTGAGTATGCGTTAGAGGATCATATCAGTTTTTTTTACAAGTCACAAGTACCGTTGAGCTTAGTTACACAGTAAGAATTAAACAATTCACTTAGATTGTCGATATACTTGTCCACTTAAATTTTCATACAAATTTCAACTGATTCAGGATACGAATTAGGTGTTTTAAGAACTTAAACTCATTCATGTGTCCCACCTCTTGAATATACTCCCGTATCCAGAATCCCAATAATCAGTCTTACAGGTGAGTATACTATATGTAACACCCCGAAAATTTACGTCCTATAATGTGTTGACACGTGTCATAGGTTTGAACGTGTGAAGGAATGTTCTTGAAGGACTAAAGTTGACAAACAGGGAAACTGTGAAAATATAAGGGTTCAAAGTGTCAACAATGAATAAATATACTTTACAATAACCCTACATAATGTTTATAACCTTAAACGAATGGATCATGGATCATACGAAGCGAATTGTGAGAGAAAGTGAGAGATTACGAACTACAGGGGTTAAATGTGTCAACATGTTTAAGTTATACCTCTGAGTGACCTTTTAGCAAACCCGAAGCCTTGTAACGCTTAAATATGCTCACTAGAATGTACCATAAAAATTTCACCAAGATTCGTTACCGTATGAGAAAGTTATGATAAAATCCGTGTGTAAGGGTTAGAAACGTCAACATTGAAATTTAGGGCTTTTCGGGTGATCACAAAGTTACCCGAGGACTTAACAAAGATGGTATAAGCCCTAAAGCCCCATATGTCAAGTGTAAAGTCCTAAAATGAAAGAAAACCAAGTGAAAACGACCTTTCGGGGGACCAGGGACTGAAATGCAAATAACAAAAACTTGCTGAGCTGATCTTCATCACCCTAGCGTAGCGCTAGCTTGAAAGCCTTGGCAGTAGCGCTACGCTACTGCCTTGTCTGACCAGAATTGTATGCACAGCTGTGGGTTGATGTTGTAACCGACTTTAAATACTAGAATTTGAATCTATGGACTTCCTATGTTGGTTTTTAGGCCTAGGGACACATGTTTGACATCCCATAACAGCCCTAGACCCATTTGGCATTCATCAAGCAAGATCAAAAGTTCATAAATATCACAAAGTTGCAACATACATGCACATTCCATTTCTGGGCATTTTCAAGAGCTCAAGAACTGATACAAGCTTTGCATATCATCCATTAGACGTGTGTAAGTATGTCTAACCCTTCTCGATCAAGTTTTGATTAATTTATAGCCTAGAAGTCGAACCGTCGTAAATACGGTTTGACTTAGCGATAGATCACAATCGGACCAGAGTTTAGTCGAATCGAAAGTTGTTATAAGTTGGTATTTATATGGATAATAAACCCCTAAAAGGGCACTCACTGATTCGAATCCTAACTAGGTCGTTTGTCGAGTCCAAGGTTGTCCGAAAAAGTCAACAGAAATGTTAATCGCATATTTAATGATATAAAAGGCGTGTAATCTGTTTTATCAATCATATAACTTGAAAATAAGTATAATAACTTGTCTAAGCTTGTTTGATTCGACAACTTTATGTTTTGAACCGATTCGGAACCGAGAGACGCAAAAGTTTGACTTTTGCTTTGACCTCAGTTCTGACCTGATTTATATAGGTTTAGACATGCCTTAAAGTTCCATTAGGATCTAGTTACATGTGTGTATAAGCCTCTGCGTTTATACCACTCGAATCCCAAATCGTCCGATGTTTCCGTTAAACGCCTAAATATTGACCGTAATGCCCTTATGAACATAAAACGAGATTTTTGGAAATGTGAAAGTAAAATAATCTTAGTTACTGATTATTAGACATGTCTGTAAATTTTCACATCAAGCGGAGGTCCAGATTAGGAGTTATGCTTAATGACGTAATTATAGAGATTCTTAGTAATTAAATGACGTCATTAGCGTAACGCCTATCTAAAACCCATTTTTGACACCAAACCTTTTACCCACTGATGTGATATAATATTTTGGGATTTTTGAAGATTTTTAATTATTTTTAAACTGATCATAAGCTAGGTTAATCGCCTCGATTCGGTTAATACCAAAAATACCCTTTTCGGCCATAAAATGAGTTTTACAAATCCTTTTAACGCCAATCCAATTGCTACTGATTTTAAATAATAAATGGAGTATTTTGAGCCTGTTTATTTGATCAGAAAACTCAGAATCGTATTTTAACCCGTACATCGCTTAAAACGACTTTATACGCGTATTTAACGCATAGTTTGGGTTTAAAACTATTTTAGTATATAAGACTCATTACCAAAGGTTATAACCTGTTAAAATAAGCTATTTTACTGATCAACTCAGACCCGGATCACAGGTGTTTAATTAAACCCTTATATAATCTTTAAAATGACCAAAATGCCCCTGCGGGGCTTATAAAGAGATTAAACTCGTTTTGGGCATCATGGGTGATATCCTACTGATATCACAACTTATTTAAGGCGTGTTAACTTAGGAAACCTGTTTAGGACTCTTATGGTTACCCGTTACGCTTCATACGCGTTCGGTTCGGTTTATGTAACTAGTTTACATAAACTAGTCGAAACGGGTCAAACCTTATCGGTTTTATCTCAAAATCCAGAATGTGTATCATATACCCATATTAAGCAAGTCTTCAAACCTGTCGGGTTTAAATCACATTCTATCCGGTCTTCGCTTAATCGTGCGTACGAACCGTATCTTTCTGTAAGACTAACCGGTCTAAGCTTAAGCTTAATTAAAGACCCGTTAGCATTCTAATTAGTTATTTATACCATCATTCCAGACTAGAGCTTTCCGGTAAATTGTACCTACGCTTGCTTAAGTGAATACGGCTGAGTTATAAATTTCTGCTATTTAAGACAGGAGCTAGCTCAGGTAAATACTCTTAACTTATTTTCCCTATTACGGGCTTGGGATACGGTAATATAAATACCGCATGTTCAGGTATGGGATTCAAAGACCAATGAGTCGGGAAATCCAAATAACCTGTTTTAATTTGTATTGCTTGACTGAAACATTGGGGATTAATGCGACCGTGTCCTGGATATCCTTGACTCATGATTTGCAATGGCCACGACCTAAGCACGGGGTGTAGGCATACACCTGACAGATGCCATATGTTTATAACCAATATGGAATTCCCAATAGGGGAATAGTGGTGTGTCGGTTAATCATGAACCGGCATAGATTCGGGCCCCACATGTAGAGCAAGTTATGTAAAACTGATAACATGAAATATAGTTTGTCTCAAGTATAAAATATTAATTTTGCCTTGTGCATTCTAATCAAAGTGTCGAAACATTTACGTGTCTTGTGCACCTAAACAAATTTTCATAAACATTTTCAAATGAGTCGGTTGAGTGTATTTACCAGTGAAAACTGACGTATTTTCAAAAGTCTAAGTGGCAGGTACAAGTACGTAATAGGCTGGAAGCGGCTCAGGACGTTAATAAGGAATCTTGCAAGTTCTAGGCGTCTAAAGTCTGTTGAACAATGTTTACGTTTTATGATCCGCCTGTGGATCCTTTACCTTCCGTTGTAATACTTGGATATTACTTTATATTCGGAATGTAATATATTTATCTTTTGCTTCCGCTGTGCATTTAAATATTGTGTTGTTTGACTATAATGTTGCCAACCACGTCACGATACTCCCCACCGGGCCCACCGGTGACACGTGGAAATTTGGGGTGTGACAGTACAATGATATCTGTATATAAATTAGGTATGCGAGGGCCGAGGGATCTCAGATCGATACTTCCGTATACGCAGAGAGATATCAGCTTCGACTTTTCGGTGTGTCCCCTTTAGAGAATCTTTTTGCTTACAACAGCATCATTTATCAATTTTATTGTTTCAGCATGCTGAGGGTTTAATGCTGTGTTTCAAGCATTGCAGCAAGTATTAGCCAAGGAGTAGGTCAGAACTACCGTTCAGCAGAAGTCCCGGAATAATACCCCAGACATCATTGAGTATAAAGACCTAGTATATCAGATTAAGAGACCTTTCAAACGAGATTTCAGGGGTTACCTATATATCCAAGTAGTGTTCCCCACGAAATAAGCAAGTTTGAATTTAGATTTATATCCCGAATAAATCTACTAAATGTATAAAAATCTACCGACACATCCACGGTGAGATCGTTTAACACATTTAAACTTTCCAATTCTTTAGCATACTGTAACCGTCTACTGATGTACTATCATTTCCTCTTTTTACGCAAAAACTCAAATTTCAATTTTATCATGTTTTTCTCTTTTTCAAATTTTCAAATGTTTTTGTATTTTCTAATGACAATTTTTCTCCCCCTAAAATGCAAAAACATTTAAAGAAAAATTTGACAACCAACACTGATAGCTTTGTCTCGCCATCCATTTTCTGCTTCAAGTGTACTGATTTGCAGAAAATATAACATACCCCCATGATATACAACACATTGATTTTTACAGTTTGAAAACCGTTTTTCAATCTGGTGAAAGTAATCATGTTTGTTCAGCCGTGAGGGTTTCGGCATATTCAATCAACACATATTTTTGTATTTTTGAATATTTGACAAAAATTAAAAACAAACATATTTTTGGTTTTTCAAGTTTTCCAATTTTTAGGATTTTTGAAATATTGTTTATTTATTTACAGAAAACATATAAACTTCCTGTTTCAACCAACACAGGATCCATCAGCCTCCTCTCGATGTGCCAGGCTGCTCCAATCTCCAATTTCACAATCTTTGAATTCCATGAGCACCTGCACAAACAAACTACTCAATTACTTGAACAATTTAGCCCAGGTCTGTTGAACCTTAGGCATTTCAACACAATAATTTTCATTCAATGCTGGAAATTCTTTATCATTTTTCACAAAAACTTTCTCAATTTTAACTTCAACTTTCTCATCTTTTACCAAATCAACATGTTTCTTAACACTCCATGTTTGACCTTTTGGTGTTCCTCGTTTGTAAAAATGTGAAACTTTTTGAACATTTTGATTTTGAACAACAACTCTTGGTTTCCAAAACTCTTGAGGTTTTGTTATATCAACAGTTGTTTTCCAACTTTGTGTTGTTCTAAATCTGGGTGTGTGAGAATTCCAGGTCTGTCTTGAATCGAACCTGTTCTGGTTTGACTTCCAATTTTGATTTAAAGCAAACTTGTTTGTATTGTACCTCCAAGTTTGTTTTGAATCAAATTTGGTTGACCTTTGTCTCACATTCTCAGATTTTTGTTTCTCAGCATCAATCTTCTTTTTGTCAACATCCACAGGTTTTGGATTAGGACACTTGCGTGCAAGATGTCCTTTTTGATCACATTTGAAACATGTTCTCATGGACACATCTTTGACTTGTGGTTGTTGCCTTTTCTTTTTAGCAAAGAACTCATCATTAGATTGTCTCATTTTGAGTTCTTTTTCTTTTTCTAAACTGCCTCCTTGAACAAAACTCATTTTTGCTTGAAAATTCGGCGTCTCATTTTTGTTCCAATGTTGTTTCTTCTTATAACCCAACCCAGCCTTCATGTTCTTCTTTTTGAAACTAGGTTTGGTATACGAACCTCTATGACTCTTACCGACAAACTTTGAAATTTCAGACTTCTCAATCTCAACCATTTTGAAAACTTTGTCGATTTTTTCTGAAATCACATTCTGAATCGGGAATACAACATCTAAGAACAATTTGTCCGATCCAATCATGGTATAAACCAATCCTTTTGAATCATCATTCAAACTTTTCTCGGATTTTGTGTTTTTCAGATATCCATCATGAAGATTTCCTTCATTTTCATCCTGTGATTCAGATTTACCTGTAACAACTAACTCTTCTTTCAACACACTTTCAACGACTTTACCTACCACCTCTGAATCATGAGAATCATCAGATTTGGAATAGGTTATGTCAATGTTGTCTGGCAATTGGTCTACCATGTTGAAAGCTTTTTCGACCTTTTCCTCATCATAAAATGCAAATTTTCCCGGTGGTGGAACTTGATGAAACTCTAAGCCAATTCCTTTCTTGTTCTGTTCAGACTCACCATCACCCGGTTTTATATTGAAAATTCTTTCAAGCACATATGACGACACGTGGTAACTTTTTAACTTGTTGTTATCCTGTTCTAAATCAGCAATTTGTCGCTTCAACTTAGCAACATCCTCAATATAGGAATTAACAACATCTTGTTTTATAGAATACATTCGTTTAAGTTCTTTGGTTGTTTCAGACATATAATTCATTCTTGATTGAGCATATTTCATTTCATCTTTTACTTTTTCATATGACTCTTTTGTAATGTGATATGATAATTTCATTGAATCATATTCCTTTTTCATTTCTTGACAAGCAATTCCTTTTTGTTCACATTCATTTGTCATTTTCAAAACATTTTCTTTCAAAACTTCATTTTCTTTCTCTAATTTGTTACATTTTTCTGAAAGTTTTTCATCATTTTCTTTAAAAACTTTTTCTTTTTCTAGCATTTCTTTGCATTTTTCTTTGAAAATCTTTTCAATTTTTGTGAACTCAAGATCTCTTGTTCTAAATTGCTCATCTTTTTCAGTACAAGCTCTGCACGGTTCCATGCATTTCTTGCACTTATCAATCTGTTTTAAGTTTTCAGAATCAGAATTTACCTCAGTGATTGGCACTTCGGTGTTTTCAGCAACCTCTGTCTGCTCAGCAACATTCTGCTTTTCTTCAACACCGACTTCATCACCAACATTATCAGCTTCCTCATTCTCATTCTTTTCTTCTTTTTCTTCTTTCCTCACCTCTTCTTCAATCTGCTGTTCTTCAGTAACAGCTTTCTCAACTTCTTCATTCACAACAACTTCTTCACTTTTGATTTTCTTCACAGCTTCAACTTCAACAGTTTCTGCTTTAACCTCTTCAGCAGCTTTCTTCAGATTGTTCACCATTTCTTCAACATTCTTCTTCATTCTCTCTTCGTCCCTTTTTCTTAGACATGATAACATGGCATATCTGATATCCTTTTCATATCTCTTAGCGTATGTGTCATCTTTCAATACTCTTCTATAGTATTCAGCTCTTAACGGGACTGCAAGAAGAACATCATCGAAGATTATGTCTTTCTTGGGAACAACCGGTTCTCCTTCTCTGTTATAGTAGCATTCTCTCTTTTTATCCCATCTTTTGCTACCGACAGCCATCTCATACTCCTCCTGCATATCATCCATTCTGTTGTAGACCACATTTCTTTCTCTGTAAGTCTTCTCACTCAAAATTTTTTCTCGAGTTTTCTCTTTGATCTCAACATTCTCTTCATGGATTTCAGAAGTGTCTTTATCTTTGTTTTCATCTTGAATCTCAGTAACAAGAGCATAATGTTTATTTAATTCTTCCTGTTTGGCTTCAGCTTTGAACCGTTCATCAACAATGTCATCTATTGGAAGAACCTCACTCCAATCATATCCTTCATCCTCGTAAATTACAGCATAAGCTCTTGATTTTTCTTTCAGTTTATCTTCAATCAACTTTGGCTCTTCTCTGCTTCTATGGTAGATCGCCTTTCGATAATAGGCATCGTTGAACGGATGTTCATTTCCACCAACTGCAGAATTAGTGCATTCTCTCTTGAAATGACCTTTCTGCTTGCATTTGAAGCAGGTCACTTTGGATTTGTCGAATCCAAGCTTTGTTGAAGCACCTCCAAGCGATTGTTTTCCAGTAATCTCCATATACCTCTGAGCTCTTCGAATACAACTAGCTAAACACCAACGGATGTCAATGAGCTCCATCTCTTCCGGATCAATCTGGTCATAGTCTTCTTTGGTCAATTCGGAGTTTCCAATTTTGCCAGCTACTAGACCTTCATATGACTCCAGAACAGATGCAAGGAAACTCATTTGCTGCTTAGCTGCATTTATGCTCATTGCAGGAGAATTTTTCAGTTTAAGAGCAATGTTGCACAGAATTTCTTCAGAATCATCAGAATTTGTCTTTGAAGATGAATGATATCCAGAATGATGACTTGTTGACGTTGTTGGTGGTTCTTTCATCTTTTCACCACTAAATGCTGTTTTTGGTGAACCAACACCTTTATCAGAAAGCACACTGCTTTTGTAGTACAAGCCAACGTTCTGTTGATGTGAAGAATCAGTCATCTTGTTTTGCTTCTGCAACTCCAAATCATGACTTTCAATCTTTTCAAACAAAGCATCAAGAGTAATTGTATCATACAAAGCATCATTTTTCAAAATAAAAACAAACGTTTGCCACTGATCAGCTCGTGGTAACGCTTCAATCACTTTGTCTATCAATTCCTCTCTTGTTTTATTTATCTCTAATCTCTCCAGCTCAATTTTAAGATGACAGAATCTCTCAATCATTTGCCTCACCGATTCTCCTTTTATGTTATCAAACAGATCAAATTCTTTCTTTAATAAAGCTATTTTGTTTTTTCTAATTTGTTTTCCCCCCTCAGCTTTAAGTCGTAAAGCTTCCCAGACAGACTTAGATGACCCATTATGATTTAGCAGTGCAAAGATGTCATTTCTGATTGCTGACTGGATCAATGCTATCATTCTCTGTTCAGTTCCAAATTCAGCTTTATCTTCTCTAGTAAACTTCTTGAATACAAGATCTTCGCCTTTATCATCTTTTGGTTTTTCATATCCATACTCCAGGCAGAACCAGCTTTCATGAGCATATGCTTTAGCCCAGTTAATAAACCGTTCCTTCCACCATGTATAATCATCAATGCTATCCAAAGTTGGTGGCTTTGAATGAGTTCCGTAGAAGTTATCATGCTTGATGTTTTCATTGAGCGCCTTCGTGATGGTTTTTGGTGTAACATTTGTAGCCTCAGACGATTCGGTTGCGAACGCATTGTAAAACGTATTGAAAAATTCTTCAGCCATGATGTAAACCTGTCAATAACAAACAAACGCACAATCAGTTTTAAACTTTTATCAATTATCTGAAACAAACTGGTACTCGAACTAATGATTTTGTATGTGGACTGAATATTGACCAACTGTACGGACTGATATGACCCGGAATGAATTCAATTGACTTGACCCTTCAAAATCTTTGAACTCCGAACCGTACGAACTGGACAATTATCACCCAGCTTGACCACACAAAATGAATTGACCAATCAAAAGTATTTATCAAACCGTGCTCCAAACCTTGTGACCTGATTGCCGACAAGTGACAACTGACAAACTGATATATCACTACACTATTTCAGCAAACACTTTTGCGAATAACCGACACCCACAAAGTATATCTAATTCTGATTGTGATTGAATTTGATAGGACCGCACCCATTAACCCAACAACATGATTGGGCCTAAACTTGCACTATACCGCCACAATTAATACCCAACACAAATTATTTGGCCAAACGTTTGAAGTCACATGGGCTGTCCACACTATCACTTGATTGGACCTCTCAATTACTTGGATCTAATATATCACGTGATGCTTAACAAAGTGGCCTGACAATTATGATAAGATTCAATTTTAAAGTGGCCGGCAATAACAATGCAATACACAACTTTGATTGGGCCGCACTTTATTTAACACATGGGCTATCAGACTTATCCAAATTTTCGACAACTTCAAGTCACTTGTACACCGATTGCTTTTAATTTTGCTGACAACTTTCAATACACAACAACAATTTCCCTCGATATGATGTCACAAAAGCGAACCACACAAGCGAATCTCAAGAGCGAACCTACTGTTATTGTGACAAATGAGCGGACCTCAACTATTTTATCACTAAAAGCGGACCAGACATGTCACAATAAGCGGACCATACATGTCACAATAAGCGGACCAGACATGTCACAATAAGCGGACCTCCTGCTATCCTATGAGCGGACCTCAACAAATGTTCAAATAAGCGGACCAGATGATTCGTATAAGCGGACCAGGTCAATGTCCGGATAAGCGGACCAGGTATTGTCAGAATGAGCGAACCAGACTTGTTCGTAAAAGCGAACCTGCAATTTTGACAGCGATTTCGAACAGAAAAACTTAGATTTCTCCTAAACGATTACGAATATGGATCTGAAACTTGGTAGGGTTATAGATCAGGTATATACGCACAACATATCAAAAAATCAGACGATTTGGACCATAAAAACCCGTTCAATTTGACAAATTTCAGTAAAAATGTGAAAAATATGAAAAAGATGAAGAAATAGATGAAATCCGATCTGAATCGACTGAAATCTGGTACGAAAACGATGTGTTTGATCAAGCAATCGAGCTCCTAGCTCTGATACCACTTGTAGGACCGGTTTTGACTCCGAAACGATTGCGAAACGAACGTGAAACGTGCGGAATCCGTACACGAACGCGACCTAAACACACATGACGTAATCTAAACGTGATTCTATTAACAAATCTGATAACGTACAACACCTGAATCACGAACAATAAAATTTCTCTCTCTAGCTTTCTCTCTCTAGCCTCTAGCTCTCCAAGATGTGAAAATGACAAAAGTTCTAAATGAGAAACCCTAGAGATCTATTTATAGGCCAAGGGATTAATGAGGAATCTCATTAATTACAATTATGCCACCTTGCCTTTTTGACTAACTAATTCTAAAATAACAATGTAACTCTCGTTTTCTTCAGTTTTCTACTACGGACTAGATTGACGGAGGCGATAGACAGATAATACACTAACACGCTCGATTTTTTTAGGATTTGATAAAAACCGAGCGAAACCGAGCCGATCGATTCAAATTCAATCTGAGCATGAGCATCACTTTTACGCTCGGTTTTGCAAATTCGATCCGCTCGGATCGGATCGGTTGTAATTCAATCCGAGCATGAGCAGACCCTCGATCGGATCGGATCGGCTCATGAACACCTCTAAAAGCTGTAGAGGAGCAATTTAGAGAGTATAGTGGGACTCATAGTAAAGCCTCATCTGTACCCCACTCTGAGTCTATCCCCAAGACTCATTCTGAGCCTCATAACAAGCCGCCCTCTAAGAAAGAGGAACCAAAGAAGGATGATGATCGACATTCATCTAATGAACACAGTGTTCCATCCAAGAGGATAGTGTTCGATAATGAACCGCGTACCAAGTCCTGTACCTATAAATACTTTGTCTCCTGCAAACCCCGGGATTTCACGGGGGAGAAAGGAGCAATCGATTGTATGACCTGGTTGGATGAAATGGACACAGTTGTCGATATCAGCGGTTGTGCTGAGAGGGATGTAGTGAAGTATGTATCCTAATCGTTCAAGGGAGAGGCACTAGCGTGGTGGAAGGCTCTCATTCAAGCTGCTGGGAAGATCCCATTTTACAACATGTCATGGGAACAGTTTGTTGCTCTCATTATGGAGAACTACAGCCCTCAACACGAGGTCGAAAGAATCGAATCAGATTTCTTATCATTGGTGATGACAAACTTAGATTGTCAAGCATACCTCACCAGTTTCAATACCCTGTCCAGACTGGTTCCTTACCTAGTAACACCAGAACCCAAGAGAATTGCTCGCTTCATCGGAGGTTTAGCCCCAGAAATCAAAGCCAGTGTTAAGGCTTCAAGACCTACTACATTCAGGTCAGCGGCAGATCTGTCGCTATCTCTTACACTCGATGTAGTCAGAAACAAGGCTGCCAAAGCCTCTGAAGATGGAAAGCGTAAAAGGGAGGATGAGAATTCTCATCACTCCAATTGGAAGAGGAATTCTGAAGATAAGAAGAGTTCCGGGTTTAAGAGAGACAGGCAGCAGTTGAGTGAGAAGACCAGGTGCGGAACCTGTAGGAAATACCATCTTGGGAAATGCAGATTTGAGTCCGAGCCACTACCCTGTGGAATCTGCAAGTCTAAGGAACATAAAACCTTGGATTGCAAGAAGTTGAAAGATGCAACCGGTTATGGTTGCAACGAGAAGGGGCATATCAAGACTAACTGCCCTAGGAATCAGAAGAAGCCTGAAGAGGCCAAGAAAGCAAACGCATGAGTCTTCCAGACGAACGCCAAGGAGATGATGCAGAATGATAACTATATAGCAGGTACCTTTCCATATCAAGCAGTTTATGCAGAAATACTTGATACTGGCACATATGATTCTATAATGAATGATAAATGTTGAGAACTGTTGTCTCCGCCTGATTAAGACTCCGGTCTTTTAATGCGAGGTAGAAAGTGACCGATGATACTTTAGAAAATGCTCCAACAAATCCTAGATTGATATTTTATATCTATTAGGAATCGCTCTTTTCTGATACCCTTATGGCAAACTTTCAAGCTATCCAAATTCATCAGTATAATAAAGACAGATGTGACTTTTGATCCCCTGTCAAAAAGGTGATAGACCAGGTCCAACCCTTAAATGCCATTGATGGTCTTTTGTGACCTAGGCTAAGTGATATTGATATATTTTTAAAATAACGTTCATTAAGAATGTTAGTGCCTTATTGACCTGTATGGTTTAATGAAACCATGGTTAGTATATAAAGCCATGAGGATGATGAATAGCAGTTGTCGGATCGCAACCAAGAAGTTGATTCCTTTAGTAATAGGAACTATTTTTCTGTTCTTGTAAGAAATCGGTAAGTAGTAATAAAAAAAAAAAAATTCTAATGTACCCTCTCTATAGATAAAGGACATTCGCATATAATTGATATCTCTTTAATCCCTATTGATTATGAATACCAAATGGTATGACAAAACCGCCGTATGAAAATTGATGTATCTTAATAAATTCCATAGATTGCTTCCATGCCTGATCAGTATGGAGGTTTAATACATGGAACCCCTGAGATATCCCAATGATCATATGGTACTAAAGTCAACTAATAGTATTCAAAGAAGATATCCAGAATGGAGTTGCCTAAGTAAGTGTTCCCGATTAAAGAATTCGTGGACTAGTAACATAAAAGTTGTCACTTATTTGACACAAGCTATGATGGGTGAACTGGAGCCTGAGATATGGAAATCTCTGTAACCTCCTTGTATTTTGATTGCCTTCTCCTAAGACTACCCTGTTTACCTCCCGAGAGGCAAGTAGAGTTAACATTAACATCCCGCTTGGGTTAGAGTGTTGTGAAAATTCCATATTGATTTTGGAATAATCGAAACCCTGATTAAGTAAGTTTTAAGACATAGGCTCATATAGCCTGACTCAATATTCTGAGGATGTTATGTTATTTAATAAGAAAGACGATTCATATTGTTGATATATTAATTACCGCAACCCTAATTTGGCAACGATTAAGAATTTTCCATCAGCTACCCAGGATCGTCGAATTGTTCGACTAACGACAAGGATTAACTATTCCTTAAAAATTAGTTAAGTAATGGTTGGAATGACCATCTCACCTTAAGATAAGCTTTTATATAATAGTTGATATGTAAGCATCAAGGCTGCTCCCTTGGAGACCTTGTAAAGATGGAATGTTAAACATCTATTGTTAGGACAATAGATTGGTAAGTCCACTTATCAGGATCTGAAAGTTGCATTAGAAACAACGAATAAGATCATACAACCCACTAATTATCTATAAGTTGCCATTATTCGGCAGAAAATCAAGGATTAATGGAAAGTAGTAACCTTCTTAAATTCTTGTTAAGAAATAAGGCTCAACAAAAGATATCACCCATGAAGGGTGTGCCAAATTTGTTAAATTATCAGGCTAGTCAGGCTCTGAGTATATAGAACCAATCGAAGGATTAGAATGTATCAAGATTAAATAGCTTACGAGCTAAGACCTAATTAAGGAGCTCGGTGGAACGCATAATGCACCCCACCCTAATGAGTTAAGGACGTGTTTCGCCAATAAGCCAAGAAACACTATCACATAATGACATACATATTTATGATACGATGAGCAACCTGTGTCGATTAAGGATCGACAGGATTAGAAGCTCCAAAGGATACATGTACCTATTACAAAGGTCAATTGTAGTGCCTTAGAGACTCGAAGGTACTAGGGAAGATTTAGCCCAATATAAGGCAGAAAATACTTCCTTACTTTAACAAATCTCGAGGTCGAGATTTCTTTTAAGGGGGTGAGGATGTAACACCTCGAAAATTCACGTCCTATAATGTATTGACACGTGTCATATGTTTGAACGTGTGAAAGAATGTTATGTAAGGACTAAAGTTGACAATAATGAAAAGTATGTGAATATACGAGTTCTAAATGTCAACAGTGAATAAATATATTGTACATTAACCCTACATGATGCTCATACCTTCAATCGAATAAATCATGGATCATACGAAGCTAAAAGTGAGAGATTACAAACTACAGGGGTTAAATGTGTCAACATGTTTAAATTATACCTCTGAGTGACCTTTTGACAAACCCGAAGCTTTGTAACGATTAATTATGCTCACTAGAATATACGATATAAATTTCATAAAGTTTCGTTATTGTATGAGAAAGTTATGATCAAATTCGTGTGCGAGGGGTTAAAGCGTCAACGTTGAAAGTTAGGACTTTTCGGGTAACAATAAAGTTAACCGGGGACTTAACAAAGTGGGAATATGTCTTGAAGCCCTTATACGTTAATTACGAGGGCTCAAAATGCAAGAAAATGAGGTCTAAACAAAGTTTGAAGAGCCAAGGACCAAAACTGCAATTAAAGAAAAATATGTTGGCTGGCCTCACATGCTCGCGTAGCGCGAGCCTTACATCCCTTGCCGTCGCGCTACGCGACGGCCTCATCTGATCAGCTTTTTGATTTTGTTTGATCTCTTGTCTACCATAGCCTTGCAAATGCCATTAAATCGATTTGCCTCTTCATGCTTGGCCCCTAAACAACCCCTAAACATCTAGGGACACTTGTTAGTAAGTTGTGGTGGGTTGTAGACTTATGTGTCAACATTTTGTGGTGATTAAACCACTATATAAAGGCCTTGAGTTGCATCCAATGCTTCACAAATTCATTCTTGCAAATCTGATCATTTTTGGAGCACAAGAGCACCTTCCAAGCCTCCCTAGTCGACCATTAGACACTTGTAAGTATGCTTAACCTTTCTTAGTTAAGTTTTCGCTTAGTTTTAGCTTAAAAGTCAAACCGTCGTAATTAATGGTTGACTTAACGATTAATCACTAATGGTTCAGTGATTAGTCGAATTGAAAGTAGTTATAAGTTGGTAATTATGTGGGTAATAAACCCTTAGAAGGGTTCCCCCTGATTCCCACTCTAACTAGGTCAAATGTCGGGTCAAACTTACTAATAAAAAGTCAACAGGATACTTAAATTCTAATTTATGCATAATTAGCAATGTAGAACACATACAACCTGTTTGATCATTAATATAACTTGGTAATTAGTGTAAGAACATGTTTAAACATGTTCAACCCGACAATTTTATGTTTAGACCAAGTTCGGAACCGAAAGTCGCAAAGCTTTGACTTTTGCTTTGACTTCAGTTCTGACCCGTTTTGGTATGTTTTAGAAATACCTTAGAGCTTCATTTGGACCAGGTTACATGCTAGTATAATCCTATGTGATTATACACCATGGTTCATTAGTTAACCAATTAATACGCATGATTCCGTTAATTGCTCATATGTTGACCATTATGCCCTTTTCACCTTAAAACGTGATTTATGCAAATGTAAAAGAGTAGAAACTTTAATTACTGATATATAAACTTGTACCCAAAATGTGATATCAGTTTGAGGTGTAGATTGAGAGTTATGCTCATTAGCGTAATTAAGAAGCTTTATGTTAATTAAACGGCGTAATTAGCGTATAGCCTAGTTAAGCCTACTTTTTGATATCAAACTTATTACCCATTGATTTAATATATTATTTTGGGACTTTTGAAGATTTTTAATGAATTTTAGGCTGAGCATAACTTATAGTCGTAGGCTTAATCCGGTAATTGTCGGTTTTGCCCTCACGGGCTATAAAATGAGTTTTACATATCTAATCGACTCCAAACCTTTTGCTACTGATTACATATGATAAATAAATTATTTTAAGCCTTCTGGAATGATAAAAATATCAGCTTTATATATAGAACCCGAAAACGGCTTCTTATCGCCTTATTAAGCGTTTTTAACGCATAGTATGTACTAAGACTATTTTAAACATACAAGGGTTTATACCTACTGATATTTGAGGCAAATTATAATATTTTAACAGTAAGCAAATGTTGTTTATCTCAGACTTCGGTTTTGAGCTTTACGGCTTATGTGAAATTACCAAAATGCCCCTACGGTGCATAGTTTGATTATAATTGGTAAATTCACATATATACTTTACCCTACTGTTATAACTTAGTAAAATTAGTATTTTTGCTGATTATATCAGACCTGTAACTCAGGTAAATACTTAAACCCTTTTATAACCTTTTAAATGACCAAACTACCCCTACATGGCCTAGTTTGTGTTTAAATACGCTTATTACGCGTACGGTTCGGTTTGTGTAATAAGTTTACATAAATTAGCCAAAACGGGTCAAACCTTATTGGTTTTATCTCAAAATCCAGAATGTGTATGAAATACCCATATTATACAAGTCTTCAAACTTGTCGGGTCTAAAACACATTCTATTCCGGTCTTCGCTTAATCATGTGTTTGACCCGTATATTTCCTTAAGACTAACCGGTCTAAGCTTAGGCTTAATTAAAGACCCGTTAGCATTCTAATTGGTTATTTATACCATGTAACACCTCGAAAATTTACCGTCCTATAACGTCTTGACACGTGTCATAAACAGTAAACGTGTGAAATAATGCTTTGGAGGGACTAAAGTTGACAAACAATGAAACTATGTAAATATAAGGGTTCGAAGTGTAAACAATGAATAAATATACTTCGCAATAACCCTACAAGATGCTCATAACCTTAAACGATTGGATCATGGATCATACGAAGCGAATCGTGAAAGAAAGTGAGAGATTACAAACTACAGGGGTTAAATGTGTCAACATGTTTAACTTATACCTCTGAGTGACCTTTTGACAAACCCGAAGCTTTGTAACGATTAATTTTTCTCTCAAGAGTGTACCATAAAAATTTCACCAAGTTTCGTTACCGTATGAGAAAGTTGTGATAAAATTCGTGTGTGAGGGTTAGAATCGTTAACATTGAAATTTAGGGCTTTTCGGGTGATCACAAAGTTACCCGAGGACTTAACAAAGATGGTATAAGCCCTAAAGCCCCCATATGTTATTTATAAAGCCTCAAAATGCAAGAAACAATGTGAAAGCGATGTTTCGGGGGACCAGGGACCAAAACTGCAAAGATAATAAGCCTGATGAAGGGCTAGCGCACCACTACAATGGTAGCGTAACGGTGCGCTAGCATTGCCCAGCGACAGATATTACAGCCAGCTGCCTGTTTGATGTTGTAACCGACTTATGTTGATCTTATCTGCATTTGTGAGAGCCCCAACATGATTTATAACCTCTAGAGACACATGGGATTGATCTAACATCATTGTAGAGTTGTTTGGCATCAATTTAAGAAAGATCAAAGTTCTTATTCAAAGTTATAAGCTGCCAACTTTCTTCCATTCATATTCTGATCAACCACAGGAGCTTACGGACCATTCTCAAGCTTTTAAATCATCCATTAGACGTGTGTAAGTGCTCTTGACCCTTCTCGATTGGGTTATGCTTAGTTTATAGCCTAGAAGTCAAACCGTCGTAATTACGGTTTGACTTGGCGATAAGTCATAAACGGTCCAGAGTTTTGTCGAAACGAAAGATGTTACAAGTTGGTAATTATATGGACAATTAAACCCTAAAAGGGCACCCACTGATTCAAGTCCTAAATATGTCGTTTGTCGAGTCAAACTTCTACCGAAAAAGTCAACATAACCATTAAACATGAAATTAATGATTCAGAGGGCGTGTAATCTGTTTTAACATACATATAACTTGAAAATAAGTATAATAACTTGTCTACGCTTGATTGATTCGACAACTCTCTGTTTTGAACCGATTCGGAGCCGAAAGTCGCGTAGTTTGACTTTCTGCTTTGACTTTGATTCTGACCCGTTTTTGATAGGTTTAGACATGCGTTAAAGTTCCATTAGGACCTTGTAACATGTTAGTATAACCCTCTGCGTTTATACTACTCGAATCCCTAATTGTCCGATGTTTCCGTTAAATTGCCAAATGTTGACCATATTGCCCTTATGTTCATAAAACGAGATTTTTGAAGATGTGAAAGTGCAAAAGTCTTTGTTACTAATTATTGAACATGTCTGTAAATTTTCACGTCAATCGGAAGTCTAGATTAGGAGTTATGCTTAATGACGTAATTATAAACACTTTTATTAATTAAACAACGTCATTAGCGTAAAACCTATCTAAACCCAATTTTTGACACCAAACCTTTTACCTACTGAAGTAACATAATATTTTAGGATTTTTGAAGATTTTTAATTATTTTTAAACTGATCATAAACTAGGTTTATTGCCTTAATTCGGTAAATACCGATTTTACCCTTTTCGGGTATAAAATGAGTTTTACAAATCCTTTTGATACCAATCCAATTGCTACTGATTTTAAATAATAAATGTAGTGTTTTGAACCTATTTAAATGATCAGAAAACTCAGAATACTATTTTAAACCGTACGTCGCTTAAAACGGCGTTATACGCGTATTATACGCATAGTTTGAGTTTAAAAACATTTTGACACATAAGACTTATTACCAACTCTAATAACCTGTTAAAATAAATTATTTTTCTGAATTATTTAGACCCGAGTCGCAGGAGTTTATTAAATCCCTTTTTATAATCTTTAAAATGACCAAAATACCCCTGCGGGGCTTAATATGAGTTTAAACTCGTTTTTGGCATTATAGAAGGTATCCTACTGATATCACAACATATTTAAGGCATGTTAACTTAGGAAACATGTTTAGGACTCTTATGGTTACCCGTTACGCTTCATACGCGTTCGGTTCGGTTTATGTAACTAGTTTACATAAATTAGCCGAAACGGGTCAAACCTTATCGTTATTATCTCAAAATCCAGAATGTGTATAATATACCCATATTATACAAGTCTCCGAACTTGTCGGGTCTAAAACACATTCTATTCCGGTCTTCGCTTAATCGTGTGTTTGAACCGTATATTTCCTTAAGACTAACCGGTCTAAGCTTAGACTTAATTAAAGACACGTTAGTATTCTAATTGGTTGTTTATACCATCATTCCAGACTAGAGCCTTCCGGTAAATTGTACCTACGCTTACTTAAGTGAATACGGCTGAGTTATTATAATTCTTGCTATTTAAGACAGGAGCTAGCTCAGGTAAATACTCTTAACTTATTTTCCCTATTACGGGCTTGGGATACGGTAATATAAATACCGCATGGTTAGGTATGGGATTCGAAGACCAATGAGTCGGGAAATCCAAATAACCTGTTTTAATTCGTATTGCTTGACTGGAACATTGGGGATTAATGCGACCGTGTCCTGGATATCCTTGACTCATTAAATTACAATGGCCACGACTTAAGCACGGGGTGTAGGCATACACCTGACATATGCTATATGCTAATTAATTAATTATACCCAATAAGGGATTCCCAATAGGGGAATAGTGGTGTGTCGGTTAATCTTGAACCGGCATAGAACCGGGCCCCGTATGTAGAGCAAGTTATGTAAAACTGATAACATGAGATATAGTTTGTCCCAAGTATAAAAGATTAATATTGACTTGATCATTTTAATCAAAGTGTCAATATATTTTCATGCCTTGTGCACCTAAACCAATTTTTCTTAAACCCTTTTCAAATGAGTCAGTTGAGTGTATTTACCAGTGAAAACTGACGTATTTTCCAAAGTCTAAGTGACAGGTACAAGTACATAATAGGCTGGAAGCTGCTCAGGACTTGTTAGATGAGGAATTTGCAACTCCTCCACATAAGCCATTAGTCTGATAATTTCTTTTGTTGTTTTAAGATCCGCCTGTGGATCCTTACTTCCGTTGTAATACTTTGATGTTACACTATTTCGGATTGTAATAATTATCTTTTGCTTCCGCTGTGCATTTATATATTGTGTTGTTTGACTATGATGTTGCCAACCACGTCACGATACTCCCCTACCGGGCCCACCGGTGACACGTGGAAATTTGGGGTGTGACAGGTTGGTATCAGAGCCAACATTGAGAGAATTAAACACTAGCTTTTTGTGTTTAATCTCAATGACACATTTGCACATTCCTTGACTTTCTGAGTCTAGACTTAACATAGGAATATTCTAAATCCTTATCTGGAAATTCTGCTTCCAAATTTTTATATTTTGGATACGTCGCCAAGCGAAGAAGCCGTAATAGGAATTCTCCACACCCGGAGCCTTAAATTGCTGACCTTCGTACAAAGGATAGATGAAACGTGCAACCAAGGAGAAAGCATTCGGAAATAAAATAAAGAAGAAAATCCTTTTGCTAAAGATCGTCTCCTTAATAGTCCTTCTAAAGACATAATTACCTTTCAGTTCCTTCGAGGACAACATTATTCCTTTCAAGTCCCGTCTAGGGCACATCTGTTTTTTTTTTAATTTTATAGTGGAATAATTAACTTTAAATTTTCATTCAGACATTCCTTTTATAAGATCTACCTTTATATAAAATGGCAAAATCTAAAAAGGACGAGACCTAGCCACGCAATATTATGAGGCAGGGCAAAGATGGTAGTTCCATAATTAGATTCAGATCCATATTTAACACCTCAATTTAGGATTGTTCTGCGTTAAATATTAATAAGAATCTTAAGAGTGAAACCTAGCCTTCGGGTCATTTTAAGGCCGGGCCATGATGGTAAGACCTGTTTAAAAGATTCGAATCCCTGTTAACATCTGTAAATATGTTAACACTCCTGATAGACGTGATTCATTAAAATCACACACGTCATTCTTATTAATGGATTCTTCAAAAGATTCCTAACCCAATGTAATGATCTCTGAATCATGGGTTTAGATCATCACTTGAGATGATCATATTTTGACCATACGTGGTAATATAGCGCCTACAGGCCCTGCTCATTTCCATATGAGCCAAAAGACAGTGGTAGCGATGATTCGCTGTCAGATAAAGGTAATGAACTCGGTTCAAACCTTCATGCTTTGATTCTCTGAAATCATAGCTTATAATTTATAAATGTCCTTGCGACTAGGCCTGTTGTGCCAGTATACCTTCATGCTTTGATTCTCTGAAATCATAGCTTATAATTTATAAATGTCCTTGCGGCTAGGCCTGTTGTGCCAGTATACCTTCATGCCTTGATTCTCTGAAATTATGACTTATAAATTAAACTTGTCTACGCGACTAGGCCATTTGTGCTATTACTAACTTATAAATTAGGATTCATGATATAAATCCTGAATAAAATTCATGATAAAAATCCTGAATAAAATAAATATCATTCCTTTCCTGCCAATATAGTTATTAAAAGAGAATCTTAAAAGGTTTGACCTAGCTTAAATGTCATTGAAGACCTAGCTAAGATGGTAAAACCTGTTTAAAAAGAGATTCAGATGATTGTTAACATCTGAAAATGTGTTAACACTCCCAACAACTGTGATGCTATAAAAATCACACTTGTCATCCTTATATTAGGAAATTTTTCCAAATCCCTTATTTAGCGTAAGTGATCAATAGGAATCATGGCTGGTAAACGTCGAAAATAAGGTACGCATCAAAACATCCATTTGGGATGTATATATACGAGTAAAGATGAATACATGAAAAGGATAGTTTTATTTCAGAACTTCTTGTCAATACAATGAACTATGAAATTTTCCGATACAAAGGAATCATTGATTATGTTTTAGATTTTTCCCTAGTGACAAGGCCCTGTGCCATCAAGAGTCCTTAGGAACAAGCTCTTATGCTATATAAAATGTCAGTACGACATGGACATTCATGATTTAAGTTCACTGTCTAATAAATATGAAGGATTATATTCCATATAAACGCCAAAGATGGTTTAACTAAGAACCTAGGCCAAGCATAATCAAATAAATTTAATACTATCTATTGGTCTATATGGTTGAGCTACACCATGGCTAATTAATCATCAAAATTCGACGATTTCCTATAATTAAACAAATTATTACTACTTGGATTAGTAGCCTTCAAAGCTTCACCACGGCTGACTCCTCTGAAGCTCACCATTATCCGGTTAATCAGAATTATGTCCATTGACTAGCCTTTGGGGCAAAATAAATTACCTTCCAAAGAAATGACGGCTGTAGTCTTTGACTCTCTGTCCAAAGGTAAAGAACTATGTTCGAACCTTAAGATCTCTAATTCGATAAAATTGCGGCTTATATATTAATGCCTTAAGTGCCATATTCTTATAAGTCCTTTGTGACAAGGCCTTCGTGCCTATGATTATTAATGTCTTTCGTGACAAGCCTTCCAAATATCTAAAGATTGTCGTTGTGACAAAGACAATTGTGACATTGAAATTCCCTGTCAAAAGGTAATGGACTTGGTCCAAACCTTAAACACAATTGATGGTCCTTTTGACCTAGGCTAAATATAATTGTCATACTTTCTAGTAGCAAACTATAAGGGAGTTATAAACCTAACAGCCATTATGATTTAATAATACCATGGTTTATAAATCATCCAGTATGACGATTCCATACTAGTTTGTATCTAAGCATATGTTATTTTTGGGTGTTTAGTACCAAAGCTCCAGAATGGAGGTTTCTGACGAAGCATACAACAGTACTGCGGCTAAAAACAAGGATGCAAATATAAATATAAATGTTAGTGGCACTACTCTTCAGGCCTTGATTAGCGCAGCAATTAGTGAAGTTGTGGATAAGATCCTTGAGAACAAAAAGGAACCGAGTGTCACTCACTCAAAGGTCCATACGGAAACACATACATCAGCTCGTAAGGAGAGCTCCGTTCACTCTTCAGATGAAAAGAGCGAACCTTAAGAGTTAGTACTCTATGATAAGCCCCGTTCAACTGAAGGCGGGTGCACCTACAAATATTTCGCCTCATGCAAACCCAGAGATTTCAATGGCGAAAAAGGAGCAATTGATGCTATGGAATGGCTTGAGGAAATGGAAACGGTTGTGGACATCAGTGATTGTGCTGATAAGGACGTAGTAAAATTTGTTTCACAATCTTTCAAGGGAGAGGCTCTTGTATGGTGGAGGGCCATGATGCAGTCCACGGGGAAAATTCTCCTATACCATATGGGATGGTCCAAGTTTGTGGACCTTATCAAAGAGAACTACTGTCCACAACACGAAGTGGAAAAGGTGGAGACAGATTTTCTGACTCTCACAATGAAAAACCTAAATTGTCAGCAATATGTTACCGACTTCAACTCCCTATCAAGACTGGTACCCTATTTAATTACCCCGGAACCAAAACGCATTGCGCGTTTCATTGGTGGTTTGGCACCAGAAATAAAACGGAATGTTAAGGCTTCAAGGCCAATCAACTACAGATCAGCTGTAGATCTATCCTTGTCTCTCACTCTAGATATAGTGAGACAAAAGTCGATCAAGAATGAAACTAACGAGAACAGACAAAGGGAGGAGGATAACTCTCAGAATCCTAAGAAGAGCAAATCCGAGTTCAACAATAACCAACAGGATTCCAACAAAAAGCCTACATGCAAAACCTGCAAAAGAAGACATTGGGGACAATGTCGATTAAACCAAAAGATAAAGCAATGTGGCATCTGTAAAAGAGCTGGCCACCAGTCCCACGAATGTAGGGACATAAAAGATGCAAACTGTTTTAGCTGTGGCGAAAAGGGGCACATCGGTACAAATTGCCCTAAGGCTGCCAAGAGAGGAACAGCTAAGTCTGGGAAGGATAAGAAAGGAAACGCCTGGACTACCGGTTGAATGCCAGAGACAGTGCACATCGATAATAGCATTAGGTACGTCCCTTACCATTTAGCATTGATAGTGTCTGCTAAGTATTTTATATTAATGCAAGGGATAATAAACCTTTAGCAAACCATAAGCTTAGCAAACTCTTGATTTCATTCATAAGAACTCCAGATATTAAATGTAAGGTATAACTTACCAATGGAATCCATAATGACCATCTCTCCCATCCTCGAAGATAATCCTTTCATAAGAATCTGGAGTACTCTTCCCCAAAAAGAGTACGACAATATATATTATTATTTTATTTTATTTTCTCATTGTTTTCTATCGCCTGCGAATGCCAAACTATGTTTGATAAAAGTGCCATATGAGGATTGGCGTATCTTAGTGTGTCCCATAGATTGCTTCCATGCCTGATCAGTATGGAGGTTTAATGCATGGAACCCCTGAGACATCCCAATGGTCATATCGTACTAAAGTCGACTAGTAGTATTCAAAGAAGATATCCAATATAAAATGTCCCTATAAGTATCTCTACTTAGGGCACCCTTACATTTGTAAAGTGAATGTGTCATTTATCTGATACCGACATCGATAGATGAACCAAAGCCTGAGAACACGGACAACTATGACATCTCTATGTGTGTCATGATTATTTTCTTCATAGGAATTACCATGTTTACCTCCTGAGAGGCAAGAGGATGTTAGGACAAACATCCCGCTTAGGGCTACAGTTACTGTAAAAGCCGTATATCTGTTAGTACCAACGGAATAGGAATAACTAAGAGCCAAATCGATAAGTTTTTAGAGAAGGTTTCTTAAAGCCAAAATTCAAAGTTCTAAGAACACCGATTTTTAGTAAATAAGAAAGACGGTTCATTTTGCTTATGCATTGATTACCGCAACCCTAACTAGGCAACGATTAAGAATTTGCCATCAGCTACCCAAGACCTAAGGGCAAACTATTGGTGGATAGGCTTGAAGAAGTCTGTGGCCACCTATGTAGCCGAATACTTGACATAGGCGCAAGTTAAAGCCGAGCATCAGAAACCGTCAGGTTTGCTACAACAGCCTGAACTTCCTACGTGGAAGTGGGAAATGGTGACGATGGATTTTATTACCAAGTTACATATGACAAGGAAAGGCAATTATACAATGTGGGTTATAGTTGACAGACTGACTAAGTCAGCTCATTTCTTACCCTTCAAGGAGACTTATAGCTCCGACATGTTAGCCCAGTTATACGTAGATAAGATTGAAGCCTTACATGGCATACCTGTGTCTACTATCTCTGACCGAGATACTAGATACACGCCACATTTTTAGAAGAGTTTTCAACAATCTTTGGGCACACGTTTGAACTTTAGTACGGCTTATCAACCTCAGACAGACGGTCAGAGTGAGCGTACTATTCAAACGTTGGAAGACATGCTTCGCGCATGTGCAATTGACTTGGGTGGTAGCTGGGATAAGCACCTACCATTAGTTGAATTCTCCTACAACAATAGCTACCATACCAGCATTAAGGCTGCGCCTTTTGAGGCATTATACGGTAGAAAGTGTAGATCACCCATTTGTTGGGCAGAAGTTGGAGATGTCCAGTTATCTGGACCAGAGATAGTGTTCGAAACGACGGACAAGATTACCCATATTCGTGACCGTCTCAAAGCTGCCCGGGATAGGCAGAAGAGTTACGCTGATCCAAGTCGTAAGGATTTTCACTTCGAAGTAGGTGACAAAGTCCTACTTAAAGTGTCACCCTGGAAGGGAGTGATGCGATTTGGTAAGAAAGGTAAGCTAAGCCCGAGATACATAGGACCTTTCGAGGTTATCGAACGTGTCGGGTCAGTTGCCTATAAGTTAAACTTACCTGAAGAGCTCAGTAGTATACACAATGTGTTCCACATATGCAATCTGAAGAAGTGTTTCGCTGACGAATCACTGGTTATACCCCATGCAGATGTGCATATAGATGAGAGCTTGAAATTTGTAGAAAAACCTTTGTCGATCGAAGATCGACAGGTAAGGAAGCATATACCTTTTGTAAAGGTCAAATGGGATGCCCGTAGAGGTCCCGAGTATACGTGGGAGGTTGAGTCCACCATGAAAGAAAAATACCCTTACTTGTTTCAGTAAATCTCGGGTCGAGATTTATTTAAAGGGGGTGAGGATGTAACACCTCGAAAATTTACCGTCCTCTAACGTCTTGACACGTGTCATAAACAGTAAACGTGTGAAAGAATGCTTTGGAGGGACTAAAGTTGACAAACAATGAAACTATGTAAATATAAGGGTTCGAAGTGTAAACAATGAATAAATATACTTCGTAATAACCCTACAAGATGCTCATAACCTTAAACGATTGGATCATGGATCATACGAAGCGAATCGTGAAAGAAAGTGAGAGATTACAAACTACAGGGGTTAAATGTGTCAACATGTTTAACTTATACCTCTGAGTGACCTTTTGACAAACCCGAAGCTTTGTAACGATTAATTTTTCTCTCAAGAATGTACCATAAAAATTTCACCAAGTTTCGTTACCGTATGAGAAAGTTGTGATAAAATTCGTGTGTGAGGGTTAGAATCGTTAACATTGAAATTTAGGGCTTTTCGGGTGATCACAAAGTTACCCGAGGACTTAACAAAGATGGTATAAGACCTAAAGCCCCCATATGTTATTTATAAAGCCTCAAAATGCAAGAAACAATGTGAAAGCGATGTTTCGGGGGACCAGGGACCAAAACTGCAAAGATAATAAGCCTGATGAAGGGCTAGCGCACCGCTACAATGGTAGCGTAACGGTGCGCTAGCATTGCCCAGCGACAGATATTACAGCCAGCTGCCTGTTTGATGTTGTAACCGACTTATGTTGATCTTATCTGCATTTGTGAGAGCCCCAACATGATTTATAACCTCTAGAGACACATGGGATTGATCTAACATCATTGTAGAGTTGTTTGGCATCAATTTAAGAAAGATCAAAGTTCTTATTCAAAGTCATAAGCTGCCAACTTTCTTCCATTCATATTCTGATCAACCTCAGGAGCTTACGGACCATTCTCAAGCTTTTAAATTATCCATTAGACGTGTGTAAGTGCTCTTGACCCTTCTCGATTGGGTTATGCTTAGTTTATAGCCTAGAAGTCAAACCGTCGTAATTACGGTTTGACTTGGCGATAAGTCATAAACGGTCCAGAGTTTTGTCGAAACGAAAGATGTTACAAGTTGGTAATTATATGGACAATTAAACCCCAAAAAGGGCACCCACTGATTCAAGTCCTAAATATGTCGTTTGTCGAGTCAAACTTCTACCGAAAAAGTCAACATAACCATTAAACATGAAATTAATGATTCAGAGGGCGTGTAATCTGTTTTAACATACATATAACTTGAAAATAAGTATAATAACTTGTCTACGCTTGATTGATTCGACAACTCTCTGTTTTGAACCGATTCGGAGCCGAAAGTCGCGTAGTTTGACTTTCTGCTTTGAATTTGATTCTGACCCGTTTTTGATAGGTTTAGACATGCCTTAAAGTTCCATTAGGACCTTGTAACATGTTAGTATAACCCTCTGCGTTTATACTACTCGAATCCCTAATTGTCCGATGTTTCTGTTAAATTGCCAAATGTTGACCATATTGCCCTTATGTTCATAAAACAAGATTTTTGAAGATGTGAAAGTGAAAAAGTCTTTGTTACTAATTATTGAACATGTCTGTAAATTTTCACGTCAATCGGAAGTCTAGATTAGGAGTTATGCTTAATGACGTAATTATAAACACTTTTATTAATTAAACAACGTCATTAGCGTAAAACCTATCTAAACCCAATTTTTGACACCAAACCTTTTACCTACTGAAGTAACATAATATTTTAGGATTTTTGAAGATTTTTAATTATTTTTAAACTGATCATAAACTAGGTTTATTGCCTTAATTCGGTAAATACCGATTTTACCCTTTTCGGGTATAAAATGAGTTTTACAAATCCTTTTGATACCAATCCAATTGCTACTGATTTTAAATAATAAATATAGTGTTTTGAACCTATTTAAATGATCAGAAAACTCAGAATACTATTTTAAACCGTACGTCGCTTAAAACGGCGTTATACGCGTATTATACGCATAGTTTGAGTTTAAAAACATTTTGACCCATAAGACTTATTACCAACTCTAATAACCTGTTAAAATAAATTATTTTTCTGAATTATTTAGACCCGAGTCGCAGGAGTTTATTAAATCCCTTTTTATAATCTTTAAAATGACCAAAATACCCATGCGGGGCTTAATATGAGTTTAAACTCGTTTTTGGCATTATGGAAGGTATCCTACTGATATCACAACATATTTAAGGCATGTTAACTTAGGAAACCCGTTTAGGACTCTTATGGTTACCCGTTACGCTTCATACGCGTTCGGTTCGGTTTATGTAACTAGTTTACATAAATTAGCCGAAACGGGTCAAACCTTATCGTTATTATCTCAAAATCCAGAATGTGTATAATATACCCATATTATACAAGTCTCCGAACTTGTCGGGTCTAAAACACATTCTATTCCGGTCTTCGCTTAATCGTGTGTTTGAACTGTATATTTCCTTAAGACTAACCGGTCTAAGCTTAGACTTAATTAAAGACACGTTAGTATTCTAATTGGTTGTTTATACCATCATTCTAGACTAGAGCCTTCCGGTAAATTGTACCTACGCTTACTTAAGTGAATACGGCTGAGTTATTATAATTCTTGCTATTTAAGATAGGAGCTAGCTCAGGTAAATACTCTTAACTTATTTTCCCTATTACGGGCTTGGGATACGGTAATATAAATACCGCATGGTCAGGTATGGGATTCGAAGACCAATGAGTCGGGAAATCCAAATAACCTGTTTTAATTCGTATTGCTTGACTGAAACATTGGGGATTAATGCGACCGTGTCCTGGATATCCTTGACTCATTAAATTGCAATGGCCACGACTTAAGCACGGGTTGTAGGCATATACCTGACAGATGCTATATGCTAATTAATTAATTATACCCAATAAGGGATTCCCAATAGGGGAATAGTGGTGTGTCGGTTAATCTTGAACCGGCATAGAACCGGGCCCAGTATGCAGAGCAAGTTATGTAAAACTGATAACATGAGATATAGTTTGTCCCAAGTATAAAAGATTAATATTGACTTGATCATTTTAATCAAAGTGTCAATATATTTTCGTGCCTTATGCACCTAAACCAATTTTTCTTAAACCCTTTTCAAATGAGTCAGTTGAGTGTATTTACCAGTGAAAACTGACGTATTTTCCAAAGTCTAAGTGACAGGTACAAGTACATAATAGGCTGGAAGCTACTCAGGACTTGTTAGATGAGGAATTTACAACTCCTCCACATAAGCCATTAGTCTGATAATTTCTTTTGTTGTTTTAAGATCCGCCTGTGGATCCTTACTTCCGTTGTAATACTTTGATGTTACACTATTTCGGATTGTAATAATTATCTTTTGCTTCCGCTGTGCATTTATATATTGTGTTGTTTGACTATGATGTTGCCAACCACGTCACGATACTCCCCTACCGGGCCCACCGGTGACACGTGGAAATTTGGGGTGTGACATACCATCATTCCAGACTAGAGCCTTCCGGTAAATTGTACCTACGCTTACTTAAGTGAATACGGCTGAGTTATTAATTCTTGCTATTTAAGACAGGAGCTAGCTCAGGTAAATACTCTTAACTTATTTTCCCTATACGGGCTTGGGTTACGGTATATAAAATACCGCTTGGTCGGGTATTAAATCTTCCATCGCTTGGTGGTTAATTGAATAATTTAGTAACCCGATTTAATCTGTATTGTTTGAAATAAAGACCTTTAGGGGTTAATGACCATGTCCCGGATATCCTTGACATCATTGTATTATAAAATGGCCACGTCTTATGCACGGGGTGTAGGCATACACCTGACAGTTGCTTAAGTAATAACGGTATCTCACTCTCTTGTGGGCCTATACTTGTGGCGTGTCTGTTAATCTGACTCGGTTTCTACATCGGGCCCTGAACGTACAACGAACATGTAAATCTGTATACAAGATTATAACTATAATTGTCCCAAGTATAAAAGATTAATTTTGCCTCTGTGCATTTTAATCAAATCATAAAAAGATATTTTGTGCCATATGCATTCAAACCAATTTTCTTAAACTCTTTTCAAAATGAGTCGGTTGAGTGTATTTACCAGTGAAAACTGACGTATTTTCCAAAAGGGTTAAGTGACAGGTACTGAACGTAATTGGCTGGAAGCTCAGGGCGTTTATAAGGAATCTTGCAAGTTCTAGGCGCCTAAAGTCTGTTGAACAATGTTATGTTTTAAGATCCGCCTGTGGATCCTTTACTTTCCGTGTTATATATTTTTTATTACATGATATCCTGTGATATGTTTATTTTGTATTTATGTAGGGGTATCAAGTTAAACTGCACTTTATGGGATGAATACTGCGATGAGATGTTTGGTTACATTCAGAGCCATAAAGAAGAAGTTCATGTTGTTCTGCTTGTGCAGTTTGGTAGTTTCAACAAGTATAAAGGTATTAACTCATTAAATACTTTTTTTAATTTATATAATTTTTTTATGATTTACGAACTTGAATATCCTAATATCTGATATTAATTTTTTTACACAGGGAAGACAACGCTATCTAATGCTTTCCATATAACAAGGTTGTTTATCAATGTTGACATAGAGGAGATTCGTTTATTTAGAACAAAGTAAACAATTTATAAAATAATATGAACTACTTATTGATGTTGTTAACTTTTTTTGCATCCATTATTGTAAACAGGTTTGTTAAGAAGATATGTAAAACATCTTCTAATGGTCAGAAATCAATTGGTTCATCTGGAAGCATAAGCGTTGCAGATGACTTTTTAGTGAAGCATCCGTTTTCCAATTTCCGTGATATTACGCTCTTGGATAAGGTTTGTCTTTACTTTTTAATATTTTAAATAATTTCATTAAACAAAATTGTTTCACAGATTCATTTTTAGAACTCTAATTTGTTACATATAATTTCAGTCTCGTGAGGTCATAGTTCTTGGTACGATCATGGGTGTGGATGATAAAGATGATTGGTACTACATTGGTTGTGAGGAGTGCAATCGGAAGGTGGAGACAACTTTGGTCATCGAGGAGGCTGAAGACGGTGCTGAGGAACCGAAGTTTAAACAAGTTTTAGTTTGCTCATATCCTGAATGTCCGAACGAGGTTGTGACTGCCACACCGATGTAAGTTACTTATTTTTTTCTAATTATATTATATTTATGATTATTTTATTTTACTTTAGAAATGTAAAATGTATTTGTTTTGTGAATTACTTTTTGTGCATTTAGTTTTAGGATTCCGATAAGAGTACAAGATTATGCAGTTATTGCCTCTTTGACTTTGTTCGACCGTGAAGCTAGAAAAATGTTGGGTATGACAGCAATTCAATTGCTTGAGAAGTCTAAAGTGGATCAGGTAACGTATTTCACATCATTCTTTTTTTAAATTCTTATACAAGTTACATATTATTAATGTTTAAATCTTATTTCTATGTTCTTTTCAATAAATTTTGATTCATGTATATTAGGCATCTTTGGAAGAGAAAACCATTCCCTGTCAGTTTAAATCTTTGAATGATAAAAAGTTTGCCTTCAAGATTCAAATTAGTCAATTCAATATTGACCTTCCCTTGTTGCGGGATCCTCAAAGCGAACTCCTCTTGCTTAGAACTTGTATGGGGGTTGCAAAGTTGCTATTTGGTTTGCGAACTTGCCAGCCCCCCTTTGTGGATGATGTTGTTTCATGTTTTGATAAAGGTCTTCGGGAGGCAATAGAAGACATTGTCGTATGTGGGGGTCCTTTTTTTGGTGATCTACAATGGCGAATCGTGACCTTGCCAATGAGGCTTGGTGGGTTGGGCCTTCTCTTGGCCCGGGATGTGGCTGCCTATGCCTTTGTGGCTTCCAGGTCTCAATCTTGGGAGTTGCAGGACCACATCTTACGTAACAATGGGGTTGCTAACATTGATCCGGATTATGCCAACGCCTTGGAACGCTTGCATGAATCTCTACCTGACTTTGATCTCGGCGGTTTCTCTAACAAGGACACCGCCCCCGAAAAGCCACAGAAAACTTTGGCGAATGCCCTTTGTTGTCGAATCGGACAAAGTTTGGGAGAAGATTTCCATTTGTCACCCCGCCAGAAAGCCGTCATTGAATGCCTACAGAGGCCTCACGCTCAGGATTTCTTAACTGTTATTCCTATTGAAGGTTTGGGTCAACGTATGTCAGCGGTGGAGTACCGGTCAATCCTTAAGTACCGTTTGATGATCCCCATGTTCCCGAATGATGAAACTTGCCCAGTCTGCTGTAAAGCATGCCTGGATAAATACGGAGAGCATGCGTTACACTGTAGAGAGTTGCCCGGGTTTAAGTATCGCCATGACTTTGTGCGAGACGCGTTAATGGATATTCTCAGACGAGCAGGGATCTCGGCGAAGAAAGAGGCACCGGTTAATTTTCTTACAGACCCGTCGGAGGGGAGATCCACCCTACGCCCAGCTGACATGCTAGTTTTTGGTTGGGAGGGCGGGAAACATGCTTGTGTCGATCTCACAGGTGTATCCCAACTAGCCGGGTTCTGGGAAAATGGGTTTGTGCTGGGGCAAGCGGTACTGAAAGCAGAGTCAAAGAAGGTGGAAAAACACGCGAAAGCTTGTGAGGATAATCAGCATGCCTTTGTCCCCCTGGCGTTTGACACGTTCGGCTCCTTGGCGCCGGAGGCAGTACGGTTCTTGTCTAGAGTTCAGCGTGTGGTCCATAGCAACTTTTCGACCCCTCAGGGGCGAGGCTTTGTTTTTAGTAGATTAGGGTTTTCTATTTAGAAAGGGATGGCGGCTCAGTTTGTTGCTCGTCTACCTGCTATCCTTATGTAATTTGCCCTGATGATTGGAATGAAATAAAAATTCAACAAAAAAAAATTCTGTACCAAAAAAAATTGATGGTTATGCTGTTCATAAGTTGGTGAATGATGCAGCAATCATTGAGTCCTTTGAGAGCCGAATTCCAGCTGATCAGGTTAACACATACAAACCTTTGAATTAAAATTATGTTACGAGATTTATTATTTTTTTTTGTGCCTAGCCTTATTATTTTTTGAAATGTAGGGTGTGGACGAGGCGGCTGCTGATGTTTCACTTAGTGATATGTCAACTCAAAACCCTTTTGCTCAAAGGTATGTAATTTAAGTTAATGTTACAAAATACCAAATGTTTTAAACATTGTATATACTTTCTAATTTTGAATATATCATTCAGGATGTTGTGGACTCTATTGGTGATAGCTTCACACCTGATTGCACATCTAAAGATTGTTCTAAGACTTCGTCTTCGGAATTGAAACGTAACCTTGCTGACGTGTATGAAGTTGAAGAAAGCACCTCTCTATCATCAACAAAGGTTAAAAAGGCTGGTGTCTCGGATGCTCAAGTTGATGATGAAACGATTCTGCTGGTTCCAAAGTTGGAGAAGTAGTTCATGGTTGAAGTAGTTTTAACAAAAACAATTTTTTTTTTTTTCGAATATTGCTGCTTTGGTTTCGTTTGCGTCTTACATTGGTTTGGATTGATTTGTCATGGTTGGTTTGTTTGTTTTATTTTGGATTGAAACATATGGTATGTTGGTTTTTTTTTTTTTTTTTGAAACATATGATTGGTTGGTTTTTCATTTGAGACATGGTTTGTTGGTTCTTTATTTGAGACATATGGTTGGTTTTGTATTTGAGACATATAGTTGGTTTGGAATGATTCCTATTACTTATACTTCTTTAAATTTAACCTTTTGTTACTTTATATTTTTTTTACAAAGTATAATTTTTAAAACTATTTATAATTTTTTTAATATTTAAATTGTAAATAAAGATTTTAGTAACCGAATTTATGTAAATAAATTTGTTGTAATCATTATGTAATTACTATAATTATATTTTTAACAATCCCCAATATTTTAAAACTTATAATATAAAATTGTATAATAAACCTCCACTTTTGTTACATTTATCTAAAGTTAAAAATTTGTATTAATTTGTTTCCTTTTTTAAATTGTATAACCGACAATATGAGATTTTTTAAAAAAAATCCGCCATTAAATTGTATAGATTTTGCTCCAATTAAATTAAATTTAAATTGTTTCCTTTTTTACATTTATAACCGAATTTTTTAAAATAAATTTATAGTTTCTTTTTTTATAATCACTTCAAATACTATAAGAACCTCTACTCTTATTCATAATACACACTCAATGTTTTATACTAAACATTCTACAAGTCTAATCATAAAACTCTCTCACCACATTCATCATTTTTGAAGTTTTGATGTTTGGTCATTTCTCATACACGTAAGTTTTATCTTCTTGCATTATACTTATACGTTTAAGTTATCCTAATACCTATTTTAATACATTGATATTGTGACAACCGGAACCTTTGAGGTTAGTAACGTCTAACTTTCTAATCTAATTCTTGATTATTATTCCTCTCTGATGTGTTATACGTTCCGTGTTTGTTTATTAGTCCGTTTAGTGTGCATGACAACTTTTGGGCCGCAAGTCATTGGGCCGCGTTAGCGACCTTTGTGATACACTTCACTCCGGCCTGAACAAACACAAACCGGGCCCAACTTAGCTGTGTGTGCTTTGATCCAACCTGGTCCAGTTATGGAAGCAATTAAGTTATAGGATCGGCCCATGTGTTAGGTTTTGGCTTTATATTGAGTGTGTGCTTTGTACGTAAACCCCTATGCCTCTTATGATCACAACTTAACAAACTAAACCCTATTACTCTATTTCTTCTTGTTCACGGCGGCAGACCTCAAGACACCCCCCCCCCATCGAGACATTGTTCCAGTATTCGACTTGTGGTTAGTGATTCATGTCCATGTTAATCCTATTTATTTGATTATGGTTATGTGAGTATCTGATAGTATGTATGCATGTTCTGGTACGTTAGTTAGGGTAGGCTGATTTGGGTGTTTAACAAGTAATGGTGTTGTGTATGTGTGGTGAATGGATTCGGGTGTATCATAAGTAATCGGGTGAATGGAGTCTTGATTTAGAATATCTCATAATCGTCGATAATCTTGTCATAATAGTATAGGGTTAACACTTGTTTCGGACATACATGAGTGTGTTAAATTGATAACTTGTTATTGTTTGAAACTAGGAATTTATGATTAATGGCATTCTAGAAATTGTTATGTGAGGATTTCCGTATGATAATGGAACATGAACTGTTATGATAATTAAGTTAATAGATTAGGGTTTACATAACCATGTGGGTTGGGTTCGAGTGGCGGCTGTCTCTTTCAACAGTGAACTTGACTTTTAATAAATTATGGACTTCAAAATCACTTTTACATGCAAACTATAATGACTTCACATGCATACAACAACAATGTATTTCTAAATGGCCGACAATATATGATAAGATTGTATTCCAATTGGACCGATATCACATGCAAACTTTGATGAATTCAATTTAGAATATGACAGACACACAATCAATTGCTTCACATGCACTTATTAATGAACTGTTGACAATACATGCACATGATTAGGCCGATGAAAACTTAAATCACATGGGCTGTTGAACTTTGATTGGACCAACTTTAAGGTGGCCCGGCAATGAGGCAGCGGACTGGTCATAGTGGGCCGTCAACCGCTGATGACCCTCTATTGGGCCCCAACCCAATCGAGTCCAAGCAGATTCACATGTTAGGCTGATTATTGTATTTGTGATGTTTATGTTAAGGGTTGTGAGCCGGTGGTTTGGGTAACTGGAAAGGAGTTTGGGCCTGGGTTTCGTATGTCAGGTTTAAGGGCCTCGTATGGTACATGAAGTCACGCATTATTTGTATGTTTGACAAGGGATGTTAGAGGAATAATTGGAATAATGTAACGAGCTGTCGAGTGTTATTAGTCGGTTATGGTTGTGATACGTAATTACTTGTGATTTGAATACTTATTATGAGTTAGGTGAACTACATGTGATATGAACTTACGTGAATTGTTACGCCATACGTGCCATGAGATGATCAATCTATGTTTACAACTTGTTTTAATAAGTGGATGTTGGTGCATGAGTCTGATTGATATCGGTAACTATGTTAGGATTGTTTTGAGCAACTGAACACGTAACTAGTCTTACCGAGCAAACCAAAGGTGAGTTCATCTCTCTTGAGCATGCGTCCCAGTGGTTGGGACGGTCAGTGGGTATCCCGGGGAGGGATAAGTCTTTTGGGTAAAAACGAGAATGTTGGATAATATATTCTTCCTATCACCTTTAAAGTCCCTCCGTGTTGTTTGGTTACCGGGGAGATAACATGGTATTAGTTAGTAGCGCTACTTAGGTTTGGCAACCTCACCTCGTACCTGGGAGGACGGGTGTTGAACTAATGACCTAGTCATGACCAATGCTTTGATAGGAGCATTGGAGAAAGGGCAATGTAAATCAGAAGCCGTCTTGTATTCGGGTTATTATCAACATTACTTTCGGATTTAAATTCAATGGATTAACTAAACACTTGGTAACCAACGTTTTCGTAAAACTATGAACTCACCAGCGTTGTCTGATACACTTGTTGCATGCTCGCAGGTCGTTTGATGTCTTGGATTGGAACTTGCTGTCTGGTGTAGCTGGAGTGGTCATGGGTCGACTGGAGGGATTCATGTGATTGCACTATTGATATTATATATTGGTTTTGAAACAGTTTAATTTTGGGTTACTATTTGCTTCCGCTGAACATCTTGGTTTTCATTTAAACTTATTGATAGTACTTTTCAATATTAATTAAGGATTTTATTTACAAACTTGTATGGGTTCAATGTAATTAGTGGCTCGTTGTTGGTACGTCACATGCCTAGCAGCGACATTCCCTAGGTGGTATTTTGGGGGTGTGACAGTTTGGTATCAGAGCCACTGGTTATAGTGAACTTGGTTTTAAAACGTTTTTGTAAAACCAGACTATAACTGAATAGTTCTGAATACGCGAATACGACCATGACACTTAGCTCCAGATTGCAAGGTTCGTCTCTCGTATACTCATTGTACTGCATAACTAGTGAACACCTACATATGATATTGCATGTGATTGCACGTTTAGCACAACAGTATGAATTCATGTATTACTTGCATGTGTTATGTGACTGATAGGGTGGTATTTCCCTAAACATTCATGGCTTATGTTTCGTGATGCTCTTTATTTGCTACTCAAGTTTGAGGAACCATATGACATGAGTTAAAAGGAACTGAGATGAGCATGCAAATCTCAATATTATTGTGGGTGCACACACAATACTGTGGGGTGCATGCGAGTCCCAGTGAGGCTTAACAAGTGAAAGAGGGGTTCCGTTCCGTTATTTGATCGATGTGAAACGCAACAGTCTGTAGGAGTCATAGCAGTGATTGTCTCCTACTCGAACATGACCTTTTCACTCCTCTCTGAATCTTTTCGAATCTTGATGCTATCAAGTATTACCTGAACACCCATTTGAACGCCTAGCGAACTGTGTAGAATGTTAGGTTCTTGTACGAATATCCTTGAGTTGGATGTTGTAACGACAATGATTGGTCTATACCTTTCTCACCTTTCTCACCTTTCTTTGTTTGCTGGAACTTAACGTATTGACGTCTTAAATCCCGAAGTGAGATCACTTCTGTAACACTTTAGCAACGTACCGTGTATTACCCAGTCAACCTGCAAGAACGATGGACAAGAGGATGAGCGTAGTGCCTTACCAACCTCAGTATTAGAACGACCCTGATTACCAGCAACGAACTCCAGCAGATTGACTTCAACTGAACCCTTAACCCTAGTCAGCGACCTATGGGAGTCAACTCTTACGAATCAATCGGGACATAAACGATGAAAATTGACTACAGAGTGGAATGTGTAACTTCTCGCACAGTGAGTAGTGCCTTAGGACGTGACACGGAATGTGAAAAGATGGACCCTATTGGTGAAAGGTCGCAGGACTTCGTAGCAAGCAGCGACATTAGAGGTAACAGTCATGGCGACATCAAGGTAATCGTAGCCTACAGCATGGAAATGAAGGTGACTTCGACAAGGTTTGACTGTTGTTAAGTCAGAATGTCAACAACTAAGAGAACAATGGCAGCATTGGGAATCCACATGACCGTAACAACAACGCTGGTAGTGGTGCTCGTGGAAGGGCATTTAGGATTGGCGTAGGCGACGCCAGGCATAATAGCAACATGGTAGCTTGTATGGGTAGCAAATCACTTCGTCTCGGTTCTGTTTAACTCTGCTGCTTCTCGAAACCTAACCTGTTGTGGAATCGACCGATGGCCAGTCAATTGAAACCTCATATGTTCGCTGGGATGCAAACTCGACCTTGTGGGACAAGTGCTCGACATCGACCTTCCTTCTGCTATTCCTGATTGTTTCGATGCGGTAGTTAGTGTGGATTGGTTATCCAGATATCATATAGATATACATGTGAGGGAGAATTTTGTGTATCCCTCCCCTTAGTGAAGGATCGTTATCTGTTCTAAAGCATCAAAGTGGCACAAAAGTTGGCGTCATTTCAGCAATGAAAGCCAGGAGCGTCTATGGAGGGACTACTCCGCTATGTTAGCAACTGTTATCGATGTTAAGGTTAGGGAAAAGAGGATCGATAATTCATCAATTGTTTGTGATTTCTTCCGATGAGTTACTCGAAGAACTTTCAGGATTACTTCCACAACTGTTAGACAGAATCTCAGTTTGATCTCGCGCCAGAGGCATCCCTGATTACTCGTACTCTTACCATCTTGCACCAGGAGAGTTGCAAGAGCTGTCTAATCCACCACAGGAACTGTTGAACGAGAGTTTTGTCGGACCTAGCTTTTCGCGTTGGGGAGCCCTAGTTATATCCATGAAGATAAGCCTTTTCGTATGTGTACTGATTTTCAAGAACTCAACAAGGCGATAGACGAGAACTGTTTGCCTCGCCCATGTATTGCCAGCCTATCAACCCATTGCGAGGGACAAGCTTCCATTCGAGGACTGACTAACGAACGAACTATCGTCAGATGGAAGTCCAAGGGGAGAATGCTCTTAGAACGGCATATCGAACGCGTTACGGTCATTGCAACTTTGTACACCATGATGGCGATGCGGTCATTGCAAATTTTGTACACCAAAGATCCATTCGAAGATACAGCAATTCCCTGGTTTCGCTAGATACCATCGCAGATTTATCATGGGATTTTCGAAGATCGCGCTGCTTTAACCTCTTTAACACAGCAGGGAACTGTGTTCGTGGAAGACAAAATGGGAGAACGTCTTTTCAGCTTTGGAAACCCAACATTACAATGCACTGAGCTTCGTTTCTACCCGAGGGTGCGGGTGATTCAGTGGTATACAACGATGGTATGAATCAGAATCCCAGTTACACGCCAATGCAACACGAGTAGGTGATGGCCTATGTGGTGGATTAACATGAAGAATTGCACGACTCATAACCTGGGGGTGAAAACTATGGCCTTAGATTTAAATTGGGGGCATTACTTGGACGGTACCAAATGCGTTACTTAGACCGATCACAAGGGCCTCCTGTGTACCTTTGTTTTGAGAGAGCTAATTATGTGATGGCATCGCTGGTTGAAACTCTCGAGCGAATACGACTATGGAACCTAAACGCGTATGAGCTTGCAACTCACCATCGACTCTAGCCTACCCGATCAGATTCACCCAGTTCACATCGAAGCACTAAAGGAAGAGAATTGTCAAGTTGAGTCCATGCGGGGCATGGAGGAGCAACTTTTGGCAAATCGGACGATGTTCGCTACTTCATGGAACGAATATGGATCCCATCATATGGCAACCGTAGGGAATTTGTGTTGAACAAAGCACTCCAGCCTCGACATTCTAGTCGTCTAGGTTTTGATGAGAGATAATATGACCTATAAATCTTGCATTGGTGATCGGGCATGAAGGCCCACCTAGTGATGCATGTGTACAACGTTTGACTTGTGGGAAAGTCAAGGTGGAGTATCAGCAACCGGCAACGCCCATATGGAAAATGAGAACATACTACCATGGATTTTGTCGCTAGTCTACCTACAACTCGAAACGGAAACAATATCACCTGGGTGATCGATGATTATCCCACGTAACCAGCACACTTTCTCGCAACCAAGGAAACTGACGAGTCTTCACAACTGTGGATCTTCCTCTAAGAGAGGCGGCTTTTAAGCACGAGGTGCCAACCCTTGATACCCCTGATTTTGATCCATGTTTGATTTATGACAGACAACACACAACACCCTTGGCTCACGCCTAGACATGAGCATTACATATCACTGTGGGACAACTGGACAGAGCAACGAACCATCCTGACACACAAATACTTGTTGCGAGCATGTGTGTGATTGACTTTAGTAAGCATTTGGAAGGACACTTATCTTTGGGTGAGTTTTACTGCAGCCGCTACAACTTTAGTATGCATACAGCTCTGTTTGAGGCATTGCATGGATGATAATGCCAGTCTCCTTGTTGGAATAAGGTGGATGACAACCTAATCACGGGTCAAGGTCCTGCACTCGAAACTCTTGGAAAGACTATTTAGATTGGAAATCGTGTGGCGACAACGCATGATCGCCAGGAAAGCTGATAAGCTTAGGAAACACTGGGAGTTCGCTGTAGGCGAACGTGTCATAATCGAAGGTCTCACCCTGGGAGGGTGTAGTACGTTATAGAAAACGTGGCAAGCTTAGTTCATGATGCGTTGGGGACATTCGGATTCTGGAATGAATAGGTGACATGGCTCACAAGCTCGAGTTAACCGACGGATTGGGTAATGTGCATGATATCATTTATGTCTTGAATCTAAGGCAGTGTACGTCCGATGAAACACTTGTGATACCCTTGTTGAGAAACCCACTGTTAACACAGTCGAATTTCAATCGTGAGAGTACATTGGAACTCAAGACGTGGACCGAAGTTCCTGTGAGAACGCAAGGATCAGGTGAAGCTCTGTTATCCCCGATTGTTCAAAAGGTGGGACCAACTTTCGATATCATTGGCGAATTTCAGGACGAAATTCCCTTCAAGTTGGGGATGATGTGGCACCCAACCAGTGTTGTAGAAATTGCTAGGCGCCAGTCGGGCGGTGGAGTACTGACTAGGGATTAATCGGGATTAATCGGATCAGAATTTATATATATAATTTTTAAATTTATATATATATATATACATACATTAATATCAATATAATACTTAAAAATAGTTCAAAATTCAAACAACTAAGTTTAAAACATAGCAAATCAAGTATTTAAACATTCAATACACACGTTAATATCAATATAATACTTAAAAATAGTTCAAAATTTAAACAATGAAGTTTAAAACATATCAATTTAAGTATTTAAACATTCAAACATTAACATATCAGTCCATGGCCTCATGGAATATGTTTTAATGGGTTAAAAATAAGTTTTTTTTGGGCCAGGTTGGAACTAAACAACTTGGGCCATATATTTAATGGTTAAAAACATTTCTTTGGGCCAGATTTAAACTAAAAAAGAGTGGGCCGACTTGGGCCGATTTGGCCCGCCTTGCACCGACTAGGACCGACTTGGACCGACTACCGACTAATGGTCCGACTAGCTCAAAATTAATCAGTCAACGCCCGACTAGCGCCTAGGCGCCGATTAATTCCGATTTTTACAACACTGCACCCAACTGACCTCGCAATCCTGTTTTTATAATTTGGTTTACGTGGTGTCTGTGCAGTTATCTGGATGCTTAGTGATTACGTGTAATGCTTGATTATTATTTGTGGTTATTATTTGTGTAGTATTATATATAGTTTAATTAGAGTTTCTATCGCTCCACTCTTCTATCCTTACTTGTCAAATTTCGGGACGAAATTTCTTTCAAGTTGGGGATGATGTGACAACCCGAACCTTTGAGGTTAGTAACGTCTAACTTTCTAATATAATTTTTTATTATTATTCCTCTCCGATGTGTTATACGTTCCGCGTTTGTTTATTAGCCCATTTAGTGTGCATGATAACTTTTGGGCCGCAAGTCATTGGGCCGCGTTAGCGACCTTCGTGATACACTTCACTCCGACCCGAACAAACACAAACCGAGCCCAACTTTGCCGTGTGTGCTTTGATCAAACCTGGCCCAGTTATGGAAGCAATTAAGTTATAGGATCGGCCCATGTGTTAGGTTTTGGCTTTATATTGAGTGTGTGCTTTGTACGTAAACCCCTATGCCTCTTATGATCACAACTTAACAAACCAAACCCTATTACTCTATTTCTTATTGTTCACGGCGGCAGACCTCAAGACACCCCCCATCGAGACATTGTTCCAGTATTCGGCTTGTGGTTAGTGATTCATGTCCATGTTAATCCTATTTATTTGATTATGGTTATGTGAGTATCTGATAGTATGTATGCATGTTCTGGTACGTTAGTTAGGGTAGGTTGATTTGGGTGTTTAACAAGTAATGGTGCTGTGTATGTGTGGTGAATGGATTCGGGTGTATCATAAGTAATCGGGTGAATGGAGTCTTGATTTAGAATATCTCATAATCGTCGATAATCTTGTCATAATAGTATAGGGTTAACACTTCTTTCGGACATACATGAGTGTGTTAAATTGATAACTTGTTATTGTTTGAAACTAGGAATTTATGATTAATGGCATTCTAGAAATTGTTATGTGAGGATTTCTGTATGATAATGCAACATGAACGGTTATGATAATTAAGTTAATAGATTAGGGTTTACATAACCATGTGGGTTGGGTTCGAGTGGCGGTTGTCTCTTTCAACAATGAACTTGACTTTTAATAAATTCTGAACTTCAAAATCACTTTTACATGCAAACTATAATGACTTCACATGCATACAACAGCAATGTATTTCTAAATGGCCGACAATATATGATAAGATTGTATTCCAATTGGACCGATATCACATGCAAACTTTGATGAATTCAATTTAGAATATGACAGACACACAATCAATTGCTTCACATGCACTTATTAATGAACTGTTGACAATACATGCACATGATTGGGCCGATGAAAACTTAAATCACATGGGTTGTTGAACTTTGATTGGACCAGCTTTAAGGTGGCCCGGCAATGAGGCAGCGGACTGGTCAGAGTGGGCCGTCAACCGCTGATGACCCTCTATTGGGCCCCAACCCAATCGAGTCCAAGCAGATTCACATGTTAGGCTGATTATTGTATTTGTGATGTTTATGTTAAGGGTTGTGGGCCGGTGGTTTGGGTTACTGGAAAGGAGTTTGGGCCTGGGTTTCGTATGTCGGGTTTAAGGGCCTCGTATGGTACATGAAGTCACGCATTATTTGTATGTTTGACAAGGGATGTTAGAGGAATAATGTAACGAGCTGCCGAGTGTTATTAGTCGGTTATGGTTGTGATACGTAATTACTTGTGATTTGAATACTTATTATGCGTTACGTGAACTACATGTTATATGAACTTACGTGAATTGTTACGCCATACATGCCACGAGATGATCAATCTATGTTTACAACTTGTTTTAATAAGTGGATGTTGGTGCATGAGTCTGATTGATATCAGTAACTATGTTAGGATTGTTTTGAGCAACTGAACACGTAACTAGTCTTACCGAGCAAACCAAAGGTGAGTTCATCTCTCTTGAGCATGCGTCCCGGTGGTTGGGACAGTCAGTGGGTATCCCGGGGAGGGATAAGTCTTTTGGGTAAAAACGAGAATGTTGGATAATATGCTCTTCCTATCACCTTTAAAGTCCCTCCGTGTTGTTTGGTTACCGGGGAGGTAACATGGTATTAGTTAGTAGCGCTACTTAGGTTTGGCAACCTCACCCCGTACCTTAAGGTGATTTTAGATTCAAATAATGAGGGTGAAAACGTATAGACGTGTACGAGATCGGTTTGTTGATAATCCTTAAGTTGACTTAAAATTACGGCTTAAGGCAAATAGGTCTAAAGATGGTCGTACATACAACCTACCGACGTCGTCCGAAGTTGCTGCGCTTATTGTTGGAAACATTGAGGAAGTTCTTGATAATCGTGATGTAGTTGTTGATTCAAAGAAAGATGGTCTACAACGTATTAGCGAGCTTCATCTTTCGTATCTCGCGCTTCAGTATCCATTGCTTTTCCCTTTTGGTGAAGATGGTTACCGGGTTGATATTCTTCATAGAGAAGGAAGGGCATCAACGAAGAAGAAAGAGTCAAAATGTACAATGAGAGAGTATTTTGCTTACCATGTTCAAGATAGAGTGAATCAATTCTCTTTGATTCTCAATGCTCAAAGACTTTTGCCACAGTTCTTGGTTGACGTATATACGATGATTGAAAGTGAACGATTACTATTCATATGTCTGCAGCAAAAAAAAACTGAGATCTGAGACATATGATAACCTTAAAAAGCTTGGACAAAATGGTAATCCAGATATGTCAAACGTTGGAACACGCGTACTACTACCGTCTTCATTTACCGGCAGATCGCGTTATATGAGGGAGAATTATTATGATGCGATGGCCATTTGTAAATGGTTTGGCTACCCTGATTTTTTCATTACGATCACTTGCAATCCTAAATGGCCGGAGATTAAAAGATTTCTAAAGGACACGAAGATTAATCCCGAGGATAGACCAGACATTTTATGCCGATTGTTCAAAATTAAGCTTGACGCAATCATGAAAGACTTGCGAGATAAATATTTATTCGGCAATGCATCGGCAGGTAAGCATCCATTTAAATCAGTTACTTTATTATATTTTTTTTGGTATGCTACGCTCATAACCGTAACTTCGAAAATAAGTATTTTAATATTAACTATCCTATTGCAGTTGTCTATACCATAGAGTTTCAGAAACGAGGTCTACCGCATGCGCATATCTGTCTGTTCTTAAATGACGAAAGAAAGCTTCCTTCGGTTGAGCATGTTGACAACTTCATTTCAGCCGAGATACCTGACAAAAACTTAGAACCAGATCTATATACTCTTGTCAGCGACTATATGATTCACGGACCTTGTGGTGTTGCAAAACCAAAGTGTCCGTGTATGGTCGACGGTAAGTGTTCGAAGAAATAATGGTTATCCGGTCTATAGACGAGCCGATTCAGGTGTTTTTGTTGAGAAATCTGGTATTCAGCTTGATAACAGAAGCGTGGTTCCGTATAGCAAAACCCTATTGAGACGTTATCAAGCACACATTAACGTCGAATGGTGTAACCAGGCTGCGTCCATTAAGTATTTGTTTAAATACATTAACAAATGACCAGATAGGGCAGAATTTGGTTTTGTACCAAATGCTGATGAAGGTCAGCTTGAAGATGGAAAAGATGAAATCAAAGAGCATTACGATTGTAGATATCTCTCGGCATGCAAAGCTTCATGGCGCATATTTGCATTTGATGTTCATTACCGCTATCCATTCGTAATCAGGCTTTCATTTCATCTACCTGATAAACAAAATGTTGTATACGGCCCTGACGACGAACTTGATAGTGTTCTACAAAAACCTTCTGTTTCTTCTACGATGTTTTTGGGGTGGATGGAAAAGAACGAAAAAGATCCGTTGGCGCGCACCCTTACTTACGTTGAGTTCCCAACTAAATTTGTTTGGAAGAAGGACGAAAGGATATGGGATAAACACATAATATGTAAAACCATTGGTCGTATTCATTGTGTGAATCCTTCTATGGGCGAGGCATACTTTTTAAGAATTCTTCTTAATAAGGTAGTAGGTCCTAAGTCTTTTGAAGACATTCGTACTGTGAATGGACAAGTCTTCCCAACATTTAGAGATGCGTGCTACGCTAGAGGCCTTTTAGACGACGACAAGGAGTATATAGAAGCTATCAAAGAGGCGTACTACACAGGTTTCGGTTACTATCTTCGTAATCTGTTTGCTACAATGTTGGCGTCTAATACACTATCAAAGCCTGAACATGTTTGGGAAAACACATGGGAGTACCTTGCGGATGGTATTTTATACAATCGGCAAAAGCTTTTGAGGATCGAAGGTACGCAAATTGTTATTTAATATTTTGTCAGTTATGTCTTACATATTAGTGTTTATTAATTTCATTTTTTATTTACAAGAATTTTAATAATTTATTTACATAAATTTAATAGGTTTGTCTCGTCCTCAAGAACAAATAAGGAACCTAACGTTGCTGGAAATTGAGCATTACTTATTGTTTTGGTCAAAAATTACCGAAGTAATTAAGTGATCAAATTAGTTAAGTAAGGTAGTGTGCTAGAAATGAGTGTCGAAAAAATGTTAATCAAATTAATTGCAAAAACAGTTTCAGGATACGGCTCAGGATATAGAGCTGTATCTATGATCAAACAATGAGCAAAAAAGTAAAGGTTGACACGTGATGTATGAGGAAAGCCCTTGATCAATTTAGATCGCCGGCATAAAACCTCGGGAGCTGACAATCGCAGCTGCCTTGTTCTTCTATTACTTCAAATATCAGGATACAGTGCAGGATGTGATGCGGATCAACTAGGTGTTACAAGGTAATTCGAATACAAGTGTTTGTGTGTAGTGGTTGCCAGTAGCTAGAGAGCCAAGTGTGTGTAAAAAATTGCGTGCCTTAATCTGATCCGCCCCATCTATTTATAGTAAAAGAAATGCAACAAACTACCCTATTAAACCGGGATCCGACGGATATTCCCACTTGAACGTTGTAGACCTGGTCTTTCGGGTTCAACGTCTCTTATGTAACTGGTTAGCCCGAGTCTTAAGGAGAAGAATTCCATTCGACCGTTAGTGACCCACAACTTCTAACCTGCACGTGATTATTTAGTTAATACCAGGATATCGCACCAGGATGTTACCAATATCCTGATCCGGTATCCTGATCACAAGTAAACAATCAAAAGCAGAATATTAGTCAGGATATATATGCTCAGAAAATGACCCATAACAATTGTCCCCAAATATATTTGTTGGTATACCAATCCAACGGATATATTTTAAAAATCCTATCTCGTAAATCAAGGCAATTAAATCGAGACGACGGTCAAGATTACACCATAACTTCCAACGCGCTTTTAACTCGATGGAGATCCACAATGCTCCTATATCTTCTCTCTTCTTGTTTGAAAAGCAGATATCTCCAACGGAGTCTCCAGGTAATTCCCTACTTCTTATTCATTTTCTGTCAATCTCTTTTCTTTTACTTGCAATGGCTACTAGAACTTTCTCTCAAACCGGCGAATCATCCGAGACCTTCATCCAACAAAATCTTCTCAAGAATCCCGAGAAGGAGGTCTGTGCTTTTGATAACGCGGACATTGCGGCATTGAGGGCTTCCGATGCTTTCCCCGATGGCACGATCTTCAGACCGTTTGATCGATCAATTCGATCAGATGTTTCTTCTGCTGATTGGGTCTGCTTCCCGGCATACCCTTTCTCGCTAGGTCTTCGGTACCCCTTTCCCGAATTTATGATGCAATTCTTCCGGACTACCGGTATTTCCTTTGCCCAAACCATGCCCATGGTCTGGAGGGTATTAATCGTACTTAACCAAATTAAAAACCTTCACTGTCCCGACCTTTGCATCGAAGATATGCCAATTGCTTACCGCCTCCGATCCCATGGTTCTAGTCGGTTTTTGCTTTTTTCAACTTCCAACAAACCCCTTATTCTTAAAGCCACCAAAAACGAAGACGGATGGCAACGCAAATTCTTCTTCGTTAAACGAGACTCCATTGATGAGGGTGCTAGCCTTCCGGTGGAGTAGTTAACCACCGGCAGGATCACGAATGTCCCCATATACCTCTTAGGCTTCTATTGTTTGCTAATATCTTCTTATTTGATCCTTTTGCAGTGAATTTTAAGGAAGTAGCTCCCCCTACTGCGGAATCAGAAAAAAGAATCAAAGCAGTTTACGAATTACCTGCAAGTGACAGGAGTTTTACCACACATATCCCGAGTTCCAGTCAATATTCATCATCCGAAATGTCTGGTAAGGATTACTTTTGAAATAACTATTTAGTGCAATATAATATACTGAAGGGTAATAAAGATGTAGGATTTTTTCCCTTTATGCAGCACCAGCCAAGATCCCTGAAGTTTTCGACCTTGATGAGCTGGACAGTTATTCTGACCAGGTCCAGATCAAGAAGGAACCTAGTCCCAAGGCCACGACCTCATCCAAGCCTAGCAGTTCCAAGGCCATCGTCATTCCCAAACCTTCACCAGCTACCAAGCCCCGGAGTTCAAGCTCTCGTAAAGGAAAGAGCCCGATTCCCCTGTTATCTCTGATACAATTCCCTATGAGAATCACGGGTTCATCGAAGCAAGCGGATTTATGACTTCTTTTCTCAACCAGGTTAGTATCCTTGAGCCATATCCTGCAGCTTATATCACTTATAAATATTTATTAAAACCAATACCTATCCCCTTACTTTGCAGGGTCTTGAACGTCTGGTTCATCTATATCAAGAATCCTGTGGGCTCAACAAGACGCATGGATCCAAGTTAAAGAAAGCCGAGGTTACCATCTCTGATCAGGGCATGATTGCAGCCGCCAAGTCTCGGCACTACGAGGAGAAGTTCAAGGCTATGACCCAAGAACACCAGGCCGCTCTCAACAAAGCTGCTCTCCATGCCCAAGCCGATCTTGATGCTGCCCATGCTCAACACGAACGGGATATGATCAGCTACCGGGAAAGCCTTAAAAGTTCCGTCGTCACTTCCCTTCTCCAGGCCATGCTAAAGATGGCCCATGAAGCCAAAGCACTGGGCTTCGAATGCCCTTCTTGGGACATCGATGCCTGGGAAACCAAGCTAAGGAGTCTCGGCGGCACTTCCATTATACCTGCAGCTGCAGGGTCTTCAAAGGCAGTCGAGAAACCAACTGATGCTGAGAAGGATGCTGAGATTGATCCCGAGACGGATGCTGCTGAAAATACCATGAACGAAGAAGGCGCTGCCTCCTAAAACTTATTTCCCTTCAATTTAAGAGTTATGCTTATGTTTGAACAATTTTACTTTTTGTCTTATGAACAGTTTTTATTTCTGCATTAAAACAACTTGATAGCCGAAGGTGGATGGATCCTAGGTTTTAGGATGAAGCCTTCGGTCATCAACTGGTATTATAATTTCATCTTTCAATTGGCTTACTATTGTTCTCCAATGCATTTCTTAGTGTAGATTTTGCAAAATATCCTGATCAATATACTTAGTGATATATTATGAAAAGTTTTATTAAATAGAATTTCTAAAAATCCAATTAATTTTAGACAAAACTTCTAAAGAATAAAAGATAGTCTATTTTCTAAAACCTGTTTTGATAACACTTGTTTGATCAGAGTTTAATTTTCAATCCAAGTATCATTTCCCAAATATTTCAATCAAATATCCCGAAACGTATCTCAAAAACACATTTTAAAGATATATCCTAAAGATATATCCTTATCAGGATATTTTGAACATTAATCAGAGTTAAACAATTCATGTAAGGCTCACAAAGGAAAGATCATACCAGGAATTGAGTGTAACCCTAGCATCAAATTGCAACCCCTTTTGCAACTTCTCCCACTAAGATGTCCCCAGTCCGAGACACTTAGTCCAATTTTGATCTTCTGAGCTTCACATAATTGCTTTAGAAGGAATGTCCCCTGTGCACGAAGTCTTTAAACACTTAGAAAATGTTTGAACATTAGTTCCAACTGTTCAGACAATTCTTGTGTTATAGGGGTAAAACCCAAAAATATACTGGAGATAAATCCTTAATATCCTGGGGAAAATCCCAAATTTTCATGCGCTACAGGCGGGAGTGTATAAACTCCAAGACTTAGAAAGGTGAAAACCTTTAAACCTTAGAGAGTATGAAAATACCCTTTCGTGAGAGAGGGTGATCAATCCTCATATACCTTTAGGATTCAGGATATAGCCAATAGTAACGAAATTGTCAGCCACTTTTACATGAACTGGTCCCGCCACCTTGAACTATTCCCGAATAACTTGCGCTCCAGGCGGGGTGTTTAAACCCAATTCGGAAGAAAGGTGAATACCTTTAAACCTGTGAAGGGATCAGGATCCCTTAGACGTGAGAGAGGGGGCCAATACTCTAATCTTTCGAAGTATCCTGAGTGAGTATCCTGGTGCTACATCCCGAAGCATATACTACAAACAATCGTAAGCTATGGTGGGTGTTAGCCTGGCTAACACCCCTCCGATGCTTAAGTCAGTAATGAGTTCAAAATAGTAAATAATATCAAAATTTAATAAAAGAGACAGAATCCATACCATCCTGAGTTAGAATTTAAATTCCATACTCACTTAAAATAGAGTTTTAGATGTATAGCATTCCAGGATCTCGGTAGCATATCTCCCTCCATATTCTTGAGTCGGTATGCTCCTTTTCCTGATTCTGATTCAACCTCATAGGGTCCTTCCCATTTCGGAGCCAACTTTCCATCAGCAGGATTAGTAGTATTCTGAAAACCTTCCCCTTCGTGTATATCCTGAAGCACTTCTTTGGTTTCGGGATCCTCCAAGCACCTCAGATATGGTCCTGCAAGAGATTTCTTATACAAAACGTTATTTATAATAGTGAATCGTGATACCTTCATTCTAAAGGCCTTAGGATTCTCATTCTTTGGGATGTGTCCTTCCTTGAGATATCTCATGATTGGAGCCGTCCAGGACTTAGGATCCTCCTCGGGATACTCGTCATCAGGATCCTGAATACTTATTACTTCCTTATCCTGAGGATTCATCGCAGGATATAGGATATGTAATATTGGTATTCGAGTTCCTTCCGGTATCCTGACCGATGATCCCAGATTTGCGAAGGCATCAGCTTCAGCATTATCCTCTCTTGGTACCTATTCAAGTGTAAAAATATCGAAATATCCTGCTAATTTTTTGAGAATTTCGAGATACTCGATTAACTTCTCTCCTTTAACTGCATAGGTTCCATTAAAATGATTAGTGATTAACAAAGAGTCAACATATACTTGCAAATTCTTGATACTCATATTTTTAGCCAACTCTAATCCTGCAATCAAAGCTTCATATTCTGCCTCGTTATTAGTAGCAGGAAATTCACACCTAATAGCCTGGGGTAATATGTCCCCCTGTGGCGATTTTCGTAGTATACCTAGACCTACACCTCTTACATTAGATGCACCATCAGTATACAATGTCCAGCATTCTGAGTTTTCTCCTAGCTGATGTACTTCTAGGTCTACTTCATTTTGAATGTCACTACTGAAATTAACCACAAATTCAGCTAAAGCCTGAGACTTTATGGCATTTTTAGGCTCATACACTAAGTCATAAGCACTTAATTTCACTGACCACTTAGCCATTCTACCCGACAACTCGGGTTTCCTAAGCACATTCTTAACAGGATAATTAGTTCTAACATGAATCCTATGCGTCTCAAAATAATGTCTAAGTTTCGTTGATGCCATTACTAGGGCTAATATCAATTTTTCTAGATGAGAATATCTAGTTTCGGCAACTAATAAACTTTTACTAACATAATAGACAGGATACTGCTGACCTTCATGATCCTTTACAAGGACAGCACTTACTGCATTCCCTGATACTGCAAGATACAGGGATAATGGTTCGCCATCCTCAGGCTTCATTAATTAGGGTGCGGTTGAAAGATACTGCTTCAAGTCCTGCAAGGCTGCTTCATGCTTTGCTCCCCATTCAAACTTCTTATTCTTCTTGAGGATATCATAAAATTCCTTGCACTTTTCCGAGGATCTTGAAATAAATCTGTTCAACGCTGCTACTCGGCCTGTTAATCGTTGAACATCCTTCATATTTGAAGGAGATTTTATATCCAGAATAGCCTTGATCTGCTCCGGGCTTGCCTCTATCCCCCTTTTGGTCACCATATATCCTAGAAACTTTCCTGCCCCCACTCCGAAGTGGCACTTAGCAGGATTTAGTTTCATGTTATATTGATCCAGGATATCAAACGCTCCCTTAATATCCTGGAGGTGATCCTCAGCCTTTTTAGATTTCACCACCATATCGTCGATATATACCTCCATGGTGTCCCCCAGTTTGTCTTTGAACCTCATGTTTACCAACCTCTGGTATGTTGCACCTGCATTTTTCAAACCAAAGGGCATAGTAGTTGTTTTGGTCAAAAATTACCGAAGCAATTAAGTGATCAAATTAGTAAAGTGAGGTAGTGTGCTAGAAAGTGTATTTGAAAATATACTTGTTGAGTTAATTAGGAAATCAGTATTCAGGATACGGCTCAGGATATTGAGTTGTATCTATGATCAAACAATGAGCAAAAGTAAAGTAAACGACACGAGATGTACGAGGAAAGCCCTTGATCAATCTAGATCGCCGGGATAAAACCTCGGGAGCTGACAATCGCAGCTGCCTTGTTCTTCTTATTACTTCAAACGTCAGGATACATTGCAGGATGTGGTGCGGATCGACTACGTGTTACAATGAAATTTGAATACAAGTGTGGTGTTTGCAATGAGCTAGAGAGTGAAAGTGTTCGAGAGTGTTAGTAAAAATTGTGTGCCTTAAACTGATCCGCCCCACCTATTTATAGTAAAGATAAAATAACAAACTATCCTAAACTTCCGGGATCCACCGAATATTCCTTCATCGAACGTTGTAGACCTGGTCTTTCGGGCTCAACGTCTCTCCTTCAACAAACTCGTCCGAGTCTTGAGGAGAAGAAGTCCACTTGACCGTTAGCAAGCCTCAGCCGTTAACCTGCACGTGGTTAATTCAATAAACCTCAGGATATCGCCCAAGATGTTAGCAATATCCTCTTCCAGCATCCTGGTCACAAATAAACAAACAAAGGCATGATATTGGTCAGGATATGTATGCAAAGAAAATGACCCCTAACAGCAGTATAACAATAAATACCTGTGGGTGTCATGAAAGCAGTATCCTCCTGATCAGAGGGTTCCATTTGGATTTGCTGAAATCCTGAAGAGGCATCCATGAAGAGGCATCCATGAAGGTTAACATCTCGTGGCCGGCGGTAGCATCTACCATTGAATCAATATGAGGTAGAGGAAACGGGTCTTTGGGACAAGCTTTGTTTAAGTCTGTGTAATCCACACAAACTCTCCATTTCCCATTTTTCTTTTGTACCACGACTACGTTCGCGAGCCATTTAGGAAACTTCACTTCTCTAATCATCTTGCTCCTTAGTAGTCTTTCAACTTCCTCTTGGATGATCACATTTCGTTCCGGAGCAAATTTCCTTCTCTTTTGTTGGACCGGCTTGAATGACCTGTCAATACCGAGCTTATGTGTTATAATATCCTTGGAAATACCTGTCATATCCTCGTGCTTCCATGCGAATGTTGACATCCTGCATTTAAAAAAATTAGTCAATTGATTTTCAATATCCTGAGGGATATTGGTTCCTACGAGCACCGAGATATCCGGATTATCCTGATCCAGGATAACCTTCTTTACATCCTGCTCCGAAGCTTCCATGATATCCTGGGCCCGCATCTTTAATTTCTATGCTGCATTAGGCTTGGTTGAGGATTTCATTGAGGATGAGTAGCATTCCTTCGCCTCCTGCTGATCACTATCAACCTTGACAACCCCCCAAGGGGTAGGGATCTTGATGCACTGATGATAAGTTGATGGCACAGCCTTCATATCATGGATCCATGGCCTGCCTAGTATGATGTTGTAGCAGGATAGGGAGTTCATCACACAGAAACGTTGTATCGAGTTGACCCATTCAACGTATACTGGTAATTTTATCTCCCCTACGGTATTCCTAGCTTCCCCACTGAAGCCAATGAGCACGGTGGATTTTGAAGTAATGTCCATCGGAGATACATTCATTCTTTTCAAAGTTTCTAGTTGGATTATGTTGACGGAGCTGCCATTATCCACCAATATCCTGCGTACAAAATGGTTAGCAACATATAACGTTATTACTAGAGCATCATGGTGAGGATCCTGGACAGTATCTGTGTCATCACTGTCGAAAGTGATCACTTTATCAGTTGTAAGGGTAGTCATCCTGACTGGTTTATCTCCCCTTTCAGTCTTGGCCTCCTTTGCATGTCTCTTGGCCGCAGAATATGAGGTCCCACAAATGTCGGATCCTCCTGAAATAAAGTTAATTATTTTGGCATCTGCTGGGGGTGATGCTGCCCGTTCACGATCCTTCTCAAGATCATGCCCTTTATTCTTCTTTCTTCCCAGCAGATCCTTTAGATATCCCTTGCTCAATAGGTAGCTTATTTCCTTCCTTAGAGCAATGCAATCCTCAGTTACATGTCCGAAGTCTTCATGGAAGGCACACCATTTGGATTTATCCTTCCAATCAGCTTTTTGTTGATTCTTTCGAGGCCACCTAGCTTTGTCTCCTAAACCATGCATAGCATACATTAACTCAGGTATGTTAACAGAAAAGCAATACTCAGATAATTCAGGATATTCTTCAGGATCCTCGTCTTCAACAGCATTCACTTTCTTGTTGTCATTTCTGCCATATGGCTTAGAGCGATATGGTTTATACGAGGATTCTGATTTCCTGTTGGTTGATTCATAGGTTGAGGTAGAATTCATTCTCTCTTGCATCTTTTTGTCATCTTCCAAGCGAATGTATCTCAAGGCCCTGTTGCGAGCTTCGTCGAGATTCCTGCAGGGATTCATTATAAGATCCTGATAGAACTGAGAATCTTTTTGTAATCCCATCTTAAAAGCCTGCACAACTGTTGCAACATCAAGATGTGGGATATCCAAGGATTCCCGACTAAACTTGTTCACATAATCCCTCAAGGATTCCTGAGGTCCTTGAGTTATCCTATAAAGATCACTGGTTAGTTTCTCAAAACTTCGGCTGCAAGAAAACTGACTATTAAATAAATTAACCAAATGAGCAAATGAAGTAATTGAGTGAGGAGGAACATTTAACAGCCATTTTAAGGCTGATCCTGTCAAGGTAGAACCGAAACCCTTGCACAAGCATGCTTCCTTGAGTTCCGGAGGGATAGGATTAATCTCCATTCTTTCTCTATACTGGGCAACATGCTCTTCAGGGTCCGTAGTCCCATCATACAGCTTCATGTTGGGGGTTTGAAATCTCTTTGGGATTTCAGCATCACAGATAGGATATGCAAAGCGGGATATCCTGTGGCTGTCTTGGGATACTTCCGGAATTGGCTGGACTACTCCAGGTACACTGGATATCATGTCCTTCAATTTCTGAAGCTCCCTAGTAAATATTGACGTCATACCTGCATCCTGCAAAGACCCATTATTGTTAGTAGCAAGAATATTATTATTTGACATGTTACCGGTCTGAGGATTCTGGCCACATCCTGAAGCATATCTTGAGCTCCTCACAGTTGACATCCTGACCGAGGAGGGTATCTCAGGAGTATGATTCTGAGAATGGCTTGGCACGATGTTCCCCCGATTATCTTCAGTGTAAACTGCAGAACTGAAGTTCAAAGCTCTAGGCTGCAAAGGAGGGACAGTTTCTTCAGCAGGTCTACTTGGGCCGGATTTCAAGAGTTGTATCTCTCTCATCAGCATCCGATTAGTTTCCTGCTGCTGCCTCATCTGTTCCTGTACACTACCAAACAAATTCAGAATTTCATCATTAGAAGCCAAAACAGGACCAGGTCCCTGGGTGCTGGGAGCGGGAATAACATCCCGAGCCACATGACTTTCAGCTCCTTGTGAAGAGGCTTGCATTCTTGGAGGAGGAGGTGGAAGCACCGAACCAATTGTTGCAGAGGTCGTAGCAGACATGGTGGAAGAGCTCATGTTTGATCTCGAGGCCATGGAAAACAATGTAGCAAAGAGTTTTGACAATAGAAAACCGAGTAATGATTTTACTAAAGTTTTTAGCAAAAATAGCACCACTTGCCCCACGGTGGGCGCCAAATTGTTTTGGTTAAAAATTACCAAAGCAATTAAGTGATCAAATTAGTTAAGTGAGGTAGTGTGCTAGAAATGAGTGTCGAAAAAATGTTAATCAAATTAATTGCAAAAACAGTTTCAGGATACGGCTCTGGATATAGAGTTGTATCTATGATCAAACAATGAGCAAAAAAGTAAAGGTTGACACGTGATGTATGAGGAAAGCCCTTGATCAATTTAGATCGCCGGCACAAAACCTCGGGAGCTGACAATCACAGCTGCCTTGTTCTTCTATTACTTCAAATATCAGGATACAGTGCAGGATGTGATGCGGATCAACTAGGTGTTACAAGGTAATTCGAATACAAGTGTTTGTGTGTAGTGGTTGCCAGTAGCTAGAGAGCCAAGTGTGTGTAAAAAATTGCGTGCCTTAATCTGATCCGCCCCATCTATTTATAGTAAAAGAAATGCAACAAACTACCCTATTAAACCGGGATCCGGCGGATATTCCCACTTGAACGTTGTAGACCTGGTCTTTCGGGTTCAACGTCTCTTATGTAACTGGTTAGCCCGAGTCTTAAGGAGAAGAATTCCATTCGACCGTTAGTGACCCACAACTTCTAACCTGCACGTGATTATTTAGTTAATACCAGGATATCGCACCAGGATGTTACCAATATCCTGATCCGGTATCCTGATCACAAGTAAACAATCAAAAGCAGAATATTAGTCAGGATATATATGCTCAGAAAATGACCCATAACACTTATTACGTAACAACTCAAGTTTAAGTCGGTTTCCGTCTATGCCTCAACCCGACAGTGAATCAATATATTCAGCAGACAACCGTTTAATTGCTGACGAGCTTAGGTACGCTGTAAGCGCTACTGCCATTGAATTTGATAATAATTTAAGCAGCCTAACCGATGAGCAGCGTTTAGTGTTTGATGAGATAATTGAAGCAGTTAATAGTAATGCGGCTGGTTTGTTCTTTGTATTTGGCTACGGTACTGGTAAGACATTTCTTTGGAAGACATTATCTGCATACATTAGATGTAAAGGCGATATTGTACTAAATGTTGCATCAAGTGGAATCGCATCTCTTTTGTTACCTGGTGGGCGTACTGCACATTCAAGGTTTCATATACCTCTAAATTTAACAGAAACCTCGACGTGTTTTATTAAACCGGATGATGACGTTGCTGATTTATTGAAGAAAACGAAATTGATCATTTGGGATGAAGCACCGATGAATCATAAACATGCGTTTGAAGCACTTGACCGAACAATGAAAGATATCTTCAAATGTGAGATGACATTTGGTGGAAAAGTTATGGTGTTTGGCGGTGACTTTAGACAAATACTTCCGGTTGTACCAAATGGCAGTAGGGGAGATATCGTTAATGCTTCAATCACGTCGTCGTATATTTAGAGTACTTGCAAGGTCCTTACGTTAACAAAAAACTGAAAGTTATGAAAGTTTCTGTTGTATTATTTCTTAAATCAGTGTCGGCTAAGACTCCACCGCAGTTTGATCGGTCGGCGGACAGACGCTTAAACTGGATCGAAAGGACTGAAATAACTGCTTTGAGAGTCCTTTAGTGAAAATATCAGCGTATTGAAGAGAAGATGGAACATGAAGCACACGAATGTCCCCAACTTTAACCTTTTCTCGCACAAAATGAATGTCAATCTCAATGTGCTTAGTCCGTTGATGTTGAACTAGGTTATCAGATAAATAGACTGCTGAGACATTATCACAATAAATCACAGAAGCTTGCCTGAGAGGGATCTGTAGCTCAAGTAATAAATTTCGAATCCAAGTAGCCTCTACAACTGCGTTTGCAACCCCACGATATTCTGCTTCAGCACTGGATCGAGAAACTGTTGGTTGTCGTTTAGAAGACCAAGAAATCAAGTTATCTCCAAGAAAAACACAGTAGCCGCTCGTTGAGCGACATGAATCAGGGTACCCACCCCAATCTGCATCCGAATATGCAACCAATGAATGCACTGCTGATTTAATTATTCGAACTCCGTAGTCGATTGTACCCTGTAAATACCGAAGTATACGCTTAAGAAAAGCGTAATGTGGGTCACGAGGCTCGTGCATAAATAAACACACCTACTGCACATCATATGAGATATCCGGTCTAGTAAAGGTGAGGTACTGTAAATCACCTGCAAGGCTTCGATACAAAGTAGGATCCGAAAACAAAACCCCATCTGTAGCACTTAATTTAGCAGAGAGATCCATAGGAGTAGTACATGGTTTGCACGTGGACATGGAAGCCCGAGCAATGATGTCACGCGCGTACTGAGATTGATCTAAGAAAAGACCATGAGACTCACGAGTAACCTTTATACCCAAAAAATGGTGTAACTGACCCAAATCTGTCATAACAAACTCTCGTGAGAGCAAGCGAATAATCTCCTGTAGAAATACGTCTGAGGAAGCTGTAAGCACAATATCATCAACATATAATAACAAATATGTTGTGTGAGGACCCCTGCTATAAATGAAAAGAGAGTTATCACAGGCACTGCTCCGAAACCCCTGTGATAAGATGTATGTGGCAAAACGGGTGTACCAAGCACGAGGGGCCTGTTTAAGTCCATATAAGGACTTCTTAAGCCTGCATACATATGTGGGGTATCGTCTGTCAACGAAACCTGGTGGCTGATGCATAAAAACAGACTCATTCAAATTACCGTGCAGAAAAGCGTTTTTAACATCAAGCTGGTGAATAGGCCACGAACGGGAAACAACAACTGATAACACAGTGCGAATAGTTGCCAGTTTAACAACCGGACTAAAAGTTTCATCACAATCAACACCTACAGTTTGAGATTTCCCGTTAACGACTAAACGTGCTTTGTACCTTTCAAGTGAGCCATCAGATTTAAATTTGTGGTGAAATAACCACATACATCGAATGACCGGTTTATCAACCGGGCGGGGGACCAATTCCCAAGTATCATTTACCTGTAGTGCACTAAATTTTCCCTGCATGGCATGTAACCAATGAGGATCGGTAAAAGCTTTCGAGTAGGAGGTGGGCATGGGAGAGATTGGTGTGGTCAGGAGGGTATGTTTGGATTTAGAGCGGGTGGTCATGGGATGGGTGTTAAGCTGTGGTGGGGCTGTAGGAGCAGAGGGAACAGCCAGAAACGAGGCTGTCGCAGCTGATGTGGGACCAACCGAAGATGATGCAGCTGAGGCGGGACCATCCGAGGCTGCTGTAGCTGATGTGGGGCCGGGAGGAGGGCGGTTTTTGGGACGGCGAGTATAGGTAATGGGGAAGGGTGATGGGTGATGTAGAACGTAGGTTAGGTTGGGCCGTGTGAATGTTGGGTGGATGTGGTGATGGGTTGGGGAGAGAAAATGTGAAGCCGGGTGGTGGTTGGTCATCAAGGAAGTTGTAAGTGGTGGGGGTGTAGGGATTGTGTAAGGGAAGGTGTACTCATCAAAGGTGACACGACAAGAGATAGAGACCTTGCCAGTTGTAGGGTCGAAGCACCGGTATCCCCTGAAATCAGGAGGATAGCCAAGGAAGATGCAACGAACGGAGCGGGTGTGGAGTTTGTGAGGTATGGTGGCCGAAGAGTTGGGGTAACACGCACATCCAAACACTCGTAAGTGTTCATATGTTGGGTGACGAAGGTACAGGGCAAATGTTGGTGTAAAGAAGTTAAGGCGTTTGGTGGGTAGGATGTTGTGAAGGTAAGCAGCAGTGTGTAGGGCCTCCACCCAAAAGGAAGGTGGAAGATGAGCGTGTATGAGTAAGACACGAATGATGTCGTTTAAGCGACGAATCATTCGTTTGGCACGACCATTCTGGGATGATGTTTGAGGGCAAGAAAAACGGAATAAAAGGTCGTGTTGAATTGCAAAGTTTTTAAAAGCATGATTGTCAAATTCACCACCCAAATCACACTGGAAGGTTTTGATGTTTCGATTAAATTGGGTGGCAATCATCTTGTGGAATTTAACAAATGTGGGAAAGGTTTCAGATTTGAATTTTAATGGGTAAACCCAGATAAAGTGGGAAAATTATCTATTAAAACCATATAATATTTATATCCGGTTTTACTGGGTATTGGGGAAGTCCACAAATCACAGTGTACAATGTCGAAAGGAGTAAAAGTAAAAGAATTAGATTCATAAAATGGTAATTGTTTACTATTCGACAGTTGACAAGAATCACAAAAATTAGAACCATGGTTTTTATTACATGAAAAATTAAAACGACGACTAAGAAGATCTAAGACTTGTGCGCCGGGGTGTCCAAGTCGATCATGCCATGGTAAGGTAGTTGTGGTGATAGAGCAAGCTTGAGGCGGAAGTGTTGGTGGAGTGACCGGATAAAGGTTTCCCGTGCTATTGTGGCGGGAGAGGAGGCGTCCCGTTTTGAGGTCCTTCAAAGAAAAACCAAAGTGATCAAATTCTATAGAAACGTTATTATCACGGGTAAATTTACGGACAGATAAAAGCTTTTTAATGATTTTTGGACTATAAAGTAGGTCGGGTAGGATGTAAGCCCGATTATGAATTGGGAGAAAGCCCGTACCGGAGGCCTCAATTGGTAAAACATGACCATTGCCAACAAGTAATTTAGTATGTACAGGAAAAGAACTAGGGTGTTTAATCATACCTTGAGTATCAGTGATATGTTTCTCAGCACCAGTGTCGAAGTAAGAATTCGGGTCCATGTATTGGAGCTGCATTGCATTGAACGTGGCGCTCAGTGCTGATGGATTGAGAGCATCAAAACCTGTGTATTGAGGGCCGCCTAACTGTCCCGAGGGAAAACCTGCATAATGGGCCGCTGGGTTAGTATTATGAGACAGGTAGGACAGTGGTTGGTTGGGCCTCCATGATTGTTGGGTTGGATAAGGGCAAGGTGGAGTGTTCCACCAAGCCCATTGGGGGTAAGAGTTGTGTTGAAAAGCCCAGTTCGTTTGAGAGTTCCGATTTCCCCTACCGCGTCCGCGCCCACAAGTCTGCTGTCCGCGGCCCCTGCCCCTATAGTAATTCTGCTGAGAGTTTTGCTGCTGTTGGGAACTGTTCTGCTGCTGATTCAGCCAGTGTTCCTGAGGCTGATTTGTCTGCGGCTGCGGATTAAGCGGTGGCTGGTTGGAGCCGACTGTGGGGGCTGCAAGAATGGAAGATGATTGTTTGTTTCGTGCTTCTTGGCGGATTACTTCATCAGTAAGCATTGTCCGTGCAAGATCCCAGTCGGCCCCTTGAGAGTGAATAAGAGCAGCGGTGGTATCAAACTCCGGGGATAATCCCCGAACAAGTTGCAGCACGAGTCTTTGATCGGTAATAGGTTGGTCAACGTCAACAAGTTGGTTCGCCAAGTCTTTCAGTTGTTGACAATGATCATCAACTGAACTGCAGGCAGTGAGGGTTAGATTGACGAACCGGGTTTCAAGGGCTGCGACATTGTCTTGCTTGTTGCTCAAGAAGTGTTTTTCGAGCCGAAGTCAGGTCTGACGTGCAGACGCCTCTGTGTCCAGGAACCGACCTAGAAGATCATCTGAGATGGTACTATAAATCCATTGAGAAACTAGAGCGTCTAGTTCCTTCCATGAATCATAGGATGGGTCTGTTTTGGTGGGGGCTGGGGTATCGTCAAGATGATCTAAGACCTTATAGGCTATGGCGTGAAACTTGAAAAGTTTCACCCAAGAAAAGTATGTGACTTTTGTTCCGTCTAGAGTACGGATCTTAGTGTTTATGTTAGAGATAAAATAGGCTGGGTGTAAGGTTTTGGCTGCAGTGTTATTTTCGGTTTGAGAGGATTCTGGTTTATCATCAGCTTTGGAATCCATGGATGCGGCTAAAACAGGCTAAAAATTAGGGCTGCAGGGGTATTAAATCAAAAGGGATCGGCTGCAGAGGTTGTTGGGTTATCGGCTGCAGTGGCTGCAGAGGTTGCTGGGTATTGAATCAGAAGGGATCGGCTACAGAGCTGAGGCTCTTGATCGAAAAAGAAAAAGGAGAAACCGGGTAGTCAGAACCGAAGCTCTGATACCATGAAAGTTTCTGTTGTATTATTTCTTAAATCAGTGTTGGCTACGAAAAACATGAGGTTAACTGTAGGAGCCAACGCATCTGATATAGAGGAGATTAAAGCTTTTGCGGATTGGTTGCTTGACTTGGGCGAGGGAAAGATTGGTGACAGTGATGATTGTGAGGTGGTTATAGATATTCCTGAAGATTTGTTAATCAAGTGCTCTGAGGATCCTATGTCAGATCTAATTGACTTTGCATATCCTTCGCTTCTTCAACTGTACAAAGATAAAGATTATTTTGCTGAAAGAGCTATATTGGCACCAATGAACGAGGTTGTTCAAGAAATTAATGAAAAGTTGCTTGCTTTGTTTCCTGGCGATGAAGTGGAGTATCTGAGTTCTGATAGTATTTGTCAAACTGATCAAGGAAAGAATGAATCAAATGCGAGACTATATTCTCCCGATGTTCTAAATGGTTTAAAAATTTCTGGTCTTCCTAATCATCGATTAGTCCTTAAAGTTGGTGTACCTGTAATGTTGCTTCGTAATATCGATCAACAAAATGGTTTATGCAACGGTACGAGTCTACGGATTACTAAACTTTATAAACATGTTATAGAGACCGAGATTATACCTGGAGGAAACATAGGGACCAGAACGTTTATTCCACGAATCAGTTTGACACCGTCGGATAAAAGAATTCCTATCAAGTTTCAACGACGACAATTCCCATAAATGTATGTTTTGCAATGACTATAAATAAAAGTCAAGGACAATCTCTATCAACCGTTGGATTGTATTTTAAATATCCAGTTTTCTCACATGGTCAGCTTTATGTTGCGTTATCAAGAGTTAAAAGCAGAGGCGGTGTGAAGTTGCTTATACTAGACAAAGATGGGAATGTAACGAGTAAAACAACAAATGTAGTCTACAAGGAAGTTTTTTTCCGGCATTTAAATAGTTTTTTTTTCTTTTTTCTTCCAATGTATGCGTTTGTACAAGATATTATATTTCAAAGTAAATAATATGGTTTTGGATGAAGTCGTGCATCGCGCGGGCATTAACCTAGTAATACAATAAGTAAGTTCACAACCACCATATAGAAAACAAAAAACAAAGCAAAATGACATCGTTGCATACTGTTTTCCGGTAACCTATGCCAAATAACTCAGAAACAAAACAAAACCCCACACGAATCCTTATCAAAAGCTGGATCATTCAACCCTAACGACCTTTCTATCCCACGTTTCTCACTTACTCGGTCTCAAAGTCCATCATTGGCTTGCTGCAGTCCAAGAACCGTCTGCAAATTATGAGCAGACTGTATGTAGTACTCCTGGAGACACTGCATGCAAATTTGTTGAATTTGCTATGACGTCATTAATAGAAGTCAATGTTAAAATACATGTTTACATTTAAAAATATATAATAATTACACTTTTTTTCTAGAAAGAAATCTCAGCACAAATAAAGCTCCATAAACTTGTTGGTCCTGTAATAGTGTACATTATGTGTCGCCCACTGCAAAGACCTGGCCATTGCTCATGGTAACCTGCATGTATAACTATATTGAGATATCACCTAAGTGTGCCCTGTAAACATAATTAGTAGTTTATCATACAACAAACTGAGAAAGAAAGCAGGCAAAAGGGACAAGTTGAGTAATGGGTCAAAAGGAGTAACTTTTGGTTTGAGTCAAAATGAGTAGGGTCAACCCAAAACAAACATTGGTTAAAGTACCTGCTGGACCCACATTCTCAGCTTTGTATAAATAAGAAGTGTCAAATATGATAACAAAGATTACATTATTTCAATAACAAAAAGAAAGTATGCAACAAAAATACACTTTGAGTAAAGTTAGACACATTCTACCCACTTGACCAGTTTCAGTTTTAGTTTACAAATAAATAAACTTGTGCGCCCAACCCGATATAAGATCTAACCAAATAGAATTATTCAAAAGTAAACGAGTCAAAAATATCCTTTTTCGCCTTCGACACCTTTGGCTCCCTAGCTCCAGAAGCTATCCGTTTGTTGACTAGGGTCCAAAAGGTTGTCCACAACAGTTGCTCATCAACAGGGGGGCAGAGGTTTGTCTTTAATAGGCTAGGGTTTGCTATTCAGAAAGGGGTAGCGGCGCAGCTTGTTGCTCGCTTACCTGCGATATTGATGTAACTCGGCCAGTATTTTATATATAAATAAGAATTATATTGACACAAAAATATCCTTTTTCTAATAGAATTATATTTACACATAGTTTTCAATTAACAGAAATCTTACTAAGTTCTCAGAAATATAAGGATTTGTTGTTTCAAGCAGCAAGGCAATGACAACTGGATCTGCTTCTGGTTGGTGGTTTGAGATCAATATCACATTTTTATCCTGGCGAATTAACAATAAAAGCAAATCCTAAAAAAAACCAAGATTTCACACAAGCCACACAAAACAATAAGGTGCAACATTGAAATTTTGTAGAAACCAGGTACTTGTATTAGATGTTCTTCCATTGACAAAAAAAGGAGACAATGCCAACGTACACTTCCTTAATAATAATCATATAATATTTAAAGCTCAATGAGAAAAGTCATGTGAATGAATGAATGAATAAGATAAGAAAATAAACAAAGATTGTTGACTAACCTGAAATTTATCAAAGGAAATATAATCTTGACCAAACAAATGGTTAAATACGTCGCTAGGCACTCCCTAGTAAGATTTGAGAGTACTCGGGAAGTACTTCGCCTAGGTTGAGGGTACTTGAGGAGTATTTAGGCGATACAAAGAGTACTCGGGCCTCGGCAGTCGACCTTGTTTTACAACTGTGCCAAACATATACTAATTAAAAGGTTCCTTAGTAGATTCATTATATGATAAAATTATAAAAATGGCTTCGGCAAAGAAATAAACATATTTAAAGAATATGAGCATGATTAAGATGAATTAATGTTAATATGAATCAATAAGCGATTAAGTGATACCTTCACACCCAAGAACATATGTTCAAATGCTACAAGTACACGCATGTTTGACAATACTAAAGAACCTTACATATTTTAATAGATGGAAATGTGGTAATTTACATGTGGTCTCCCAATCCCTACAAATCCTCTCTTTGACCCATTTTCCCTTGTCCATTGCCCATGCCTTCTCCCTAGCTTGTTTTGACCATTTTGTCTTATTTCCTTTTCTTATGTATGCCTATATATAGATATGTGGTATGTAGCTTTCTGATCATCATTTTTCAGTAGTTCTTTTACCATAATAAAATTGTTATGGTATCAGAGCAAACACACGATCCTACATAAAACAAACCCCCCCTCCAAAAAAAAAATTGGTGACAAAATGAGTACCGCTAAAGAGGAAGAAACGCCGGTAATTAACATGGCAGGTAACATCAACCATGAAGGTAAATGGGTTGTTTATTCGGGTGCCACCGAAAACATTACTTGTAACGACTCTATGCTCGAGAATAAAACAAAGAAAAACTATGAAGCACCGGTTGTCATACCAAACGGTGATGCCATAGCCGTAAGAGGAAGAGGAGAATGCACATTACCCAATGGCATGAAAATAAAGGATGTTCTCCATGTTCCTGAATTCAAATGCAATCTCCTATCTGTTAGTAAACGGACACGGGACCTTAAATGTGCTATAACCTTTTTTTCCAGATTTTTTTATCATGCAGGATTTGAGTACAAGGACGTTGATCGGAGTGGGTGATTGCGAGAACGGTCTATACAAGATGGGGATGACGGGAGAACAAAGAAGGGCGATGGCTACCACGGTTGATACATGTCACTATAGATTAGGTCATGCTTCGAATTCTAAACTTACTCATGTTGATTTTCTTAAAAACGCTCATTTGAACCAAATGTTTTTTTTGTGATTCTTGTGTTAAGGCTAAGTTTGCAAGATTACCGTTTCCTATCAGCACTACTAAAACCAATGCTTGCTTTGATCTAATACATTGTGATGTATGGGGGAAGTATCGCACACCTTCTCTTTCACGAGCAAGCTATTTTTTGACAATCGTAGACGATTTTAGTAGAGTTGTGTGGATCTTCTTGCTAAAACACAAGTACGAGGCAAGCACTTGTCTCATCGCTTTCCATAAGATGATACAAGTGCAATTTGAAAAAAAAATATAAAAAGAATCCGATGTGACAATGGGAGAGAGTTCACATCCACTCACATGCTCATTTTTTATGCAAAGGAAGGAATTGTCTTAGAAACAACGTGTCCACACACACCTCAACAAAATGGCGTGGTGGAACAGAAACATCGACACCTTTTGGAGATGGCTCGGGCCTTAAGATTCGAGTCCAACTTACCAACAAGGTTTTGGGGCGAATGCATTCTTACCGCCACATACATCATAAACCGGTTACCATCGGAGGTTATTGGTAACAAGACTACTTACGAGATTCTATACAATCAAAAACCCGATTACGAACATATGCGAGTTTTTGGTTGTCTAGCATACTATAAGAGCACCGAAACACTTGATGACAAATTTGTTGAAAGAGGCAAACCGGGTATTTTTGTGGGGTATCCACCGGGCACAAAAGGGTATAAATTTTTTTCGGTCAAACAAAACAAAATAATTATTTCAAGAGATGTCAAATTTCTTGAAAACATTTTCTCTTTCAAAAATGCCACTCTTGAAGAAGAAGAAATCTTTATACCCCCAAAATGGTGGGATAGTGAACCTGTGAAACAACAAAGGGAACCAGATTTTGAGCTAGATCCATCTGGGCCTCTTTTAGACCCAGAAACTGGGCCATCTTTACAACCGCAAAACACCGATGAAACCGATCCCACAAGCCCAACTGATCAACACACCCAAACTGAGCCTACTAATCCCACCAAGGAACAACACAACCCCAATCCTATGGGCCAAGTTGGTACGACCCATGATCAAAGTGTCAATCTAGAAGGCTTGCATGAAGCTTTCGAAACCGTTGAACTACAAAGAGAAAAAAGAAGCAGGTCACGTCCCAAGCATCTCGATGACTATGAAGTCCGTCTCCCCCCATCCATTGACCATGAGCAATCCACCTCCAATCAAGAGTCCTCAACGGTACATCCTCTTGCACATTTCATTTCCTATGATAAGTTTACTAACAATCATAAAGCTTTTTTGGCGGCCATAACTTCCAATCATGAGCCAAAATGTTTTAGCCAAGCGGTGAAGGATCCAAAATGGGCCGAGACCATGAAGAAAGAGGTTCAAGCACTGGAAGAAAATGGAACATGGGTCCTCGAAGAGCTTCCCGAAGGAAAGCGCGCCATCGACTCGAAGTGGGTTTACAAGATAAAATACAAACCCAATGGAGAAATTGAAAGGTACAATGCGCATCTCGTGGCAAAAGGCTTCACCCAAACAGAAGGTATTAATTTTCATGAAACTTTTGCACCAGTAGCCAAACTAGTCACGGTCCGAACCTTGTTAGCCGTAGCGGTCAAAAAGGGATGGCACATTCATCAACTTGACGTCAACAACGCTTTCTTACATGGAGATCTTCATGAAGACGTATACATGAAAATCCCACAAGGCTTTGTGAGACAAAATGACCAACGTGTTTGCAAGCTCAAGAAGTCGCTTTATGGTCTTAAACAGGCATCGAGGAATTGGTATCAAAAGTTTACCAAGTCCTTACTTGAAATCGGTTTCCGACAAACGGCGGTGGACCATTCCTTGTTCCTATTGAAGACAGACGAAGTATTCATGGCTGCACTCATTTAGGTTGACGATGTCATACTAGTTGGGAATAATATGGAAGAAATGCAAAACGTCAAGACCTTCTTAGACAAACGATTTAGCATCAAAGATCTAGGAGTATTGAAGTTCTTCTTGGGTATCGAGGTAGCTCGCACCAAAGAAGGCCTTGTGCTTAGCCAACGCAAGTACATCTTAGACATCTTGGAGGATACGGGAATGACTGGTTGTCGTCCGAGTCAGTTCCCAATGGAAGAAATTTTGAAATTGGATAAATGTGATAAAGAAGCTCAAGTCGATGCAAACCAATACCGACGATTAATTGGAAGACTCCTTTACCTTCAGGCTACTAGACCCGACGTTGCATATGTCGTCAATATTTTGAGTCAATTCGTTGGTGACCCAAGAGTTAGTCATTTAGAGGCTGCCAATCGACTCCTTCGCTACCTCAAAGGCACTCCTGGACAAGGGATTCTTCTACCAAAGCAGGGCGGCACCAACCTCATCACTTACTGTGACTCGGATTGGCTTGGTTGTCCTTTCACACGGAGGTCACGAACTGGGTACTTACTTCTCTTGGGAGGCGCTCCTATATCTTGGAAATCAAAGAAACATCGGTGGTTTCTCGATCTTCAGCCGAAGCTGAATACCAGGCCATGGCGGCCGTGGTTAGTGAGATTATATGGATGAGATGGCTTTTAAAGGAACTTGATATCCCTCAAGAAGGACCGACACAATTGTTTTGTGACAATCAAACAGCCAGGCACATTGCAAACAACCCCGTGTTTCATGAACGCACCAAACATGTTGAAATGGATTGTTATTTTGTCCGTGAACGTGTCGAGTTAAAAGAAATTCAAACCATGAAAATAGATGCAACAATGCAGCTTGCCGATCTCCTCACTAAACCGTTGGGTACCAACCGCTTCCACACTTTACTTGGCAAGTTGGGCATTACGGATCTCCACGCTCCAACTTGAGGGGGAGTAAAGAACCTTACATATTTTAATAGATGGAAATGTGCTAATTTACATGTGGTTTCCCAATCCCTACAAATCCTCTCTTTGACCCATTTTCCCTTGTCCATTGCCCATGCCTTCTCCCTAGCTTGTTTTGACCATTTTGTCTTATTTCCTTTTCTTATGTATGCCTATATATAGATAGGTGGTATGTAGCTTTCTGATCATCATTTTTTAATAGTTTTTTTTTTACCATAATAGAATTGTTAAATATCTTATGCATGAGGGTTTCCACTTTGGGCAACCTGAGAAAGAACATTGCAACTTAAATAAACAAAACTCGGATAAGAATTTAAATAAGACTCTTATTCATTGAGAAAAAAAAATAATAAAGAATAATACTTGAAGAGCCCACGAGAAGTATATACTGCATTATTTTTATTTGTGATACAACTCTTCAATTGCTTGCTTGACCAATAGATTTTGCCAGTGTTCCAACTTCTACCTCTCTTTAAATTCCAATTAGAAGATCTACAGGAAATCATACAACTAAAAACCATTAAATAGATCTTGCAGTTTAACTGTACACTTAAAGAGAAAAAACGTATCAAGAATTGTGATAAACCAAATAGAGTTAGAAGCATTAGAATTGAGATTGCCATTGATAATTGATTTAATTTTTTACCAAAACTGATGATTTTTTATGATGAGTTAGTTTAAATGTCTAAAGATATATTTCTCTCTAAAAAATAATCAAAACGAGTATTGGTATTTGAGATAACATCAGCACCAATATATCTACCAATAATCAAACAATAATCATATTTTCAAAACAAATACCGGGAACCATTTGTTATGCAAAGTCGAAACATTATTCACCCTCCATATACCCTTTTCAGCACTTCATTAAGCCCATGTTAACTGTTAAACTTAAAAGAAAAGGAAACTTGCTTAATTTTTTGAAACCTCAGCAAAACCCCCTGTATGAAACCTCACCCAAACCCCTTAATCTGAGCCGCACCCGACCTCTGATGAACTTTTCTAGGGGCGAACTGGTGCCACCCCTGGCTTTTCAAAGGAGCTGGGCATCGTGAGACACATAGGTAGCTCTGATGTGTAAGAGTTCTTCATCAGCAGGTGTCAAACTGGAGCCAAGACCCACTTTTGTAATATAAGCGTTTACAAGAGGCTTCACAGGGGATTGAATCCCATTCATATTAGATGTCGAAGTCTTAAAGCCTTTTGGGGATTTTGATGAAACCACCAGAATTGGGTGTCGATTTCTCCAAAATGGAGCCTTTTCTTCTTGTATAGAATCCAATTCATATAATTTGACATAAGATTTCCACCTAATCTACTAGAAAAATATTTGTACAATTCATCAACACTCGAGTATCATCCTCTCAAGTGCATTTTCATGCCAAGTTACGACGAGATTCTGGCCAAAAATGGTTTGAACACGTCTAAAACAATTATACTGTGACACTTGTGCTCCGTAAACACACACGATGTAGGAAACTATCTTTTATCAAAGAAACAATGTGTTTTGGTCTCAAAAATTTGTTTATTTTGGTTTTACAATTTCACATTTTGATTTTAGTTCATTTTCAAGCTTTAAATCGCTTTCTGGAAAGTTATACGCGAACTGATGCGTAAACGTAATCAGTTTGTTGGTGCATTAAATGTCTACTGATTACGTTTTAATCAAGTCTTGTGTCTAGATAGGTTGAATGTACACACAACAGGGTCTTAATTAGGTTTAGATCATGTTTGAGATAAGGTTTTCGCTTAAAAGTGTGTTTTGGAAGACTCAAGCGAAATCTATTCTTAGCATTATCACAAATTTCGCTTGAACTGAACTCAAGCGAAATCAATTGATATGATTTCGCTTGAAATCTCATCATGCATCTTCAAGCGAAATCTTCAGCTTATATATAGGTTAGTGTGTGTCATTTGTGAGAGACTTTGTCATTGTATGTGAGACGAAGTGCTGTCGGATTTGTATCAGATTACATTGTAAAAGCACGAAAATCAATCAGAAAAGAAAGATTAAAAGGAAACTAGCTGTTATGACTTTGTTTAAGTTGATTCCGCCTTAGTACTCAAAGATGAACTGCCTTAACTGACGTTTAGAGGTCGTAGAACGGTCCAACACAGTTTAATGCGGCAAACACTCCAGAACAGTGACATAGGCTTAACATACCTTAAATAACTTTTATATAACTTAGAAATGGGTTTTAAAAGCTTTGTTGTGTCAAAAACAAGTTTATTCACACTCAGGGACTATTTGCGTCAAACTGCGAAAGTCTGCTGATTCACATAGTATCGAACATTCCGGAACTTGATTATAAGTTAAACATGCCCTAAATATCCTTTACATAGCTTAGAAATAGGCTTTGAGGTGTTTGGTACGCAAAAATAAACTTATTTGATCAATAGGGACTAAAAGCGTCAAAAAGTGCATAAGTTTGCATTTTCGTGCATATCTTACGTTCTGAATATATCCGGACATCCAAAAATTTATGTAATCATTAAAATATTTTGTTCTAGTGATTGGCATGATAAAATTCCATTCATCGCATAATTTGGATCGTTTTTCGCGTCCGTTCGTGTTTCGTCGTAATTAACCAAACAACGCAACCGTACGACCAAACGAACTGACATCCGAGATGTTTTTGAGCATGTTTCATGTTCCCTATGCTTTAACATCCTTGTAGAGCCTTGAAAATGGGTTAACGGGGCTTAAACGCATCAAAAATGGCCTAAACGAGTTACACGGACCAAAACTGTCAAATTTCGAAAGTTTCTGGTAGCTGGCTTGGTGGAGGTCACTAATCCAAGCTACTGGGAAGATCCCGTTATATAATCTAACATGGGATCAGTTTGTTGCTCTTATCAAAGAAAATTACTGTCCTCAACATGAAGTTGAGAAAATCGAGACTGATTTCTTGACATTGGTCATGAAGAACCTAGATTGTCAGACATATCTTACAAGTTTCAATACCATGTCTCGGTTGGTTCCTTACTTGATCACGCCGGAACCAAAGCGAATAGCTTGCTTTATTGGGGTTCTAGCCCCAGAAATAAAGGCAAGTGTGAAAGCATCGAGACCTACTACTTTCAGGTCAGCGGCAGATTTGTCGCTATCTCTCACACTCGATGTGGTCAGAAACAAGGCTGCCAAAGCCTCTGAAGATGGAAAGCGTGAAAGAGAGGAGGAGAACTCTCATCGATCTGACAAGAAGAAAAAGGGAAGTTATGAGCATAAGAAAGATTCCGAGTTTAGGAAAAGCTCGAGTCAGTTCAATAACAAGCCCAAATGCAGTAACTGCAGAAAACAACATTCTGGAAAATGTACGATTGACCCAAGTGCTAAATTGAATGGAATTTGCAAGACCAAGGGTCACAAAACTTTAGATTGCAAGGAGTTGAAGAACGCGACATGTTACAATTGTAACGAGGAAGGGCACATCAAAACCAACTACCCAAAACTTATAAGGAAGCCTGGAGAGGCCAAGGGAACAAATGCATGAGACTCCCAGAGGAACACCCAGGAGATGATGCAGAATAATTAAATAGCAGGTACCTTTCCTTATCAAGCAATTTATGCAGAAATTTATTTGATGCTGGCACATATGATTCTATAATGAACGATAACTGTTGAGAACTGTTGTCTCCGCCTGACTAGGACTCCGGTCATTTAACGCGAGATAGAAATTGGCCGATGATACGTTAGAGAATACTCCAACAAACCTTAGATCGATATTTTATATCTATTAGGAATCATTTTTTTCTGATATCCTTATGGAAAGCTTTCAAGCTATCCAAATTCATCAATATAATATAGACAGATGTGACTTTCTGATCCCCTGTCAAAAAAGGTGATGGACTAAGTCCAACCCTTAAGTGCCATTGATGGTCTTTTGTGACCTAGGCTAAGTGATATTGACATTTTTATGACGTCCATTAAGAATGTTAGTGCCATGTTGGCCTGTATAGTTTAATGAAACCATGGTTAGTATATGTTAAGGCCATCAGGGTGATAAATAACAGTTATTGGATTGCAACTAAATAAATGATTCATTTGGTAATAGGAACCATTTCTTCTGTTCCTGTCAAAAATCTTCAGTCATAAAATTCTAATGTACTCTCTCTCTCTCCAGATAAATGCATTCAAATGAAATTGATATCTCTTTGATCTCCATCGATTACGAATACCAGATGGTATGACAAAAGCACCATATGAGGATTGGTGTATCTTAATATGTTCCATAGATTACTTCCATGCCTGATCAGTATGGAGGTTTAATGCATGGAACCACAAGGATATTCCAATGGTCATACAGTATTAAAGTCAACTAATGGTATTCAAAGATGATATCCAGAATGGAATTGTCTAAGTAAGTGTCTCTGATTAAGAAATCTGTGGACTCGTATCTTAAATGTGTCACTCATTTGACACCAGCAAGGATGGATGAACTGGTGCCTGAGATTTGGAAAATCTCTGTAACCTCCTTGTATCTTGATTATCTTCTCCTAAGATTACCCTGTTTACCTCCCGAGAGGCAAGTAGAGTTAAGATTTATATCCCATTTAGGGCTGTATTATTATGAAATCTCCAAGACAGCTAGCACCATCATTGGGAGAATCGAAAACCCTGGTTAAGTAAGTTTAAGATATAGATTCATATAGCCTAACTCAATATCCTGAGAATTCGGTATAGTTAATTATGAAAGACGGTTCATTTTGCTTATGCATTGTTACCGCAACACTAATTATGCAACGATTAAGAACTTCCATCAGCTGCCCAGGATCGTCGATTTGTTCGACTAACTGTAATGATTAGCTACTCCTTAAGATTAGTTTTAAGCAATGGTTGGGATAACCATCCCACCTTAAGATAAGCTTTTCTATAATAATTGATATGTAAGTATTAAGGCTACTCCTTTGGAGACCTTGTATAGATGGAATGTTAAACATCTATTGTTAGATAGAGAATTGGTAAGTCCAATTATCAAGATCTGAAATTTGCCTAGGAAACAACAAAGAAGATCATACAAATCCATAATCGATTGTAAGTTGCCAGTATACGGCAGGAAATCAAGGATTTATGACAATAGCAACCCTCCTAAGTTCTGGTTAAAAGATAAGGTTCAACAAAAGATAACACCCTAGAAGGGTGTGCCGAGTAGTAATTTTCAGGTTAGTTAAGCTTGGAATATATAAAGTCATTCTAAGGATTCAAATGTATCAAGACTAAATAGCTTACGAACTAAGACCTAATTTAGGAGCTTGGTGGAACGCGCAATGTGACCCACACTAATGATTTAGCGACGTGTCACCAATATGTCGAAAAGCACTATCACATAATGATATGCAGATCTATGATAGTATGAGCAACCTATGTCGATTGAGAATCGACAGGTTAAAGAGCTCCAAAAGAAAGTACGCACCTCTTGTATAGGTCAACTGGGATACCCTTAGAGGCCCAAATATACTATGGAAATTAAATCCATGATACGACAAAAAAGTACTTCCTTTACTTTAAGCAAATCTCAAGGTCGAGATTTATTTTAAGGGGGTGAGGATGTAACACCTCGAAAATTCACGTATTATAATGTATTGACACGTGTCATAAGCTTGAACGTGTGAAAGTATACTCTAGAGGGACTAAAGTTGACAAACATGGAAAGTATGTGAATATAAGGGTTCAAAATGTCAAAAATGGATAAATATCTTTTAAGATAACCCTACATAATGTTTATACATTCAAACGAATAAATCATGGATCATACGAAGCTAAATATGAAAGAAAGTGAGAGATTACAAACTACAGGGGTTAAATATGTCAACATGTTTAAAAGTTTAAAAGTATACCTCTGAGTGACCTTTTAGCAAACCCGAAGCTTTGTAACAGTTAATTATGCTCACTAGAATGCACGATATAAATTTCATAAAGTTTCGTTATCGTATGAGAAAGTTATGATCAAATTCGTATACGAGGGGTTAAAGCGTCAATGTTGAAAATTATGACTTTTCGGGTAATAACAAAGGGGCCAAGGACTTAACAAAGAAGGTATAAGTCTTGAAGCCCTTGTAGGTAAAGGTGAAGGGGTCAAAATGCAAGAAATAAGCTTAGTTGACCTTTCGAAAGGCCAAGGGACAATATGCAACAACTTCTGGCTTCTGATCACAGGCTTGCGCACCGCAAGCACAATCCTTACGGTGCGCAAGGAGTGCCCAGCTCCAACAGATCCTCCTGTTTGCTGTTTAAACGCAATACTCGACCTTTAAACGATTTTCCTCTTAATTGGACGACCCCTAAATGACTCCTAGACACTAGGGACACTTGTGGATGAGTTGTGGTCAGTTGTAGACTTGCATGTCAACAATCTAGTGGGTTTGAATCACTATATAAAGTCCCACATGTTGGCAACATTGATCATTCATTCCCATTTGCATTCCTGATCATTCTGGAGCTCAAGTTCAATTCCAAATCATCTATGGTCGTTCATAGGACTCTTGTAAGTTTGCTTAACCTTCCTTAGTTAAGTTTTGCTTAGTTTATAGCCTTAAAGTCAAACCGTCGTAATTAACGGTTGACTTATCAATTAATCGCTAATGGTCCAGCGATTAGTCAAACTTAGGGTTGTTATAAGTGGGTAATTATGTGGGCATTAAACCCTTAAAAGGGCACCCTCTGATTCCCGTCCTAACTAGGTCATTTGTCGAGTCAAAGTCGCTTAGAAAAAGTCAACAGGATGCTAATCTTTGAATTAACGCGTAATTAATTATGTAGAAGGCGTGTAACCTATTTTATCATTCATATAACTTGGTAATAAGTTTAGGAACTGGTCTAAGCTTGTTTGATTCGATAATTTCCTGTTTAGAACCGATTCGGAGCCGAAAGTCGCAAAACTTTGACTTTTGCTTTGACTTCAGTTCTGACCCGGTTTAGATAGGTTTAGGCATGCCTTAAAGTTCTATTAGGACCTAGTTACATGATAGTATAACCCTCTGCGTTTATACTACTTGAATCATTGATTGTCCGATGTTTCCGTTAAATGCCTAATGTTGACCAATATGCCCTTTTGACCATAAAACGAGAATTTTGGAAATATGAAAGGACAATAATCTTTATTACTGATTTATAAACATGACCCTAAAATTTCACATCAGTTGGAGGTCTGGATTAAGAGTTATGCTCATTAGCGTAATTATAACGCCTTTAGTAATTAAACGGCGCAATTAGCATAAAGCCTGTCTAGACCCAATTTTTGACACCAAACCTTTTACCCACTGATGTAATATAATATTTTTAGGTTTTTAAAGATTTTTAATTATTTTTAAACTGATCATAACCTAAGGCTATCGCCTTAATTCGGTAAATACCGATTATACCCTTTTTATGTATAAAATGAGTTTTACATAGTATTTTGACACCAATCCAATTGCTACTTATTTTATATAATAAATAAAGTATTTTAAGCTTTATAACCTGATCAGAAAACTCAGATTTCCTGTATAACCCGGAAATCGCTTAAAATGGCTTTTTAAGCGTATTAAACGCATAGTTTGGGTTTGAAACCATTTTGGTATATAAGACCTATTACCAACTGATATGACCTAATAAAATAAGTTATTCTACTGATGTATTCGGACACGAATCTCAGAATTTTAATTAACCTCTTTTATAATCTTTTAAATGACCAAAATACCCCTACGGGGCTTATTTTGAGATTAAACTCGTTTTGGGCATAATGGAAGATATCCTACTGATATCACAACATGTTTAAGGCATATTAACTTAGGAAACCTGTATATGACTCTTATGGTTACCCGTTACGCCTCTTGCGCGTTCGGTTCGGTTTATGTAACTAGTTTGCATAAGTTAGCCGAAACGGGTCAAACCTTATCATTTTTATCTCAAAATCCAGAAGGTGTTTAGATTACCCATATTATACAAGTCTTCAAACTTTTCGGGTCTAAAACACATTCTATTCCGGTCTTCGCTTAATCATGCGTTTGAACCGTATATTTCCTTAAAACTAACCGGTCTAAGTTTAAGCTTAATTAAAGACCCGTTAGGATTCTAATAGGTTATTAAAAACCTTCATTCCAGATTTAGGAGCCCAGTAAAAGCTATCTGTACTTGCTGATTTGATACGGCTGGGATTGAATTTATATTTAGCTCAGGTAAATACTTTTAACTTATTTTCCCTTATACGGGCTTGGGATACGGTGTTATAAAAATACCGCTTGGTCGGGTGTAGAACCCTTTTAATCGGAGATGATTAAATTGCATAATCTCGTTTTAATCTGTATTGATTGATAACAAATAACATTGGGGGTTAATGACCGTGTCCTGGATATCCTTGGCTCATTTAAAAAGTGAATGACCATAACTTAAGCACAAGGTGTAGGCATAACACCTCCTGTTGCGTATGTAAAAGATATACTCACTCGTAAGGATATCTTCTTGTGAGTTATATTTATGGTGTGTCGATTAATCTTGACCGGCTTGTATTGTATAATCACCGGCCCTAAATGTTGGACAACCATGTAAATCGGATACAAGATTTTTATTAATAAGATTGTCCCCAAGTTATAAAAGATATTTTGTGCCTCGTGCATTCAGATCAATTTTCAAACTCTTTTCCAAAATGAGTCAGTTAATTGTATTTACCAGTGTAAACTGGCGTATTTTCCAAAAAGGTTAAGTGACAGGTACTGAACGTAATTGGCTGGAAGCTCAGGGCGTTAATAAGGAATCTTGCAAGTTCTAGATGCCTAAAGTCTGTTGAACAGTTTTTCTTTTATTTGATCCGCCTGTGGATCCTTTACTTTCCGTTGTAATACTTTGATATTACTTTATATTCGGATTGTAATATATTATCTTTTGCTTCCGCTATGCATTTATATATTGTGTTGTTTGACTATGATGATATCAACTACGTCACGATACTCCCCACCGGGCCCACCGGTAATACGTGGAAATATCGGGGTGTGACAGGTTGGTATCAGAGCCAACATTGAGTGAATTAAACACTAGCCTTATGTGTTTAATCTCAATGATACAGTAGCACATTCCTTGATCTTTTGAGTCTAGACTTAACATAGGAATGCTCTCGATCCTAATCTGAAAACTATTGCTTCCAATTTCTTATATAAATTGGATACGTCGCCAAGCGAAGAAGCCGTATTAGAAATTCTCCGCATCCGGAGCCTAGAAAGGCTGAGCTTTGTACCGCGGCTAAAATGAAACGAGCATCCAGGGAGAGAACATTCAAAAATAAAATAAAGAAGAAACTCCTCTTACTGAAGATCATTTCCTTAATAGTCCTTATAAGGACATATTTATCTTTCGGTCCCTTCGAGGACACATTATTCCTTTCAAAGACCCGCTTAGGGCAACTCTGTACTTTTATTTTCATATAATGGATTGATTAAATTAAGTTTTCATTCTAAACACGAAATATGAAATAAATGGAAAATAACATCCCTTAGAAGGGAAGTGCCTACGGGCTATAATTAACGTCCTCTGAGACTAAAGACAGTGGTAGCCTACAACTCCCTGTCAAGAAAAGGTAATGAACTTTTGATTCAAACCTTAATGCCTCGATTCTCTGAAATCATGGCTTATAAATTTAAACTTGTCCACGTGACTAGGCCTTTTGTGCTATTACTAACTTATAAATTAGGATTTATGATAAAAATCCTGAATAAAATAAATATCATTCCTTTTCTGCTAGTAAATATTAAAAAGAATCTAAAAGGTGAAACCTAGCCTACATGTCATTTCAGACGTGGCCAAGATGGTGAAACCTATTCAAGGGATTCAGATCCTTGTTAACACCTAAGAACGTGTTAGCACTCCTGACAAATGTGGTTCGAGAAAATCACAACAGTCATCCTTATATTGGATTCTTCCAAATTTTCTTGTCTAGCCTAGTGATTTAGAAATCATGGCTTAAATCATCGAATACAGATGATCATATTTTTAAACACCTAAGAACGTGTTAAACACTCCTGACAAGAGTGATCTGAGAAAATCACAATAGTCATCCCTATATTGGAAATTTTCAAATTTCCTGATTTGGCCTAATGATCTAGAAATCATGGCTTATGTCATCCTATAAGATGAACATATTATAAACATCCGTTAGTGATGAAGTGCCTACGGGCTAAACTTGTTGTCCGATAAGACAACGACAGTGGTGGTCCTTGACCTCCTGCCTAAAAATGTTGGACCATGTCTAAGCATAATAGTCGGTATGATCCAAACAATCTTGACTAATAGCATCTGAAAAGATGATCATATCATAAACATCCCTCAGAAGGGAAATGCCCACGGGCTATATCTATTGTCCTAAAAGACAAAGAGCAGTTGTAGTCTTCGACTCTCTGTCAAGAAAAGTAACCGACTATGCTCAAACCTTAAATACCTCGATCCCAAACAATCATGGCTTATAAATTCAAATTTGTCCTCGTGACAAGGCCGTTGTGCCACTTTAATATCCTTAAAGTCTTATATACTAGGATAAATTATAATGAAAATACTAATAAAATTTGCAAATTAACCCATATGGTTTATATTACCATGGTTAATAAATCATAATTTCATAATAACCTTTGAGTAAATCATTGTCAATATTTATATGGCAATCAAGCTACATGGCTGGATCAGATGAAGTTAACAGCCACTTGAAGGTCAACAATGATACTACCAGGATTAATATAACTGGAGCGGAACTGCATGCATTAATAGATGATGTTGTTACTCGAGCTCTTGACAGACAGTATAATGAATCATACGATACCCGCTCTAAGACTCTATCTGTGGCTCGTAGTAAGCCCCCTCCTAAATCACATGAGTCAAAGGAAGACGATGTTCATAACTCGTCAAATCAGAGGAGTGTTCCGTCTAGACAGGTTGTGCTTAACGAAGAGCCACATGTTAAAACCTGTTCATATAAATATTTTGTCTCCTGCAAGCCCAGAGACTTCACAGGAGAAAAAGGAGCCATCGACTGCATGACATGGCTCGATGAGATCGACACTGTTGTTGGTATTAGTGGATGTGCAGAGCAAGACATTGTGAAGTTTGTTTCACAATCTTTTAAAGGAGAAGCTCTAGCTTGGTGGAGGTCACTAATCCAAGCTACTGGGAAGATCCCGTTATATAATCTGACATGGGATCAGTTTGTTGCTCTTACAAAAGAAAATTACTGTCCTCAACATGAAGTTGAGAAAATCGAGACTGATTTCTTGACATTGGTCATGAAGAACCTAGATTGTCAGACATATCTTACAAGTTTCAATACCATGTCTCGGTTGGTTCCTTACTTGATCACGCCGGAACCAAAGCGAATAGCTCGCTTTATTGGGGTTCTAGCCCCAGAAATAAAGGCAAGTGTGAAAGCATCGAGACCTACTACTTTCAGGTCAGCGGCAGATTTGTCGCTATCTCTCACACTCGATGTGGTCAGAAATAAGGCTGCCAAAGCCTCTGAAGATGGAAAGCGTGAAAGAGAGGAGGAGAACAATCATCGATCTGACAAGAAGAAGAAGGGAAGTTATGAGCATAAGAAAGATTCCGAGTTTAGGAAAAGCTCGAGTCAGTTCAATAACAAGCCCAAATGCAGTAACTGCAAAAAACAACATTCTGGAAAATGTACGATTGACCCAAGTGCTAAATTGTGTGAAATTTGCTAGACCAAGGGTCACAAAACTTTAGATTGCAAGAAGTTGAAGAATGCGACATGTTACAATTGTAACGAGGAAGGGCACATCAAAACCAACTGCCCAAAACTTATAAGGAAGCCTGGAGAGGCCAAGGGAACAAATGCATGAGACTCCCAGAGGAACACTCAGGAGATGGTGCAGAATAATTAAATAGCAGGTACCTTTCCTTATCAAGCAATTTATGCAGAAATTTATTTGATGCTGGCACATATGATTCTATAATGAATGATAACTGTTGAGAACTGTTGTCTCCGCCTGACTAGGACTCCGGTCATTTAACGCGAGATAGAAATTGGCCGATGATACGTTAGAGAATACTCCAACAAACCTTAGATCGATATTTTATATCTATTAGGAATCATTTTTTTCTGATATCCTTATGGAAAGCTTTCAAGCTATCCAAATTCATCAATATAATAAAGACAGATGTGACTTTCTGATCCCCTGTCAAAAAAGGTGATGGACTAAGTCCAACCCTTAAGTGCCATTGATGGTCTTTTGTGACCTAGGCTAAGTGATATTGATATTTTTATGACGTTCATTAAGAATGTTAGTGCCATATTGGCCTGTATAGTTTAATGAAACCATGGTTAGTATATGTTAAGGCCATCAGGGTGATAAATAACAGTTATTGGATTGCAACTAAATAAATGATTCATTTGGTAATAGGAACCATTTCTTCTGTTCCTGTCAAAAATCTTCAGTCATAAAATTCTAATGTACTCTCTCTCTCTAGATAAATGCATTCAAATGAAATTGATATCTCTTTGATCTCCATCGATTACGAATACCAGATGGTATGACAAAAGCACCATATGAGGATTGGTATATCTTAATATGTTCCATAGATTACTTCCATGCCTAATCAGTATGGAGGTTTAATGCATGGAACCACAAGGATATTTCAATGGTCATACAGTATTAAAGTCAACTAATGGTATTCAAAGATGATATCCAGAATGGAATTGTCTAAGTAAGTGTCTCTGATTAAGAAATCCGTGGACTCGTATCTTAAATGTGTCACTCATTTAACACCAACAAGGATGGATGAACTGGTGCCTAAGATTTGGAAAATCTCTGTAACCTCCTTGTATCTTGATTATCTTCTCCTAAGATTACCCTGTTTACCTCCCGAGAGGCAAGTAGAGTTAAGATTTATATCCCATTTAGGGCTGTATTATTATGAAATCTCCAAGACAGCTAGCACCATCATTGGGAGAATCGAAAACCCTGGTTAAGTAAGTTTAAGATATAGATTCATATAGCCTAACTCAATATCCTGAGAATTCGGTATAGTTAATTATGAAAGACGGTTCATTTTGCTTATGCATTGTTACCGCAACACTAATTATGCAACGATTAAGAACTTCCATCAGATGCCCAGGATCGTTGATTTGTTCGACTAACTGTAATGATTAGCTACTCCTTAAGATTAGTTTTAAGCAATGGTTGGGATAACCATCCCACCTTAAGATAAGCTTTTCTATAATAATTGATATGTAAGTATTAAGGCTACTCCTTTGGAGACCTTGTATAGATGGAATGTTAAACATCTGTTGTTAGATAGAGAATTGGTAAGTCCAATTATCAAGATCTGAAAGTTGCCTAGGAAACAACAAATAAGATCATACAAATCCATAATCGATTGTAAGTTGCCAGTATACGGCAGGAAATTAAGGATTTATGAAAATAGCAACCCTCCTAAGTTCTGGTTAAAAGATAAGGTTCAACAAAAGATAACACCCTAGAAGGGTGTGCCGAGTAGTAATTTTCAGGTTAGTTAAGCTTGGAATATATAAAGTCATTCGAAGGATTCAAATGTATCAAGACTAAATAGCTTACGAACTAAGACCTAATTTAGGAGCTTGGTGGAACGCGCAATGTAACCCACACTAATGATTTAGCGACGTGTCACCAATAAGTCGAAAAGCACTATCACATAATGATATGCAGATCTATGATAGTATGAGCAACCTATGTCGATTGAGAATCGACAGGTTAAAGAGCTCCAAAAGAAAGTATGCACATCTTGTATAGGTCAACCGGGATACCCTTGGAGGCCCAAATATACTATGGAAATTAAATTCATGATATGACAAAAAAAATACTTCCTTTACTTTAAGCAAATCTCGAGGTCGAGATTTATTTTAAGGGGGTGAGGATGTAACACCTCGAAAATTCACGTCCTATAATGTATTGACACGTGTCATAAGCTTGAACGTGTAAAAGTATACTCTAGAGGGACTAAAGTTGACAAACATGGAAAGTATGTGAATATAATGGTTCAAAATGTCAACAATGGATAAATATCTTTTAAGATAACCCTACATAATGTTTATACATTCAAACGAATAAATCATGGATCATACGAAGCTAAATATGAAAGAAAGTGAGAGATTACAAACTACAGGGGTTAAATATGTCAACATGTTTAAAAGTTTAAAAGTATACATCTGAGTGACCTTTTAGCAAACCCGAAGCTTTGTAACAGTTAATTATGCTCACTAGAATGCACGATATAAATTTCATAAAGTTTCGTTATCGTATGAGAAAGTTATGATCAAATTCGTATACGAGGGGTTAAAGCGTCAATGTTGAAAATTATGACTTTTCGGGTAATAACAAAGGGGCCAAGGACTTAACAAAGAAGGTATAAGTCTTGAAGCCCTTGTAGGTAAAGGTGAAGGGGTCAAAATGCAAGAAATAAGCTTAGTTGACCTTTCGAAAGGCCAAGGGACAATATGCAACAACTTCTGGCTTCTGATCACAGGCTTGCGCACCGCAAGCACAATCCTTACGGTGCGCAAGGAGTGCCCAGCTCCAACAGATCCTCCTGTTTGCTGTTTAAACGCAATACTCGACCTTTAAACGATTTTCCTCTTAATTGGACGACCCCTAAATGACTCCTAGACACTAGGGACACTTGTGGATGAGTTGTGGTCAGTTGTAGACTTGCATGTCAACAATCTAGTGGGTTTGAATCACTATATAAAGTCCCACATGTTGGCAACATTGATCATTCATTCCCATTTGCATTCCTGATCATTCTGGAGCTCAAGTTCAATTCCAAATCATCTATGGTCGTTCATAGGACTCTTGTAAGTTTGCTTAACCTTCCTTAGTTAAGTTTTGCTTAGTTTATAGCCTTAAAGTCAAACCGTCGTAATTAACGGTTGACTTATCAATTAATCGCTAATGGTCCAGCGATTAGTCAAACTTAGGGTTGTTATAAGTGGGTAATTATGTGGGCATTAAACCCTTAAAAGGGCACCCTCTGATTCCCGTCCTAACTAGGTCATTTGTCGAGTCAAAGTCGCTTAGAAAAAGTCAACAGGATGCTAATCTTTGAATTAACGCGTAATTAATTATGTAGAAGGCGTGTAACCTATTTTATCATTCATATAACTTGGTAATAAGTTTAGGAACTGGTCTAAGCTTGTTTGATTCGATAATTTCCTGTTTAGAACCGATTCGGAGCCGAAAGTCGCAAAACTTTGACTTTTGCTTTGACTTCAGTTCTGACCCGGTTTAGATAGGTTTAGGCATGCCTTAAAGTTCTATTAGGACCTAGTTACATGATAGTATAACCCTCTGCGTTTATACTACTTGAATCATTGATTGTCCGATGTTTCCGTTAAATGCCTAATGTTGACCAATATGCCCTTTTGACCATAAAACGAGAATTTTGGAAATATGAAAGGACAATAATCTTTATTACTGATTTATAAACATGACCCTAAAATTTCACATCAGTTGGAGGTCTGGATTAAGAGTTATGCTCATTAGCGTAATTATAACGCCTTTAGTAATTAAACGGCGCAATTAGCATAAAGCCTGTCTAGACCCAATTTTTGACACCAAACCTTTTACCCACTGATGTAATATAATATTTTTAGGTTTTTAAAGATTTTTAATTATTTTTAAACTGATCATAACCTAAGGCTATCGCCTTAATTCGGTAAATACCGATTATACCCTTTTTATGTATAAAATGAGTTTTACATAGTATTTTGACACCAATCCAATTGCTACTTATTTTATATAATAAATAAAGTATTTTAAGCTTTATAACCTGATCAGAAAACTCAGATTTCCTGTATAACCCGGAAATCGCTTAAAATGGCTTTTTAAGCGTATTAAACGCATAGTTTGGGTTTGAAACCATTTTGGTATATAAGACCTATTACCAACTGATATGACCTAATAAAATAAGTTATTCTACTGATGTATTCGGACACGAATCTCAGAATTTTAATTAACCTCTTTTATAATCTTTTAAATGACCAAAATACCCCTACGGGGCTTATTTTGAGATTAAACTCGTTTTGGGCATAATGGAAGATATCCTACTGATATCACAACATGTTTAAGGCATATTAACTTAGGAAACCTGTATATGACTCTTATGGTTACCCGTTACGCCTCTTGCGCGTTCGGTTCGGTTTATGTAACTAGTTTGCATAAGTTAGCCGAAACGGGTCAAACCTTATCATTTTTATCTCAAAATCCAGAAGGTGTTTAGATTACCCATATTATACAAGTCTTCAAACTTTTCGGGTCTAAAACACATTCTATTCCGGTCTTCGCTTAATCATGCGTTTGAACCGTATATTTCCTTAAAACTAACCGGTCTAAGTTTAAGCTTAATTAAAGACCCGTTAGGATTCTAATAGGTTATTAAAAACCTTCATTCCAGATTTAGGAGCCCAGTAAAAGCTATCTGTACTTGCTGATTTGATACGGCTGGGATTGAATTTATATTTAGCTCAGGTAAATACTTTTAACTTATTTTCCCTTATACGGGCTTGGGATACGGTGTTATAAAAATACCGCTTGGTCGGGTGTGGAACCCTTTTAATCGGAGATGATTAAATTGCATAATCCCGTTTTAATCTGTATTGATTGATAACAAATAACATTGGGGGTTAATGACCGTGTCCTGGATATCCTTGGCTCATTTAAAAAGTGAATGACCATAACTTAAGCACAAGGTGTAGGCATAACACCTCCTGTTGCGTATGTAAAAGATATACTCATGTCACACCCCAACCGATGGTGGAAACATAGGGATGAGACGAAGTGTGTATAGATTGCAAGAGACTTCATAACACTATGTGTCAATACTTAATTAAATTCAAATTTCATTGCAATTGCTAAATTGTCATACAACATTTAAAATGGAAATAACAACATTGTTCAAATTTCAACATAACAACAAAAGGTAAATAGATTTAAGGTGTGTATCTAGTCCACCCTAAACTTGTTTCATCATTCATCCATACTTCAATAATCAACCTGCAACATGTATTAAAATAGAGTTTCAATGCAAAAGCAATGGCGAGTATACAAGTTTGTTTACATAGCATAATAGAATAAAAACTCAAGTCCAACATGATTCATAATATGTGATTACTAGTATGTAATTTTGGCATACAATATGATCAAACCCTAGAATACAACGCATAAAATAGCCTAATCCCAATAGTTTAGCGGGGTGGTAACTTAACAATACCCAATAGAATAGCGGGCGGGGGGTTAATCCTATAGCGCTATAATTGTTAAGGTGGGCGAGCAAAGTTAATGAGCATATAACATTCCAAATCGTTCACATAGCATACGAGAATAACAAGTAAGTCACATTAGTTTCATGCTTGATCAAGGATTGAGTATGTTTATTTTAGTTTAAAAGTTGTTTGCATAGTTATACATGTTGCATCCCAAAGTGTAAAGGGGAAAAATGGATCGAGTATACTCACGGTTTTTGCAAGCTTTCCTACTTGATATCCCGTGAGTGTTGGTTGTTTAGTTTGGAGCACCTTATCCTCCTACACGAAGGATCACAGGTGTGTGAGTTGGGGATAACGAAAGATTATAGATTTGGAATTTGAAATGCATGAACATAGACATAGGAAAATAACCATTCATTACTAACTTGATAATGTCCATTTGTTCATCATCAAGAGTTCGGTTTAAATATTATATAAGTATTACATAGATTATAATATATATCATAAATGTCAAGCATGAGGTAGAAGACTAAGGTCTTCATTTAGGCACCTCTAAGAGTCATAGAAATCATGTAGGAGGTAGGAAGAACAAGCTTCCATTTAGGTACCTCTAAGTGTCATAGAAATTATGTAGGAGGTAGGAAGAACAAGCTTCCATTTAGGTACCTCTAGGTGTTCACCACTACACTTGATGTAAAGACAACCAAGGAGGGTCATGAACCATGAATAATATAGAAATGAAATATACATATTAACAAAGAGAAAGTCACCAAGTGAGGGTGGGTTGCACTTTTACCTCAATGTGGTGATGAATACACTAGGATTTCTAGGATCAAAGAGCTTCTTGTTGATGAATCCTCCTTGAAATGCTCCTAAAGTTACTTGGATTTTCAAGAGGTGTCCAAGAACTCTTATGTGTGTGAAAAGCAAGGTGTAAGTGGGAGTAATTAGGAGAAGTAAGAAAAAGGAAAAGTGAAGTGAGGAGTGTGGTGGTGGTCTATTTATAAGGAGAAGGAGAGAGGAGAGAGAGTGTCTTGGAAAGGGAAAGAAATGATTAGGAGGAAGAGTGTAAGAATGGGTTAAATTGTGAGTGGTGGTGTAAGAGATTTAGTGAGATTTTTGAGATATTCTTTGGGTGAGGCCCCATTGGCCGAAAATTATTATTATTATTATTATTATTATTATTATTATTATTATTATTATTATTATTATTATTATTATTATTATTATTATTATTATTAGGAATAACACTTAAATATTTTATAAAAGTCTTGCAACTTTTATAAAAGTTTATGACCTAATCTCACTTGATTGAACTTAATAATTATGGGGTAATACCTTCCCACAAATTTCATCATTATTAAAATATTACCTATTATTTCACTAATCCGTTTAGCGAGTACCGAACATTAAGGTGAAATAAAGAATCAAGAATTTTGAATAATATAGCGTTCAAAATGTGAGTCGTGATTACCATTTGCACATAAGTTTAACAAGAATAACATGAGCATGATAAAAATTATTTCGTGTTCATTATGATCAATCGTCTCGGATTACAAATAGAAAAAAAATAGAATACAACGAGAGTACAAGACTTCCAAAAATAGAAATACAAACGATGGTTTCTAATTATGGAAGGTATGAAAAAGTAGGGCGTTACAACTCACTCGTAAGGATATCTTCTTGTGAGTTATATTTATGGTGTGTCGATTAATCTTGACCGGCTTGTATTGTATAATCACCGGCCCTAAATGTTGGACAACCATGTAAATCGGATACAAGATTTTTATTAATAAGATTGTCCCCAAGTTATAAAAGATATTTTGTGCCTCGTGCATTCAAATCAATTTTCAAACTCTTTTCCAAAATGAGTCAGTTAATTGTATTTACCAGTGTAAACTGACGTATTTTCCAAAAAGGTTAAGTGACAGGTACTGAACGTAATTGGCTGGAAGCTCAGGGCATTAATAAGGAATCTTGCAAGTTCTAGATGCCTGAACTCTGTTGAACAGTTTTTCTTTTATTTGATCCGCCTGTGGATCCTTTACTTTCCGTTGTAATACTTTGATATTACTTTATATTCGGATTGTAATATATTATCTTTTGCTTCCGCTGTGCATTTATATATTGTGTTGTTTGACTATGATGATATCAACTACGTCACGATACTCCCCACCGGTAATACGTGGAAATATCGGGGTGTGACATTTAGTGCTTATATAGGGTCTAAACAACCGCTTAGACTTTTGAACCCGACCCGTTTGGTCGATCTTTAGGATCCGACCAAACATATAGCGTGACCATAGTTGTATAGGGAATAACCTTCCGAGGTTATACCTTATGGGCACTTTGTTTAGTTAGTTGTATGATAGGTAGTTTATATGCCATAGGAAAATGACCAAAATGCCCTTTTTCGCATAAATTCATTTTAAGCATATGTAACACATGTTTTACATCTAAATTGATTATATAACATAATTACATATGTTAAGGCATATAATACTTGTCATAGGACTAATTAGGCGACTTGAACGCGCTTTCACGCGAACGTCACGTTAAAGTGGCGTAAGCTACCTTAATGGGTCGAAATGGGTCGTAAGCACTTAGGATAGGTTCCGATTTAGAATGTAGGCTTTGTTAAACCATATCACATGAGTTCCAATACTCGTTTGGTTTACAAGACCTCATTCTACCCGATCTTCCAATTTAGGTGTCGATTCTCTAACATAGTATATGTTACCCTAGGAACCGCTTCAACACTTGAACTCTTGGTCTTTTGAGCTTTGTTATACCCTTTGAACCGGAACTGTACGCAATCCCAGGCTAGTACTTAGTTCCCCTCTTTTACCGTTTTCAAATGTTTTGGGGTGATTCATATGTGTAATCGATCTGTTTTCAAAATGTATGGCATATGTGTGTTCACTAAGTGCTTTTATGTGTGTTATTCCAATTATGCAAATACATTGTTTTATCCTTAAGTGATCTACCTATCTTCATAGTTAGATTCATGTAGGATATTTGAAGTACAGTCTTAGATCTTCCTATTTTCATAGTAAGATTTTTAAGAAGTACTTTACAACTCGATGGTTGGTTTTTGTGTAGTTTGTTGGTGATTTAGATAACGAAACTAGATAATACAATAAGCACATGGTGGATACGCCGCTGGTACTTCCTATATATAAGTGTGCTTATTGTATTACCTTCCGTGGCGTTATCCCGAATCACCATTAGGATTTAGGATTGTTTTGATTCAATAATTCAATATGACAGAACCCATAATCCTTATAGCATTTATCTATCTTTATAGGTTGATTATTGTAGGATGTTTAGAGTACTAATATTAAAGCCCTTGTTTGGAATTCATTATGTACTTTAATGAATGTTTGACTAGACAATGTGACAAGAACCCAGGATCCATGTAGTATCTATCTATCTTCATAGTTAGACTTATATGGGATGTTTAGAGTACTAATATTGGAGTCCATGTTTGGATTCATTGTGTACTTTAATGCATGTTAGATTAGACAATGTGACAAGAACCTGATCCCTGTAGTATCTATCTATCTTCATAGTTAGACATGTATGGGATATTTAGAGTACTAATATTGGAGCCCCTGTTTGGATTTATTGTGTACTTTAATACATGGTTACGAGGTGGAACAAGTTGACGATTATGTGTTTATGTGGTAGTTGTGATTTAGATAACGAAACGGGTGTAATAAAATAAGAACATGGTGGATACGCCGCTGGTACTTCCTATATATAAGTGTTCTTATTTTATTATTCTTGTAGCGTTATTTGGATCACTTTAGGATTTTGTGTATGATTGTTTCAATGTTTGATTATCAAAATCTTCGTAGAATCTCCCATATTTTTATATGTTAGATTCTTAGGAAGATATCTGAAGTATTATCATAACTCATTGATTTGAATTATATAATACTTACATAAGTTTCGAATTATTTCAAAACAATTATTATTAATCCTTGATTGGATTCCTAATAACACAATAACAAGTTTTTACAATGGTTTAATCGAGATTACGATATAAGGCATAAAATGACTTAGTAATAATCATATTGCCATATACAAACCTATTTTTTTCACGAGTTTTCACAATTAAGATTTTGTAATTGTAAGGACCTTCAAAAATGTCCCAAATTGACCCGTAAGTACGAACCCAGACCCCTGAAACCCTAATCCATATCAAAAATCAAGAAATCAAGATTCTTGGTCTTCAGACGGGCCGCGTAAAGGTTCAGCATAGTCTTACGCGGGCCGCGTCAAATCCCTGTTGACCGGATAAGCGTTCCCGATCCACGTGTCATACACGTGGCATGCCTACCAGTGACACGGATGCCCTAATCTATGACTAGACCTCCACGCGGGTCGCGTAAAGGTAGAGTAAGGGTTCACGCGGGCCGCGTGAGACCCAAATTTCACCTATAAATAGAACGGGTCATGAGCAGTTCACTGATGCCTAAAACATTTCTCAAAAACGAAAGCATACTACTTAAATTCGAAATTTACTTTTACAATAGCGAGGTGTTGCTACGATACAGGGTATTAACTCGATCGCTGCTACGATTCAATGTCCGATCGATTGAAAACTATCCGATGGATGTTTAAGTGCTGCCCACATTAGGGCCATACTTTGTCATTAGTCGTGAATTCGATGGATGTTTAAGTATAGCACTTTGTCATTCGTTGTGAGGGTTTTAATCTCGTGAGTTATCGTAAATGTTGTATTAGTTACTGACCTAGTTCGTGTGCATTGTTATTTAAATTAGGTTACAAGGCTAATCAGTAGGCTAAATTCTGCCCGTATAAATCTGCAATGTGAGTCATTCTCTTTTATCAAAAGTATTTTACAATACTCCAATTATTTTCAAAAGGTTATAATTACAGGGATTAAGTCGTGGTTATCTTGAATCACTGGCTAGTGGGGTATTGTACACATTACTAAATTTCTCACAGTTAGGCTAATAAATCCTAACCGTGATAATCATCACTACTTGGGGAAAGACCCAATAGTGGTATGACCATCGTCACCAGGTGACACGGCGCCAGATAAAAATAAGATAGAAGCCATTGTAATTGCTCTTATGCTGTAATTTATAACTATGTGTCATTTTATCAAATTGAGTGACTCGCCAGTATTTCCCCGCTGATAAAATATTTTTAAACATGTTTCAGGAGACCTACTATAAATCAAGGAAAACGTGCTACGGAGCACTAACAAGCTTGAAGAGGTGGCTCAGTTAAAATAAATAAACATGTTTTATAAATCAGTAAAATTCCTCTATTGTAAATCACGGGATTTTCCCGAATTATGAAATAAAATAATCGGGCATTTTCAAGTTTTAAAAGATCCTGTCAAATCTTCCGTTGTCGCATCAATTAATAAATACCACGGGTTCATGTCCCGCGGCTCCTGACCGGGTCAAACCGGGGCTGGGGCCGTGACAGGAAAAGGTGGTATCAGAGCCACTGATTTAAGCCTATTAAGTATTTAAAATACTTAATTTTCCTGATTATCGTCTAGTGATTATATGTTTTAACTGACTAATTGTTAGTTATAGTATGGGTAAGCAAAGAATCTCGGATATCTATCTTAAATTAGATAGTTCACCGAAAGATAAGGGAACTTCATCCCAATCAAATTCCTCAAGATACTCAGCAGATACTGAGGAGGGAATATTTGTTCGTAAAGCAGTGTATGAGAAACCACTTACCCTTAATAAAAGAAGTTTGATTATTAGGAAAAGTCAAGAGAAAATGAGGAAGTCACAACCAAAAGGAGTGACGATCAATAAGGAAACTCAGGAAATAGACACTAAACCACCATGGGAAGATAAGTTAGACCAACAATGGGCAAATCTCTACACGTTAGCTACTACAGCAGTAAATGCTAACTTATAGTTAAATCACCAAACCAGTATCATCACCTATGCTACCTACAAGCCAGAAACTTTAATTTATTAAATAACCACTAGTATATTTCAAAATTTAGTTGTAATAAATATGTGTTGTTTCAATAAACGGTTTGTATAAATTAGATAATTATAATTAATATTTAATTTTTCTAATTACCATTATGTAATTATGTGAAAATTTAGGTTACAAAATTTTAACCTAAAATTTTGTATGTTTCTTCCTAACTGCTAAACAGCCTGAATGAATTATCTGAAGCCCTTCAGAATCTCAATCTCTATCCTGTTAATATGGAAGTTTCCAAAGATTTTACCGGGTATTGTGCAGACATGGAGGAACCTATGGAATTTCAAACCCAACCTCCGAAGAAACCCAAACCCAAGAAGAGAAGAAGAATTGTGGGATGGAGGCATGTGCGCAGGAGGAAACCAGCGACACGGAAAATTACCAAGACGGAGGATCCCAAAGGTAAAGGCAAGGAAATAGAGATTGGAGAAAGTTCTAGGCAAGATCAGGACATGTCACCCTGGGAGGAGTTAGATCATAAACTAGCACTTAGTGACCTCATCGGACCTGCCAGTGAAAATCTTTTTAATTACCCAGCGGAAGCACAACTTCCAGTTGACCTAGAGCCTGAAATCCCAGATCCTATTATCCACACCCAACCTCTACCAGTAATGTTAGAAGAATGGTGGACCACCGACTGGCAGTTTCAGAATCTCCTAAATAATCCTGATACCTTTTTCCCTCAATTCGACCCAGAACCTCCACTACACCCACCTATGAGCATGGAAAATCTAGCTGAACTCCGCCATTTTGGCGAGGAGCTGGTGGATGCAGGGAATAGAATCCGAGAGGTAGGAGAGAGGATCTCCTAGAAGTACGACGAGAGGGAACATCGTTTCTGAGATGCCAGATGACTAAAGTTGTGGGGTTGTAGAAGAATGTGTGTAATAATAATAATATAATCATAAAAATATAATTATGTGAAATAACTTAAAAATAACACTTTGTAACATAACCAGTTTGTATGGATGCCTAATGTATATAAAATATCGAAAGTCAAAAGATCGACAATTTTGGCTATATTTGTTTATGTGATTATGTGCAATTATTTGGTTATGTTTGATTATTAATTATTTTATACTAATCATTTATATAAATTAATTACCAGATGGCAAACGTTGGTAATGAACCCGATAATGAAGTTAATCAATCTGAGCATAACAATGAAGATCAATTTCTAAATAGGCAAGATATCGAAAATATCGTTGCTCAGGGAATAGCCAATGCTATTCCAGCAATACTTGCTGCTGCTCGAAATCCAATTGAACCTCAAATTATTCCTAGCAAACGTACACATGAAGATAATTTCAGTAATAGTATAAACGGAGGCGGCAACAACAACAATAACAATAATGATAATGATAATGTACTGCAATCCCCAACTCTCAAAAGAATGAAAGCTGCAACACCTGGTTGCACTTATAAGGAATTTCTTGCCTGTAAACCAGCTGAATTTGCAGGCAATGAAGGGGCGACTGCGGCGCTGCGTTGGTTGGAGAAAACCGAAGCAGTAATTATGATAAGTAAATGTGTCAAGGAAGACAAGGTCATGTATGCGTCGCTAGAATGGTGGAATATGGTACTTCAAGCCAAAGGAAGAAATATGGCCTATGCCATGAGTTGGGAAGAATTCCAGCAACTAGTGGAAAGAAAATTCTGCCCTGAATACGAAAAGGAACAAATGACAAATAAGTTCCTAAACCACCGGATGGTGGATGTAGACTGTCGAGGGTATACTTCGACATTCTTCGAGTATGCGAGAGTGGTACCAACCTTAGTTTCGCCAGAGCCGGTACTTATTTCCCGCTATATTTGGGGATTGATTGGCGAAATTCGAGATATCGTCAAAGCTGCGAGACCTCGCACTATTGACGATGCAGTGGAATTAGCTAACACCCTAACGGACGGACTGGTACGCGCAAGAGAAGAAACCCGGAAAAATGAAGTAGCCCAAAAGATTACCCAAGGATTCCGTATGGGTAATCGTAGTAATTTCAAGAGAAAGGAACCGGGCAATCTTCCACTGTTCCATTTTGCAACACATGCAAAAGGAAGCATTTTGGAAGATGCAAAGGATATTGCAATTTCTGCAAAATCCCGGGGCACCAAGAAGAAGACTGCAGGAAGAAGAAAGCAACAGTCTGCTACAATTGTGGAGAAGCTGGACACTTTAGGCCAGACTGCCCAAAACTGGTCAAACCAGCCGATAACAAAGCCAAACCTGCAGAAGGAACTACCAAGAAGAATGCAAGAGCCTTCCAGTTGACTACTCAGGAAGCAGAACTAATTCCTGACGTTATAGCTGGTACGTTCCTAGTTCACGACGTTTATGCAAAAGTATTATTTGACTCTGATGCAAACCAAAGTTTTATAAATACTTCATTCTGCCAAGCTCTTAACTTACCCTTAACCAACCTTAGGCAGATTTTTACAGTCGAAACGGCAGATGAGAATTCTGTTAAAATAAATAAGGTTGTGCGAGAAGGAAAGATAGAACTTTTAGGTCATAAATTTTCGGCAAACCTGTTACCTATGAATTTAGCCGGATTTGATGTTGTGTTAGGAATGGATTTGCTAGTAGCCAATCATGCTCGAATTCTTTGTGATAAGAATTCCATAGAAATTCATACACCCTCAGGAGAATTAGTGGTGATTACAGGAGATAAGCCACGAAAGCCAATGAAATTCATTTCAGTAATGAAATTGGCCAGTTATTCAAGAAAACAAGAAATGGTGTATATGATTTCGGTAATCATTAACACTAAGAGTAAGGAACTTAAGGAAATTCCAGTAGTATCAGAATACCCCGAGGTATTTGTAACACCTCGAAAATTCACGTCCTATAATGTGTAGACACGTGTCAAAAGTTTAAACGTGTGAAAGGAATATTATAGAAGGACTGAAGTTGACAATCATGGAAAGTATGGGGATATACGTATTCTAAATGTCAACAGTGAATAAATATAATGTATATTAACCCTACGTGGTGCTCATACCTTCAAACGAATAAATCATGGATCATACGAAGCTAAAAGTGAGAGATTACAAACTACAGGGGTTAAATGTGTCAACATGTTTAATTTATACCTCTGAGTGACCTTTTGACAAACCCGAAGCCTTGTAACAATAAATTATGCTCACTAGAATATACGATTAAAATTTCATAAAGTTTCGATAACGTGTGAGCAAGTTGTGATCAAATTCGTGTGCGAGGGTTTAAAGCGCAAACGTTGAAAGTTAGGCCTTTTCGGGTAACAATAAAGTTACCCGGGGACTTAACGAAGTGGGTATATGTCTTGAAGCCCCTCTAGATCAATTACGAGGGCTCAAAATGCAATAAACAAGTGCCTCTACAAAGATTGAAGAGTCAGGGACCAAACTGCAAATAAAAGAAATTTTGTTGGCTGACCCCATAGGCTCGCGTAGCGCGAGCCCTCATGCACATACCCTCGCGCTACGCGAGGGCTTGATCTGGACAGAATTGTGATGCTGTTTGATCTTTTGTCTGCCATTCCATTTCTATGCAACTTTGATCGAATTTCCTCCTCACATTGGCCCCTAAAACACCTCCTACACACTAGAAACAAGTGTTGATTGATTGTGGTGGGTACTAGACTTAGTTGTCAACACCTTATGGTGCCTTAGTTCCCTATATAAAGCTCTCAAGTCTTGCAACTTTGATCACACCTTCACACATCAACTTCTGAGCATTTGAGGAACTTTCAAGCAGATCACAAGCCTCCCTAATCATCATCAAGCACTTGTAAGTATGCTAGACCCTTCTTAATTAAGTCTTGCCTTGTATTTAGCTTAAAAGTCAATATATCGTGCTTAACGGTTGACTTCGTGAGTAAGTATCGATAGCTCAGTCGTATGTCAAATTAAAAGTACCGTTAGATAGGTAATGATATGGGTATTAAACCCTTATAGTGGCAAGTTCTGATTCCAGACCTATCTGGGTCGTTTGTCGAGTCAATAGTTGACCGAAAAAGTCAACAGAAACATCAATTATGATTTAAAGCACAATTAGCAATCCGAGAGGCGTGTAACCTGTTTTAACCTTAATATAACATGGTAATAAGTATAAAAACTTGTCTACGCTTGCCCGACTCGACAAATTTCTATTTAAACCCGGTTCGGAACCGAAAGGCGCAAAACCTTGACTTTTGCTTTGACTTCGGTTCTGACCCGTTTTAGTTTGATTCGGAAATGCCTTAGTGCTTCATTAGAGTTGGGTTACACCATAGTATAAGCCTCTTTACTTGTTTCGTTGATTATCCGATTCGTTCGCGCGTTTCCGTTAAATGCTTAAAATTGACCGAAATGCCCTTTCGGTTATAAAACGAGCTTTTTGGTAATATAAGTGGACAAGACCCTTGTCTACTGAATTATAAACATGCCCTCCAAATTTGACATCAATTTGAGGTCCAGATTAGGAGATATGCGCATTAGCGTAAACAGTAAGTTTTTATTAATTAATCGGCGCGATTAGCGTATAGCCTATCTAAACCCGATTTTCGGCACCAAACCTTTTACCCACTGATGTTAAATAATATTTTGGGATTTTTGAAGATTTTTAATTATTTTTAAACTGATCTTAAGCTAGGCTTATCGCCTTAATTCGGTTAATACCGAATTTACCCTTTTCGGTCATAAAATGATTTCTACAAGGAATTTTGACGCGAATCCAATTGCTACTGATTTTAAATAATAAATATAGTGTTTTGAGCCTGTTTAACTGATCAGAAAACCCAGAATCGTATTTTTAATCGAACGTCGCTTAAAACGGGTTTATACGTGTATTATACGCGTAGTTTAGGCTTAAAACTATTTTGAGACATACGGATTATTATCAACTAATATAATCTGTTAAAAATAAGTTGTTTACTAATTACTTCAGTCCCGAACATCAGGGTTACGTTAAACCCCTTTCATAATCGTTAAAATGACCAAAATACCCCTACGGGGCATAATTAAGGATTTAACTCGTTTTGGGCATTATGGAAGGTATCATTATGATATCACAACATAATTTAAGCATATTAACTTAGGAAACCTGTTCGCGACCTATTCGGTTACCCGTTACACGTTATTCGCGTTCGGATCGGTTTATATAACTAGTTTATATAAGTTAGCCGAAACGGGTCAAACCTTATCGGTTTTATCTCAAAATCCAGAATGTGTATGAAATACCCATATAAGACAAGTCTTTGAACATGTCGGGTTTAAATCACATTCTATTCCGGTCTTCGCTTAATCGTGCGTACGGACCGTATCTTCCTGTAAGACTAACCGGTCTAAGCTTAGGCTTAATTAAAGACCCGTTAGCATTCTAATTAATTATTTATACCATCATTCCAGACTAGAGCTTTCCGGTAAATTGTACCTACGCTTACTTAAGTGAATACGGCTGAGTTATAAATTTCTACTATTTAAGACAGGAGCTAGCTCAGGTAAATACTCTTAACTTATTTTCCCTATACGGGCTTGGGATACGGTACTATAAAAGTACCGCTTGGTCGGGTGTATGTAGTCATTTAAATCGGATTGTGATTGATGTACTTACATAACCTGTTTAATATGTATTATTTTATTATTATTTGGTGTATGGCCTTGGGGGTTAATGACCATGTCCCGGATATCCTTGGCATCATTTTACGAAATGGCCACGACCTAAGCACGGGGTGTAGGCATACACCTGACAGCTGCATTATGTAAAAACTGGTAATCCACTCCGAGGTATCATCCTTGTGGGCATTATACCGGAACTGGTAATCCACTTAGGGGATGATAGCCCGTGGGCATTATACCTGTGGCGTGTCTGTTAATCTAGTCCGGCCCTACGAACCGGCCCTAATGGACGACAAATAAGTAAAACTGTATACAAGATTATATACAAATAATTTTCCCAAGTTATAAAAGATTAATTTTGCCTCTGAGCATTTTAATCAAAGTGTCAAAAGGTTTTGTGCCTAGTGCATCTAAATCAATTTTCTTAAACTCTTTTCAAATGAGTCGGTTGAGTGTATTTACCAGTGAAAACTGACGTATTTTCCAAAAAGGGTTAAGTGACAGGTACTGAACGTAATTGGCTGGAAGCTCAGGGCGCTATTAGGAATCTTGCAAGTTCTAGGCGTCTAAAGTCTGTTGAACAAATGATATGTTTTAAGATCCGCCTGTGGATCCTTTACTTCCGTTGTAATACTGAATATTACTTATATTCGGAATGTATTAATAAATATATTTTGCTTCCGCTGTGCATTCATATATATTGTGTTGTTTGACTATTATGTTGCCAACCATGACGTCACGATACTCCCCACCGGGCCCACCGGTGACACGTGGAAATTCGGGGTGTGACAGTATTCCCAGAAGAACTACCTGGATTACCACCTGATAGGGAAGTAGAATTTAGAATTCATCTAATTCCTGGAACTACACCGATAGCCAAGGCACCTTATCGGTTAGCACCCACAGAAATACTAGAATTGAAAAAGCAATTAGATGAATTACTGAGCAAAGGATTTATACAACCTAGTTCATCCCCGTGGGGAGCGCCAGTGTTGTTTGTAAAGAAGAAAGATGGTTTGATGCGAATGTGTATCGATTATAGAGAATTGAATAAAGTTACAATTAAGAATCAATACCCATTACCTAGGATTGATGCTCTTTTTGATCAATTGCAAGGAGCTAGATACTTTTCTAAATAGATTTACGCTCCGGATATCATCAATTGAAGGTATAAGAAGAAGACATACCTAAAACTGCTTTCATAACTAGGTATGGTCATTACGAGTTTACATTCATGCCCTTTGGGTTAACAAATGCTCCAGCAGCATTTATGGACATGATGAATAGGATCTGTAAACCGTACTTGGATAAATTCGTAATTATCTTTATCGACGATATACTTATTTATTCCAAAAGCCAGGATTGTTAAGAAAGGAACAACTTTATGCCAAATTCTCGAAGTGTGAATTTTGGCTACAAGAAGTGCAATTTTTAGGACACATGGTGAATCACGAAGGTATTCACGTAGATCCTGCTAAGATAGAAGCAATCACTAAATGGAAGGTCCCGCAGTCAGCTATGGAAATTAGAAGTTTTATAGGGTTAGCTGGATACTATAGACGTTTTATCAAGGATTTTCCAAGATAACTGTACCATTAACTAAGCTAACATGTAAAGCAGTTAAGTTTGAATGGGGACCTAGGCAAGAGGAAGCTTTTAAGATTTTAAAGCAGAAATTAACAAACACTCCAATTTTAGCTTTATCGGAAGGAACAGAAGATTTTGAAGTCTATTGTGATGCTTCTAAGCTAGGATTAGGATGTGTATTAATGCAACGCAAGAAGGTAATTGCGTATGCATCTAGGCAATTGAAAAAGCACGAGGAAAACTATACGACTCATGACTTAGAATTAGGAGCCATAATTTTTGCCCTTAAAATTTGGAGACACTATGAAGTAAGTTTACTGTCTATACAGATCATAAAAGCTTAAGATACATATTTGGGCAAAAAGAATTGAACATGAGGCAAAGGAGATGGATGGAAATCCTAAGTGATTACGACTGTGATATTCAATATCACGAAGGAAAAAGCAAACGTGGTTGCTGATGCCTTAAGTCGTAAGTATCATGAGAAACAACGATGAGTTCGTGCTCTTAGCTTAAGTTTATAATTAGACTTAATGGAACAACTGAAAAGCATCCAAGAAACAGTAGTCAAGGATGATGCTGAAGGAATGAAAGGAAGAATAAAGGAACTAGAACAAGGAAGTGATGGAATTTGGAGATTCCATAAGAAATGAATTTGGATACCTAAACAAAGAGAATTAAGAAATAAGATTTTAGAGGAAACCCATAAATCTAGGTATACCATGCATCCTGGTAACAATAAGATGTACCAAGATTTAAGAAATAGTTTCTGGTGGATAGGAATGAAAAAGGACATAGCTAGATATGTTTCTAAATGTCTTACTTGTTCACAAGTTAAGGCAGAACACCAGAAACCTTCAGGTCTACTACAACAATTAGAAATGCCTGTATGGAAATGGGAACTTATAACCATGGATTTTGTTACTAAGTTACCCAAAACCAGAAAAGGTAATGATGCGATTTGGGTAATTGTGGATCGATTAACCAAATCAGCTCATTTTCTACCTATGAAATAAACCTTTAGCATGGAAAGGTTAGCCAAGTTGTATGTAGATGAAGTAGTATCCTTACATGGAGTTCCACTCTCCATTGTACCGGATAGGGATAGTCGTTTCACTTCCCATTTTTGGACAAGTTTCCAAGAAGCTATGAGAACCCGACTAAATCTAAGTACTGCATATCATCCTCAGACAGACGGACAAAGTGAAAGGATGATCCAAACCCTGGAAGACATGATTAGGGCATGTGTGATAGATTTTGGTGGAAACTGGGATGACCACCTACCTTTAATTGAATTCTCCTATAACAATAGTTATCATTCAAGCATCGAAGTTGCCCCGTTTGAAGCACTATATGGACGTAAATGCAGAACTCCAGTTTGTTGGACAGAAATAGGAGAAAGTCAATTATCAGGTCCTGAGATTGTGCAAGAAACTACTGACAAGATCACTCAAATCAAGGAAAGATTAAAGATGGCTCGAAATCTCCAGAAGAGTTATGCAGATAATCGACGCAAGCCATTAGAATTTCAAACCGGAGACAAGGTTCTCTTGAAGGTCTCTCCTTGGAAAGGAGTAGTTCGCTTTTGTAAGAAAGGAAAGCTAAGTCCTAGGTACGTAGGACCATTCCCAGTAATCCAACGTATAGGACCAGTTGCCTATCGCTTATAACTACCAGAGGAGCTAGCTGGGGTACATGACATATTTCATGTATCCAATCTCAAGAAATGTCTATCGGATGAATCATTAGTAGTCCCTCTTCAAGACATCCAAGTAAATGAAAAGTTGAAGTTCGTGGAGAAACCACTTCAGATAGAAGACAGAAAGATCAAGTTTCTCAAGCACAAAAGACTAGTATTGGTCAAAGTCAAATGGGATTCAAAGAGAGGACCCGAGTACACTTGGGAGCTAGAATCGGAGATGAAGCGAAAGTATCCTCACTTATTTCAGTAAATCTCGAGGACGAGATTTTAAATAAGGCGGGGAGGATGTAAGGACCTTCAAAAATGTCTCAAATTGACCCGTAAGTACGAACCCGGACCCCTGAAACCCTAATCCATATCAAAAATCAAGAAATCAAGATTCTTGGTCTTCAGGCGGGCCGCGTAAAGGTTCAGCATAGTCTTACGCGGGCCGCGTCAAAGCCCTGTTGACCGGATAAGCGTTCCCGATCCACGTGTCATACACGTGGCATGCCTACCAGTGACACGGATGCCCTAATCTATGACTAGACCTCCACGCGGGCCGCGTGAGACCCAGATTTCACCTATAAATAGAACGGGTCATGAGCAGTTCACTGATGTTGAAAACATTTCTCAAAAACGAAAGCATACTACTTAAATTCGAAATTTACTTTTACAATAGCGAGGCGCTGCTACGATACAGGGTATTAACTCGATCGCTGCTACGATTCAATGTCCGATTGATTGAAAACTATCCGATGGATGTTTAAGTGCTGGCCACATTAGGGCCATACTTTGTCATTAGTCGTGAATTCGACGGATGTTTAAGTATAGCACTTTGTCATTCGTTGTGAGGGTTTTAATCTCGTGAGTTATCGTAAATGATGTATTAGTTACTGACCTAGTTCGTGTGCATTGTTATTTAAATTAGGTTACAAGGTTAATCAGTAGGCTAAATTATGCCCGTATAAATCTGCAATGTGAGTCATTCTCTTTTATCAAAAGTATTTTACAATACTCCAATTATTTTCAAAAGGTTATAATTACAAGGATTAAGTCGTGGTTATCTTTAATCACTGGCTAGTGGGGTATTGTGCACATTACTAAATTTCTCACAGTTAGGCTAATAAATCCTAACCGTGATAATCATCACTACTTGGGGAAAGACCCAATAGTGGTATAACCATCGTCACCAGGTGACACGGCGCCAGATAAAAATAAGATAGAAGCCATTGTAATCGCTCTTATGCTGTAATTTATAACTATGTGTCATTTTATCAAATTGAGTGACTCGCCAGTATTTCCCCGTTGATAAAATATGTTTAAACATGTTTCAGGCGACCTGATATAAATCAAGGAAAACGTGCTACGGAGCACTAACAAGCTTGAAGAGGTGGCTCAGTTAAAATAAATAAACATGTTTTATAAATCAGGGAATTTCCTAGTAAAATTCCTCTATTGTAAATCACAGGATTTTCCCGAATTATGAAATAAAATAATCGGGCATTTTCAAGTTTTAAAAGATCCTGTCAAATCTTCCGCTGTCGCATCAATTAATAAATACCACGGGTTCCTGTCCCGCGGCTCCTGACTGCAATACTAAATTTTTGCGATTCTTCGGCTTCAAGATTTATTTTTAATTAACAGCTCTCGTAGTTGTTAAAGTATTTCAATACTAAATGTTTTGCCATTTATTTGGCTAATAAAACCTATGTATTCGCCGGCATTTTTATGCTGACTGTTTTTCGCATATGTTTCAGGTTTTCGTCTGTTTCAAGCATGCAACGCATAGGACTGCATTCGCGTCTTAGAATTTTGAAACAAAAGAACAATTTCATGTATTCTTTGTTTGTAAAACGATGTTAATGATATTGAAACAATTTAGTACCAGTAGTTGTGAGCAATTTGTAACGTGACTCCCCGATATTTCCGCCGCGATTTATTGTATTACGCGAATGGGGTGTTACATATACCAACCCTAAACAAGCCTAGAATCAACCTAAACTAGCCCTAAGGAAGCATAAAACATGTCTAAACCCCTAAAAATTGTATTTTTGTATTATACGCCTCGCCTTAAAAAGCCCTTGCTTGTTAAGCACCTTGCACTAAGACCAAGGCTCACCCTTTGCGCCTTCAATGTCTATGGTATCATCTGGAAAATTCATCATCAACCAACAAAGGAAGAAATACAATCTGCAGGCCAAACAATTCAACTAATGCATGCTCAATGTGTGCGTGTGTGTGTGTATAATACCACCAATAATCCACTACCTAACATTTCATTAATCAAGCATAAAAAATCCATCACACAACACATCAACAGTTCAACACCACTCAAACAACCTACCAACTCAATCAATTAAAACACTTGATATCAAATTTCAAAGCCTAATCACACAATACAAAAACACAAAATTCCGAAACAAACACACAGCTTCACATGATGAAATTCACGAACTAAAGAACGAAATCAAACGAACTAAACATTCTAACTTGTGGTCCATCCAATCAATCAATCAATTAAGTTCAAAAAAGGACATCCAATTCTAAAACCCTAGAAATGTTAGGAGAAACATAACATGAGTTGATAATAATCAGAGAATACGATGATCGATTAATGGATCGATGATGAAGGATTGTGTCGAGAATACCTGATAATTTAGGGCTACAAAGGATGAAAAGAAGGCTGTAAATGTGAGCGGGTCAGTTTTGGGAGAGAGGGAAATCAATTTGGGGGGAACAGCAGGGAGGGAAAAAAGAAAAATTTGCATTTAAATTTTTATAATGCATTTAAACTTTTCGGATCAATGGAGCATCAAACGACGCCATTCGCCTTAGGATGTTTCCATTTTCACTAAAAGACCGAGCTAAGGCTTGGCTTAACACCCTCCCAGTTGGCTCGGTAAACACCTGGGATGAACTAGCCCAAAAGTTTCTATATAAGTATTTCCCTCCTGCTAAAACGGCTAAATTAATGACTGAAATTAATACATACTCACAAGAGGATGGGGAATCCTTATATGAAACTTGGGAAAGGTTCAAGGAGCTTCTAAGAAAGTGTCCTCATCACGGTCTAGCGGTATGGCAACAAGTATCCACTTTCTACAATGGGTTGTTGCCACACACAAGACAAACACTTGATTCAAGCTCCGGGGGACTTTTAGGTAATCGTCGCCCAAATGAAATATATAATCAAATTGAGGAAATTGCTCCAACCAATTTTCAATGGCACACTCCCCGAGGTAATAAATCTATTGCCCCGGGCGCCCATAAGGTTGATGAAAGTACCTCTTTACAAGCTCAAATCGAGGCCCTCTCTTCGAAAATCAAAAGGCTAGAAATGACAAAAACGGCATCGGTTATGGCTTGTGAAGGGTGTGGTGGGTCACATGAAAATTGGAGTTGTATGAAAGAATTAGATGAACAAGCGGAAACGGTAAACTACATTGATAATAGACCTAGGCCGTCGGGTCCTCCAACGGGTACCTACAACCAAGGATGGCGTAACCACCCAAATCTTGGTTGGAGAGATCCCGGCAATAGTAGTAACCAACAAAACCAACGAACTAATTTTCAACAACCACAAAATTTCTCTCAACAACAAGGTGGAAGAGAAAGGCTTGAAGATACCCTATCTCGCCTCATCTCCGACACCGAAAAGAAAAACTCGGATCGATTTCAACAATTGGAATCGAATTTTAGAAATCAACAAGCTAGCATTCAAAACGTTGAAAAACAATTAAATCAACTAGCTCAAAATTTTTCCGAGAGACCACAAGGCGCGTTACCAAGCAATACCGAAACCAACCCAAAGGCGCAAGTACACCTCATCACGTTGAGAAACCGAACCGTGGGTCCCGAGGATGAGCCCTTACCACCAATTGAAGGAAGTCAACGCCAAAACACTACCTCACCCACACCTCAACTAGAAAAGGCTCCTTCAACAAATCAAGAGCCCACCAAGACTCATCCGATTCCGTACCCCGGTAGGTTAAATCGTCAAAAGACCGATGAGCAATTCCCAAAGTTTGAAATTTTACTAAAACAATTGCATGTTAATATTCCTTTTATTGAGGTCCTAACCCAAATGCCTAAATATGCAAAAATTCATGAGGGATTTCCTCACTCACAAAAGGAAATTTGAATCATTGCAATTAGTTAACTTAGGTGAAGAATGCTCAGCTTTAGTACTCAACAAACTTCCACAAAAGAAAATCGACCCCGGGAGCTTCACAATCCCTTGCTCGATTGGGAAGTCCCCCGTCCGTAATGCTTTAGCCGATCTTGGGGCTAACATCAACCTCATGCCCACGTCAATGTTTAAGCGGCTCGGCCTAGGAACAACAAGCCCTACAAAGATGAGCATACAACTCGCCGACAGGTCCGTCAAATTTCCACAAGGTGTCGCTGAAAATCTACTAGTCAAGGTTGACAATTTCGTCTTCCCAACCGACTTTGTCATCCTAGACATGGAAGAAGACACCGATGTCCCTCTCATCCTCGGGAGGCCATTTCTAGCCACCGCCCAAGCAGTGGTGGATATGAATGACGGAACTTTAACATTGAAGTTTGGGGATGAGGAAGTAAAATTTGAATGTGGAAAGAAAGTAGAGGAAGAAGATCCGGTCAATTACATGAAGGTCATAGACTCAAGCTTGGATGACGCTCTCCGACAGTGTAACATGGGATGCAATACATCCCACTTGGGTAACATATGACCAGGCTTTGGGTCTAGCCAAGGACCCTTATAAACGTGGCGCACCATGGAGGCATTCCACGGAACTATCCTTAGTTTAGTTTAGATTAATTTTCTTGTTTTCTAGTTAGTTTTAATTTTCAGGAATAAAACACACTTGAGATGGCAAAGGATGCAAGGGAAACTTGTACCAGCACTCCATACAGGAAAACAGGACCGTCCGACAAATTTCTTCATTTACAGTAAGCTCGGCACGGGCCGTGTCCACCCAACACGGCCCCGTGCTGCACAGTCTGCAGAAAAAGACCCAGTTCAAGTAACTGGACACGGGCCGTGTTCACCCAACACGCCCCCGTGTCCAGACTTCCGTTTCTCTTGTTTCAATTTTGTTACTGGCACTTGAACACGGGGCCGTGCCCGGATCACACGGGGCCGTGTTCAGCGCCCAGTAACACAAACTTTTTGCTTTTTACACCTTTTTACACATTCAATCAACCTAAAAACTTATTTTTGGGACACATTGAGGACAATGTGTAATTTAAGTGTGGGGGGGGATGCTAAAACCTTGAATCTCGCAAGTCCTAAATACAAGCCTTACACAAAACTCTATTGGAACCGCTAATCACCCCAAATTTTTTCAAAAATTTTTCAATTTTTTTACTTGTCTAGGTTTAACTCGGGAAATTCAAGTTCTTAAAAAGGTTATATTTTTACGAATTTACAACCGATAGCGTCGTGATAAAAAGAACCTACATAAGAAAATTACGAAAAGGCATGACAAGCTTAGTTAAAATTTGATTATATATACTTGGTCACATAAAAACCCATTCCCACAAAAGTGAGTTTTGAGCCTTTATTGAGCATACACTTACATATCATTTGACTAAATGCTCATTTTTCGTTTCTTGTGTGAATAGCCGCTTGGTTCTTACGACTCTACAACTTGCCGTGACGATACATTCCCAATCCTTACCAACTTAAACCCGAGTAAGTAAATGATGGAGGCATTAGGACTAACCTTTTTATTTCTACACCATTATTTTTCTTTTTTTTTTACCACCTACCCAAAATCCCCCTAGTTAGCCCTTTTGAGCCTAAACCTTTTCATTTCATAACCCAAACCAAAAACCCTTTTTACCCACCAAAACCTTTTTCATTTTTAACCCTTTGTTTTAGTAACAAGTTGGGTCTTCATATGACTTTTCAAAAAAAAAAAAATTATTTTGTTGATGATGAAGCAAAAGAAAATAAACAAACAAGTTCATCAAAAAATAACTTTGTTTGAATAAATAGCTTCATCAAAATAAAAGTTATATAGAAAGTCATACGAAAACCGACACTTGTTACGCTTTTCGCCCTTTTTCTACTAACCACTAACCACCAACCCAACCTCCTACCTTTAACCCAAGCCTAACCCTTAACCCACAAAGTCCTCTTGATATTTACAAAGGTATATAAGTTAAAAAGGAGGAGGATTGATTGCTTGGCAAGCCTATGGTAAGAGTAAGTTCCATGCCGCTCTCGAGTGATCCACAAAAATACATTTTCGGCTGAGTGTTGAGTGATCCCCGTGAGGTATGCGAACTTGTATATAAATAGGATTTTACAAAGGCATGTTATGCCCTAATAAGTAATTTATCTTATGAAAAGTTTTTAATAAATCATGACGAATGGGATTGTAAATAAATAAAAATAAAATTAAATAAAGAATCTTGGAAATCCCGACACTCTACGACAAGCCCAAAACCTTCTTTTCTACCCATTCCATTTGGGAGTGTAAATAGCCACATATTAAAGAGTTTTGCTTGAGGACAAGCAAAGATTCAAGTGTGGGGGTATTTGATGTGTTCAAATATTAACATATAAATTTCATCAAATGAGGCAAAAAACTAACCCTTTTTTAGTACTAATGTTGGAAAAAGTGTGCTTTTGTCTTCCTTTTGTATTTTCAGGATTAAATGAGCTCAAATTAACAAAAGAAGCAAAAAGACACCAAAATCTAACATAAATACAAGAAAAGGAGCAAGACATGGCGTGCCCGACCCCACAACAGCATCTTCCCAAGCAAAACAAGAGATCAGAGGCCTGAACACGCCCCGTGCTCAGCCAGCACGGGGGCATGCCCAAGTGTCAGCAGAAAAGACAAAGTGGTAGAAGCTTCTATTGCCCACCACGGGGCCGTGCTCAGCGGACACGGGGCCGTGGTCAACTATAAGATTCGCACAATCCAGGCAAATCTTCATAGTACAAAGATTCTTCTGCACACGGGGTCGTGCTCAGCGGACACGGGGGCATGGTCAACTAATAAGACAAAGCTGCATTTAATGAAGAAAGAGGGGATGTGGACACGGGGCCGTGCCCACTGGACACGGGGCCGTGCCCGAGCTTCTGTTCAGCCTATAAATAGAAGTGCTTGGCTCAAGCTCAAACCTTCCCTTGGCACACCACCTCTCTCACACTTCACACTTCACCCACCACCCACCACCACCATAACACCATCATCCACTACCATCATCCATTGCCCATCGTAGAGTGTGTGAGTCGTCTCGGGATCCAAGATTGATCGTAAGAGTTCTTGACAATCAAGGCCATGTTTGCCTAAGTCTCTTACATCACTTGGTGAAGACAAAGTGTCTAGTGTAATACTTTTTATTTCTAATCTTTTGCACTTTTTATTTGGTTTTGTATTAATGACTTTAATAACTAGTTGCTTATGTTGAAGGTGATCTTTCCTTATCGTTTGTCCGTGGTGTCTTGGCATTATTTTACTGTCTATATAAAATAAAAGATTTTCACCGTTCATATCTTCACGGTCTATATGGAGGTATGTTGGCTACCTGGTCGGGGGTTAAGGGAACGGTTTGGTAAAGGTCTTGCCATTGTTCAGCGTTTAGAGGTCCTGCAATGGACCTGGGTCAAATTTAGTAGGACCTCCTTCAATACTTAACGGTAGGGGTGTGCAAAAACATCCGAATCCGAAACCGAATCCGAATTATCCGAAATTCCGAATCCGAATTATCCGAATTTTCGGATATCCGAAAATTCGGATATCCGAAATTCGGATAATCCGAATATTCGGATTCGGATAGTAATTTCAGAAATTTTCGGATATTTCGGATATCCGATATCCGAAACTTTATTTTTTTATTTTAAAAATATAGGGGGTACTGTGTATATATACTTAACTAATAAAACCCTAATTGTTTCTCATCCCCTTTTCAGCCGCTCCCCACCCACCTGGTACCATCACGTTCTTACCTCCAATATCTAATTAACCATCGCAGATTGAAGCCTCAGCCTTAGAAGTTGAAGTCAAGGATCTGTAAGCGTCGAAGATCTGTAAAAGTTGAAGGTATGTATTTGTAAACCTACGACTCCACTAATAAACGATTCATTTGAAGTAGATTCATTTGTTGGATTTAACAAGTTATTTGAATATGATGCAAACCTATAACCCCACTACAAATTATTTAAGTTTTAACCTACTGATGCAAACATACTACCCCTCTAGTTATATGATTAAAACATAGTAAATGATATGTATGACCGATTAAGTCTTTTAAGTAAACCTTCTCAAATTTGTTTATATTCTTATTTTATTTAATAGATTTGTACTATTTTGGTTTGAACTCTGAACATATGTTGACTTTTTGATGTTGAATATGGTTTGTTGCTTATGGGTTTGTTTTAAGTTTGTTACAGATTGTTTTAAAATGATATTCCTAATGCAAACAACTCCGATTGTGGTTAAGTAAAATGTAATTGTTAACTCGTTTTCCATTACACTTTTGTACAGGTTTCATTTGATGGCTTAGAAGTTAAAAGAATGGATTGGAACTGAAGGATTGGATACGAAAGATTATGTGTTTATGTTGAGATAATGTTATTTTTTATTTTGGAACAATAGATTGTATTAATTTGTTTTATTAGAATGGTAGAATGGATTAGAAACTATAATTTTGAATTTTTTTTTTCAATTTCTGGATATCCGTTTCATTATCCGAATCCGTATCCGAAAATTCGGATATCCGAATTTCGGATATCCGAATTTTCGGATACGGATTCGGATAGTGAAACCCACTATCCGAAATGATCAGATATCCGAAATTCGGATATCCGAATTTTCGGATATCCGGTTTTGAACACCCCTACTTAACGGTATTGGATGGCGGGGGTCCAAACTCTTTGATCCCCTCATAAGTTAACTACTATTAATACTATAACCTGGCTATTTAGGACTGTATCCCTGCTGACTCAGACTACTTAGTCGAGGGTAACGTCACCTCCAAAAGAGGGGCCTACCATAATATTGCATTAATAACTTAATTAATTATCTTCCAATAATCCACCCTTTTAGGATTGTATCCTTGCTGACTCAAACTACTGGGGTGAGGGTAACGTCACCTTCAAAAGAGGGGCCTACTACAATAACTAAGATAATCTCTTAATTATGTGCAAAAGTGCGGAAATAATCAAAGGTTACACTAGATACGAGTCGGAACCAAGTGATTCATCTTGTCTATCTGTTTTTTCTCTTTATTTTATTTTTCAGCATTTAGTTAGTTTTTATTTTTCTTAGTTAAAAACATTTTTCTAAACTTTTTATTTTGATTAGACGTTGAGGATTAACCGGTACTAAAAGCTCTTGTGTCCTTGGACGACCTCGGTATCTTGCCAACGCTATACTACGCTCACGATGGGTGCACTTGCCCATATGTGTGTTTAGTGTTAGTAAAACATCGTGTTTTATAAATTTAAAACTTGGCTAAAATAAGTGTTAAAGGGGCTTAAAATATACACCTAATATATATAACACTTCACACGCATCAGTATACATTACGGGGTTACTATATTGTGAATAGTAGCATGACTACAAGTCAGTATTGACAGTACCGTGTGTGGTAATTGGGTAGATATAAACATTGTAATCACTCTCAATACTGTAAAGATATAAAAGCTTGTTTTGATTAAATTGGGATACACTCACCAGTATTTCTTGCTGATAAAATATTTTTTAAATGCGTTTCAGGTAACTTAAAGTGAAGCTAATAGAAGCCAGCGGGAGCGCACTAAAAGCTTGGAAAAGTGGCTATAAAAGTTACCTAAATAAAAATAAATTTTATTTCAATAAATTAGCGTTTATCCCTATAAATATATTATAATGGAACCTTGGGTTTTTCTCATGTATTTATTATTTATAAAGAGGTGGTGTTTTATCTCTGATAAACTATTTCCTAACTACGATCCTGATGTTAATTTCCGCTGCGAAATTAATAAACACCGATACCACCGGCTTTGTGTATCTCGCGACCGCCCGCCCCTCGGGGCAAAGGGTCGGGGGTTGCGACAGGAGGTGGTATCAGAGCTACAGCCACTGGTTTAAGCCACAAAAGTGTTATGCTGACACCAAGATTTTTATTAGTTATGTTAGGAAATAATCTATGTGATTATGTGTATATATGTATATTATTGTTTTGTGTTATTTGAAAATCTGTTAGTTTACAGTATGAGTGAGCAAGGTACGTCTGACGCTTACCGTCATCTAGCTAGTTCCCCAAAGAGTGAAGGAACTTAATCACAGCCTACTCCTTTGGGGTATTCTGCTGATACTGAAGAAGGAATTTTCATCTTTAAAGCGCAATCTGAGGAACCGTTCCCTCAAAAAAAAAGAGGATGGTTTAGTAGGGGAGCACATGAGAGGATAAAGAGGATGAAAAAGTTACAACAACAGAGAGCATTAGCGAAAGCCAATAGGGAAGTGAATGCCCAAACTCAGGAGGCAGTTAATAGACAGTTGGCAAACTTTCATATGCTAGCCACCGCTGCAGTAGATCCAAACCTTGATCAGATAGTTGCACCACAACCATTGCCAATATTTCCAACCCAACCAATGGAGATAGAACTTAACCAATGAAACCAATTTCCCATACCAGCATTTGACCCTAACGAGATAACTAGAATCCCAGCACCTAATCCTCTAGCGTATGATCCATGGGAAGATGACCATAGGGAATATCAGGAACTCTATCCTCAGGAAGAACCAATACCAAATCCCATAGCACAGTATACCGACCTTAATCCTTTAGATCCGTATTAGAATGACGATAGGTATATTCAGAATGTATTAAGTAACCAGTACCCATATGGAGAACCTATACCTCAATACCCTGACCCAGTCCGCACCACGACCACCCATGAGTGAAGAGAATGTGCAGGAACTCCGCACATATGGTGAGGAATTAGTGGAAGAAGGAGAGAGGATACGACAGATAGGAGAAAAGCTCGTGTGGAAGTATGACGAGCGAGAAATGCAGTTTTGGATGAATGGCACCCAATAATATATATATAAATGTGTGTAGTTTGAAAAAAAATCAAATTAACTAAAATAGATAACCTAATATTTATCGATGCATAAATATTAGTGTGTTTAAATTTTCGTTGTAGGTCGTAATAAAGATATATATATATATATATATATATATGAAAAGAGTAAAAGTCACAATGTTCGACGTTTTTGATCAATTTATTTGCATAATTGTTTGTATTTAATCTTATTCTGTGATATTAATACCTGATAAATGTTTATAATCCAGATGGACAACGAAGTAAATCAGGAAAACCAGAATAATGATAATAATGGAAACCAAGTAGATAACAGTGTCATCCAACATATAGTAGCACAAGGATTTATAGACGCTATGCCATATATTATCAAGTATGTTAAAGAAGCAGAAAATAATAAAACTATAAGTGGAAGTAAACGACAACCTATTGAACCCAGTCACAACGTGAATAATGGACCGCTACTCCAATTAACAATTCCAAAAAAGAAGAAAAACCATGTCATATGGTTGTTCTTACAAAGAATTCTGGTCTTGCAAACCAATAGAACTCTCTGGCAATGAATGAGCCATTGCAGCTTTACGTTGGATAGAAAAGATAGAAGCAGTTTTAAAATAAGCAAATGTGCATATGAAGATAAAATTATGTTTGCTTCTAATCTTTTTAAGAATGCAACTCTAGAGTGGTGGAATATCATTCTCCAGTTGGAGGAAGTGATAAAATTTATAATATGGAATGGACTGACTTTAAGGACATAGTTGAATGGAAATTTTGTCCTCCTCATGAAAAAGAACAAATCGCTAATAAGTTCTTAAATCTTAAAATGACTGGAATAGACTGCAAGGATCACACTACCATATTCTTCGAATATGATAGAATAGTGCCAACCCTAGCCTCACCAGAACTAGTATTAATCTCTCGTTACATCTGGGGATTAATTAGTGAAATCAGACATGTAGTCAAGGCAGCTCGACCACAAACCATAGAAGAAGCGGTAGAACTAGCCAATACCTTGACTGATGAATTGGTACATACGCAAGAAGAAAACCAGAGAAAGAACCTAGCCTAAAAACTTACCCAAGAATTTCGTTATGGAAATAACTACCGTGGGAAAAGTACATGTTCTACTTCTGCACCTTACTGTAGGTACTGCAAAATGAAGCATTCAGGAAGATGTTAAATATACTGCAACTTCTGCAAAATGTCTGGACACAAGGAAGAAGACTGCAGGAAGAAACCCAGCAATAAGCTATGCTTTAACTGTGGAGAGACTCGGCATATCAAACTGAACTGTCCGAAACTAGCTCTAGCAACAAACAACAAAACTACTAAGAATGCCAGGGCATTTGTTCTGACAGCTGAAAAAGCCAAGTTGATTTCGGATGTGATTGCCGGTACGTTTTTAGTTAATGATATTTTTGCTAAAGTATTATTTGACTCTGGTGCAAACCAAAGTTTTATTAATACTTCATTCTGCAAACTTCTCAATCAACCATTACCTAAACTTCCACAAGAATGTCTGGTAGAAACGGAAAATGGAGAATCCATTAAGATCATTGAAATCTTGCAAGGAGCAGGAATAAAAATTTTAAACCATAATTTTATTGCTAACCTTTACCCAATGAATCTTGTTGGATTTGATATCGTATTAGGAATGGATTGGTTGATAGACAATCACGCCAGCATTCTATGTGATCAAAAGTCAGTACAAGTAAGTTCACCAAAGGGTAAAAAGATCACAATTAAAGGGGATAAGCCAACCAGGTCCACAAAATTCATCTCTGTAATGAAAACAGCCAGCTATGCAAGGAAATGATGACTAGTGTATGTGATTTCCATAATCATTAACACTAAAGGAAAAGAATTGAAAGATATTCCCGTAGTATCTAAATTCTCAGATATTTTTCCAGAAGAGTTACCTGGATTACCGCCAGATAGAAAGGTTGAATTCAGAATTCACCTAATACCAGGGATAGCACCGATTGCCAAGGCACCTTTCCGTTTAGCACCAGCAGAGATGCAAGAATTGAAGAAACAGTTGGACGAACTTCTGGAAAAAGGTTTCATACAGCCTAGTTCATCGTCATGGGGAGCACCAATCTTGTTTGTCAAGAAGAAGGATGGATCAATGCATATGTGCATTGATTACCGAGAATTGAACAAGGTTACGATTAAAAATCGATACCCACTACCGAGAATCGATGATCTGTTTGATCAACTTCAAGGAGCTCGATTCTTTTCTAAAATTGATTTATGCTTAGGATATCATCAATTGAAAGTACAAGAATAAGACATTCCTAAAACTGTTTTCAGAACAAGGTATGGTCATTATGAATTTACAGTCATGCCATTTGGTTTAACCAATACCCCAGCCGCATTTATGGACATGATGAACAGAATATGTAAACCATATCTAGATAAATTCATAATTGTCTTTATGGATGATATTCTCATTTAAAGAAGATCATGCAGAGCATTTGTTTATACTTCTGAATTTGCTAAGAAAAGAAAAGCTTTATGCTAAATTTTCAAAATACGAATTTTGGTTAAGGGAAGTGCAATTCCTTGGACACCTTGTTAATCATGAAGGAATTCATGTAGATCCCGTAAAAAGCGAGGCAATTACTAAGTGGAAAGTCCCTGAATCACCGACGGAGGTGAGAAGTTTTCTTGGACAAGCAGGTTATTACAGACGTTTTATTCAAGATTTTTCTAGAATAGCCATTCCCTTAACGAAATTGACTTGTAAATCAGTTAAATTTGAATGGGGACCAAAACAGGAAGAAGCTTTTAGAATTCTAAAGCAAAAGTTAACTAACACACCTATACTCGCGTTACCAAAAGGAACTGAAGACTTAAGAGTCTATTGTGATGCTTCTAGGTTAGGTTATGGATGTGTGTTAATGCAACATCAAAATGTTATAGCTCATGCCTCTAGACAACTTAAGAATCATGAAGAGAATTATAAAAACCCATGATCTAGAGTTAGGAGCCATAATTTTTGCCCTCAAAATTTGGAGACATTATCTTTATGGTAGCAAGTTTACTGTTTTCACCGATCATAAGAGTCTAAGATATGTTTTTGGGAAAAATGAGTTAAATATGAGACAGAGACGCTGGATGGAGATTCTCAGTGACTATGATTGTGATATCCAGTATCATGCAGGCAAGGCTAATGTAGTAGCTGATGCTTTAAGTCGAAAGTATCATGAAAAGCCAAGACGAGTACGTTCTCTCAAACTAAATCTGCAGATGGATTTAAATGAGCAAATTAGAGAAGTGCAGGAAACAATAATCAAGGACAATACTGAAAGATTAAAATGAATGATTAAGGAATTAGAACAAGGAACAGGTGGAATTTGGAGATTCCATAATAAAAGAATCTGGATACCCAAACAAGGAAACCTACGCCACCGAATTTTAGAAGAAGCCCATAAGTCTAAGTATACGATACATCCTGGTAATGATAAAATGTATCAAGACTTAAGAAAGAATTTCTGGTGGATAGGAATGAAAAAGGATATAGCAACCTATGTTGCTAAGTGTCTAACATGTTCACAGGTTAAAGCTGAACATCAGAAACCCTCAGGTTTATTGCAGCAACTAGAAATGCCAATATGGAAATGGGAACTGATAACAATGGACTTTGTAACTAAATTACCCAAGACACGAAAAGGTAATGATGCAATCTGGGTGATTGTAGACAGATTAACCAAATCTGCTCATTTCTTACCTATGAAGGAAACTTTTAGTATGGAACAATTAGCCAAGTTATATGTAAATGAAATATTTTCATTACATGGAATTCCTTTATCTATTGTTTCTGATAGAGATAGCCGTTTTACTTCTCATTTTTGGACTAGTCTCCATAAAGCAACGGGAACCATGTTAAAGATGCAAAAGAAATATCCACACATGTTCCAGTAAACCTCGAGGACGAGATCTAAAACAAGGTGGGGAAGATATAACAACTCTCCTATAACCCTTAAAATACTCCTATACGTCCTAAAATACACCACGTATATAAGTAGCGGCCCTAAATAACCTTTATATTTATAAAAATCAAATAAAAACAAATAAATGGTGTTCTCGCGGGGCGCGACGAGGTGGCACCAGGCGACACCACATTGCGCCACGTGTCCCCTCGTGTTAGATCTACGGTGTGAGTCGACCAAGCTAGGGCCTACCCTAGTGGTCTCGCTGGCCGCGAAGGCCTAGCCTTGTAACTCTCGCGGGGAGCGAGAGAACCCTGATCAGACCTATATAAGGAGGCCTTTGCATCATTCATTCTCGTTCAATTCTTTTCTCTCTCAAAAGTCCCTATAATAGCAATATTGCTCGGATATTATACCCCTAAAAAGCGAAGCTCTGTCTCGTTGTAAGTATTATAACCCCTGGTTACGTATTAGTTACTCTACCCGATTGATCTGGGGCTCCATAACGCATGTCAAGGCTCTGCCTGACTCGGTAGTTGGAGTTCTGTCTCAGGGGTATGGCTAATGTAAATTGGGTTATCTTACTAACACGTGTGCATTGTTTAATTTTAATAGATTATAACCAGAAAGTCACCAGAAAGCAGTAGTATTATCTAAAACAGCAATGTGAGTACATCTATTTTTGTAAACCTTTTTATACAAACCTCAAATGTTTTTAATTTATGATAACAGTGATTGAGTCTATGTATTCTACAATTACTGTCGGTATGTTGGGGTTTTGTATACATTAGTGGTTACTATATTGTGAATAGTAGCATGACCACAAGTCAGGGTTGACAGTACCATGGGTGGTAATTGGGTAGATATAAACATTGTAATCGCTCTCAATACTGTAAAGATATAAAAGCTTGTTTTGATTAAATTGGAATGCACTCGCCAGTATTTCTTGCTGATAAAATATTTTTAAAACGCGTTTCAGGTAACTTAAAGTGAAGCTAATAGAAGCCAGCGGGAGCGTACTGAAGGCTTGGAAAAGTGGCTATAAAAGTTACCTAAATAAAAAGAAGTTTTATTTCAATAAATTAGGGTTTATCCCTATAAACATATTATAATGGAAAATTGGGTTTTTCCCATGTATTTATTATTTATAAAAATGTGGTGTTTTAACCCTGATAAACTATTTCCTAACTACGATCCTGATGTTAATTTCCGCTGCCAAATTAATAAACACTGATACCACCGGCTCTGTGTATCTCGCGGCTGCCCGCCCCTCGGGGCAAGGGGTCGGGGGTTGTGACATCATATGACATTGAAGGGACTTTTTTATTAGTATCAGATAGATGCTACAAAGCATGAACTTAATTTTTGGCAATTATATCATCATATACTTTTCATATTTTGGGAATTTCGAACATTTTATGGTGATGATATGTATTTAACTTTTCATATTTTAATTTGTAATAGTTGTTTAAAACCTACAATTATATCAAAATTTAACCGTATGATAATGGGTACACCTGATACGTGCGGGTATGCATAATACCCACTAGATGTTGGTGGATACCAGGTCTAATCAAGCATGTGAGTGAAATTATCAACACCGTTCTAAATTTGTCATATTATCAAGTTATTTATCATTTATATTTTGCTAACTTATTAAAATAATTACTAGTTTTTTTAGGAATGACAAACTAATATACTTCTGAATACTTCATTTTCCCTCCAATAATACTTAAAGCCTCAACACAAGAAGTGACAAAATGGGTATTGGATTGGATTGGTTGTTGGGTCATGATGAATTTGGACCATAATGGGGTTGGGGTCAGGATGAGCCGACTAAAAAATGATCATATCTAATAGATTCACTGGAAAAAATATACCTCGATCCTGATCAAATTATTGTTAATTTTACATAAGTTGTTTAAAGTCTTTAAACTTTCACGATTCTATTGATAATTAATCAAATTATTGTGAATTTTATAGCAGAAGATGTGAGAATAATCGGTTACATTGTAGTGTCGGCAACGGCGACAACAATGGTGAGGAGAATGACAGACATGATGTTGGTAAGTCTTTGGACGGCGATGAAGAAGATGAACTATAACACCCTCAAAGTATTAAAATTTGAATATCGTGTTATATTGCGACATTTGACACAAAGTAATTTAACTAGGATATTTAACCTAGTTAGTGTACTCGTTTATTAAAAAGAAAATAGTGGTGATATGAAAAATACATAACAAAACATGGAGGGATTGAATTGCATATTCTTGAAAGTGTGAAATATATAAGATGGAAAATAATTAAAACATAGTTACAATGTGTGTAGGTGGTGACATCAGGGAGAAAAGAGAGGGTTTCCTCTCCAAAATCCAATCCACAAATCCAGCCAAATCATAAGTAAATTGAGTATGTAATCCTTGCATGCTTGAAGATTTTGAACCATTAATCCGTGGTGAAATTGTATATGATGAGTTTTGATGTTAAGTGGGGTTTGAATGGTATGATGAATTTGATGTTATATTAATGTTTATGATCATCATACTAGATTGTATATATAAAATACATAAACAATTTAGAGATTTGAGTAAGTGTTCTCACATGCTAGGAAGTGGTTTGAACCTAGTGATGAAAACCCCAAATTCTTGTATGATGATTGTGATATATTGGCCTTAATGGTTAGAAATCATATGTGTGGTTGCTCTAGATTAAAACCCGCATAAGAGATAAAGTGGTTTTAGACATAATTATAGGAGTAGGGATCATGCGCAAAGTGTGTTTTTCCTACAAAGTGAAGGAAGTGATCTGGGCCATCAGATGAGTGTGTTTAATGGCTTAGATCAAATGGATGGCATGTTCGTAATATCTGTGCTATATAATTAGAGACTTTAAATATGGTAAGGGTGTTTTGGTTATTGGACGTGTTTTAAATCAGTCAAAAAATCGTCATATCAATAACTAATCCCTCATTTCACGCGATTTCCCCTATCTCTCTAAACACTCCTCTGAAAACCTCAATCTCATCCAAAATTAGATATGAATCATGGATTATCAGAACAGATTCGCTAAAAAATACAAGCGTAAGTGGGTTTTAAGTTGATTATTTTCTTGTGCAAGTCGTGATTTCTTCATCGGTGTGTTTTTTGGTTAACAGGGAAAGATTCAAGAATACCAACCCATTGGAGAAGATGTACACTACTGTCAACTTACCAAACGTTCTACGAAGCAGATTAAACCCAGAGGTGTGTTTTTTATGTATATTCTTATGTAGGCTTTCAAAATTCTTACCGATTGATAGTTCAAGTAGATGACAGGTATTTCTAAATATCAATGGGTTTGTAATGGGTGTTTTTCTAAGGGATCAATGGGTTCGTATGGGTATTGAATCAATAAAATGTGTGTTAGGGTTCGTAATGTGTAACAGCTATTTCTATTGGATTAATGAGTTTTTTTAAGGCTGATGTGTTTTACCATTTTAAGGTTAATGTGTTTTACCATTTTAGGGTTGATTATGACAATGTGTTTTAAAATGATACCAGAATATGTTGTGTTATAACGGTTTTTATTGTGAGGAATTTGTAATGATACCTATAGTTGTTGTCACACCCCAACCAATGGCGGAATCATCGGGGCGCGGCACTAGGCGAACCAGATTGCTCAAGAGAATCTATAACAACTATTCATTACCAATATTTTTAACATTCATTGTCCCATACCAACGAACAAATATTCAACAAATAATTATTACAGACAGCGAGTTCTCATAAGCAAAACAAGTCCGACAACCTAGATTTCTATTAGATGAGTTTCTAGACTGCCTATCTTGATTTCAGCATAACATTCCATCAACCTGTCACATACGTTAAAATAAAAGTCAATACATAAAGTAAAGGTGAGTACACAAGTTTGCATAATAATAGTATGAAAAGCGTTTACGAATAACCAGCATGTATCACGTAACAGGCGAAACATGTAACTATCAAACAATGTTTACAACCTAACCATGAGACTACCTTGTAGAGTATGCGCGACACATGTTCAACGAACACGTGAAGTAAAGTAATGTGATCCCAAGCAACCCCTGTCCACGACAGGTGCTGAGTCCAAACTATAGTACTATCGTTGCTAGAGGCAGTCTAGTGTAACACTTTATAGCATAGTACAAGCATTCAAAATCACGTATAACATGCAGAAGCGGTTAGCGTTCATAAAGTGATTGAGTTGCGTGTTGTGTTTTGATATAGAACGTATGTAACACCCAAAAGTGCGTTAAATGAAAATGGGTTCCAGTATACTCACAGTGCGTATTTAGCTTGTAAACACCATCTGGATTGGATTGAAGGGAGCGCGTTGAGTTAGTCTGTGTATAGGAACAGTAGCATAAGTCGTTGAGCAGAGCGTTGAACGGTTTAAGTGTTAAACAAGTGATCCAAACGGATGGGTTTCATCCGAGCGGATGGTCATCCGGACGGATGGTCATCCGGACGGATGGCCATTTGAACAGTGTGTGGGTGTTTGTAAATCGTTAGAATTTGAAGTTTCGTTTAAAGTGTTTTAAACAATGGAGGTTATACGAGTTAGGTCGCCCGGTCGGATGGTCATTCGGACGGATGGCCATTCGAGCAGATGGCCTGTGGTTGAAATTTTGTAAAACTTCCCAAGTAAAAGTGTTGAGTTTAACGGAGACGGCGTGACAATGTGTCAAACAACGAAAAAGTACCGAAACCAGTTCATTCGGCCAGATGGTCTCAGCCCACTCGGACAAAGGCGTTGTTTTCGATGAAGATTCATGTTCAACCCGTTAATCGGTCCATCTTTCCAGTGGAAATCCGTTTTCAAACCGGCTCTCGACTAAGGAACGAGCCGAGAGTCTGGTTGAGTCCAGATTCCATCAATTTTGTGTAGAAAGGTGGAGAAGAGTTGAAAACAAATGAAAAGTGTTGAAATCTCGTTGTGATTAAGTTAAAAAGTGAGAAATCTTTTAGATCTAGAACCATTCTCGATCAAATAGTGTTCCACAACAGTTTGCCTAAGCAAAACGAGTGGAAACCACCTTCAAGAGGTCCAAATCAGTGATTTCAGGGAAGAAGTTAGTGTATGTGTGTGATTTTAATGAAGAAGATAATGTAGAAGTGATTAGAGATGAAGGCTGTACAAGATTTGAGATGAAAAACTTACAAAATGGCCTTGATTCGCGATTGAAAGCGTCTGAGAGTCTGTGAGCTAATGGAAGTGTCAAATCAGAGAAATGAGGGTGTACGGCGGTATTTATAGAGGTAGGGGCGAGAGTTAAGTCAGTGCGCGAGGTACGGTGTATTCGGATGGCTTGTCCGATCGAATGGCCATCCGGTCGGATGGCCATCCGGTCGGATGGTCATCCGGGCGGATGGTCATCCGGGCGGATGTCCATTCGGACAGCCGGTTTGCGTTTTGTTAGTTTCTCAACTTTGGTTCGTTTGTTAAGCGTTGTGTTGCGTTTAATCGAGTTGTGAGTGAGCGTTGAGCGTATAAGCGTTGTGTTGATAACCACATAACATTTATACAAACAATCACACAAATAACACACATAACATAAGTAAATCCGCGTTTCGAGTTGCGTTGAGTTTGCGTCGTGATAAGCGATGCGATAGCGTTTAGTCTAAACATGCAATGTAATCAAGCGATAAAATGCGTTTAAATAATAAGCGTTGTAAACAACGTTTAAATGTGATAACTGCGTTTTGAATAAGCGTTGTAATATGTGTTTAAAATGAGTTTGAAAATATATTTTAAACCTTTAGCGTTAACCGAATCTCGGGAGTACAAGCGTTTACGAAGTAAAGACAGCGATAGGTAACGATCCGAAAAGTCAGGTTATTACAGTTATCGTGTGTCTTATGTGTTATTATTGATTTCGGATTTATGGTGTGTCTTACAATTTGTATTTATTATAAAACTGATGTTTTTACCGTATTATGGTCTATGGTTTGATGTGTTGTAGCTTGCTTTGGGTTAGATCATTCATTTGAAGTATTCAGTGAATTGTGTTGAAGACGAAGACACTAGGTTGTGTTGAAGACGAAGACAATGATTGGTATGGTTGTTTTTTTCCTCTAGATATTATGTTCAAAGTAATGTGTTTTATGTTATAGTTCTTTGTTTGCATTCCTTTTTTATGGTTGTTTGGCAAACTGAGTATGTATTTTAATATAAATGATCTAAATTGTTTGTTTGAAATGGATACAAATATGTTAGATAGTAGATGTACCATTAGTGTGTTAAAAAGTGATCAGTTATGATGTGCTTACATCTTGTGTGTTATATACACTATAACACATCGTGAAGAACCCAATATTTATAAAACACAATTTCGATATAAAATACAAAAAAAACATGTCATTCATGAATCATAACTGGTATAACACATTGTGATGAAACCCGTAACTGATAAAACACAACATCAAGAATACCAAAAACATGTCCTTCATAGAACATAAACTACTATAACACATTGTGAATAACCTGTAACTAATAAAACACAATAAGAAGAAATTGTTCATAGCTGATCAACTGACGTGTAACTAACAAAACACAATGTGAAAGAAATTGTTAATGATTTGAAATTCGTAATTTAAAGTAACTGCCAATTTTTGAATTGATATGAGATATCAAAGAGATATAAGTTTCCATAAATTTCTGGTTAGTTAGTTTAAGATATATAAAATTCCATAATTAAATTAATAATCAAATTACCATCATGCCATTTTGAATAAAAAAACTAAATGACACTTGTCACCTCCCTATTACTTCCTGCACTTTGTAGGAAACTTAGGCTTTGTAGCTAACTCCCACTCTAATTATAGAACTTGAACCTTTTTAGGTTGAATTTGGAGATGTTAGTGATTTGACATGAATTGACACTTATTGAAGGTAGATATGTGCCAAGAAATGTGTTATCTAATGGATATACGATAATTTCAGATAACAAATTTAGCTAATATGATGGCCTAAAAAGATGCCCACCAGGTGTTCGATAAAATGCTTAAGTGAGCTTCATCGAATTGTTAATGTATCTATGTATGTAAATAGGCCAAATTCAAACTGACCTAAAATAGAATGGTAAGATATATGAGGTATAAAAATCCATAAGGTGTGATGGTCATGATATTGAATCATTGATATAATCATCTTGTGGCTATGGTGTGATAGTTTGACTTTTGATAAGCTAGGTAGGAGCTTGGAAATGAATGGGTCAAAGGGTCAAGTGCACGAGTAAGCTTGAACGGGCGCAAAGTAAGTAAAGCTTACACCTGCTAGAATAGATACATTATTTGTGAGATGGAAAGTGTTTTGGTTAATAAACAAAGAATAGTATAACTGAGACTCCATGGTGCAAGCCATAATGGGTTAAACGAGTAAGGCTGTAAGAATTCACATGCTTGTGATAAACAAAGAATTGTAGAAATAAGATCCAATGGTGTAAACCCATCCATATCATAACTATATATAACTACGTGTTATGCTAAAATTGTCAACTCATCCACATCATGCGATTTTCCCCTACTTCCTGACAATATATGAATTACCTATTACCTATATAAATAAAAACAATGGGTAGGAATAGTACCTGTTGGTAATTGGTGTGGAAGGGCGACTACCCAACCGGTGGCACCCACTAAAGTAATTATTTTTTGCCATTTCTTGACTGCATCATTAGTATATATACATGCAAAGACAAATTATAACACAAATAATGAAAGTGGTGTGGTGGAAAATAATGTATGTTTTAAGCCATCAAACGCGGGTTCGAATCTCGGTTAAAGTAATTCACATAGCTTTTATTTTTTTCGTAAATTAGATGTGTCTAAGTAGACCCCTCAAGCTTAATAATTTATGTCACTACCCTTAAACTTTAAAAGTTACTATAGAGTACACTGCCATTTTTGTTCCTGAGGTTTGCTTACTTTTGTCACTTTAGTCTAAAACTCAAACCTTTTAAATCTGGGTCACTGTGGTTTCACTTTTATTGCAATTTTGGTCCAAAAATGAAATCAGTTGATATTTGGCTAATAAAATCCTGTTATTTTGTCCTTTTCCTCAGGGACAAAATGGCCAAATATCAGCTGATTTCATTATTTTAATTAATAATGTGTTATAATAAAATTATATTGACTGTTTTGCCCTTGAGGAAAATGATAAAATAACAGGATTTTATTAGCTAAATATCAGCTGATTTAATTTTTGTACCAAAATGGTAATAAAAATGAAACCACATGGATCCAGATTTAAAAGGTTTGAGTTTTGGACTAAAGTGGCAAAAGTGACTAAACCTTAGGGACCAAAATGGCAGTTTACTCCTTACTATATAGTCCTCAAGATTTAATAAAGCACTTCACTTAAAGATTAAAACTTACTATATAGTCCTCAAGATTTAAAATCACTCGGGTTTTTTGTGGTACAAAAACAAATCTAGGAATAGTTTAATTTATTGGGAAAAATGGTGTAATTTTTCTTTGACGTGATTGGTTGTTTTGTGGTTTGGTCGCCCTTGTTTAGGGGTGGGCGTTGTGAATACTACATACCTTTCAAAAAAAAAGTCCTCAAGATTTAATAGTCTTTTTTTCCATTTTCCCTTTTCCTTTTGGTATTTTTTACGTTGTCCAAACTTAAAAAAAACTTTGGACATACCATAACGAACCAAAATCGGTAATTAAAAACTGCAAAAACCATATGCAAAAAACGTAACGCACAGGGCAAAAACTAGTTATTGTTAAAAATGTAAAAGTGTACAATTTATTTAGAGTTAACTTCCATTTTGTTCCACTTGGTTTGGTCATCGTAACCATTTCCCCAATAGGTTAAAAAGTGTCATTTTCTTCCCTGATCTATTTAACTTATCTCCATTTACTCCCTGTCGCTAACTCCATCCAAAATGTTTGTTAAAGGTAAGGGTATTATGGTGATTATACAAATATGCATTTAAATTGATGTAATATATATATGTATATATAACCCATGGCTTTATAGCCTAGTGGTATCTTGGGGTGAGATAAGACTTTGGACCAATAGGTCCTGGGTTCGATGCTCACAAAGGGGTTTTTCCCATATTTATTGGGTTTCCTCCTGAATTGGTGTATAGGCATTATGCCTAGTGGAGATGGATATAATCGGGTGGTTTCGCTGGTGGCACAATGATACTCCAGTGGTCCGTCAGTGATCCAAATTTGTCGTTCAAAATAGAGTAAAATGCACGGATAGTCCTTGTGGTTTGGTGAAATTTCACCTTTAGTCCCCAACTTTTCAAAATTACACTCTTAGTCCCTGTGGTTTGACATGTTGTTACTCGGATAGTCCCCAAAGCGGATGAAGGTTACTCGGATAGTCCCTGTGGTTTGCAAGTTATTACCCGGATAGTCCCTGTGGTTTGACAAGTTGTTACTCAGATAGTCCTTGTCATTTCACACCCACTTAACCATAAAAACTAACCTTCATCGCTTTGGGGACTATCCGTGTAACAACATGTCAAACCACAGGGACTAAGAGTGTAATTTTGAAAAGTTGGGGACTAAAGGTGAAATTTCACCAAACCACAGGGACTATCCGTGCATTTTACTCTTCAAAATATATATATATATGTATATATATATATATGTATGTGTTGTATATTAGATAAAATATATCTCTTTCACTCTCTCACCTCGTCTCTCAATCTCTCCCTACAACCAGTTAACATCACCCCACCATCTCCTCAAAACAACAAGATTAGAAAAGGGGATTCAAGCCCTAAAGACTTGTTACGATCTGAAAAAAAGACTGGAGGCATCAACCATCATCGGAACCCTATACCACAACCATCGCCGTTGCATGTCAACAGTTTGAGGTAGGATATGGGTTTTGTGATGGTCAGATATAGGTTTGAGGCTCGCGTTGTCAACGGTTTGACGTTGTTTGCTAGTGGTTCCACTGGAAAGGGGTATGAGAGACAGGGGGTGAGATGGTGGTCGACTGCTAGTGGTGGCAGGTGTGGCAAGTGGTGGTTTTGATAGGGTTTGGTCGTCAGCCAGACTTGTCTGGTAAAGAGGTTTGATTTTGCTCAGATCTGTAATGGGTTTGACTGTTAGGGTTTGTGCTCTGATTCGATGGTGTGGGTGTGTAGGGGTGTCGGAAGTGAAGGTTGAAGGTGGTGGTGGTTGTGGTCAGGTGGTGGTGATGGTGGCAGGTGGTGGTGGGTTGGTGATGTAGAAGAAAGAGAGATGAGAGATAGTTTTGTATGTGTTATGTATATATAAAGAAATATAATATATAAAAATTACCAAAAATACCCTTACTTTTATCTTTAAAATTACAAAAAATACCCTTCTAGTTATCATACAATATAGATGGAGTTAGAGCCGGGAGCAAACTGGCGACAAAATCGAAATATCAAGAAAGAAAATGACATTTTTTAAACTATTACGACAAAACTGTTAAAACAATCAAACCACATGAAACAAAACGGAGGTTAACTCATTTATTTATTCAACTAGGTTATTACCCGGGATTGCTTCCCGGGCTCGGGAAACTTAGTTATATTAATTATTATTTGTTATTAATACAACATCATTACAATAAAAATGTGAGCAGTAGGTGTTTTTCATTGTAATTCTAGTTTTCATTTGATAATTTAATTCTATAATTAATTAACCACAATAAAAAGGTGGGTGGCTGTTTTTTAGCGAAACCACTGATGGTCAATATCAGTGGATGTCAAGAATAAAAATGTGAGCAGTGGGTGTTTTTTAACAATCAGTGGATACCCAACAGTGATTGAAAAACTGATGTTTGGTCAGTCAATGGTCAACATGAAGAATGAAGAAACAAAAGTTGTCTTTCAGCAGCGGATAACATTTAACAATCAAATTTTTAACAAAAACAATGGTTGTAACTGACGTTTAAGGATTAATGTTCCCCCTGGAACAGATGATGCCAAAACTCTTCATTATTCTGGATTTTTATTGTCTCATCAAAAGTTCCCTAACTTTCCCTTTAAATTACAATTCAAAATCTAAGGAACTTGTATCATCCTCATCCCTGCAAAGAAGCTCAAGGAGATCCTGTAAATCTTCAACACCCAGGCCAAGTGCTGCTTCCCTTGATATTTGCTTCACTACACCATTAGATCTGATCAGAGTCAATACATGGGTCTTTTGATCAGACATCCACTTTAGTATTTTTGAACCTAATGGGTTTCTTGGGAGGGGTTTATTTGTTGATGAGTTTGGAGATGGTGGCATGTTCAGAACTTGTTTGGCTATGTTTTGAAGCTTTGCTGAGTTGTCATCCTCTAGTGACATTGTTTTGATAGCTTCTTTGAAATATACAACTTCTTGTTCTTTCTCTTCTTCATCAGTCAGTTTTTGCCTCTTTCTTTGATTTACCACAATGGTAGGGGTATCTGATGATGTGAACAGTGGTTCAGAAGTATGAGCCTACTGCTTTGGTTTAGCAGTGTTTTGTAATCAGGCTTCTTTGGAAGTTTAGGATCTGTTTCTCTCCTTTTTCTTAGCCTTTCATAAGCCTCATCAGTGTACTGCCTTGTCCATTTTGATATGGCTTTGGCAGTTCCCACTTTTGCATCAACCAATTCCTGCTTCTTTCTTTTATACTCCAATGTAAGATCATCAATTTTATTTTTGTATTTGCTCTAATTTGGTGCTGACCTTTTCATGCCTGGATCTCTCTTTATTCTTTCAATTCTATTCAGTTCTGTTTTGAGAGCAACAAGCGGCCAGTCTTGGAATTGTTCAGCTGTGGCAGGGTAGAAATTTTCACTCAAGATCAGCTTGATGATGTCTTCTTTCAGATCTTCCTGCAAGTTAGCTTCTGGAGGCAGGTTGGGCATTTCTTTGCTTAGGTCTCTTGCATAATCTTCCAACTGTTTAACCTTAGTGAGCAAGAACTGCGTATGAGTTGAGACTTCATTGTCACTTTTCCCTAGGCATTTAAGTCTAGCTCTAGTATCAGCTTGCCTGGCCTTAAGTTTTAAATACTCATTTATGTTGGTTGGATCTCTATAACTAATCAGGGAAGGGAATTTCCTTTTTGAAGGATCATCCACTAAGTAAAACTGCCTCATTTCATTCTTTACAGCATGCAGTTCCAGTGGATAACTGGCAGCTACTGGTACAACATCAGCAGAGTCATATCCTTGGAATTCTATAGGATCTTTGATTGGGTTGAACAATTTTGAAGGAATAAAAGATTGAGGTTTGGTGATATTGCAAGGGGCAAATGAAATGGGAACAGGTGCTGGTATATCATCATCATGCACTTGAAATTTTCTTTTTCTTGTATACACCTTTTTGGGAGAAGGTGTTTCTATTTGAGTTTTTGGATCAAAAGGAACAATGTCTTGTGAAGAGATAGGTGATTGACTAACAGCTGTTGAAACAACTGGTGTTTCAACAACTGTTGTCATTACAACAGATGATGTGTCATCTGATGTCTTCTGCTTTTTGGCAGGTGGTGATTTTGATGGTGGTTTTGTTGTGGCAGTGGTTGATTGAGTGATGGCAGTGGTTGAAGTGTGTGTTGATGTATTGGTGGTGGTTGTTGGGTTAACATCTGCTGAAACCACTAAATTATCAACAACTGTTGATACAACAGGTGTTCCAACATATGTTGGTTTGGAAGATTGGTGAGAGGAGCTTTTAGGAGGTTTGGGAGTATGTTTTGTGGATCTGGAAGGTATGCATTTGGGTTGCCTCACTTGTCTAGTGGGTTGTCTTCTTTTAGGCTTAGGTTTTTCTTCATCCTTGGGCTTAGAAGTACCATGCTCTTCCTTCTCCATAAAGACTTTCTTCTCCTTTTCAAACCTTGATTTTCCTTTTGCCTCCATATCCTTTTTCATCCTTGCCTTTTCATTAGCCAAGGCATTTAAGGATTCATCAACCTTTTTAGAACCATCTGGCCTAGGGAGGTCTGCAAGCATACTGGATTTCTCTGGTGCAATGTACATACCATCTTCATATCCCCTTTTCTTTAACTGCTTCATTTTCTCCCCCTTTTTGGCATCATTTGATGGAGGGTTATCAACAAAGATTATTGTAGGAGCAGCAGTGCCAGTGGTTTGCAATAGATGGGCCTTGATTGCCTTAATGTCTGCTTGTGTATCCATGAACCTAGCTTCCATTAAATTTCTGATCTTTTGAATTTGAATTTCATGTTGCTGATCAGCATGTTCTCTTTGTTTATGAAGCAGAGGTTGAAATAATTCCCAAAGCTCATTTGGAGTAGGAGCAAATGATGGAGCAGATGTTTGAGCTGGTGCAGCAGTGGGTGTTGCCTTTTGTGCTTGTAACAATTGTTGCAGCATAGTTTTGATATCTGCAACAGATGTTTCAATTGTATCCACTTTTGCCGTCAATTCTTTATATTTTAAAGCATCACCCAAGTTAATGGGATCATCTGCTTTCCCACCAGCAGTGGTTGTATCAGTGCGCAGTTGACTTAGGGAAAGTTTCCCAAAAATCATCCACTGATACCCCTTTTTCTTGGTACTAGGGACTTCTTTCCTCAGCAATTGATATCTTTTTAAGATCACTAGTGGTTGGAACAAACACACCAGTGGATATCAGGGTTGCTGGAGAGGAAATTGCCTTCAAGGGAGTCTGATTGATGAAACAACTGGCCAGGTGTAGACCAGTGGATCCAACTCCTGTAGTTGTTGCTCCACTTGAACTACTGACAGGTATTACTTGGAATTCCTGCAGTGTAGCTTCCTCAACTATTTGTGGGTTAACAGAGATTGAGACACCAGACTCAGTCACTTGTTGTGGCATATTCTCAATGATAAGTGATTGAGAAGAACTGATTTGTATCTGGGCTAAATCAACTGCATCCAATAGAGGTAACATGGATTGTGATAATGTTATTGATGAAGGATGTGGGGTAGAAAGAGATATATCTATAGGATTTGGACTGTGGAAGATGGAACCAAGTGGATCCAGAGCTTCATATTGTGGTGTCCCTGTGCTTACAACCTGATCCTTTTGTGAGGATGCAGGAGGAGTTTTAGGCAAAGGTGGAGATCTTTGTTCCATCTGCTGTGAGGAAGTAGCAGCAGTGGTTTCTGGTGACTTTTGTTATGCCACAGGTAGTTGCTCTGGGATCTCATCTTCCAGAGTTACCTTTTTTGTGGGTTTGGGGGGCTTCTGGATCTTTTTCTTTTTGGGCTTTTTGGTGGTTTTAGGTGTGGGTTTCACAGCAGTGGTTGTGCTGCTATGATCACCTTGAGCAGTGGGCTCAACAGCAGGTGCCTGATGAGCAGTGGTTGTTGCTAAAGTCTGCTCAGGTACCTCTGCTTGTGTTTTGGAAGGTTTTGACAACCTTGTAAATGTTTCAGAGGTTAGGCTGTTTATTCGAAAAGGCTCTCCTTGAATAAGGACATGAGCATTATCTTTTGAAAATTTCTTTCTAAAATAGTAACTTAAAAACCTTGGAAATAATAAAAATGATTTTTTATTAACATTTTTAACAAGATCATTGAAAATCTCCTGGGAATAGTTAAAGTTTTCTTCATTCATTATAGCATAACCCAGGTATTGGATCTTCAATGGGATTTCATTGAAAGCAGTGGTTTTGTTTGACACACACATTATAAGGGTATGAAATAAAAACCTTGGGGCGGATGGAAAACTCCCTTTTTGTAAAGTTTCTTTTTTCATTTCTTCAGCATACCCTCTTTCAATGAAATCAGTTTGATACTCAATTTTTGGAAAAGAAGTTTTAGCTTCAAGATCATCGAGTTCAAATACCCCCGAGATGGTTTGTGGAGTAATGGTGACTGAAATGCCCTTTATTGTAGAAGTAATGGCTAAGGGCGTTTTATCCTTAGTTTCAAGTTTTGCATTTTTCCAAAACTCTCTTTGGGTTTCCAGGTAGATCGGAGCATCATAGGTCAACAAAGTTTTGTACTTTGAGGACGAAAGAGCGTCTATAACAGAATCGAAGGTGGTGGTATGACTTGGTTTTTCGAGTAAACCCAAGTAGTTATGAGGAGCTTTGTATGGAAGAGCTATGATGAATCATGGATTTTTATGAGTGAATGAAGAAGATGAGCGATTGAGAGATGAAATGGTGAAATGATTTGAGAGAAATTGATGGTAACTGCTTTTAGAAAGGAATTTTGAATTCAGTTCGACAGTGAAAACCTTGTTTGGGGTTTTGATCAGGGTTTTATAGGTGGAAAAATGGTATGCTGACGTGGCAGCGGTTACAACAGATCCGACCGCTAAGTATTGTCCACGTGCCAACCGCTGATGAATAATGGATGACAGTTGTTAGGAAACCACTGATGGAACAATATCAGTGGTTTGTAACGGTAACAATGAAAACAATAGATGATTTTTAACTATCAGTGGATAGCCTATCAGTGGATTAAAACACTGATGCTTGATCAACAGTGCTTAACAAGGAAATGAGAGAACAGAGGTTGACTTTCAGCAGTGGACAACATTTAGTAGAAACAGGTATTTGAACCAAAAACAGTGGTTATGGCAAACTTTTAAGGATTAATGAAAATTTTTCATTTTTAGCTATTTTTAAGGATGGATTTTTGATTTTCTGAAAACATTTTAATGTTTTTATTCATAGAAAAACATGATTTTTCTTGTTATTCCATGTTTAGCATGCCAATCCTAGAGATCAAGCTTTCAAAGGTAGATGTGTCTAATGCTTTTGTTAGCACATCTGCCAGTGATTTTGAGAGAAATGGATGATAACTGCTTTGAGAAAAGAATTTTGAATTCGATTCGACAGTAAAAACCCTGTTTGGGGGTTTTGATCAGGGTTTTATAGGGGGAAAGTGAATGCTGACATGGCAGCGGTTACAAAAAGATCTGACCGCTATATACTGTCCACGTGCCAACCTCTGATGATAATGGAGGACAATTGGTAGGAAACCACTGATGGAACAATATCAGTGGTTTGCAACGGTTACAAATGAGAACAGTGACTAACTTTAAGCTAGCAGTGGATAGCCATCAGTGGGTTAAAACATTGATTTTGAACAACAGTTTTTTTTATTTTTTATTTTAACTTTAATTTTTATCACCAAAACAATATTCGAGGAACTCTTATCTCATTGGAATGTAACGATTCGGTAAAATTGTAATTTCAATGTAATTCTAGTTTTCATTGGATAATTTCATTCTATAATTAATTAACCACATCAACAATAAAAATGTGAGCAGTGGATGTTTTTTAGGAAAACCAATGATTATCAATATCAGTGGATGTCAACAATAAAAATGTGAGCCGTGACTATTTCTTAACTATCAGTGGATAGCCAACAGTGTTTGAAACACAGATGTTTGGTCAGTCAGTGGCCAACATGAAGAATGAAGAAATAGAGGTTGACTCTCTGTAATTTGCAGGAGCACAGATTCTTCAAAAAACTGCCCTCAATGATCAAATTCTAAACATTTGTTTTATCTTTGCACTCTCCTGCTGACCATCAAACGAACATTTGATACTATTAAACCTCTGTTGACTTACCAAACAGATGTTCAGACACAATTCAACATCAACATAATCTGTTCACCATCAAACCAATCCTTGACACTATTAAACCTCTGTTGACTTACCAAACAGATGTTCAGACACAATTCAACATCAACATAATCTAAATCTTACTCAAACACTAAATAATAAGTAAAAATAAAACACAACATAGATTCATAAAATTAAAATTTATTCATGACCTTAAAACTAAAAGTCCAATAATTACATCACATACTGAACAATATTAAAGTTCAAATCTAAGAATAACAGCAAGAATTAAAAAAACTTTAGTTTCAACTCCATCGATTGCGGAACCTCTCGATGTATGTCCTTCAGCATCGCCATGAACTGCACGTCTCTATCACCGCACTCTATATTACTGACAACACAAAGCTCACGAACGGGAGTTGAAGGCATCCGCATAAGATCTCTGGAAACCTGCTCTCTAGTGAACAGGCCAACTTGCAATCCATCAAAACATCTCTTCAACTCTTGAAGAGTAGCCCTATCTTCATACATCTGTTCCTCGATTTGCCTGACAAAACGCTGCTTTAAATCATCTGATTTTGTATTTGTGAATGACGCCATTTTAATAAACTATATTACTCGACTTTCCTGAAAGTATGATATATTCGTAAGAAAACTTGATGAAAAACAGGCGAAGTGACTATGAGTTTATATACTGAAATTTGTAATTGTGAAAACGTGTATATTTAATATAAACATATTAATGTATATTTCAAAACAGCAGTCCTTTAATGCACAAAACTTTTCAAACCCCAACTTTTATGGGAAAACTGTAAAATTAAATACCAAGAAAAGGGACAAAATTTCGAAGTTCAAAGAACAAAAGCAGATTATCACAATTACAATTAACCTCTTCATTTACCAAGTAGACGCATTTTTAAACTCTATAAAAGACTGATGATTACTTTTGATTCAAAACATCAACAAATTGTCCTACAAATCACTTTCTGTCAAAAATTGTTCCAAATCACAAAACCAACAAAAAATCTACATGGCAAACTTCAGCTTTTACCACTGGTCAGACACCAGCGATGTTAAAACACAATTCTCGATGTGGTCACTCAAAGAACAAAGAACAAACGAAGAACTAAACAGGAAAGTCGACAACATCAATGACACTAATTACAACAAAACCTGGAACAGCATAGCATTGCTCGATGAAGTCCTCCACTCTCCTCCATCAGAGTTCCAGAAGAATGCCGAAGAGTTTCTGACACAACTTCTAAAACAGGATCACAAAATCTGCCACATGCTAACTGACCTGAAATTCAAAAGAGAGCATGAAATCACATGGAGAAAGGCCAGAGTCTACGAAATCCTAGCAAGTGTTAACTATAGCGTGTAATACTTTACAAATATTTCATTAAATTTCTATTTTTCTATGTAGTAGTTCATTTTAATAATATAAACATGCATCTTAACATATTCTAAAACGTCAGTTTAAATAAAAACTCTCAACATCATCAACAATTAATCAAAATAAGAAAGAAACCTAAAATGCAAAGGTCTTTTCTCAATTGTTGTAGCACATCTGACTTTTCACGATATTGCATGAATCTATCCTTTCTATAAAAGGAGAAATCTTACTGACGCAAGAAAACCTAACTTTCGTTTTACCGAAAATCCAACAATGCAACTCTCCCATCAAAGAACATAGCACATGCAACTTTTCATGATGTTGCAACAATGATATTGCAACATCGATATTGAAAGGTTGATATGTGATGGGAAGCTTCATTGAAACGACGATGTTGGAATAATGATACTGGAACGATAACATGTAAACATAATCAACAAACATTCGAACAAAGAAGTGTAATCGGGGATTAGCGGCTGAATCACGAGAAAGATGCATTTGAGAGAGAGAGAGAGAGATACGCTCACATATATGAGCGAGCGAGATTTGAATGTGAAACAAGATAATTATATCTTATTTATAGGATTAGAATATATGGTTTGAATTTTGAATGTGGAGCCAGAATTTTGAATCTCAACAGATGTTTATTGGGAACTGATGCTTGATTATAAAATGTTGAGGGCATATGTTTAAACAAATTTTAAATGATATTTGAATCTCGACAGACCTGGTTTGGATTTTAAAGTGGGCCAGACCTTTGAGAGAGAGAAGGGGGGTTTGAATTTTGAAAATGGAGCCAAAACTTATGTATTATAGATATGGGCAGTGGTTTGATGGCAGTAGTTTGGATTTTAAAGTGGGCCAGACCTTTGAAATTTTAATGTAGAGCAGTGGTTTTGATTTTAAAGTGATTTTAAATTAGGCTTTATGATGTAATAATGACATAAGAAAAGCTTTGTTGGACAGCTTCTCTTGCTGACACATCAGCTTTTCTTATGTCATTGGGATTTCTCCTTTTATAGAAAGTATAAATTTGGGTATTCATATGTCCAAAATAATTATAAGACAAATATATACGGTACCATCTCATCCATGAAGATCATATCAAGACGATATACTTCATTTTTGTTTTCATTCATCATCTTCTTCGACACGCTAACAATCTTCACTCTAATCGAATAGTTGTTTGAGAATGTATTAATATCGTTAAGCATGCTAACTATTGTAACCTCCATTTGAAGACTGTACATAAAAAAAAGAATAAGCAAAATATATCTATTGCTAAACGTAATATGATAATACAATAAGCATGGATGTTCTTAAAAAAATTAATTGAATGCAGTGGCAAATGTAATTTGAAAGGTAAGTAGTGTATATCCTTATATCCTGCTTTATTAAAGTAATTAAATATTATAAATGATATGCAAAGTAGGAAAAAAAAGAGAGAGAACGTCAATTTTAAATTACCATTTTGCATATTTTGAATTTCAAAATTACTGATATTATCAGTAATTACTGATCTGATTTGAAAGCAATTGTCATGATGACTTTTCTAATTTTTATTTTAACTTTAATTAAGAGATTTGAAAAAAAAAACCGTCAATTTGAAATTCACATTTTGCATATTTTAAATGTCCAAAGCTCAAGAAATTAGCATTAATTACTGATTTGATTTGCAACAAATAGTCATCAAGATTTTTTTTTATTTTTTAATTTAACTTTAAATTTTATCATGAAAACAATGTTGGAGGAACTCTTATCTCATTGGAATGTAACGATTAGGTAAAATGGTAATTTCATTGTAATTCTAGTTTTCATTTGATAATTTCAATCTATCACTAATTAATACCATCAATAATAAAAATGTGAGCAGTGGCTGTTTTTTAGGGAAACAGTTGATGGTCAATATTAGTGGATGTCAACAATAAAAAAGTGAGCAGTGGCTATTTTTTCCTATCAGTGGATACCCAACAGTTTTTGAAACACTGATGTTTGGTCAGTCTGTCACACCCCGATATTTCCACGTATTACCGGTGGTCCCGGTGGGGAGTAACGTGACGTAGTTGATATCATCATAGTCAAACAACACAATATATAAATGCACAGCGGAAGCAAAAGGTATGAATCACATTACAACCGAATAAATAGTAATATTAAAGTATCACAACGGCTGTCAAGGATCCACAGGCGGATCAAAATATAAATAAGATCATTGTTCAACAGACTTTAACATCTAGAGCTTGCAAGACTTGATTATTGATGCCTGGAGTAGCCAGCCTATTTCGTATAGTACCTGCACTTAACCTTTTTGGAAAATACGTCAGTTTACACTGGTAAATACAATTAACTGACTCATTTTGAAAAGAGTTTAAGAAAATTGGTTTGAATGCACATGGCACAAAATGTCTTTTATAACTTGGGATAATTATTTAGAAATAAACTTGTATACAGTTTTACATGTTTGTCGTCCATTTAGGACCCGGTTAGAAGAGCCAATTTAATCAAGATTAATAGACACACCACTGGGTATAATACCCACAAGAAGATACCCTTCTTGTGGACTACCCCTTTGTACATACGCAGCTGTCAGGTGTGTGCCTACACCCCGTGCTTAAGTCGTGGTCATTTCTAATGAATGAGCCAAGGATATCCAGGACACGGTCATTAACCCCTCCAAAGGCATTACATCAAACAAGACAGAATAAAACGGGTTATGTATCTTTTTAATCATTATTTGATTGTACGACTTCATACCCGACCAAGCGGTATTTTAATACCGTACCCCAAGCCCGTATAGGGAAAATAAGTTAAAAGTATTTACCTGAGCAAAATATAATTCAAATACAGCAAGTGCACGTAGCTTTTACTGGGCTCCTAATCTGGAACAAAAGTTTTAATAACCTATTAGAATCCTAACGGGTCTTTAATTAAGCTTAGACTTAGACCGGTTAGTTTTAAAGAGATGTATACGGTTCAAAACGCAAGATTAAGCGAAGACCGGATTAGAATGTGATTTAGTCCCGACAAGTTTGAAGACTTGTATAATATGGGTAAACTAAACACATTCTGGATTTTGAGATAAAAATGATAAGGTTTGACCCGTTTTGGTCAATTTATGCAAACTAGTTACATAAACCAAACCGGACGCGAATATCGCATAACGGGTAACCAAATGAGTCATGAACAGGTTTCCTAAGTTAATATGCTTTAATCATGTTGTGATATCAGTGGGATACCTTCCATTATGCCCAAAACGAGTTTAATCTCAAATTAAGCCCCGTAGGGGTATTTTGGTCATTTTAAAGATTATAAAAGAGATTAATTAAAATTCTGAGATTCGGGTCTGAAATAATCAGTAAAACAACTTAACTTAATAGGGTATATCAGTTGGTGATAAGTCTTATATGCCAAAATGGTTTTAAACCCAAACTATGTGTTTAATACGCGTAAAAAGCCGTTTTAAGCGATTTCCGGGTTATAACAGGAATCTGGGTTTTCTGATTAGTTTATAAAGTTTAACATACTTCATTTATCATCTAATATCAGTGGCCAAAAGTTTGGTGTCTAAATGTTATGTAAAACTCATTTTTATAAGCAAAAGGGTATAATCGGTATTTACCGAATCAAGGCAATAACCTTAGGTTATGATCAGTTTAAAAATAATTAAAAATCTTCAAAAATCTCAAAATATTATATTACATCAGTGGGTAAAAGGTTTGGTGTCAAAAATTGGGTTTATATAGGCCTTACGCTAATTATGCCGTTTAATTCATAAAAAGCGTTCTAATTACGCTATTAAGCATAACTCCTAATCTAGACCTCCAACTGATGTGAAAATTTAGGGACATGTTTATAAATCAGTAACAAAGATTATTGTCCTCTCACATTTCCAGAATTCTCGTTTTATGGTCAAAAGGGCATTATGGTCAACATTAAGCAATTAACGGAAACGTGTAAACGGAGCGGACAATCAACGAACCAATCACAGAGGGTTATACTATCATATAACCCGGTCCTAATGAAACTCTTAGGCATTTCTAAATCATGCTAATACGGGTCAGAACTGAAAGTCAAAGCGAAAGTCAAATTCCGCGACTTTCGGTTCCGAACCGGTCTTAAACTGAAAATTGTCGGGTCGGACATGCTTAGAAATGTTCTTGCATTTATTACCAAGTTATATGAGTGGTAAAACAGGTTACACATCTTCTATATTGCTAATTAGGTGTTAATTCGGAAATTAAGATTTTGTTGACTTTTTCGGATTAAGTTTGACCCGACATTTGATCTAGTTAGAGCGGGAATCAGGGGGTGCCCTTTTAAGGGTTTAAAGCCCACATAATTACCAACTTATAACTACTTTCAATTTGACTAATCACTGGACCATTAGTGAATAAATGTTAAGTCAAACCTTAATTACGACGGTTTGACTTTAAGCTAATTAACTAAGTAAAACACGATTAAGGAAGGTTAAGGAAGCTTACCAAGGTCTTAATTATGACTAGGGGTGTTTGGGGACTGCACTTGTGCTCCAGAAGTCTTCAAAAGTGAAGTTGGAATGAATGATCAAAAATGTTGCAAACATGGACCTTTATATAGTGGGTTTAATCTCACTAGATCATGCCAAGCAATGCTATAAGTGATCATTGATGCATCCCAAGTGTCCCTATACTCTAAAAACCAGTTGGGGCTGCACATGGTATTGGAAACAAGTGTTTAAAGTCGGTTACAAGGGCTGGACAGACACCTGTCCAAAGTTTCTGCATCTGGGAGGCTGAGGCGCCCCACGTAAGACCTTGGGCAAGTCTTACGCGCCCCGCCTGAGGCCTGGCTTCAGGTTAACAAGTTTTTTATTATTGCATTTTTGGCCCCCGGTCCTCCTAAAAGTTGTTTTAACTTCTTGTTTTGCACTTTGAGCCCTCTAAATTGATTTCCAAGGGCTTCAAGACTTATACCAACTTTGTTAAGTCCTTGGTTAACTTTTGATTACCCGAAAAGTCATAAATTTCATCATTGACGTTTTTAACCCCTCGTATACGAATTCTATCATAACTTTCTCATACGATAACGAAACTTGGTGAAATTTTTATCATGCATTCTAGTGAGCATAATTAATCGTTACAAAGCTTCGGGTTTGCTAAAAGGTCACTCAGAGGTATACTTTAAACATGTTGACACATTTGACCCCTGTAGTTTGTAATCTCTCACTTTCTTTCACAATTAGCTTCGTATGATCCATGAATCATTCGTTTAAGTGTATAAACATCATGTAGGGTTATTGTAAAGTATATTTAGCCATTGTTGACATTTTGAACCCTTATATTCACATACTTTTCTTGTTTGTCAACTTTAGTCCTTCTAGAGTATTCTTTCACACGTTCGAAGCTTATGACACGTGTCAATACATTATAGGACATGAATTTTCGAGGTGTTACACAGTCAGTGGTCAACACGAAGATTGAAGAAACAGAGGTTGTATTTCAGTAGTGGATAACTTTTAACTAGAGGTGGCAACAAAAACCCAACCATGATATTTTGGGTTATTTTGGGCCTCTTTAAAAAAGAAAATAAGTTAGAATGGGCTGGAAATTTAATTAAGATGGGTTAGAATGGGTTTTAAAATACCCATCTAAATTATAACATGGGTCAGAATGGGTTTTTTCATCTCTAAACCCAAAACACGCATCTTATCCCTAAATCACCAATGGTACGTCTGATGATTAGTCTGATTTCAAACCTCATCGTGGATTCAACCCTAAACACGCATCAGATACCTAAATCACTATCATCGTGGATTCAACCCTACATCACCATCATCATCTGATTACAAACCAGCGATTATCCTTTCTAATTCTTCCTGTTTTCACCACTAATTTGCCTACACCTTCAGCATCAGATCCCTCTGTTTGGTACGTACCAGAAACAATGAGTTTTTTTATGTTATTGTTTGCAAATATTGTTGGGTTTCTGTGCTTTTATAGGTTATAATGATGTGTTGATTGTTGGGTTTCTGTGCTGTTTGGTAGGGGGTGTTGAACGAATGCCTACCAGGTGTTTTATGAAATGCTTGAGTGAGTGTGAAACACATAATGGTCCAAACTTTTCACCTGTTTAAATTACCAACAATTAAACCATTTGTTTTTCAATCTTAGATACATAATCAATGGGTTTGTTTTCATTCAAACAAACGACTTGTTTTCAAGTTTGTGGGATTTTGTTTTGTGTTATAGACTAGTTGCTATATAAATTCTTGATGGAAAAAAGGTTTGCAGGAACATAAGTGTTACTATTTACCCTCTTTTTGTTGTGCCTTTAGTTTTTGTTTGTTTTGACATTGAGGTTGTTGTTGTTAAATAAAACTGGAATGTACTTGATTGGAACATGTTTCTGGGTTCTGTTTATATGGTTGCTGGATTGAACTAAAACTGGAATGTAGTGGGTTAGAATGGGCATCAGGAAGTTGTTTTTAGTCATGTGTTAGTTTATTTAGTCTAAAGTTATGGGATAGTGGATAGGTTAGTTGCCAAGTATTTTATTTTTCTATTTAATGTAAGCCTTATTGATTGAATGAAAGCAAGAACTCGTGAAGTAGAAAACACACCATCTTATTCTTATCTATTTCAATTAGTAAACATGTTGTGATTTAGAGGGCTGATCCAATATTTGGTATTACAGCAAGTTGAGAAACGAGTACGGTTTTGAGAGTCACGTTCGGAGAAGGGGAAGCAACTCTCTAAAGTGCACCATAGAAGAACGGCGTTTTTGTACGTTGCGGTGATTACGGTCGAGAGCAAGAAAGAAAGCATCAGCAAGCGCTAATAATAAAGCATCAGTAAATACTAGGGGTGTCAATCGTGTCTTGGTACAGTTCAGTTCAGTCTTGGAACTATTACACATTGACTTTCTTAATTATTTTAATTTTCTGATGATGGCCTGCAATCCCAAAGTTTTTTTTATTTTTTTTTTATTTTTTTTAATTTTTTTTTTTATTTTTTTAAATTTTTTTTATTTTTTTGATTTTTTTTGATTTTTTTTTTTGAATTTTTTGAATTTTTTTGAATTTTTTTTATTTTTTTTTATTTTTTTGAATTTTTCTGATTTTTTTTTGAATTTTTTGACAAAAACCCATCTTGACCTAAACCCATTCTAACCCATCTCTTAATATACCCATCTTAACCCAAACCCATTCTAACCCATGCCCATCCTAACCCATTACCCAAACCTACCCAACCCACCCATTTTGCCACCCCTACTTTTAACAATCAAATGTTTGAACCAACACAGTGGTTGTAACAGGCTTTTAAACAGATGTTGGGGCTTAAACAGATGTTTCGCCTTATATATCAGTTGTCTGTAGGGATGGCAATGGGTCGGGTTTGGGACGGGTTTAAGTAATCCCAAACCCGTCCCAAAACCCGTCGGGTTTCTATCGGGTAAATACCCATCGGGTATCAGGTATACCCACGGGTTTCGGGTAAACCCATTAATCTAAAAAATTACCCGTTGGATACACACGACCCAAACCCGTCGGGTAACTACTAAAGCATTATCATTATGAAAATATAACAATCAATGGCAAAGTATATAAAATAAAATACCTCAATGTAAACAAAAAAAATTTCAAATTCATAGATGACAAAAATAATGCAAATTCGATGTTTCACGATTGTTAGTACAAGAGGACAATGTTGATGTTTCAAAAAAGTTACACCAAATGATTACAAAAAAGAAAGTGTATACCATTCGCCCATTCGTGAACACCATGTAGACTTGTAGTCATGTTTGCACCCTCATTCCTTCAAACTGTTTTCCTATAGTTAAACAAATATAAGAATACACCATCAAATTTTTCATAACTAAAATAACATAATAAACACAATAAATTTGGAACATAAAATGTATACTTACCTCGTCACTATCGTCATAGTCATGCTCAATTGTTTGACAATATGCTTCGGTTTCTTTTGAACAAGTTGCTATGTATATGAAAAATAAACACGATTAATATATAAAAATAAATTTATAAAAGTAAGCAAATGTGGTTACCTCTTATCTCATTTAACAACCAACTTTGAGCACACATCAACGCTTCCAATGTGCTTGGATGAAGACGGCTACGATGAGGGCTTACCAATCTACCACTTGTACTAAAGGAAGACTCAGAGGCAACAATTGTTATAGGGATTGCTAATACATCTTGGGCTATTCTTTGGAGCATCGGGTACTTCAAACCGTTTGTTTTCCACCAAGCTAGTATATCAAGATCCATGTCTGGTGGACATACTTTCTCTTCAAGATAATGGTCAAGCTCTAATAAGATACCTCCTATGACATTCAAATATAAGTTTTATGTGCAACTATATTAAATGGAAACAAGTGGAACTATATTAAATGGAAACAAGATGTGGTTAATAAAAGCATACCTGATGTATTCTCCTCAGCGACATATGATGAGTAGTCATCAAACAATCCACTATGACTCTTGTCATTATTTGAAGTTGGCCTACTAGATTCATGGTTCCTTACATTCTCATAACTTGTTGTTCTCCAACTTGATCCGTTGTGGTGCTTTTGTTTAAGTGTTCGATATATTATACCACCAAATCCATATCTCACTTAAATTTCTCTTAAATCTAAATTTATTCATGCTAAATTGTTTCATTTTGGCAGCTTTTCTTCTCATAATTATTTTATTCTTTTCACACTAAATTATTACAATCGTCAAATATAGTTCATGAGATTAGTTTCAAAACAAAGCAAATTTATTCACACTAAATTATTACAATCTTCAAATATGGTTCATCAGATTAGTTTCAAAACAAAGCAAACAAGTTTTATAGACACACCAAACCATAGATTGGAACTTGAGCCTTTTGCGATTGAGATTCAAACAACAGTAAGAATGAGAGAAGGGTTAGAAGTTAGAACTTACATGTTTACAAAGAGACCGGATGGAGTGAATGAGAGAAAGGAAGAAGTGAGAATTCCAAAAGTCTTGTGTAAGTGTAACCGTGAGTAAGCTAAGAATGAGATTTTGGAAACTAAAAAGTCATTAGGAAATAAAAATATTTACGGGGATTGAGATTTTGGGGTAATGGGGTGACTTTTAAGTTTCCATAATTATAAAAAGAATATGTATATTTATATATAAAAAATATAGAAAGAATATGGGGTAAACGGGTATATCTTTCGGGTAAATGGGTCGGGTAAACGGGTATACTTTATCGGGTAATCGGGTCGGGTTAACGGGTATATCATCAAATCCCAAACCCGTCCCAAACCCGCGAAAAAAAATAAAACTAATCCCAAACCCGGTCCCAAACCCGATTACTAGACCCAAACCCGTCCCAAATGATTCGGGTTTCGGGTTTACCCATCGGGTTCGGGTCCAATTGCCATCCCTAGTTGTCTGGACTTAAACAGAAGTTTGACCTTAAACATATGTTTGCCCATAAACAGAAGTTTGGCCATAAACAGATGTTTGGCCTTAAACAAATGTTTGAGCTTAAACAAATGTTTGCCCATAAACATCTGTTTGCAAAAAAAAAAAACAATTTCAAGAATACTATACCTAAACAATCAAAATGAGGAGCTTAATAATCATCCAAGTGTACTTGATTTTTATTTATTAGTATAAAGATGAAACAAATGTTCAATTTATAGTACAGATCAAACCACTGAAGTGATGTGATAAACACTGATGTCATAAAAATTGTTACATATAAAACACTGAGGTGATGACATCTAACAACCTAACAGACTATAAAACACTGATGTGAAAAACACTGTTACATATAAACACTGTTAACATAAACAAAGGTAGAATAACTAATGTTGATGCTGAACCACCGTTGTTGTTGGACAGTGGTTCACCTTTGGTTGATCAGGCCTTTGGTTCATTAGTGCTTGTCTTCAACAGGACTTTGGTCTTCATCAGTGGTTTGGTCTTCAACAAAGTAAAACTGATTGTAAGATTAAAACATTCAATGACTTACAGTACATGGGTCCAAATGATCTCAATCATGCACTAAAATTCTTATACTCATCTGACAACCATCGATGACTTACAGTACATGGGTCCATTGCTGCTACTGAGCAGTGTTTTTCCTTTCGTTGATCAGGCTTTAGGTACATAAGTGCTTGTCTTTAACAGGGCTTTATCTTCAATAGTGGATAGGCCTCATCAGTCTTTAAGTCCATCAGTCTTTATAAGGAGCAATGTTTAATTATAACAGTCCTTAACATGAACAACTGTTATAACCACTCCATAACCCTTTGAGAGGAAGCAAGTGTCCGTCTATTCAATTAAGAGGAGTCGTTGCATTACATCCCTGTTGAAAAACATAATCCATAAATTTAGAGAAAATGGATTTGAAAGATGATAACCCAACAGTGAAAAACAGAATCCATAAATTTGTGAAAAACAAAAACTACAAACATATCAAAATCAATATACTGGTAATCACATGGTACACCAATGCAAGCATCTGAATAAACAATAACAAATCAAAGACAATTTACCGATACTTACTGAAACCATAACCTCATTAGCCTTTAAGTCCATCAGTCTTTATAAGGAGCAGTGGTTAGTTATAACAGTCCTTAGCATGATCAGCTGTTATAACCATTCCATAACCCTTTGAGAGGAAGCAAGGGTCGGTCTATTTAATTGAGAGGAATAATTGCATTACATCCCTGTTGAAAAATAGAGTTGATAAATTTAGGGAAAGTGAGGTTGAAAAATGATAACCCAACAGTGGAGGATCTTAGTCTACAGCTTCGATAAATTCAAGGGTATTCTCAAATAATAGTTCATGGATGCTTCCAAAGAAGCAACACTTTGGACATCTGTTGTTCTTTAAACATCTATTATCTATTCTATCTATTATAAATAATAAATGAAAGTTATTTGGTCCACGTGGATGAAAATTGGATAAGTGAACATCAAAACTGATCAGGAAACCTGACAAAAAATTAACCAAACACCTGATGTTGAATCCACTGTAGATGTTGAACCACTGCTGTTACAAACAGATCATACCTCGGGAACTGGAAATTTAAAAGGATCGGCTTCAAAGGCTTCAACAATCGGAAGATTCAAATCTCAAGCAAATGAAACCCTAATTTCAAAAAGAATAATCGGTGAACATATTCACATATCAATAATCAACAGATGTTGTACTCATATCATCATCGTTAAGAAAAAAACCCTTAGTTTCTGAACATATTCAAACATACCAGTTCATGGCGGAAATCTAGCCGCAGGTAAGCGGATCTGAACTTTGATGACCATCGATGACAACAACCTTGGAACCATATGATGAGATTAGAAGTAGAAATTAGGGTTTAATTAGAAATAGATAATAGTAAAAGTAAAAGTAAAAACTTTTGGTTGCTTTGTCCCAAAGTAAAAGTAAAAGTAAAAGTAAAAGTAAAAACTTCCCCCAACCTTATGAAGCCCTAACCCTTATTTCCACCCCAAACCACTCGCCGCCTTCCTTTAAGAACCACACAACTTCACATTCACATTCTCGAACAATCAATCAATCAAATCACACCACCAAATCCCCAATTCAACAACCGATCTTCAATGGGTTCCAAGCGATCTGACTACGGCGACGGCGCCAGTCCCGGGTACATCATCTTTATCACCCCTTTTATTCTTTTCACTTATCTTTAACAATCGAACCCTAAATCTTGATTTCTTGAATCTTTTACAGCAAGATTTTCATTGGGGGATTAGCCAAAGAGACTACCATAGGTTGGTTGATGTTTTTATCATCTTTTTTACAAACCCTTTTGAAAAAATCTGATATTTTTGTGTTTGGTTGTGTAGATACGTTTGTTAAGTACTTTGGGAAGTATGGTGAGATTACAGACTCTGTTATTATGAAAGATCGGTTGACTGGTCGACCCAGGGGTTTTGGGTTTATTACTTATGCAGACCCTACTGTTGTGGATACTGTTATTGCTGAGACACATGTTATTAGTGGCAAACAGGTGTGTTTGTTTTTGTTTTTGTTTGTGTGTTTGTTATGTTGGTTATGGTGGTTTTGAGCTTTGAGTTGATTGATGATGATTTGGGATTGAATAAAAATTGAGTCTTTACAGTTTATGTGTTGTATGTTTGTTTGATTAATTGCATTTAGGGTGTTGGTTGTTTAACTAATGTTAATTATGTGTTACTGAATGTTTGTACAGGTTGAGATCAAGCGAACGATTCCGAAAGGCTCTGCCGAGTCTAAAGATTTCAAAACAAAAAAGATATTTGTCGGTGGGATTCCGGCTGCAGTTACCGAAGGTTAGCATAAGGATGTGAACTTATTTAAATTATCTAAAACCTTTAGTGCTCATATCTTACGACTGTATTGGTTTTTATGATTCCTTTGTTTATCATGTAGATGAGTTCAAAGAATTCTTTTCGAAGTATGGAAAAGTATCTGAGCATGAAATCATCAGAGATCATGTGACGAAACGTCCTCGAGGGTTTGGGTTTATCGTATTCGAAAGTGAACAAGCAGTTGATGAAATTCTAGCGAATGGAAATATGATTGATATGAATGGTACACAGGTAAGTTATATTATAACGGGTCGGGTATGTGTTTGTACCAAACGTGAAACAGATGTAGGGCTTATAGTTTATTCTACGATGCATCTGGATCTTTGTTCATGTGAAACTGTAATTGTAATATTTGGTCAAAGTTGTTTTAAAACCGTAGAGAAGAAACAGGTTAATATGTTTGTTTGGTGTAGGTTGAGATCAAGAAGGCTGAACCAAAGAAATCCTCAAATTCAGGAATTAATTCGTACAATAGGGAACCTAAGGGACGAGGATACGGCGGTAGTTATGACGGGTTTGATGATTCATATGGCGGTTATGGTGGTGGTGGTGGAGGAGGTTATGGTCCTCCTCCTTATAGGTCATTTGGAGGACCACCAAGTAGGTTTGGTGATTATGGTCCATACGGGCCTGGTGCAAGTGAATTCGGGGGTCGTTATGGTGATTATGGCGGCGATTACGGTGGCTATAGGGGCGGTGAGCCGCCTCTTGGCGGCTACTCTAGCCGTTTTAGTTCTTTCGGGGGCGGTGGGTATGGTGGCGGAGGTTACGGAGGGAGTGAGTTAGGTGGGTATGGTCGCGGCGGTGGCGGCGGCGGGTATGGCGGGCCAGGTGGCGGGTATGGCGGTTATGGTGGGCCAGGTGGCGGTGGTGGGTATGAGTCAGGTGCGGGTTCGGGTTACGGTGGAGCGGGTGGGCCGTACGGTAGTAGGGCAGGTTATAGTGGCGGTAGTCGTTACCATCCTTATGGCAGGTAGACAATTAGCAACCACAACCGTTGGATCTCATCTTTTGGTTCGAGAGAATCAAATAGACATTAAGAGCCCTTACAGCACAACAAGACACTAGAAAGAAGATCAGAGTTTGATTTGCATTTAGTTAGATAGCATGTTTTTAGTAAGACTAGAACCTTGTGTTATTGTGTACTTTTTGTTTAAGGATTTATGTTTAAGGATAATTGTTGGTACTAGGTTCCGTCTTTTAGTATTCGACGTCGTTTAGTCGATTTATATGATTTTTGAAGTCTATATGAACATCTCCAGGCAGGTAACTGATATAGGATTCTTCATCCTAGTTACTAGTACTTTGGTGTTGCATAGTTTCTTGTCTTAGCTTACTTTATGAATATGATATATTACACATACAAATAGTGATAGGATTATTAGGGGTGAATTTCCGACACAGCATGAAAACCTGACATGAACCTAACACGAAATTCGTGGGTTTGGGTTTAGTCTTAATGGGTTCGGGCCAGTTTCAGGTCGAAGACTAAAACCTGTTAGCTAATCGGTTTGGTCTGGGCTGGGCTGGGTTAACCCGGTCGGGTTGGCGGGTTGACTCGTTAAACCTATTTATATTATATTATATTTTTTTTACAATATGTTTTATGTCATAAATTAAATTGGATACTAAATTGGATACGTATTTTATGCCATAATTATAACTTAAAAAGAGACATTGACCTAAGATTTTATAATTTGAATTGTTTTTTTTAGTAATTTAAGTATTCATATATTAATTGTGGGACAAAAATAAAAAAAAAATTCAGGTTGAATATGTTGTGTTCGGGCCGACCTGCGAATATTCAGGCTGTGTTCAGGTTTATATATATGACAAGAATTTTGTGTTCGGGTTCGTCTAAAATTTTTGGGGTCAGGTTGGGTTGAACACGCCAACCTGTTAAGCACCCTATTTCAGTGCGATTATATTTTGGTATTGGAGTGTAAGTGTATATGTATACTAGTGTGTGTAATTGTCTATACGCATGTGCGAAATTTGACGTTCATATCCACATATCAAGTGCATGGATGTGATCTTTACGTTCAACATCCGAGTGAAGCCACCAACAACCTGGGCGTGCGCGGCGGTTGAGATACTGGTTCATATCTTGTATAAGTATCTTGTCAAGTTTGCTTACCCACCTACTTGGTATATTCTAACATTTTTTTCTTTGCAGATTCGTTTTTTGCATGCGAGTTTTGCGTTGATATCTTATTAATCTTAGCTTACATTTTGAAATATTTTACCTTATCACAAATTCTCACATTGAAGATCATGTAAAACTGTAAATTATTATATATTGAACATAAAGTTTTAATGAAATTTTGATGGCTGAATCTTCTATTGTGAAGTGCTTGAATGGTATGTTACATTGACTTTGTGGTCTTTGACCTCCACCCTCTACAATTCAATTCGACGTGATCCTAGTCTAGATTCGTATAGTTGATCTTCTTTACAGATCACCAAAGGTGGTATATGATCTATCCCCATAGCATATGCTTGAGCTTTACAAGTACGGTGTCCTATTGGATCTAGATCTTTTATCTCCAATTCTGCGTGCTTTAGTAAGTTGTCGATGTGTTCCACCGTCCTTTGGGTTTCAAAATCTTAGTTTGCAATTACTAGCCAAGTACAATTTTATTTGTCACACATGTAAAATGCAATTTCACTGTCTGCTTGCTATGCACAGTTCGAATTGTTACAAGCCAAATGCAAGCAGTCTTCAGTTTAACCTGTTACGTAGCAAAAGCAGTTGATGTAACAAAGATCTGAGCTATATGGCGTTGGTAACGTGGCTTTGATTCAAGGACTGAAATAAGCGTTAACGAAATAAAGTTGTAATCAAATAAAGAATGTTGGCTATTTAACGAAATCAAAAAGGTAAATAAGCTTTACGCTTGAAACGCCCAAACCGATGTCATAATGTGAAATATCATATAATCTAAAAATGTGTAACGACTAACCATCATTCGTCCTTGAGACCTTGAAGTCCATTTGCCAAGCACAATGTGCGTTTTTCGTGGTCCCATTGGATCGCAAGCTATTTGTGGGGGCCTCGTGATTAAAGAAATGTACAATTACCGAGCTGGCCTATAAGCCCATTTAAAATAAGTATAATTACATAGATGAGATGCGTGTCACATCATCTTCACAGGTGTTGTAGGGTGACATCCCTGCCACCTCATCACCATTTTAATGAAATTTCATTCGCGAAACCACAACACCACAATCACCAAGGCCGTTGGCCCCAATGGGTGTGAGCTCCTTAACGCCCCCACACTTTGGGTGGATGGGGTCCACTTCTCCCCATCAATCACATTTAAACACACAGTTGTGATTTTTTTTTGTTTTCTTTTATTTAAATATTAGTTTAACCATTACTTGATAGTTAAAGGATGGATTAACTGAAACCCATGTCTACATGACAATGACGTGACAGGGTGTTATGTGGTGTTATGTTAAACCTGCCTTTGTTGTGGGCAAAGCTTTGCTCTTTAAAGTTGTAATAATCTAGATATACTTGGTTGTTTGATACATTCAAGAATATAACAACCTAAAACTTGTTACATTATTCATATGCTACATTAACCTTCTCTACCACAACACTTTTATTACAACTGTAACTGCATTGCACTGTTGCCTCTTACATTCTTTCAAAACCATGTGCAAGTTTCCATTCTGGTTCAAACACAGGTGCATTACTCCTGCTTTGATGCCACAGCAACCGATGACAATGATGGCCTCAAGAGTACATATAAAGCAGGACCCAGAAATGGAACCACCGAGAATGGAACAAGCCAAAACCCCTTGTCGGTCCTACAATTCACAACACATAACGATCCGATAATTATCTCCGTCCAATAGGAGACAATGATTGGGTGTGTTGTTTGAGCGTTTGGTAAGTTCATAAACTAACAAATTTTAGTTAAAGAAAATTGTAATAAGAGTAAAATGCCATTTTCGTCCAAGAGGCTTGGCCAGTTTTGCAACTTCCGTCCAAAGATTTGTTTTTCTGCATCTGGGTCCAAAAGATTTGAAATCTTGCCATTTTCACCGGCCCGTTACCCCATCCATTTTTCTCTGTTAAGTCAGGGGTATTTCCGTCTTTTATGTCAACTTAAAGGACAATTCGGTCTTTTTCAGGTGTATTCAAACTTTTTACATAAAGTGAAAAAGACCGAATTGCCCTTTAAGTTAGCAAAAAAGACGGAAATACCGCTGACTTAACGGAGAAAAATGGATGGAGCTAACGAGCCAGATGAAAATGGCAAGATTTCAAACCTTTTGGATCCATATGCAGAAAAACAAACCTTTGAACGAAAGTTGCAAAACTGGCCAAACTTCAGGGACGAAAATGGCATTTTACTCTTCTAATAATTAGATAATCAGTTTTAAAAAGGACCCACCAACGAGAAAAAGAGCAGGAATCGACAGGGGCTCACCATTTTCGAATAGTCATGTCATTATAAACCCAAAAAGGAGCGAACGTAGATAGCAGTGTGAAATCGATGCTAGTAACATGTATCTACAAGCAAGAGATAAAGTTTTATCGGCATCATATTTTTAAGCTAATAGGTATTATAACGAAAATTTGAATACTTACGAGTCTACTCCCTCCAAAGTACTGGAGATACTCCTTCCAATTGTCCCCAGTGGCTAAACCCGCGTTAACAACGAGACCTAATCCTACAGCAAAAATTACCTGATGGGGTAGTTATTTTAACAGTATTTGAGAAACAAGCTATAAAATCTAGGGGTGTTCAAACTCCAGGTTTTGACGAAAATTCTAGATTGAACAACTATCTACGCTTTCGAGAAACAACAAACCAGACCAAACGAGATTGGCCAGTTTGGTGGTTTAACGTTTGGTTTTGGTGGTTTGAATCGGTTCCATTTTCAAAATCATTACCTTGTATTACATATTTTAAGTAATAAATATGGTTCATGATTATATTATATACAGATTTGCATATTCCAAACATAAAAAAAATAGAGTTAACTGTCATTTTCGTCCCTATGGTTTGTTCAAGTATGCCGGTCCAGGCGAAATTTCAAATTTGTGCCATTTCCGTCCCTGACATTCTTGAAACATGCCAATTTCGTCCAAAAAAAAGTAACGTTGAATCGAATAATTGGACAAACTACAGGGACGAAGATGACAATTAACTCATGTTTTTTTAATAGAATAATTGGACAAACTACAATGACGAAGATGACAATTAACTCATGTTTTTTTAATAGAATAATTGGATAAACTACAGGGACGAAGATGACAAACATGATGTTTTTTTTATCGAATAATTGGACAAACTGACATGTTTCAAGAATGTCAGGGACGGAAATGACACAAATTTGAAATTTGGCCTGGACTGGCATAATTGGACAAACCACAAAGACAAAAATGGCAGTTAACTCAAAAAAACAATATAATAAGGTCCGACGGGTTTGGTTTTACACTGCTGATTCCATATTACAAGCCAGACCAAACTGTTAAACCGTCCAATAAGTGAAAACTGAATCGTTTGGATCTCAAACTGGCCGGTTTGCGCAGTTCATCTGTTTTTCAACACTTGTAAAATCAAAGTTTACTAAAACTGAAAAATGGATCAAAATGGCTCAATTTTACAAAAAAATGACTTACCCCAGCTGTCAATTTTGACTCAAGAAAGTTTAGAGGCCATTTTTTCAGCTCCGATTCTTCGGTAACCGGCGGGGGTGGTCTCCAAAGAACAAAATATGGTATCAGAGCGTACGCGCCCAAGAAGAATGACAGTAAGAGGAACGGGAAGACAGGTACATTCCCTTTTGAGCTTCAAATTAAACAAATTTCATTAATATTATTCATGTTGTTATTTCTTATAACAGTCAACAACTGATTATACCTTCTGCCGGATGGAATCAGCAGCATGCTGTACACTATGGGCCATAATCCCATAATGTTCCAAAGAGATACAATCACTCGATTCGGTTGGAACCCATCGTCCCCAATTAAGTAACAAAGCTTCTTCAGAAGATACATGTCTGTTGACTGCAAAGAAAAAATCAAGATTGATGATCTATTTCAGCTAAATGAATCAAACGAACACGAGCAGGGCATGTTTGTGTTCGTTCGGTAACATTTTAACCACGCACACGATTGAACACAAAGAATGAAATGAACGGGGTTCCTTGTTCGTGTTCGTGTTCGTTTGTTAACAATGAACGTGTACATGTTCGTTCATTAATGGTGTAAATGAACGTTCACGAACGTAAACCAACATAACCGAATGAACATAAGTACATAACTAAGTAAACACCAATTAAAAGTAAACATAAATATCAATCTATTGGGCATAAAAAAGTTAGGGGCTCTTTGTTTAGCTCTTAACGAGGATCTTAGCGATTCAAACTTTTACTGGTCCAACAGTTAATGGTTCATACTGTTTGTTTCGCGAGCAGATGTCTGAATGGTTAAGCATTATACTGAGTCTGAATGGTTAGGGCCTCTAATCTAAATCGGTTAGACATTTGCCTCTGAACGGTTAAGCATTATACTGCTCTTTTTAATGGTTCAGATTTCTTATTGGTTTAGCAGTTAACCATTCAGAATGTTGCCAAACAATCGTTAATAAAGTAGACAAAATTAAAAATAAGGATATTTTAACTTCATAAAACTAGACTATGCTGTAATGGGTCTATAAGTTTAAGTGAAATTTGACTATTTCAGTAAAACTGTAAAAAAAAAAAAAAAATCAATACCGGAGTTTGGTTAGGGGCGAGGTTAAAAACATAATACAAGAGTCCACCCCACAGCAAAAATATCAAAAACGACGTCGTCCCGCCGCCGCCACCACCACCCATCTCACCGTCAATTTCGATACTACTTTCTTGTTCCAAATTAGAATCTTGTGATTTCTTCGTATCTAACGAATTCCAACAGATTTGAAAGCAAACCCTTTTGGTCAAATGTGGAAATTGACTTATTGCATTGTTGAATTGCAACGAAGGAGTGAAATTGGAGGGGTTTAAATAGGGGGGTTTGAGTTTAGGGTTTTGGGATTGGAGTGAAGGGAAATTGCAGGAAATTGGGGTTGTTTGGGCAAACATTGTACAAGTATTGATGCGGGATGTACAAGTGGTGTATGGGTGAAAGTATATCCGTTACAGTGGCGATGGGGTTGGGGATGTGGTGTTGTTGAGGTTGACGATGGTTCCAAATTATCCACGTCATTGCCGGCATGGTTTCTAATTTTTAACTACACGGTAGTAGATTCTTCCGAGGATATGTTTGTTTTAGGCTTAACTAGTATTTTGCCCGCCGCGCGTTGCGGCGGCGCGCGACGAATGGAAACGTGTAAGAACACATGATTCGTAAAACGCAATGTGTAAAAGACAACTATAAAAAAGTGTAAAACATAATGCGTAAAAGACAATTATAAAAAAAAAAATGTGTAAAACACAAAGGTAGACATGAAGTGTAAAAACCAATGCCTAAGACATTTCATAAAGCACAATGCATTGGCATTTGCAAAAATAAGAGTAGGAGTCTAGGGGTTACAATTGTAATTTTATAAAGTCGAGTGGGTGTAAAAATGGAGTAATAATGCAACGGGTAAAAACACAAAGTCTAAAACTTAAGGGAAATAGAAGTAGCAGGCTAAAAAATATAAAGTATAAAAGTAGAGGGGTGGTAGTGAAAATATGTAAAAGTTGAGGGGTGGTGGCGGAAAAGCGTTGAGGGGAAGGGTAAAGAAAGGCAAAGTGTAAAAGTAGAGGAGTTGTGACGGAAATGTGTAAAAGATGAGGGGGATGGTGAAGGAAATGTAAAAGTAAAGGGGTGGTTGTGTAAGTGTGTAAAAGCTGAGGAGTAATGATAGAAAAGCAAAGTATAGAGGTGCTTTTGGTAAAGTTTGAAAGATAAGGACACGGTTGTGAAAATTCAAAGTAGAGGGGGTGGTTGTGACAAAGTTTAAAAGATGGAGGGTCCATGGTATAAAAACCACCGATTTTCTTCTTTAAGATAGTTAGTAATATGTTTACGTCACATCAAGACGTAAGCGTCCTTACAAGTTGGTATGTTGGTTAGTCAGTTTGTTTCTCTCCTTGAGGTTCCAAGTTCAACTCCCACTAGCATCACTTTGAAGGATATTGGTGGTGACAATGAAGTTTAGAACTAGACCTCTCTGAAGGTCACCAGTTCGAAACCGAGCCGAACTGGGGTTTACCGCAGTGGGCCTTCGGGCAGGCGGGTTTTCCCCGAAACTGGTGGCTCGGGTATGCATCCAACTCTGACCGTTATGGAGGAGGGGATGCATTTGCTCGATTGAGGGCATCCCCGGATGCTTATCCGGTGATTTAGTTGGCCGTTCAAAAAAAATAATTAAGACGTAAGCAGTGAGTTTTAACTAACTACTCATTTAAAGATGACGTTGTGGTTAGTATTTAAAAAAAAAGAACGTGTGTACATGTGATTGGTGGAGTGTAGTGACCGTATCTCTCCTTTGTGTTACTAGACGTTAAGGGGGTACCGTATCCCTTCTTTGTGTCTGGTGTTTTTATAGTGTTTAACACCCCACAACAACTAGCCTTGATAATTATATGAAATCGATCACGAGAAAACATAGTGAATGTATATATATATATATATATATAGGGTTGGGTTCTTTGCAGTACCAACACTTTAATCAGAACTATTAAGAACCATTTTGAGCCATAGATCTTTTAATCAATGGATGGAAATATATTACGGTATAATTGTAATTAAAAGAAAAATTAAAGTCAATTTAAAATGGTATAAGGGCATTATCGTAACAAACAATTTTTGGAAAAACAAATCTCCTATATTATCGTTCCTAACTCATTTTTTTTGTCAATTAATTATTTTTAAGTTTATTTTATGTGTCAATTAATTATTTCTAAGCTTACTTTATTTTTCTTTGAACATTGAGTCGGTTAAAAAGAAAACTATTGTAAAAAGCAAAAGATACAATACTTACATATATGTAAATCTATGTTTATATTAGTTTACAGATATGAAGTAATTTACATAGCGTGTAACTTAAAAAAACATATTCCTTGGTAAAAAAACAGTAAAATTTGTCAACGAATAGAATATAACCTCTTTTAAGTAATGTATTACATATATGAATATCATATGTTAAAAAAAAAAAGCAAATTTACATATATGTAAATATGTGGAATACACATAGGTAACTTAAAACAACATATATGTAAATATGTGGTATACACATATGTAACTTAAAAAACACATTACTTTATCAAAGAAAAATAAAAAGTTTAAAGCACCAACAAACAATGAAAAGTTAGTGTAAAAATCTGGACTACAAACAAAAAATTGAATGTATATTCATGATATCTTACGAGATTTGTAATGTATAAATATACAACACCATTATTTTTTCTTCGATAGTATCGTACATGTGTAAATTTTTAATAAAAGTGATAATTAGTAGGATGAAACCACTCAAATTATTTTGTTTTTTTTTTTCCTTCTTCAAATCTAGATCTAAATTAGAAAGGAGATAATTTAGGAATTATTGGATAACATCAACTGCTTGTTAAGTAGTAGAGATATTTAAGGAGATTTTAAATCAAAAGACATATTGGAATACTCAAAATTACGTTGATACCCTTTGTTAAGAATATAAAAAGGATATTAAATTAAAATAAATGATTGGTTGTAAACAGTTCTGTAAGTTCTGAAAAAATAAATGGTTCTGAAATGATCTCCACCCTATATATATATGTGGGAAGGTTTATTGGGGAACACTAAAAAAGTGGGGAACAGCAGGGAACCAGCTCAAACGAACTCCGATTGGACTCATTCCAGCGGCGTTGGAACCGGCTCGTCGAACCCTAACTAAGATCTCTTAACCTAAAACCTAAATCCTAACTCCTAAACTCTAAACCCTAAAGCTAAAAAATACGGCTAAAACCTAAGCTAAACCGTAAAATCTAAACTATAAACCCTAAAAGCTAAACCCTAAAGGCTAAACCTAAAGCTAAACCCTATAGCTAAACCCTAAAGCTAAACCCTAAACCCTAAAGCTAAACTCTAAACCCTAAGGCTAAACCCTAAGGCTAAACCCTAAAGCTAAACCCTAAAAGCCAAACCCTAATATATTTAGGGTTTAGGGGTTATGATTTAGGGTTTAGGGTTAAGAGATCATAGTTAGGGTTCGACGAGACGGTTCCAACGCCGCTGGAATGAGTCCAATCGGAGTTCGTTTGAGTCGGTTCCCCACTGTTCCCTACTTTTTTAGTGTTCCCCAATGAACCTCACACACTATATATATATATGGAGAGGATCATGAGAAAACTATATCTAAATGAGAAAACTAGAAAACTAACTAAAAAAACTTAAAAAAAGCCAAAAAACAGACCAATTTTTTTTTACAATTTTTATTAAAAAATCGCTACTTTTTATATATAAAAAAAGTTTTTCAAAAAAAAAAATATTTGTTGTACTGCACATGTGCATTATATGTGATTATATGTGTACTACACATGTGCACTATATCCGTAATAGTGCACATGTGTAATACAACAATTTTTTTTTTATTTTTTTTTTAAAATTTTTTTTCCATGTATAAAAACTATCGATTTTTATAAAAAAATGTTAAAAAAAAGTGGTATGTTTTTTTTATGCTTTTTTAGTTAGTTTTTTGGTTTTCTCATTTAAACTAGTTTTCTCATGATCCATCCCCTATATATATATATATATATAGGGCAATGATAAATCGAAAACCCACTCCAGATGACTAAACCCTGAAAACCATTAATCACCGTTGATCAAACTAAATGAATGGCTGAGGTTAACTTTGAGCCATGAGTTACTTTAGTTCCCCTTTTTCTGTATTTTTTAATATATTCATTGTACCTTAAGGGTAATATGGGAAACATTTTTCATCTCTTACTTACAATTACTTACAAGAAAGACAAAAGTCTGCATGATCACAGAACTCTCAAAGTCGGCGGCATTATTACACTCAGTACTTCACTCTTCGTCATTTCAAAAACCTCAAAACATCAAAACACATTCTCTCTCTTCCCAAAATCTTCATCAAACCTTCTCATCTATAACCAAATCACCGGAGATATTCAACTATACCCTCAATCACCGGCCAAAAATCGCTTAAAGATCTTCAAAATCGCCGTAGAATATCAACGATCGCCGGAGATATTCAACAATCACCGGAGAATTTCAACAGTCACCGCCGGAAAAAAATCAGGCTAAAAACGAGGGGGTTTCAGTTGCGTCGCTTCTTTGTTGACTAAAATCATCAACTTTGTTTTAGCTATTCAGAATTAGGGAGTTTTATAATAGAGATTATAGGGTTTTTTAAGACTTTTCAAAATGCTCGATTGCTTTATACCCATTTGGGTTTTCTTAATGACAGGTACCGTTAGGGTTTTTTGTTTGTTTTAAATAATCTCACTTGTTAAAAAGAAAGTTGATAATTTTAGCTAGTTATGAATTTTCTTTTAGAGATCCAGATTTGGGATGTGTGAAAATAAAGACTATAAACTTTTAAACAGTTTTCAAAGTGCTCGGTTGTAACACCCGTTCTTATAATTTAAGGTTTAACGTATTATTTACGAAAAACAGTCATGTAATTAAGATTACATATGCATTGGAAATTACGGGTTTATTAAAACTTTTTACAATTTAAAAAGTATACAACATATCATGTGTACGTTCTTCGTTTAACATAATAACGATACATAGTGCGGAAGCTTATTCTTGGTCGTGTTCGGTTCTTCAATGAGCTTGATCTTCATCCGGGACATTCCCAACATTACCTAAAGTCAAAACCACTTAAAATGTTAGTTTTGACATTGATATATCGCGTATAAACGAGTTCTAGCATCGATTTAAAAAAATTAAAATAAAATTTCAAAACTGATCCTGTCGCGTGTCGCGGCAGGATCCATCCGTTTTGTCGCGTGGCGCGGGAGCCCCCGCGTGTCGCGCCATCTTCTATGTCTTCCTCCGCGTGGCGCGGAAGAACACGATTTCCAGCAAGTGCAGGTTTAAATCCTGCATTTCTGCCCAGCTCCGAAAATTACCAAAATTCTAACTTTAAAAGGGCATAACTTTTTACTCGCTAGTCCGTTTTAACCGATTCTTTTTCCTACGCGTCCGTAATTTAATTCTCCATCTTATGGAGTTAAAATCCGACATCCGGATTAACATAATTTCAGACTTTTAAGTCTTCGGCTTACTACCCTTTTTACCAAATATTGACCCGTTCATGATTTTATCACATCAACATGTTTATTTGACCTTTAAACTCTTGAAATTCATTATTTCAATATCTCCTATCATATAAATCTCAAATCACGGGTTTCTTATATGATAAAACCCCGTTTACGCTTAAATGCTTGTTTTGACCCGTTAAGGGTATTTGCGCATTTTAGTCTAAAACTTGTGCCTTTCTTTTGTCGCTACAAAAGTTCCAAATCTAATTAACTACAAATATTCCACCACAACTATTTTGTGGTGGATTTTATCATGATGAACCCCTTATTCCCAATTTTACCCATCGGTTGGTCATTTTACGCAAATGACCATTTTTGAGCATTTGACCCGCAATTGTGCATTCCTATGACCTTTATTCATGTCTAATGATTCCATAATCTTTATGCAAGTTCCTAAACGACCCCTATGAGTCGTTTGCCCAATATACCCTTCAAGGGTGTTTTGGTCAACTTTAGTCCCTCACTTCACGACGAAGGACTTTCGCTAAGTATTTTGACCAAAATTGTATGTTTAACCAAAAAGCTTAATTATACGTACCTGGCTCGGGTCAAAGTATTGACCCGTTTACTTAACTTTTGCTTTAAACCTTTATAGTTAAAGCAACGCAAGCTTATGTTATTCCCTGTGATTACAAAGCTCAACAAGCGATTTTCAAATGTTATTGTCAAATGGCGTTACCCACACCCATTGACCTATTTAGTCTAATTGACCATTTGTCCGTATGAGATGGTATCTAAGTACCATTTCATCCCCTTTAACCCTATCCCGGTTTTCCTTGAACTTGTTTTACTTAAAACCTTTTTTGTTTGTTCTTCATTACATGACTAATTTACCATTTTACCCCTTTTTCCATAACTCATGATTTCTTACCAATTTCCCTCGTTCCGAATCTTATTGAATCGTGTCAGAACATTCTATACCAACCACTTAGTAGCATTCAAATACAATACTTGCAATTATGTAATTTGTACATAATGTAAAGGGGCGTAAGCTCTACTTACCTCGCATCCGAATACGCTTTCTTCTCATGCTTGATTAGTTTGACCGCTTCTTTCCCAAGCCTCCACCTAGCTCGTTAGGCGACAAACTATCATCATTCACAAGGTGGTTAGATTAGTCATAAAAATCACGACTATTCCACCTCACTTATTTCCTATGCCGAAGCTACTATTCGACTTCATGATTAGTTAACTTAACTTATCTAAAGTTAACTACTTTCAATCGCATGGTTTACGACATTAAGTCTAAATCAACATAGTATTTAGAACTCTTATCACTTCATATCACGCGTAATTGCCATATCATTCGAATACGCGTTTTTTCTCAAAATTTCAATACTTTAGTTCTTATTTAGGCATTTTAACAAACACCTAATGTGCATAATTTCACATATTTACTAACTAGTTTATAATTAGTTATTTTCACCAAGATTTACATAACAATCAAACCTCTAAGTCTAGTGTTCATGAATTACATCAAGAACTTATATTACAACAATCAATTTTTTTCATCAATTTAACACTCTAATCCGAGTGTTCATCATATTGTCATAAAACCCACTTAGCACATAATAGGGTAATTACCAAATCCCTAGTTTTGACAACAATTCATCAAATTTTCTACTAGGGTTTGTTTCTAAACCAAGATATAATCACAATAACACTCATAGATTCAACATTCATTCCAGAATTTCTACTAATTAAGCTTTACCCAAAAATCAAACATCACCAAATCTGAAATTGCAACTTACCTAGTGTTAGACAAGTGTAGGTGATCAAGATTTTTGATTCATGCAGCGATTACATGCCCAATTCACCCTTCAATTGATCAGATTAGATGAAATGAGGGTTTGGGGTTTCTTCCCCTCTCCTGGTCGCTCCCAAGCACGTACACACTGATGTGTGTGTGTGTTTGATTTGTTTTATTTTTATAAAAATCAAGTTTGGCCATTTATACAAAATCAGCCCCTTTAGTTTATCTTTTTAGACTAATGCACATCAAGCTAACTTCTTTCATTTAATTACAAGACTTGTACTAGGTTATTTATTTCCTAGTTACTTTATCTTGTTCACAACCCGTTTTATTTTAAGTCCCGTTAAATCTCGGGCCTTTTTATAAACTTTGCTTTCTCAAAGTATTTCTCATCCTTTTAATATATATATTAGATTTATTTATTTAAATCCCCTAATTTACCGGGTAAGTTTTACCACTTACTGTATTTTACCCGTCCTGTAGTATTAACGTGGTTTGATTACCAAACCCGTTTTCGGGGTGTTACAAGTCTACCCCCCTTAAAGAGGTTTCGTCCTTGAAACCTTTTCTTACATAATTCATTGAGTTTAACTCAATGTATTCGATCCGACAAATATTTTAAACATTATATACTTTTATCTAATAGTTAGTATTACCAGAAAAGTATGGTAACATCTTTTTGGTTACTAATTGTCTACATAACTCATACGACATAGTGCAACTTGAAATAACGTAATCTCGTTATTTCCACTAATTTAGTTAACTTAGCGATATCCATAGCTTTCATATACTATCGAATTTCCTTATGAATCCGTTATTTTGACCCGTTTAAAGGTCTTTAGTGAAATCTTTCACTTTTAGCAACAATTTCTTTTGTTTTCAAATTCATTTATTCGGTTCAGTTATACCGAATCCACCGCTTACAAGCAACCAACTTACTTAAATGACCTTAACCAGTCTCACTAACTAGACTTATTAGTCCAGTTGCTTTTTACCGCTCGCTTGGTGATAATGTGATTCCACTTCACATTGCATTTCTTGACCGTGATCGTGTCACGTCATGTTTAATTTATATCAACCTTTCATTTTCGAAAATACCACTTTTTCGAATATATCGTCTTGCACCTATCGATGTTAAGACCCATACTCTTTGATATTTGTTATTTCCAAATTCGTCTTATAGTATTTATATTTGTTAAAACGTTGTTTCTTACTAAAACTGAATTTTAGTTTAATGTTTTTCCTTTTAACTATGTCAATTACTCATATTAAGGAAATTGACAACCCGTAATTTATTCTTTTCCGTTCTCATTTTACGCGGGGAATCATAACTAGTTCCCTTGCTTTACACTATTGACTCGTAGGTTCTTTCACTTAGCCTCATAGACTATTTCTTTAAATTTTTCACCTTTTTAAGGTGAGACATTAACAACTCGTTTCCTTCTCTTTATGACCCGAGGGTCTTTTTGGTCTCGTAGACCTTAACACTGTGTTTAATCCCGTGTAGATCATCTTTTATTCTTGTCTATATTCAAATGTATAAATACATATATAGCTTCAAGGCATCTCTTATTATGTTTGGAATCGTTTATTTTCGCTCTTGAACTTCAATTGACCTTGACCGTAGTCTAAGGCTTCATTTGTTTACTTCCGGACTAATCCTCCGACTTTATGACTTCTGACGTTATTTACGCGTAAGTTTGTTCTACGCTTACCGTTTCCCGGCTCATACTTATACTTCTATACAACCCATTACCCGGGTTCTTTTATCTTAACGTTCTTAACGCCCATAACCCTTTTACATAGGTTAGTTAACATCTCACACTTTTACTTATTCAGTCCGTGCCTACTTACATTAGCAAGCGTCATCATTTATTTAATTCGTTTGACTTGTTCGTGTGAAATTTCATCACTGGTGAACGTCAAATTTCATTCTTTGTTCGACCCGTTCGACTTTTAACTAGTCGAACAATTTTTTTTTATCAAAATTTATGTTTGCGAAAATTCTTGTCATCTTTTAGTCATGACTCATATTCCGAGTCTTTTGACTTTCTATTTCGCGTTCCTGTTTCTCAGTCTACGCATGCGTTTAAATCCTTACCCACCAACCGGGTGTTTTACCGAAGTCGTTATTATTGCAATCCTTACAGTATGCATTATGACTTCGTTTCGCTTTTATATTCCTACTTTGTTCTCAAATTTGGTGTTTTACAAAATCGGCCCGTTAAGAGTCATATTTGCATTCTCCGGGTTCGAGTGTAAGCACACCCCTCCCAATTGCATACCTTAATCCTTTTTCATTAATCTTTGTCCCTTCACTCGGGCTCATCATCCTAATGTAATACGCTTTCGTCACCCGGCTGTGCGTTTACATTATTATCAAATATTTTGCTCATTTGATTTATTTGGGTACTTTTAAGTTAGTCCCATTCACCCCGTCCGTACTACATCGGATGTAAACGTGTCCGCCATAAGAAGTTCATGGTATCATATGTCACTACTTACTTGGCCAGAGTAAGCGATTGACACATGACACACATGACCTTTTTATAGTTTTCACATCACGCCCTATGTAAGTAACGCCTCTATTTGTTTCTCTTGGAAACAATATCCCGAATACATTTTCTATTCGGGGTTTTCCAAGTTTTTTTTAATCTACACATGCAACTTTCAATTTCTACTTATTTGTTGCATATTACTATTTGTGCGATTATTTAAAATGTGCACCTGGTAATGTTTGCCCCGACGGGCGTTCCTTGCCATTAACCTTGTTCGCGGTCGTTACGCGATTTAGTCCTCGGTGAGCATGCTCCTCTTGTCATACTTCGGACCGTTCCATCATCATATCCACAATTCGTTTGACTCTCGTCGTCTTCAAACGCGAGTGTCCTTCAATTAAAACATTCACAAAAGTTAGTAACGTCAACTTCAATAATCGCCCGTATTATAATACAAGACTTTTTCTACTATACGCGTCAACGCGCGTATTTTCGTCAACTATATCAATCATTTTAATTGGGGTAACGTGTATCACACGATAGCCCTATGTGTTGTTTACAACACTTTAGCATGCTAAACGATTAATATACATGCACTTACCGGATTTGCGATCAAGCCTTGAACCGAACACCAATCTTTATTAAGAGCATAAGGTTTAAGTCCAAGCATAGTTTTCTCACCATACTTGAATCTCTTAAACCAAGGCTCTGATACCAACTTGTAACACCCGTTCTTATAATTTAAGGTTTAACGTATTATTTACGAAAAACAGTCATGTAATTAAGATTACATATGCATTGGAAATTACGGGTTTATTAAAACTTTTTACAATTTAAAAAGTATACAACATATCATGTGTACGTTCTTCGTTTAACATAATAACGATACATAGTGCGGAAGCTTATTCTTGGTCGTGTTCGGTTCTTCAATGAGCTTGATCTTCATCCAGGACATTCCCAACATTACCTAAAGTCAAAACCACTTAAAATGTTAGTTTTGACATTGATATATCGCATATAAACGAGTTCTAGCATCGATTCAAAAAAATTAAAATAAAATTTCAAAACTGATCCTGTCGCGTGTCGCGGCAGGATCCATCCGTTTTGTCGCGTGGCGCGGGAGCCCCCGCGTGTCGCGCCATCTTCTATGTCTTCCTCCGCGTGGCGCGGAAGAACACGATTTCCAGCAAGTGCAGGTTTAAATCCTGCATTTCTGCCCAGCTCCGAAAATTACCAAAATTCTAACTTTAAAAGGGCATAACTTTTTACTCGCTAGTCCGTTTTAACCGATTCTTTTTCCTACGCGTCCGTAATTTAATTCTCCATCTTATGGAGTTAAAATCCGACATCCGGATTAACATAATTTCAGACTTTTAAGTCTTCGGCTTACTACCCTTTTTACCAAATATTGACCCGTTCATGATTTTATCACATCAACATGTTTATTTGACCTTTAAACTCTTGAAATTCATTATTTCAATATCTCCTATCATATAAATCTCAAATCACGGGTTTCTTATATGATAAAACCCCGTTTACGCTTAAATGCTTGTTTTGACCCGTTAAGGGTATTTGCGCATTTTAGTCTAAAACTTGTGCCTTTCTTTTGTCGCTACAAAAGTTCCAAATCTAATTAACTACAAATATTCCACCACAACTATTTTGTGGTGGATTTTATCATGATGAACCCCTTATTCCCAATTTTACCCATCGGTTGGTCATTTTACGCAAATGACCATTTTTGAGCATTTGACCCGCAATTGTGCATTCCTATGACCTTTATTCATGTCTAATGATTCCATAATCTTTATGCAAGTTCCTAAACGACCCCTATGAGTCGTTTGCCCAATATACCCTTCAAGGGTGTTTTGGTCAACTTTAGTCCCTCACTTCACGACGAAGGACTTTCGCTAAGTATTTTGACCAAAATTGTATGTTTAACCAAAAAGCTTAATTATACGTACCTGGCTCGGGTCAAAGTATTGACCCGTTTACTTAACTTTTGCTTTAAACCTTTATAGTTAAAGCAACGCAAGCTTATGTTATTCCCTGTGATTACAAAGCTCAACAAGCGATTTTCAAATGTTATTGTCAAATGGCGTTACCCACACCCATTGACCTATTTAGTCTAATTGACCATTTGTCCGTATGAGATGGTATCTAAGTACCATTTCATCCCCTTTAACCCTATCCCGGTTTTCCTTGAACTTGTTTTACTTAAAACCTTTTTTGTTTGTTCTTCATTACATGACTAATTTACCATTTTACCCCTTTTTCCATAACTCATGATTTCTTACCAATTTCCCTCGTTCCGAATCTTATTGAATCGTGTCAGAACATTCTATACCAACCACTTAGTAGCATTCAAATACAATACTTGCAATTATGTAATTTGTACATAATGTAAAGGGGCGTAAGCTCTACTTACCTCGCATCCGAATACGCTTTCTTCTCATGCTTGATTAGTTTGACCGCTTCTTTCCCAAGCCTCCACCTAGCTCGTTAGGCGACAAACTATCATCATTCACAAGGTGGTTAGATTAGTCATAAAAATCACGACTATTCCACCTCACTTATTTCCTATGCCGAAGCTACTATTCGACTTCATGATTAGTTAACTTAACTTATCTAAAGTTAACTACTTTCAATCGCATGGTTTACGACATTAAGTCTAAATCAACATAGTATTTAGAACTCTTATCACTTCATATCACGCGTAATTGCCATATCATTCGAATACGCGTTTTTTCTCAAAATTTCAATACTTTAGTTCTTATTTAGGCATTTTAACAAACACCTAATGTGCATAATTTCACATATTTACTAACTAGTTTATAATTAGTTATTTTCACCAAGATTTACATAACAATCAAACCTCTAAGTCTAGTGTTCATGAATTACATCAAGAACTTATATTACAACAATCAATTTTTTTCATCAATTTAACACTCTAATCCGAGTGTTCATCATATTGTCATAAAACCCACTTAGCACATAATAGGGTAATTACCAAATCCCTAGTTTTGACAACAATTCATCAAATTTTCTACTAGGGTTTGTTTCTAAACCAAGATATAATCACAATAACACTCATAGATTCAACATTCATTCCAGAATTTCTACTAATTAAGCTTTACCCAAAAATCAAACATCACCAAATCTGAAATTGCAACTTACCTAGTGTTAGAAAAGTGTAGGTGATCAAGATTTTTGATTCATGCAGCGATTACATGCCCAATTCACCCTTCAATTGATCAGATTAGATGAAATGAGGGTTTGGGGTTTCTTCCCCTCTCCTGGTCGCTCCCAAGCACGCACACACTGATGTGTGTGTGTGTTTGATTTGTTTTATTTTTATAAAAATCAAGTTTGACTATTTATACAAAATCATCCCCTTTAGTTTATCTTTTTAGACTAATGCACATCAAGCTAACTTCTTTCATTTAATTACAAGACTTGTACTAGGTTATTTATTTCCTAGTTACTTTATCTTGTTCACAACCCGTTTTATTTTAAGTCCCGTTAAATCTCGGGCCTTTTTATAAACTTTGCTTTCTCAAAGTATTTCTCATCCTTTTAATATATATATTAGATTTATTTATTTAAATCCCCTAATTTACCGGGTAAGTTTTACCACTTACTGTATTTTACCCGTCCTGTAGTATTAACGTGGTTTGATTACCAAACCCGTTTTCGGGGTGTTACAAGTCTACCCCCCTTAAAGAGGTTTCGTCCTTGAAACCTTTTCTTACATAATTCATTGAGTTTAACTCAATGTATTCAATCCGACAAATATTTTAAACATTATATACTTTTATCTAATAGTTAGTATTACCAGAAAAGTATGGTAACATCTTTTTGGTTACTAATTGTCTACATAACTCATACGACATAGTGCAACTTGAAATAACGTAATCTCGTTATTTCCACTAATTTAGTTAACTTAGCGATATCCATCGCTTTCATATACTATCGAATTTCCTTATGAATCCGTTATTTTGACCCGTTTAAAGGTCTTTAGTGAAATCTTTCACTTTTAGCAACAATTTCTTTTGTTTTCAAATTCATTTATTCGGTTCAGTTATACCGAATCCACCGCTTACAAGCAACCAACTTACTTAAATGACCTTAACCAGTCTCACTAACTAGACTTATTAGTCCAGTTGCTTTTTACCGCTCGCTTGGTGATAATGTGATTCCACTTCACATTGCATTTCTTGACCGTGATCGTGTCACGTCATGTTTAAATTACAAAACCTGTGATCAACTATGCTTACAGATTAAAATACATCTTATTTTATTGATGTTGATTACAAAAAAAAAATGCAGCTAAAAAGGTTCGTGATACCCCGGTGCTTGAGAAGCGCAAAAACAGGCAACAAATATGTACGTAACTACTTTGAATTCATTACATGTTTGTTGTCATGTTTATGTCTAATTTCCATAAGCTTTCTAAAAATAGTGACACCTGATACTAATACATGCAGACCAGCAATGCGGACAAGGGGAGCTAAAAAAGGTTTAAATTTAGTCTTTTTTTTTGTTAAGACATATTTTGTAAAGGTTGTTAGTAGTTCGTGATTTATATAAAACTTGTACAAATGTAGTTAAGGAAGCGCATTGTGACGAGAAGGTACACAGAAGAAAGCTAATTAGTACGTAAAAGCATTTTTTTCTTTTGATTGTCTTATAGTTATGTTTTATATAAATAATAAAACAAATATGGTGCCTCAGTTTCACCAGACAGTGACTTGGACACCCCCATGGAAAACATGGAGAAAAGAAAAAAATGTACATTTTTTAATGTATGGAACTTTTGGTTATATCTTTCTTGAATCTAATATTTGTGTACATGACTTTGTAAAACATTTGTAAGGTGACGGCGATCAGGACGGGCCGGCAACACGTACGAGATGAGGTACAAAACTGTACTAGACGTGAACTTTGGGAATCTAAATAAATATATGTTTCGATACTTGGCTTCGGTACTTTAATGCTAATTGTTTACAAAAGTTTATATTTACAGCTCAACAATCACATGTGGATAGCAAACCAAAGAAAAATGTCAAAAGGAAACGAATAAGTATGTACACACCCCACTACTAGTTTCCTTCTTTATAAAATATGAAAATCGTAACCGAAAGCTGTTATCTTAGTTTCAGCAGATGGTGACTCAGAGATGACTGCAGATACAACTCTGCCAATACAGGATGCAATTGGTGTAAAAAAAAACAAAAAAAAGTAAAACATGAACGGGTGAAAACCCGAAGTGTCAAACACGCAAAAACGACGCATAAGTGGGCTAAAATAAAAACACGTTCGTCACCTATGCAGTTGTAAAAATGCATCAAGTCTCTAACGAGAAACCAAGAAGAAGACGTTAAGAGGATGGGTTTTGGAAAAATGTTGTCATTCAACATCAGTGGGATACCTGTGAAACTTGCACACTATGTTGTGGACCACTTTAACCCGGAAGAAATGGCTATTGAGATGCCATGTGGGTCAATAGATGTTGATGTTGAGTTTGTATATGACCTTCTAGGAATTCCTAATAAGGGCATAGACATGCAAACTGTAACAGCATATTCAAAGCTTGATGTTGCTGTTGAGGCATGGAGGAAACGATATCGTAAATGATTTGTGGCACCGACGAATCTGGCACAATCTATACTCACAAGTGATGAAGCCAATTCTTTTAATTTCCGACTGGACTTCCTGATGCTATTCTTAACCGTCATGGTTGAGTGTAACAAAAATGGGCGAATGAAAGAGTGGATTTTGAAAAGTTTTACTGGAGATACAGATTTCAGTAAAATAAATTGGTGTGCCTATCGGATCCAACAAATTAAATCATGTGAAGATGGATGGAAGAGTTCTGATCCTGAATCTCCATTTTCCGGACCACTCACACTTTTGGCTGTAAGTGTTTTGTGTAACAAAACTTACTAACAATATAGGCATACAACATTTGTTTAGTTATCTTAACACTTTGTTGTTGTTGTTTTTTTTTTTTTTGCCGTTACACAGCTACTATATGTCGACAGAGTTAAATGCACAGGATTTCCAGTTGACCGGACAATACACCCAATCATATTCTGGAACAAACACGAACTGACAAAAAGAGAACGTTTGGAGATAAAAAAAGGTGGCTTTGGTGGAGAGGATTTGCATGAAGTTGCTGTGGTTCGACGGGATCCAAGTAAAACTGAGTTACATGCTAATGATGAAGTTCTGAGTGTAAGATTAATAATTATAACCAGTTACAAAATAATTATGTTCTTTCAAAAATTAGTTAAAAACCGTATTTTATAACTTTGTTTGTAGAATGAGATTGCATCTATAGAAAAACATTTGGATGTGATGGAAGCAAAAAGAGTTACGGTGGAAACAAAATTGGATGTGGTGTTCAATGCTCATCCACACAACAAGCAAGTTAAAAAATTGATACAACGCTTTGAGAAAATTGTACACTCAAGAAAAACAAGGATATGGCTGTCGCCTGATTCCCCAAGGAAAAAAATTACTGAGGTCCTCATGTCACTTAACAAAACAGTGCAAAACCCAGATAATGATTACACAGAAGGTAAAACGGATAACGGATAAATCACTACCTTGAATATGTATTAAGTTTTTCTACAAACTGTAACTAATTTGAATTTTTTTTTAAATGCAGACCCTGAAGATGATGCCGCAACAGCGGCTGAAGTGGCAAACATCAATGGTATGACCTTTTTTACAAACACATTTAGCTTTTTTTTTCATTCCAATAATCGTTTACACGAAAAAAGTATTCATGTGTATTTGTAGCTCAAATATAGAGTGCGAGATAACTTTTTTGGTAATACTTACTGGAACAAAGGAAATTGTGAAACGAATTTGGAAACAAGAATGTACTTATCGCACTTCGTTCAGATTCGTTGAGCCCAAAAACTGTTTCTTACGTTCTTGATATTCAATCAATTTACTCCTACACGTTAACATTTAATTTAAAAGATGGATTAACAAGGTCCATTTTGATTACATTTCCCCGAAAAATAACAGTACCATTAAAAAGGCCTATGTGTAGTACTTCAAAACTTTAGTGTACATTTTATGGATCATGATCATGTACTGACTCTTTAAAACCAATCATTTATAACACAAAATAATGATAATTGACAGATTCGAATAAACACAATCATGGGAAAGTGCGAAATAAAAAACGCAGTGCGGCGACTTATAATTTACTGAAAAAAGGTAAGGTGCACAAAAATATCATACACGGACGTGTGATAATAAGCTGTATAAAAAGCTCATTTGGGTTGATTGGCACATCTAAATCTTTTTAATACTATTTTTTTAAACGTATGTAGCATCTGGCAATGATCGGGGGAATGGCGATGGCAAGCGAAGGAAGAAAGATGTGTCAGCAAAAGGTAACTTTAGTGATGGCAATCCTAACAAAAACGTTATGTGTGGAAAAGCTAACTTTAATTTCTTTATTTGAAATAGAAACTCCACTATAGAAACATACACGACAACATACACGTGCAGTAATTGCAGATACAAAAAATAATAAAAAAAAATAATGACATCAATCTTACATTTCTCTAGAGATAAAAAAAATGTAAAATGTTTAACTAACAATAAAGTAAACCACCTTATGTATGTCCTAAATTGCAAACTAAACGTAACATGTGTGTATGTGACCACATTTAACTAAATAGATGGGGGGTAAGGCTGACAAAACACAAGAGATGATACATGGAAAAAGATGCGGAGATGCCACTACAGAAAAAAGTGCTACATGTGGAGTCATAGGCGATGAAGAAAATGAGGCAGAACATCAAGAGACGATAACTGCAACAACAAGTAAGTTTTACATCTTACATATAACCCGTCACATGTGTACAAAAATCAAAAAAACCTGATCATACACAAACAAACTAACAGGTATGTGTGTGTGTACATGTGAATGAATATAATTAGACAAGAACAACGAAACACAAAACATGCAAGGATTGTTTGATGCGCCTACCTTTCACCTACTCACATAAGACACCGAATTAGGTAACTCATGATTCCAAAAAAAAAAAAATGAACATGTGTTATTTATGTACACAACAGATAATCCGACTTATCAAAACCAAAAAAATTTGCAGGTGATGATGTTGATGATACGCATAATACGGAAGCTTCCGTACCAACTATGATACAAAAAAGTGATGACAAAAATCAAGAAGGTAAGTTCTACAGGTTTTTTACTTGGTTCAAAAATTATAATAAACTTGGCATTTTTTTTATTAAATACTAATGAACAAAAACTAAAATTGAGCAGGGAAGGGAACGGCTGAAAATGATATCACACGTAATGCTTGGGTAAAGGAACTTGAATCAAGGCGAAGAAAACCAGTTGGTAGGTTCAACCGCTCATGTGATGACCATGAACACGAAATGGAAATCGACATTACAACGGAAGAACAACGTATTTGGGATTTTCTATTCGATGTAAAGTACTCAATGTAAGCTTCAGTTTAAAATATTAAAATACTAGTTGTTACATTATGCAAAACTTTGGTCCTCTGATAGATTAGGGAATGTTTTGCTCCAAAATAGTATGTTTTTTTTAAATAGTCTATTATGTTTTAAATGTATAACAACATATGATTTTTCACAAAACAGGACACGGGAAATGGTCATCTACTTGTCTAGCGGGGTAACAAAAAAATTTGGTCAATCTGCTGGGTAAGTTCAGCTATAAAAGATATACGTAAAACATAATAGTCCTAGTTTCTTGATATCCAGAATCTAATTTATATATCTAACATTGTCTTACGCAGAGATGTTATCTTCGAGAGTATATACGGCTTGGAAATCACAAAAACGCTGATGCGCACATTGAGGGAGGAAGTGAAGGTCTGCTCTGATGTGGTTGATGCTTGGGTAGATGTGATGAATTATGAAGAACTTGATAGAACCAGCGGCTGCCTGACGCGGATTTATTTTAGCACAACTGTCATAGTAAGTATTCATACTATATTATTTGATCTTTGTCTGTGATTTTGGATTTATTAAGTCTTTTGGAACGTTGTAAGTTTCCCTATGTAAATGCATCTTTTGAATTATTGTAATTCGGGGCTTGCACCACCTTATTGACACATCTTATTTGAAAAAAAAAACAGGACAGCTGGTTATTGACGGATTCTACTTGTGATGATGATGAACGTATGAATACGTTCGGCGAAAGGATGGTCGTAGGCGGTGCATATGAATTCATTGGGATCAAAATGATTTTCTTTCCAATCCTGGAGAATGATGAATATTACATGATTGTTTTCGATCTGGAAAACGGCGAAATAACCGTCATAGACCACAAGCCTGATTGCACACCCTTAGCTGGCATTAGGGATCATCAAGATTACTACAAAAAAGATACACCATACAAAGTGGTTAGTCATTTTCTTTTCTCATAAAACATTACGATGAAAAACAGCAACTCATACAAAAACTGATTAGTTTATTGTTTTTTAACAGAAGCATATGCTGGTCGCTTATTTGGAGCATTCCGAACATCCGTCAAAGGATAAAATTGCGCCAGCCAAGATTAAGAGGTGTGATATCCATTGGGCGACAACTGCACATCCAATGGATAGTGCAGTATTCCTTATGCACCACATGCAGAATTTGAACGGCATTAGTAAACACTTTGAATGTGGTTTTAGTAGCAACTGGAACAAAAAGAAAAAACAGATTCTTACCCTCCGAAAAAAATTGGCTACACGCATACTACTCTCTGATGTGAATGTAATGAAGGGAAAGGTTCGCGATGCTGCATTATCAGTGTAAGTTGCTGCTCCGTATGGTAATGTTGTGTTTTTTTTTTTGTGGACGGGCCTATTGTGGACAACTTAAACAATTTAAACTCGTACTTTGTCAGTTGACTGTATGTATCTAACTATTAATGTCTGTTGTTGATCTGGACAACTTAAACAATTTATGTGTACGTTTAATGTTACATTTTGGTGAACCATAAGTAAACTACTGGGAAGTTTGACTAAGATAAATATTTTCTTTTGACAAGCATAGAATAAGATGTAGTAAAAAAAGGTGTTACAAAGCAATATTTCCGGTTGATAACTTTTTTAATCAATATGTGTGTTCTTTGCTGTAATAATTAGTGTTAGTCAAGCAGCCATAATTATCATTACAAACTACTTTGTTACAAAAAAAAATACAAAAAATACCTTTCTTGGTACAAAAAACAGTACCAAAAAAAAATGTAACAGCATATATTAAATTGGGTTACCTGCTATGCAAAGCTAACTACTCCTAGTTATAATATATTTTCATAAAGAAAAACAAATACAGTCTTACAAAAATAATGCTGCCAGCTTTGAATTGTCTAATCTGCAAAAAAAGTACACGCATGTACCAACACCATATCCAAGAAATATATCATAGTACCCATTATTATTATAATATATATAAAGTAGAATCTTATATAAATGCCAGATTATGGGGAATCTAAGATGGACAGAAAGGAAGGATAGTTCTCAATTGTACTTATATCTTATCTCAATTGTAATACTCTTACTTATAGTATTTTTATAAAGAAAAAAAGTGAAGTCTTACAAATTAATTGTGCCAACTTGGAAGTGTCTAATATGCATAAGTACATACATATCGAACACCATATCCAAGAAATATATAATAGTACCCATGTCCATACCCATAGTACCCATTAATTATAATAATATATATATAAACAAAAAAAGTACAGTCTCATAAAATGCCCCATTATGGGGAATCTAAATTGGACAAAAAGAAAGCTTATCACTCATTAATGTTTACACGAAGGAAAAGACATAAATAATAAAAATAAAAATATGTGTACTTCTATCTCTATCTTATGCCCATTGTCTTTTTGTCTTATCTTTCACATTTAAAAAAAGAAAAAATGACTACTTCTATCTCTAACGATATGCATTGTTAGTATATCTCTCTCATGATTTGATAACTATAGTACACGCATTTAATAAATCTCAATTGTCTCTTTGCGGTGTAATAATAAAAATATAAAATATATATACACCAATCACATTTGGGTAAACAAAAGGAGGGAAAAATCAAAAGTTTAAAACTTTAAAGAAACTTGTAACTCGTTAAATCAAATGTAAATCTACTAGTTGAAATACATGCAATATCATATATGGGGTTTTTTGGCGAGAAAATACCAAAACCAAGGAACACCAATTATATAAGTTACATCTATAAATGAAGTCAAAATGAAGGCCACTTCTTTCCCACTTCTTTCATATGTATAATATAATTATGTTACAGACCCATATGTTACATTTCCCAATATAATTATGTTACTTGGGAATATATAATATAATTATGTTAATTGCTTTCAAACAAAAAGAAAAAGTAAAAAAAAATACTTAACTTCTATGTTGGTTAGTGTAGTACATTTGAATGTTGATGTAAACTGATGTAAACAATCTAATTAATTTATCCACCTAACATCATTTGTTTGTCTATAAATTAAGGTGAAATGTAAACATTTGTTTCATCACTTGTTCACCATAAAGAACTAAAAAAAAAACAACCTTATTATGTCTAGTCCAACATCACCAGCTAACTCAAAACGGGTTACCAAACGATTGCGGAGAACTCTTTCATTCGAACTCCAAACTCCAAAATCGGATTGCAACCCAGAGTGTTCTCAAATCACAAACACCCGTTCTATTCCATCAACGCCGCAAACTGTTGAAGAAAATCTGGCTATGGATGCTAAGCTTATAAGTGACCTCCTTACTAACACTAAACCTGAAGTAACAACACATGATGAGATGTCGCTAGATGAGGCACTTTTTGATGTTGACTGGGGATCATTTTACTTCACTACACAAGTTACCCTTGTCAAAAACTCTTCATCTGTGGTGCTCGCTGACCAAGCAAAACCAGTCAACGCCACCCAGGAGACCTCCCCGGCGGTTGATCCAAAGACTAACGATGATCCTGAAGATGATCCTATAGATGATGATTACTCTTGTTACTCTCCAAACACTCTTATCTCGTGGGCCAACCACAACCCGTGGGAGAGTGAGCTTAGCCCAGAACCACTTAGCACTGAAATTGAGTATGGCACTCCAAGAGCGTTTCTTGACTAAATAGTGGTGTTTATGTGAAGTTACTAGTATGTGTGTGAAAAAGAAAGTACCCCCATTTTCCCTCTCATATATAGGGGCTACTTTCCTTATCCTATGTTATCCTATGTACTTCACCATATCTAGTGTTAAAGTTATTATGTACTCAACTAGGGCTACTGAACTATTCTGTTAAATCTATGTTTTCAATTTATGTTATTAAAAAAATCGTGTCATTATTATATGATTTCAACAAATACTGACTTCTAAACATAAAAAAAAGTATAAGTTACACCCTTTAGGAAAAAAATAATAAATAAAAAAGAGTAACATGATCAAATCTAAAAAAGAGATTCAAGCAACCGTCAACAAAAGCACATAATCAAAAACACACATACAGCAAAAATGTACAAAAACCTTAGATAAAAAAAATGTAACACGGTACGTAAGCACGTGCACACATACAACAAAAAATGTACAAAAATCTCAGAGAAAAAAAAATGTAACACGGTACGTAAGCACATGATCACACACACGTACAGCAAAAATGTACAAAAAACTCAGAGAAAAACAAAATGTAACATGGTCAAAACATAACCAATTTATTTCTCAGATTCAACACAGGAAAAATCTACAAAAATCTAAGAGAAAAAAAAATGTAACATGGTAAAACCAAAACCAACAAATCCATAACGTAGAAAATTCTCATGTTCAACCAAACATCAATAAGTACATACTACCGAGGATAATCCAACTAAGTACCACATATTTCTTAATCTCAACAAACAATGGCAAAACCCTCAACAAACAATGCTAACAAGTAAGCTGCCAATCACTAACGCTAATATCAGTAACCATATAACCCTCTTCTTCTTCCGGATTTCTTGCTCACGGGCAAAGAGTTCAGCTTGTAGGTTATTGATGTTCCTCAAAAGACCTGGTATGATCCTAGTTGACCTTAGGCACATCGGTGGGTCGACCCAACCAATGAAAGGGCAGTTGCTATGCTACATTAAAATAATGGGCATAAAACCCGATTAGAACATACATTTACTTATTAAAACAGGGTTCAAATTTTTTACCTTAAACGGACATGAATAGAACCTTCTTCCTGGGTTGTCATCTGTCCATGATGTCCGGATGGTAGCAATCCTCCCACATGAACACCTTTTCATCTTTTTTTGAGGGGTAGATGAGGCTCAGATAGATGAATTGTAAAGAAAAAAGAGAGATAAGAAAATCATATATTTGAATATAGTTGGAGTAGTTGAAGATGGAGATAGTTGGAAGCCTATAGTTGGAATGATGATCTATGACATCCATCTAGAACAAAAGATATGTACCAAGAATTTGTGGGCCACAGTATAAACATATTCTTTTGTCATTACCCAAATCCATACACTTCTTTCTTTTTCTACTTTTTATTACTTTTTTCTTTTGTTAGCATGGGGCCTACCCATAGAAAGAGTTTTACGACCACATTTGTACTTGTATAACAGAAAAAAAAAATTCATCCCAATAAAGAAGTAACAACACACAAACTAGAGAGTTTTTTTTTTCATTACATATTACACCACAAAAAATACAAAATCATTAGACACATAAATTACTCCTTAGTTAATGTTCATAACCTGATACTTCACCTAATTTCTAATTAACCTAAAAACACACATCTTCAAAAACAAACATAATTAGAAAAACACAACAACAACAACACCTTATTTCTACTTGAGCTCCTTCATGTGAACCACTTTTTGCACTTGCATGGATTTGGTGGCACGGGGGAAACTGATATGTTTATTGGGAAATATGAATCCCACTCAATTTCACTCATCCACGAGACATCATCAACCCAATCACTGTTTTTGGAATCATCAACATGTCTCTTTGTTGGGTATATTGTAGGCTCATCGTTAGGCATCACATCAACGGTAGTGTGTGTATCAAAGCCAAAGGGTTCACCCTTGGGCACTACATTTGGCTCCAACTTAACTGTAGGGTTAACACTACGCATGTTTTTCGGTATTGCTCGCGCCATAGGCTTCACATCGGGTTCCACCTTTGGGGTCGAACAAAAGCTACTCCTCTTTCCGCGGGGGTGCCCATCAATGGTAAAAATCTTCCTAAGCGTGTGTGTGGGCATAGGGGCTAAAGGGGTTGTTTCATGTATATCGCCAACACTCACTGGAGTCGATGCATACTTTCGAAGTCTCTTCCCGACATTAATGAACTCATTTTTTCCAAGATTGAGATCGATCACCTCAGCATCCGGGACTTTGGAACCCGCGGATGGCCTCTTGTGCATTGTTATGCTTTGGGTGTGATTAGTAGTTAACAATGGTTTGTGGATGTACATATTATGTATGCTGAAACTATTTATAATGAAAAAGTAAACTTTTGGGGGTGGATGGTGGTGATTAGATATGAAAATAAATGACAAATTAAATGCATCACCAGATAAAAAGGAGAAAGTAACAAAAAGACACATCTTGTTGGGGCAGCCCATCTTGTTGTATGTATTTTATATAAAATTTGTATCTACAACTTGACCATATAAAAAGTTGTTACTTTATGTATAATATATATAATTTGTTACAATAACAAGTAATATTCATCCAGCCTTCATCCAGATATATTATCTCTTTAAGAAAAAAACGGCTTGTGTTTTATAAAATAAAAAACTACAAAAAAAAAAAAAAACTACAAAATACTATATGTGTTTAAATTTTTTTATTTGATTACTATTTTTTGTAACGAAATGGGTCATTTTCTGACTAATTATATACATAACTTGGAATAAAACAAAACCATAAAATCCATAAGATAGAAAATTCTCAGATTCAATACAGCAAAAATCTACAAAAAAACTCAGGGAAAAAAATGTAACATGGTGAAAAAAAAACCAAAAAAACCATAACATAGAAAATTCTCAGCTTCAACCAAACATCAACAAGTACATACTAACAAAAATGTCGACAAAAAATGGCAAAAACCTGAACAAACAACGTTTAGTTTTCACACAAACATTGTGCATATCATTTCATAATGCAACTAATCAATTAAACCATAGTCATTAAACTGAAAACCATCCTACATACCAAACCCACATACATCCTAACATGCAAACATATGCATCTGCATCCATTTTCAGATAATCTACACATGCAAACATGTGCATCTACAAAAAGGCAGCCCAAAAAATACAAAAGGGATGATCAAAGTTTAGTTCCGCTCCACTAAAATGGAGACCAAAAAGCTGGCGTCATACAAGTTTTCAAAACACGCACAGCACACACATCAAAATAAATACCAAATCAAGTGGAATCCTGACTCGCAGAGCTTGAGTCCTCATCCTCGTTACCCGATTTATTCTTCTTCTTTTTCTTGCAATTTCTTGAATCATGCCCAGTCACGTACTTCATACATGTTCGGCAAAGCCTTGGTGTTTTGGGAAGTTTGACAACAGAGTTGCTCGTTCCATCCTGCGATGCTCTAGACAATCGTCGACGTTTGCCGCATCCTTTGTTCCTGATCCCGTCTGGATTGTTGAGAGTTACGTCCCCATCTAAAGAAACACCAAGCAATTCTTCAACAGCAGCATAGTTATCATTCTTGGCTTCGTCATCAACTGGTCCTCCATTTAGTAACTTGCTTTTCAGTTCCTTTATCTGCTCAGCGAAAGTAGAAAGTCCTCCAACATCACTTCTTAATGCGTCTACACATTCGGTTACAATCTCAAGAATCTGACTTCTCGCAGCAGCTTGTGGACGGGTGTCAACGCCGTATCGACGCTTAATAGAAAATATACTTTTGGGAAGCACGTCCCTAGTCCAACGCTTAACAACAAACTGGGCAGGGATTTTTTTCAATATTGTTTACCCGGTAAACACAAAAGATGTGCCTACACAGATATCCAATACAGATGAAGTTGTTGCATGAACAAGAGACCGACTGATTTCTCAACTCAAGTTTAACCTACAAAAACACCAAAACACATTATTAAGCTTCTGTGAAAAAAAGCATAATGAAAGCTTAAACAAAAGATGTCATCATAAGGATACAGCACAGTTACCGTGAATGTGTTGGTTGCATTGCTTCGCTTGTCCAACTGATTCACGTAGTAAACACGAACATCATCACAATCCTCCGTGTTTAGAATGTAACAAAACAACTTCCCCTTGTATATCTCTTTTTTTACCTCTGTGAAAATTGCATGTGTGTACAGCTCAAAAGCGTGCTTCTCGATAGCTAAATCAGTAGTGTCCATGAATACACTAGATGAGGTTTTAAACTCTGCAACACGTTGCCTGTAACGCTGATTGTCTATCCTAGTTTCATAACAAAGCATGAACTGAACTAGTGTGTTAGCACTAGTAGAGTTGACCTTGAAGCTTGAGTTAGAGCTTTCACATCTTGATGTAGTCTTCATCAGACAACACATTGGGATATCACGGAAGTAGGCAGGTACCCATTGGTCCCTAATTGAGTACATATCATTCAACCAGTCGTGATCTTGTAACCCATATTCCTCCATCAAAAGTTGCCAACGCGTCTCAAATGTAGATGGTTTCATGTGAATACTCCACACCAAACGATGCATCAATGCCCTTAACTCAGAGTTTTGTAATAGGTCTCCATCAATCTATAAATAACAGGACCCCAAAGCTGTTAAAAGAGGTAACAAAATAAAAACTTCTCAAACAAGATTGATAAATTAATAAAACCTTGGTTGGAAGTTTTTTCATAATATGCCACATGCAAAGGCAGTGCCGAGCGTCTGTGAAAACCTCTGAAATGGCATCTTTCATTGAAGGGTCCTGGTCCGTCAGAACTAACTTTGGTTGCTTCTTGTGTGCCTTCAGAAATGATTCAAGTAACCACTTGTAAGACTCAGTGGTTTCATTGAATAGCAAGCCAGCACCAAATGTCACACATTGTTTATGATTATCAACACCAGTGAAAGGAACAAAAATCATGTTGTACCTGCGTGACAAAGAAAAAAAAAACAAAAGGTAATAATATGTTAAAGGGGGAAAAAAGTGCCAGTTTGCAAAACCTTACTTGTTAGTGTGATAAGTCGCATCAAAAGCTAACACATCACCAAACACCTCATAGTTTATCTTGGAAATTTCGTCTGCCCAAAAAATCGACCTCAATTGCCCTTTCTCAACCACAAACTCATAGTAAAAGTCTGGTAAGCTCTCCGATCTTTCTTTCAAATGATCTATAACAAGTTGCGCATCACGGTCACCAATATAAAGCCTAACCGACTGGCTCCAGTTCTTAAAATCAGTTGGCGTGCCACGTACGTTGTGATGTCCACCCATCAGGGACACTAAAACTCTGTGAGAAACAATTGGACCAATTCTGTTCAAACTCATGTTATGGATAAACTGTTTGGATGTAAAGGGTAGTTTCCTTGAAATCCTACTTAGGTCACGATTAAAATGCTCAACAAAGGGATGATTATGGTGCTCATGGAACCCTACCACCGTGCACATAGAGCTGCCCTTAGAAAACTTAACCAGTATACTAGCCTTGCAATCTGTCACTGTGAAATTACTTTGCCTAATAGTCAAGGTTGACTGCTCCAAGGTATCAGTTTTACGCCTAATCTGTGGTTTTGAATATTTAGTACACCTTATGTACTGGTGAGTGACAAAACCCTTCCATCTCTTGGTTTGCCCCTTACGAATAGAAAACCCAGAATACACAGCATAGTCCTTGTACATACTGAACACGTCGTTCCACGTTTCATATACAGAACCAACAACAGACTTTAAAACAATAGGAACATTAGGACACCACATTCTAGTGCCATTGGGTGTGTGGTGAACATAAAACTCCTCGTTCGCATGAATACCTACAAAAAAGGTCACGAGTCTTAGAAAACATTGTATTATTTAATAAATTTTAACACGTATAGGTTAATTTTTTTTTTTACATGTAACATTGTAGGGCAGCCTAACATTGTATTCTCAAAAACAAGTTTAACACGTTTCACTAAAATGCAAAAAAAAAAAAACATGGTAGTACATTTTTTTATGTCACCAAAAAGTGTAGATGCTGGTGGAATTTTTTATGTAACCCAAAAATGTAATCTCGAATGTTTTCCCCAGCCTGTTTTCTCAATAAAAAAAATATAAAAACTTAATACAAGTCCAACCACACATGTTTTTACCTCCTACAAAATATAAAAGCTTGTTTCATAAAAACTTAATACAAGTGTAGCCACACATTTTTTACCTTCTACAAAATATAAATGCTTGTTTCATAAAAAAACAAAATACAAGTGTAACCACACATGTTTTTACCTTCTACAAAATATAAAAGCTTGTTTCATAAAAAATAAAATACAAGTCTAACCACACATTTCCTCCTCTACAAACAAAAGAAATAAAATAAATAATAATAATAACAAACTACGAAAATTAAAACTAAGGGTATGTTACAATAACCCTATAGAAAAAAATTCATGGTTTCACATAAACAAAAATGACATGTTGATAGCAACTGTGTAAAAGTACAATTCTGAACACCATCTTCATCATCATTTGTGTCATTTTGATTCAGAACTGATGCTACACATAAAAAATAAAAAACAAAGAAAATGAATCAAGAACAATCCAATGAAAAACTAAACAAGAAATCCTTAATTTACAAAAGTACTCGTATGCATTTAAAGCTGTACATTTAATAAAACAGAAAAAAAAACACTCACCTGGAAACTCTGAAGAAATAGGATCAGGTTCTTCAACAACCCTACTCTCAAACAATGCATATTCATCTTCATTAAATGCAAAAACAGGTGAAAGATTATGTGGAACAACATTTAAGGGTGAACCAGGATGATCATTGAGTGTCTCCGTACCACCGGCAACGGTCCGAGGGTGTTGGCTGTTCGAATCAGCCATGTTAAATGCAAATACTCTTCAATGGTGAGTATGGTTTCTTTCTTTCACTGCACTCTCTGGTTCGAAATAAATGAGATGTGAGATTAGATCTATGAATATCTAAATAGAACAAAAAGAGAAGATATCAGAAACATGGGAGAGATACACAAGTACAAATGTATTTAATGAAAAGCATGACAAGAAGAAGCAATGTTGACAAGTCTGCGTGTGCAGACTTACACATGAAAAGGATCTCAAAAATCTCAAAAGGTAAAGAAAGAAAATGACGGTTATGCCCTTGCCTACTCTCAATCTAAATTCAAACGTGGATCAATCCTAGCCACATGTGTGAGTTTTCAGGGTTTAGTCAACTGGAGTGGGTTTTCTCCTTATAATTAGCCTATATATATATATATATATATATATATATATAGTATATCGTATAATATGCCTTAACGTACGACGCATACGCGATAGGAAATCGCACGTTATAAAAGGATTTTTTTTCTAATTAACTAGCCGTTTGGCTAACGGCTATCCTCAACGGTCGGATTTCAATAGCCAATCCCAGCTAGCTAGCTTACCCCGACCCCCCACCCCCAACGCCAGGCTTCAAAGCGACGCTGACTGGACAACACCAAACCAATGCTAGCACGAAGTGTATTAGTTAGCGTTGTCTGGAGCCCCAACCAACGCCATCACTCCCCGCAGACCACTGGGTGGCAAATTGCCCTTTTTACTCCTAAAAATAAATAAATGATTCTAGTGTCAAGTTTATAAAAAAAAAATGAAAGATTTGGTGTCCAAAATAGGATAGCCTTCACATACATCAACCGCTGAAACGACCATCACACTCTACCAGATAAGATTTTTATCTCCTCCGTCCTCCTTCCTTCCTTCCTGCAATGGCGGAAGCTTCCAGAATCATCTTCCACACCACACTCCTCCCCACACTCCACCAAACATCCTCATCTCTCCGTAAACGCTCCCCCCACACAATCTCCCTAACAAAAACCTCACCAGCAATTGTCCGCTGCACGATCTCCACAACCACCAGCAGTAGCAGCGACACATCTAGGGCTCCCGCACCCCCGCAGCAGCCGATACCGTGGGGCTGTGAAATCGATTCTGTGGAGAACGCAGCTGCGTTGCAGAAATGGCTGACGGATTCCGGTCTGCCGGACCAGAAGATGGAGATAAAGAAGGTGGATGTTGGAGAGAGAGGTCTTGTTGCGAATAATAATATTAGGAAGGGGGAGAAGTTGTTGTTTGTGCCTCCTTCGCTTGTTATTTCGGCTGATTCGGTATGATTGTGATTTGAATTATGGAATTATGATGTTGTTGATTATGTTGCGATATGATTACGAAATCAATAATCGGATTAGACATCGTGTTACTTGTGAAGAAATGAACGGATGTGTATATAGGGCTGCAAACGAAACGAATGTGTTCGTTTGTTAAGGAGTGTACATGTTCACCAACTGTTTTTATGAACACTTGCCGAACGAGATTTTATGTTTATGTTCGTTTGTTAAGGAAATGAACTTGTTCATGTTCGTTTGTTAATTTTAGGCAATGGACGAAAACGAACGTTGATTAACACAAATGAGCACAAACTAATGTTCATGAACACAAATGGAAACAAACAAACGAACACAAACAAACGTTCATGAACAGAGTATATAATACAATAACACTTATTAAAAAAAAATTTGTCGTAATTTTCAAGTATTCAAATAAAATGTAAAAACTTAAAACACTAACGAAATATCGAACACAAACAAACACGTTACCAAACGTTCACGAACATAATGAACGAACGCAACCTCTGTTTATGTTTGTTCATTTAACTAAACGAACGAAATTTCTTGTTCGTGTTTGTTTGTTTAATAAACGAACGAAGACAAACGAACTTCCTGCTGAGCGGTTCACGAACTGTTCGCCGAACGTTTGATTTGTTTGCGGCCCTAGGTGTATAAGGAAATCCTGATTACTCAAATAGCCTGATGATATTAAAATCACCAACATCTCTTCGTAGGTTCAATCGGAAATTACCTATTTTTGAAGAAATTTTCCATTATCAATCTGTTTACTGCTACATGAAACTAAAATCCCTAAATCATGGTTTAATAACAGTGCAGCATATTAAATTGTAAAGAACCGAATTAGTTTATTCAGCTTTAGCTTTGAATCTCAACATATCTACTCAATTTTTATTAAGTCATTTTATCGAATTAGATTTTTCCATCTCAAGCCAAAGTTGACGACGCATAGCACATTCAAATATGAAGTAACTGTATGTTGCTTGATCATTTTCAAATAAATTTTGCTAATCAGGAGTGGAGTTTTCCTGAAGCTGGTGAAGTTTTGAAGAGATATAACGTACCCGACTGGCCGTTAATTGCAACGTACCTAATTAGTGAAGCAAGTCTTATGGAATCATCAAGATGGAGCAATTATATATCAGCTTTACCAAGACAGCCTTACTCACTGTTATACTGGTAAACTTTTATATTTTTATCGCATTTTTTCTTTGAATAATATTAGAATCTATGCTTAGTATTTCCTCCTACAGCGTATTTGTATTATTTCAGGACACGTGCAGAATTAGATCGGTACTTGGAAGCATCCCAGATTAGAGAACGAGCAATCGAAAGGATCAATAATGTAACCGGAACGTATGCACCCTTTGTTTTTAATATTTGGAAAATTTTAACATACTGGCTTGTAGCAGTCCCAACTTTTAACCTATTTTTCATCAGCGTTCCCATACTAACTAAAAGTTAACACAATTAGTTTTTCCTGACATGGACTGCTTATGTGGCAAAAAAGTCAAAGTTTTGTTGATGTGGTAAATGAGTCAAAGTTTTGATGATGTGGAATGCTTATGTGGCAGCAAAAACTAGTTTATATTTTTTAACGTTTCTATAGCATGTTTTTGTTTTTCCAGATACAATGACTTGAGAGCGAGAATTTTCTCCAAGCATCCTAATTTATTTCCCGAAGAGGTATTTTATAAGTCGTAACAGAGTTTTGGATTTTACAACAATTGTGTTAAGCAGTTAATGCGGTAAAAAATCGGATATCGGTCAAGGATCGACATTTGAGATATAGGTTATCGTGGTGGGATATCGATAATTTTAATATCATGTAGAATTTATATATATAGCAATTAAACACTAACAATTCAGTATACTCTCCTACCATTAACAAATTAACCTTTTGCAACTAACAATTGTAGCAAGTACGAACTGATTAAGACTTAAAACACTAACAATTGACATTTAAGGCTTAAAACACTAATAGCAGCAGTAAAAAGAAAGACGAATGGTAGAACTAAGAAGAAAGGTATTGATATCGGGCAAATCGGTGATATATCGGTCAACATCGGCAATAATATTTGTACCGATATTCTGACACCGATATTTTACATGGGGACCGACAACCTATGTTAAGTTATTAACTGCATATCATTTGTGTAAACTAAAGCTGTGTTAATTGCAGGTATTTAATATGGAAACATTTAAATGGTCATTTGGTATTCTTTTTTCGCGCCTGGTGAGTTTTGTAACAAATCCTAATTGATTTTCCATTTGTAGTTTTAATAACTAAAATCCTTACATAAATATGAAGCGAATAATTATAACTAATAACTATTATAGGTTCGATTACCCTCATTGGACGGACGGGTTGCTTTAGTCCCTTGGGCCGATATGCTGAATCATAGTTGTGATGTATGTTTTAACCGATATCTTTTTCCTTGAGCTAAGATAACTCAAAACAGTTTCACCGTAACCGGATTTTATTTTGATTTTTATAGGTAGAAACGTTTTTGGACTACGATAAATCGACAAAAGGAGTTGTATTTACAACCGATTGCCCTTACCAGCCAGGTGAGCAGGTAATCATTTTCTATTTTATTTTTTTCAGCTGTACTTTATATTACATAAAAGCAACCTTTCTTCTAAAAGATAATGTATGGAAATTTAATTTTGTAATTTATAATTTCATGCAGGTGTTTATTTCATACGGCAGGAAATCTAATGGAGAACTTTTGCTTTCTTACGGGTTTGTACCAAGGCAAGGGACAAACCCGCGTGACTCAGTTGAGTTGCCGTTAATGATTAAAAAATCAGATAAGTGCTATGAACAGAAGGTGGAAGCTCTGAAGAAGCATGGGTTATCAGCGTGAGTACCATACATAAAAATTTTGAGTAACGTACACGGATGATCCCTGTGGTTTACCAAAATTTTGGATTTATTCCCTAGCTTTCCAAAAGTAAACGGACGGTCCCTGTGGTTTGCACTTTGTAACACATTTGGTCTCCAGCCAACAAATCTAAAGGTTTTAGCAGGTCCAAGTTAGGGACTAAATGTGTTACTAAGTGCAAACCACTGGGACCATCCGTGTACTTTTGGAAAAAGTTGGGGACTAAATGTGTTACAAAGTGCAGACCACAAGGAGCATCTATGTACTTTTGGAAAGCTCGGGACCCAATCCAAAATTTTATTAAACCACAAGGACCATCCTTGTACTTTACTCTAAAAGTTATTCTGACAAGTGATGGCAAGATGGGCGGGTTATGTAACTGGTCAACGAAGTTACTTTTTTAAGTTTATGTTGAAACGGGTTGGGTTGACCTGCAAACACTTTTAGTCCGTTTATAACTTTTTGTACAAAATAATAAATGCTATAACTATTACAAAAACAACATATGAGGCTATAGCCTGTATGCATTAACACAAAAGAACTTTGGGCGACTTTAAGCCATTTTACTTGTTCCTCTTTTAGTTACATAAAAGAGTAAAGTACACGGATGTTCCCTGTGGTTTACCAAAATTTTGGATTTGGTCCCTAGCTTTCCAAAAGTACTCGGATAGTCCCCTACGGTTTGCACTTTGTAACGCATTTAGTCCCCAACTTTGCCAAAAGTACACGGATGGTCCCTATGGTTTGCACTTTGTAACACATTTAGCCCCTAACGTTGACCTACTGAATCCTTTAGATTTTTTGGCTGGTTACAAAGTGCAAACCACAGGGACCATTCGTGTGCTTTTGAAAAGTTAGGGACAATTGACAAAATCCAAAATTTTGGTAAACCACAGGGACCATCCGTGTACTTTACTCTTTAGTTAAATAACACTTTTTTTGGTAAACCACAGGGACCATCCGTGTACTTTACTCTTTAGTTAAATAACACTTTAGATGACCTGCTTGAGATGAACAACTCAAATCGACCCTTGAACCCATATCAGTTGTCCGTATTACAAAATGCGGTACATATTTATTGTTTTAAATTGTATCAGATCACAATGTTTTCCTTTACAAGTTACGGGCTGGCCATTGGAGCTAATAGCATATGCATACTTAGCTGTGAGTCCACCTAGTATGAGTGGAAAGTTTGAAGAGGTGAGAAACGCTCTATTTTTATACTATTGATTATACCCTAGCATATGGTAGAGGATCATGTACATTAATCTAAAAGCGTGAGAAGGGTGAGAAATATTGTGGTGATGACAAGTGTCCTAAATCTAAATTAATTCAAAAGGGTAAACAAGTAATTTTCTTATTGATTTAATTAATTGATAACCTTCCATAACCGTCACCGTCACCCTTAATTATAGGAATACGAATTAGGAATTAATCTACGAATTTATGTCATCTCGTTCAGAACTGTATAGTGTTATATATTTTTATATAGTGTTATATAGTGTTTTTTGGTGCTATATAGTGTTATATGATGGATGTATAGTGTTATATGGTGTTATATGGTATTATATGGTGTTGTATAGTGTTATTTTAGAGTTATATAGTGTTATAGTGTTATATTTTTGTGATAGCATGTCTATGATAGATGTATAGTGTTATATATTGTTATATGGTGTTATATGATGGATGTATAGTGTTATATATTTCTTGTAGCAGTTACATATTTTCTGGATTTTTTAGAATGTCCGAATTTTAGAATAAGTTTAAAATTGAATCGCTAGAATTTAGGAGAGGTTACCTAATTTGAAACATATACAAAGACACTATTACCACTACAATTTTCAAATCAGTCCAAATAATTAAAACACAATTTATAATTTGGTCCCTATTGATCTCAACCATTAGAGATCTAATGGTTTAAAACACTTCTCACACTTTTGAATTAATGTACACTATCCCTACCCGCATAGCATATAATTAAGATAATATTTTATCATGTTTCACCAGACTCTAACGTGTTATTTTATACCAGATGGCTTCCGCTGCGTCAAATAAAAACACTAGCAATAAGGAACTCAAATATCCTGAATTAGAGGAACAGGCATTGCAATTTATCTTGGATAGCTGTGAATCCAGCATATCAAAGTATACCAAGTTCATTCAGGTGATAATTACTGCAACAATTTCATTTTTCTATACCCATATATGGGTCTATTCAGACTATGTTGTATCTCTAATGGGTCAAACAAGTTAAATCACCAATATATAGCTATAACCTTAATGGGTCAAATTGGTTGACGATTTTCCAAGTTTAATTTTAAGTAGTAAAATTACCCTCGCGTTGCAGCAGGATTTAGGTTGACATCGGTTCGGTTCATTGCGGTATCAATACGATACTGGCACCCGGTATAACAACCGAAAGAGAAAAACATAAAAAAAAAATGTCGAAAGAAACCTTTATTAAGGTTTAAGGGTTGTTTGATAAACTTATTAGAGTTTAGGGTCTAAGGAGCAAAATAAGTAAAGTACAGGGGGTGAAAGTGTAAAAGGTGTGGATACTATTCGTCAATCCACACCTTTTAATGTATATAGGGTTAGGGTAAAATGAAAACTCATACGAGATGTGAGAACTTAGGGAACCCGGCCTTACGTAAGGTTTTTTCAAGAATTTTTTTACCAAAAATCCTAAAAAAATTAACTTTTCCTAAAAAAAAACTAGTTTTTTTTTTTATTTACAACAGCCGTAAATGCTATAAAAAGCTGATGACTTCATAGCAACTGTAAGGAGCCGAAAACACCACTTCGAATATTTTTTTATTTTTTTACGTCCGTCTTTGTAACATCTTAATCTAGGGGTGTGAAAAAAATTGGGGCAGAACTCGCACGGGAAGGCCGAGTTCTCTAAGTTCTCACCACTCGTAGAAGTTTTCCCTTGATCTGAGTCCAATATATATCTAGCATAAAACTCCTAAACCAGTTTATTTTGTGTTTTTGGATGTTTTAACTTTTAACCAATATTTGAAAATATTTTTGTAATAACCATATGAAACAGGCAAGCGGATCAATGGATTTGGATATAACATCTCCAAAGCAGCTGAACCGCAAAGTATTCCTCAAACAGTTAGCTGTAGACTTGTGCAATAGTGAACAGAGGATTCTCTTTCGAGCCCAATATGTAAGTACCCATTTACCAGTGGCGGATCCAGGGGTGTTTTGGGGGTTCCCGGGAACCCCCTTAGTTTGGAAAAAAAATGAAAAAAATAGTGGAAATTTTGTATGATTTAAAATAAATAGTGAAAATCTACCAAAAGGAATCTGGTGGGAAAAATTCATGGATCCGCCACTGCCATTTACCGTAAACACACACACGAATATCGTTGGTATGTGTTGACTCTTTGTTTGGTGTGCTATGTGGGCTTTTTTGCAGATATTGAGGAGAAAGTTGAGGGATATGAGGAGAGGTGAACTGAAGGCCCTGAGGTTGTTTGATAGTGTCACAAAGTTCTTCAAATAAGTTAGCCCTTAACCTCAATTAAGGTCTCAGTTGCATTGTGTAATCATGCGGGTTTATGCGTAACGCGCTTCCAGGCTTGGTTAGTATAGTATAGGTATACCATGTCTATGTATGGACTTTGAACGGAAAGTTGTACAATTTAATATGTATTCACCACAAATGATTCTACAATCCAACGACCTGGTTAATTATACACGTTACCCATATCACCACAAATGATTCCGTCCTTGTCGTGCATTCCCTCGCCCACTCCCATGACCCTTAACTTCTTTAGAAGACACAAAACACATGAATTTAACAGACTTCAAACCATTTAAACACAATTGAAGTGTGTTTTTGCTGGCTTATATTAAGAAAATGTCCGGTACAAATAAAATGTTAAGTTACTTGAAGACGCTTGTATTAAAAAAAGTGAGAAAATGGATTTGAATCCCTAACCTTATATTGAAGGATATCAGTGAGAAAATGGATTTGAATCCCTAACCTTATATTGAAGGATATCAAATTTTCAACAACTACAAACAACAGTGTCGGCGGGAATAGTTCTGGCCCTTTATTGGGTCACATCACATGGATGGCAAAGGAATAGCGCCAGGCAGCAACAAAAGTGTCGGCGGGAATAGTTCTGGCCCTTTATTGGGTCACATGGGTGGCAAAGGAATAGTGTCAGGCAGCTGCCTGGCACTCCCCCATTGGCCCAACAAATTTACGCTTTTATCCCGCTTTAAAACTACGATTTTGCCATCAGTTCAAAATTATGTTTTTACCCCCACTTAAAAAACAAATTTACGCTTTTGCTCCCAGCGCAAAATTTCAATTTTGCCCTGGGCTCAAAGTTACATTTTTGCCCCGTTTAAATTTACAGTTTTGCCATTAGTTTTTTTCCCATTATAATTAGGATTTTGCCATCTGTTCAAAGTTATGTTTTTTCCCCGACTTAAAAATAAATTTATGCCTTTGCTCCCAGCTAAAAATTTCAATTTTGCCCTCGGTTCAAAATTACGATTTTGCTCGGTTTAAATTTACACTTTTGCCATTAGTTTTTTTTCTCACATCCAAGTTACGATTTTGCCCTTAAATTAAATTTACATTTTCTCCATCGTTTTTTTTTTGTTTCCCTGGTTAAATTACAAATTTGCCCCAGTGTAAAATTACAGTCATGCCGGCAGATGCCTCCATTGGTCCATTTACTTTCCGATTTTATCCTTGAAAAAATATTATAATTTCGCTCTCAGTTCAAAATTACGTTTTTTCCAATCGTTTTAATTTTTTTTTTTTTTTGCAAAAGTATAAAAGTGTTTTTTTTTTTAATTGGTTGACTCGATTTAATTTTTTCCTGTGTCAAGGAGAGCGGCCTAACACTTGCTCATTAGTCTTGAAAAATTACAGTTTTGCCCTGAGCCGAAAAAGACGGTCTTATCATCATTTTAGATTTTTTCCTAGTAAAATTATAGTAGTGATTTTTTAATTGATTGATAATTATTCGACCATCGCCCCGCAACACGGGCAGTGCATCAACTAGTTTCTATACATAACATACAAATTTCAATGTTTGAAAAGGTCGGGTTTAATCAAATTTTGATAGTACTCAACTCAACTATACATAACATACAAATTTCTAAAAGTATGGATTTACACGACCCCGGGTCTAGTCCATCCTTGGTAGATCCTTCCCTGACCAAAATGTACAAATGTAAAATACGTGTTGATATCATTTGGACCATACATAATGAACCCAAATTGATACCTTTCGAATTCCCGCCCAACACACGAGGGAATTTCACTGGTTATAAAAATAAGGGTTAATGGATTTAAACACCCCCCAACTATGCCCATTTGGCCGATGGCACTCTCAACTTTCACTTTGGCTCAGAACACTCCCAACTTAACACATCGATTGTCATGGCACCCCTTCGTTAAATATTCACTAACCAGGTTACTAAAATTGGCCTATGTGGCAATTTAATCTGATGTGGCATTCCTACGTGTCATACATTAACTGATGTGGATAACCCCTCATTCGTGAAGTTTATAATCCCCAAAACACACCATCACTTCACTCAAACCAAGATAAGAACATATCAGAAGCTCTCAAGTTCATCAATGGCGATCAAACCCTAATCGATCAGAGGTACGTTTTCTCTCAATATATTGGTATTGTTCACTGATTGCACTGATGGAGATTATCGATGTGATGCTATGGTATGGTGGAACATTGGATTTTAGTTTTGATCAACCTCAATATATTGGAGGTGAATCAAAGTTGATACGTATGGATGTTGATCACATTGCATACTTTGAGTTGTTAGAGTATGCAATGGATTCTGGGTGTTATGAAAGTAGGGATTTTTACATGTATGGATTAAACTCTGATACTGGTGAATTCAAGTGGTTTGGGGATGATAATGATGTTTTGGAGATTGCATTGAAGGCTCTAACATGGTCTGAACCATTCATGGAGGTCTTTATTCAAGTCGCTCCAATTAGCCATGAACAAGAAGTCCAATTCATGTCCCAGCCCAGTAAACCCAAAGCCCAATCTTATTCACCACCCAGTAAACCACAAGCCCAATCCAGTTCCCAACCCATTAAACGAAGAGGCCGGCCCAAAAAACTTGTAACCCAGTCAAAAAAGAAAGTAGTCCATGTCAGTAGAGTGAGTAGGGCATCTGACAAAAGTGGTAACCCTCCTGTACTTGAAGTCCCTAGATCTGAATCCACTGCTTCAGGAAAGGAGGTTGTTGCTGATAAACCAGTTGGTTTGAATAATCAGCCTAGTGTACAAGAGGCTACATGGGCATTTGATTTGGATGAGGAGTCTATTGTTCAAGAGGGTGTATCGAAAGAAACAGATGGTTTGCAAAAGAAGCCTATTGGAGAAGAGGTTTTAGTGGAAGAAAGGAGTGGTTTTGATAAGCAGAGTGCAGATGAAGATGACAGTGAAGACAGTGACTATAAAGCTGAATTAAATGGGACAGAAGAGTCAAGTTCAGATGAAGATGAAGGTTTTCTTGATGATAGTAATGAAGATGAGGTTCATGATGAAATAGCTTTCTCAGATTCAGACAGAGAAGATGCTGAATGGAGACAGTCACAAGATGCCATTAAATGAGCTAATAAGGATGAACTTGAAGCTAAAAAGAAGTTAGTTGAACAGTGTACTAAACCTTCTGAAAAAGAAGGTAAGTTGAGTGAGTCTAATGATGCAGGGTGTGCACATGTAGAGGGTTACAGTAGTTACGAGGAATCTGATGGTGATGTTGCTACTCCTGGTGAGAGATGAGGAACATAAACCCTGATGCAGTAGAGGCCTTACTCAAGCAAAATCCCAGTTGGTTCAACAGGTGCTATTTGAACACTCACACAAAATGTGATGTTATAGTAAACAACATGGCTGAAACTTTTAATGGCTTTATCATCAATGCAAGGTCAAAACACATTATACACATGTTAGAGGACATAAGGATTCAGGTCATGAGTAGGCTGGTTACTAAAAGAACATAAATGAGTGCCAGGGATGTTGTTATATGCCCTAAAATCCAAGAAAAGCTTGATTTTTCAAAACAGGCTGCATATAGATGTGAGGTGTATCCCTCATCATACCATGTGTTTCAAGTCAGGGATTTTGATGATGTTTCAGTTGATCTAGATAAAAGAACATGCACATGTAGGAAATGGGATTTGAGGGGGTATCCATGTAAACATGTTTGTGCAGTAGCTGGGTTTTTGCATAAAAATGCAGAAGAGTATGTTGATGTGTGTTACCACAAAGACACATACATGAAGGCTTATGAATTCTCAATCCCTCCAATACCTAGTGAAAGGTATTGGCCCAAGATTCACCACCCTATGGATCCACCACCAATAAGATCTCAACCTGGGAGGCCTAAGAAGAATAGAAAGAGGGATCCTCATGAGGATCCAAAGAGACCAGGGAAACTTACCAAGCATGGGGTGATAATGACTTGTGGTAATTGTGGGGGTAGAGGTCACAACAAGAGAAAATGTACTGAACAGGGAAATCAGCAATCTACTGCAGGTGAATTACTTGTTTTAGTGACAGTTGTCTGTGTATATTGTAGGCTTTAACTACTTTTGTTTTGTATGTTGTAGGGTCTGCTAAAAAGAGACAGAAGGGAACAAAAAAGTCAAGCCAGAAGTCAACTCAGCAATCTGCTCTACTACCTTCACAAGGAACAACTGAGCAATCTACTCCAGTACCTTCACAAGGAACAACTCAGCAATCTACCCAGGAGAGAAGCAAAATTTCCAGCCAGAAGTCAGCTAAAAAGTCAACTGTCAAGTCAACTGTCAAATGGAAAGGGAACATACAAGGCAGCAGTTAAAAAGTCATAGTTTGACTTTTTTGTGATAAATGGACATGTTTGACTTTTTTGTGGTCTTTATGACCTTTTTGTGTTGTTGGCTGTTTGGACAACTTTAAGTTATGTAATAACTCTCTAGGATAACTTGTGGTGATGTTATAACTCTTTAGGGTAACTTTTGGTAATGTTATAACTGTTGGTTATGTAATGGTATAAGTCTTGTTTATGGTCTTTATGCATTTTGGTTGATTGGTTATTATACTATGCAGTTTTGGTCATTATATAGTGCAGATTTGGTCATTACAGCTTGGACAACATACACAGATTTGGACACTTGCAGTTTGGACACTTGCAGTTTGACCCATATGCATTGTGCAGTTTGGACACTTGCAGTTTTGACCCATATGCATTGTGCAGTTTTGGACACTTGCAGTTTTGACCCATATGCAGATGTGCAGCTATATGTGCAGACCCATTAGAGGTATGTTTCTTATTATATCATGACCTTTGACATTTGTTTGTCAAATTAAAGTTTGGATATGTTGACTAATATGGTAATATCAATACATGTGCAGATATATACAATCAAGGAGTAGGATTTTGCATTAAATTCCATCAAAAGTCAAAAGTGTACAATTACAACAAGAACATAGTTCATACTACCTAAACATATACAACACTATGCTAATGCCAATAAACAAGGTTAACACATGTTGCTTGTTCCATTTCGACTCTGTTCCAGATATCTTTGCTTTCAACCACCTATTCTCTTCTACTAAGACCATGTTTTCATATTTCAGGTCTTCTGAACTGAACCTGCACTGGGATGCATGTTGGTTGAACATTTTGTCGACATCTTCTTTCCATAAGAAGAACTTGCAGTCTGATCTCTGCAAAAGCCAACAACACCTCTGTTAATCAATCAATTCAATTCAAGAAAAATACTTGGAGTTAAGGCGGAACATACCTGCCAATGAGAGCATCCATAGAATTGTTGACCTTGCCGCACACTTTTCCGTCCAACAACTCGAACAACTGCTACAACATCATGATGGCAGTACACATTACCCTCCAAATCAACCTTAAACAATTTAGGGTTTCTGGATACTGTGGATGAAGACGTAGAAGAGGAGCTCATTTTGATTCAAGATTAGGGCTTGTTCTTCACGAAAATCGACCGGATCGTATGTTGATGATGGATTTGCTCCAAGGTGCGTCTGATTTCTCTATGAGTTAGGATTAGGGTTTACAGAATGAGTTTGTTAGTGACTGGGGGTTTTAAAGATGGTGAATGAGTATACTTGACACGTAGGAATGCCACATCAGATTAAATTGCCACATAGGCCAATTTTAGTAACCTGGTTAGTGAATATTTAACGAAGGGGTGCCATGACAATCGATGTGTTAAGTTGGGAGTGTTCTGAGCCAAAGTGAAAGTTGAGAGTGCCATCGGCCAAATGGGCATAGTTGGGGGTGTTTAAATCCATTAACCCTAAAAATAATTTACAACTCTAATGAATTGTGAATTATTTTTTAAGTATTTGTGTTTTTTCTAACAACTTGCTTATTTAATTTTTTTTAAATTTAATTCTGCGACCATGTTTACTTCTTTTCAACATTGCGGTATAAATTTTATTTAAAAAGTGGATGTTCTGTCGCCATCATACCAAACTGAATCGAAACCATCTATAAATAGTAAATTATTATTTTTATGGACTTATTTGTTTTTATTAATATTTTATTGATCAATTAGTTTGATTTTTTTCCATTATTTTCAACATTACGATATAAATTGAATTGAAAACAGATATTGTGCCACTATCATACCAAATCGAATCGAAACCGACCGAACAACACATTTATCGGTAAAGCTATTAATTTTTATTGTTTTTACTTTCAATAAACTGACGTCGTAGCACTGCAATATCATACCAATCCAAACTAAACAACATCAATATCGATACCAGTACTCATTTTTATGGTTTCATGTTTGATAATAAATATCGTGTCGCTACTGTAGTGAACTGAACTGGAACTGACCGAACAACATCGATATCGATACCTTTATTTATTTTTATTGTTTTTGCTTTCAATAAATTGATATTCTGTCGCTACCTCACTTTGCCGAACAACATCAATATTGATACATGTATTTATTTTTTGGTTTTCGGTTTCGATCATTTTTCATTTATACAATTCTGTCTGCGACGATAAATGAATATCGGTACCATTGCCATGATGATCTAAACCAATTGATACCGTTCGAATAACATCGGTGTCGGTGCCATTGTTCGTTTTTATTGTTTTCGGTCGATGTAAAACACTTGTTAATTTCTATACTAAGTGTATGTATCAATATTGTAACGAACTAAACCAATACCGATCAAATGCTCGTCACAACATGAGAACAAATACCCTAGTTATTGTCATTTTTGTTGTTGTTGTTGTTATTATATGACAGTGTAGAAAAATCAATTTAACTTTAGTTTTAATGGCATCCCTAATGTTATTAACAAGTAGGAGCTATCATGCGTTGCAATGGTGTGGTATTGAATATTAAATCGTAGATAAAAATCATGTGGCGACGACATATTTATATATCACGAAAAAATTACGTCGTTGTAAAAATAAACCTTAAGAAATACGAAAGCGAACTTTAAAAAATCGTTTAACTATAAAATGTGTATAACCGTAAAAAAGAAAATCAAAAGAGAAAAAATAACCCTACAAAAGCTTTGATGACTTGTTCGAAGAAATTATATCGAGATGCAGATAAAAATAAGTACATGACAACGACACAATCGAAACTTTATAAAAATCGTAAGTTGAAGTTATAAGAGAAAAACAAAATTCGCTCAAAAGTAATTATAATAATAAGAATGTTGTCGGTTCCGAAACCGATGTTAGCTGATATCAGTTCGCCTCGTCACGATATAAAAATATTTAACATGTTCGATTTTGAACAAACCTTTTATTGAAACATAGATGAAAATAAACATGTCGTACCGGTATATTCAGAATTTTACAACGCATTATATTATATTATTAGAATGACAGAATAGGTAAACAACGTTACTTCATATGATGAAAAACTAAACCGTGAGTCAACTTTGATGACATTTACACTTGTGCTTGGAAAACGTATACATTACCATCCACACCTCGATATTAAACAAATTTTATTACAAGACAGAGATAAAAATTAGCATGTCATAATGAAATAATTAAACTTTATAAAATATCGTATCTTAAAAATTACAAGGGAAAAACAAAAAACGTTAGAAATTATTATAAAAATAAGTAATAATTATTTTACTATTCATTTAAATTTCAAATTGTGAGTCAACTTTGATGACAGGTATACTTGTGCTTCGATAATGTATACATTACCATCCACACCTAGGTTTTAAACAAATTTTATAAAAGATAGAGATAAAATTAGCATGTCAGAATGACGCAATTTAAACTTTATAAAACTTCGTATCTTAAAAGTTACACGTGAAAAACAAAAAAATGTTAAAATAATAATAATAAAAATAAGTTAATAATTATTTTACTTTTCATTTAAATTTCAAAGTGTATATAAAGTAACATCATTATCATTATAAAATTAATATAAAAAGTGTTAAAAAATAAATTTAATTTTATCATTAATAGCATCTCTAAAATAATATAAAAAGTGTTAAAAAAGCTAATATAATTTTAGTATTAATAGCATCTCTAATGTTATTACTATTTATACCTTTTTACCATAAAAAAGTGTTAGCAACTACTTTATATATCTTTAATATTATTACTATTTATACTTTGAAAATATTAGCAACTACTTTAATGCTAGCATTAATATATATCTCTAATGTTATTACTATTTATACCTTTTTTTTCTTCTTACCATATATTAGTATCAACAGGTTAACAACTACTTTATTTATACCTTTTTTTCTTCTTCTTACCATATATTAGTATCAAAGGGTTAACAACTACTTTAATAGTATCACTAATTGTCTAATATCACCAAAATAGAAGATAAGTAGGCAATTTTAAGTAAAGAACAACAAAAATCAAACAAACATTAGATGTCTAATTGTTCTTGCTTCTCTCTAGTGCTACATCTAACACAAGGGTCTCTTAGGTGAAACCATGTTCCAATCTTTTACCGTTCAAAAAAATAAATAAAAAATAAAAAATCTAACACAAGTGCATGTTACGACTCTATATCATACCTGTCCCTACATATCTTTTGATATGTTTTAGTAAGAGTGATGCATAACTTTTAACATAAGTCATTAGGTGCCTTCCTTATATTTATATTTATTTAACAAACATCAATAAATATATATATTTTAAGCAAGTACATTATTAACAAGACTTCTTGGTAACAAACCTAAAAGTCTGTAACATTTGATTGTAACTTTATGTCTCTATTTACCCGACACATATATATTAAATATATAAGTAAAAAAGACATTAAAAACATGTTACATATTCTCTCATAAATCAATCACAACTTTTTACAATACATGTTTCCAATGCTTAATATTCAATACTTTCAAAACATACCTACACACTTGCATAAATATTCTACTTTACAAGATACATAAAATTAATTGTAGTTGAAAATATATATATATAATACTTACAAGATACATAAAATTAGTAGTTGAGAAAATATACATAATACTTTACAAGATACATAAAATTAATTGTAGTTGAAAAAAAATATACATAATACTTGCAAGATACATAAAATTAATTGTAGTTGAGAAAATATACATAATACTTTACAAGATACATAAAATTAATTGTAGTTGAAAAAAATATACATAAAATTATGTTTTCTTAACCTTCTAATCCCAAAAAAAAAGAATTTTGGATTTAAATAATCATAATTTTCACCAATTGATCGATAACACTCATAACTTTCGATTTATACCACAACACTCCTAACTTTTAACTTATTTTTCTTTAGCACTCCCTAACTAACTAAACCCTAACTCAGTTAGTTTTTTGTCGATGTGACACTTTATTTGATGAAGTGGCATTTGGAGTGTCTTTTTGATGACGTGACATCTGGTGTGACACTTGTTTGATGACGTGGCACCTGTCGTGGCTTTTTTGATAACGTGACATCTGATGTGACACTTGTTTAATGACGTTACATCTGAGTTAGCTAACTGGGTTAGAATACAATTAGTTTGAGAGTGCCAGAGAAAAATACGTTAAAAATTGGAAGTGTTGTAGTGCAAATCAAAAGTTGAGAGTGTTATTTGATAATCCACGAAAATTTGAGTTATTTAAATTCAATATAAAAAAAAATCAAAACCATATCATCCTGTTCACACTCAACTTAATGTGCATCAAGTGTTAATATAAATCGAGTGTGACCCAATGAACTCTACTTACCGCCGATTAATCTTTTAAACAAAAAAAAAATGGAGTCTTTGATGCACGTCGGATTCAGGGTTAGGGTTTCTTCCGATTCTATAAACCCTAATTCCAGATTCAAATCCTTCAAGTCTCCAATGGACGGCCGCAGAAACACTGTTACCTGTATTCGATCTCAACAGGTGATTTGTGTAAATTGTCTTCTTAATTTCATATTTTTACAACTTTATCATCAGTTAATTAGTTTCTCATGGTTCTTTCATCAATTTGCAAGCTTAATATGATAAAAATAGGCGTGTAATCACTCTCAGATCAAATTATTTCGGTGGTTCTCCCGAATAATTTAATCGGATACAACTCTGATTTTCGAGAAATTGAACAAGTGTATGTGTGTAGAGCATAGTCTGAACCAGGAAATTTATTAAGGCAATTTAATTAAAACAAAATTTTAGCCGAGCCAGGGGCGCTGCCCCTGGACCCCGCCAAGGGGCGTTGCCAACGCCCCATTGGAACTCTAATCCACACGTACACTTCGAATTATAATAACTCAAACAAGCGTGCATTCCGGCACCTCCTAACTTGCTTGATGTGTATTATTATTCGCTTTGATCACCAAGTCAATCCCGATTACACTAAAATATCTAACAGTTATTGAATTTGATTGATAAACGGGCATTGTATCCATCGAAAACCCTAGTTATGGGCAAATGTGGATTTAATTAGGGTTTAGTTTGATTTTACTATTTTTTTTTGGATTTAAAATTTGGGGATATTGTTATTGGAGATGTGGTTGTGACTTGTGAAAGATTTGTTTGTTTAATAAATTTCAAGTAATTTTTATTTTTATTTTTTAAAGATGATTAGTTGGAGATGTGGTTGTGAAAGATTTGTTTGTTAAATAAATTTATAGTGAAATTATTATTTTTTTTTTTTTAAAGATGATTAATATTTTTCGTTTGATTAATTTGTAGTCTGGGACAAAGGATGGGCCTTTGATTGCAACTGCAACTAGTGATTCATTAGTTGAAGAATTGAAAAGTAAAGATTGGGAAATTGGGGTTTTGAAAGATGAAATAGCTGCAACTCAGGGTATTCGGATAAGAAGACGGCCACCAACGGGACCTCCTTTGCATTATGTTGGTCCGTTCGAGTTTCGGTTGCAGAATGAAGGGAATACTCCTCGGAACATATTAGAGGAGATTGTATGGAACAAAGATACAGAGGTTACACAGGTATGTTTTTTGACTCCTGAATAATCAAATCAAGAATTTGTTTATCCAAATGTTGGAAACTGATTTCAAAATGCAAATCCAACGCGCACTTATTGTAGCAATTATCTGATAAGAATCGTTTTTCAGTTGAAAGAGAAAAAGCCAATATATACACTAAAAAAGGCGCTCGAAAATGCTCCTCCTCCTCGAGACTTTTTAGGAGCTCTTAAGGCATCGTATTTACGAACAGGATTGCCCGCTTTAATTGCAGAAGTGAAAAAGGCTTCGCCAAGTAGAGGTGTTATAAGGGAAGATTTCAATCCTGTAAGTTGCCTCCCTGTGTTGATATATGTGTGTATATATACATATATACGTATGAATTTAAACAAACATATATGTGTACATGCGTATGCTTATGCTCCCTTAATGAACTTATAAGCATTAGGGCTAGTTGCACCAAAATGTAACTTTCATCCTTTTGTCATTGTTGTATGTAAGAAAAATCCTTTTCTTGTTTTAGAAAGTTACATTTCAATGATTATAATAAATTACAGTTATGCTACTACACACAGTGTATTTTTACAATGATAAAAATGTGAAAGTACGTTGCATTTTGGTGTAATAAAATCTAATTACTATGCTTATACTGTTGACCAAATTCTTCCAATTTTTATTTTTAATTAAGTTGTTTAACATTGTTTTCACGGCAGGTTGAAGTCGCACAAGCTTATGAGAAAGGTGGAGCAGCATGCCTTAGTGTTTTGACTGATTCAAAATATTTTCAGGTAAATATTAATTATTTCATGTTTGCTTTAACTAATATTGACGGTGTCTTAAAATTTATGTTCTGTTTTTTTTGTTGATTTTGTAAAGGGGAGCTTCGAGAATCTTGAGGCTATACGTAGTGCTGGGGTCAAGGTAAGTTTATTAATGTTAATGTTTTCTTTATATTTATTTTTGTTACAATTTATGAGTTTCAGCGTGTTTTGACTTTTTTTTATATATAAAATGCAGTGCCCTCTTTTGTGCAAAGAGTTTATTGTGGATGCATGGCAGCTTTATTATGCAAGAACAAAGGGTGCAGATGGTGTTTTGTTAATTGCAGCCGTTTTACCGGATCTTGACATAAAATACATGCTTAAGATTTGCAAAATGATTGGTCTCACTGCACTTGTCGAGGTAGATTGAAGCTTAATTTTATTTGTTTTTTTTTAATAGATTATATATTGGAGTATTTAATGAATTATTTGTATAATTAATATTTGTTGTTAGGTACATGATGAGAACGAAATGGATCGGATGCTGGCAATTGATGAAATTGAACTCATTGGCATCAATAACCGCAACCTTGGTACGCCCTTTTTTCTTTTACTTGTTTTCTATTTATAATTTATTTCATCATCACTTTTTTTTATGAATTATGATGATCTATAAATCTATAATCTCATCATATACCTTATTCTTGAACATTTTCATGCCACACGTGCAGAAACATTTGAAGTCGATGTTAGCAACACAAAGAGGTTGCTTGAAGGAAAACGTGGGGAAACAATCCGACAAAAGGACATATTAGTAAGTTCAACACAGTGAGAATACCGCTCGTTTTATGCTCAAAATTGGTTTATAATATAAATATATAATCTTTTTGAATATTTTAGGTGGTCGGGGAGTCTGGACTGTTCACTCCTGCTGACATTGCGTATGTGCAAGAAGCTGGTGTGAAAGCCGTAAGTAGATCTTTGACTTGTTTATACCGTCGGTTTTGATCAACGTTATAGGTTATGTTGTTTGTTGAATGGTGTTTAAGGTACAAATTTGTTTGCGTGTTGCAGGTGTTGGTCGGGGAGTCGATTGTGAAGCAGAAAGATCCAACACAAGGAATTAGGGGACTTTTTGGTAAAGATATAGCGGGTTAGGTACTTTTTGTAAACCGGATATGTAGTATCATGTTTGTTGTTTAAACAGAACATGTGATGAACCTCATCTTTGTTTTACTTCTTAAACCTATTGTAACATGAGAGTTGGTTTGCTTTGGTTCCAACACCATGAATTTTGACCCTTTTGTATGCTGTTTGCTTTCATTTTGTTTATTCTGTTGCAAGTAATATAGTCAAGGCAAATTGGATTTAAATAATCCCAACTTACTCAGTTATTTGCCGATAATAATCCGAATGAGGATACGAGTTGATTGATGTAAAATAGCTTAACGGAGTCAAGTTTTTTTCCGAGTTACAAACTGATGTTTTAGGGCTTTTGATTAGAACGAGGATACGAGTTGATTGATGTAAAATTTACCTCGAAATACTGCCCCAAACGACGAAAATGGTGCTTCAATTCGGGTGTTTAAACTTTCAATTAACAAAAATCAAGCCGTTTGGAGCACCGTTTTGAGGTAAGTTTTACATAAAGCGACTTGTATCCTCGTTCTGATCAGAATCCTTAAAACATCGGTTTGTAATTCGGAAAAAACTTAACTCCGTTAAGCTATTTTTAGCAGCGGACTATTATCAGCCAAAGTGGACCAGTTCAGATTATTATCGGCAAATAACTGAGTTGTGATTATTATCGGCCAAATTGAAAATGTTGAGATTATTTAAATCCAATTTACCTATAGTTAAAATGGTAACACGACACCGTTTTTCTATGATATGATGGAGAGCTACATAGAGGTGTAACCGTGTAACTTGAGCTTTGTATTTAAAGCTCGAGCTTGGCTTATGAGTTGCTTTTCAAGCCCAGGCTTGTTTATCAAAAGAGCTTTTAGTGGGACGATCTTGAGTAGCTCATGATCAGCCTTCGTTTGCTTGCTTGCTAGTTTTAGTAAAATCGGTGTGATCCAAAAGATTTATGAATTTATCCATCCAGATTTGAACTTTAATCTTGCTTTGTTACTTGGAAAATAGAAAAGGTTGGCAAATGCATTTTTGTCTTTCACAATTTATAGGTTGTTGAATTTGGTATTAAGAAAATCATCTTTTTTTTTTGAACGGCAGATTTGAACCATTCCCCTCTTAGACAAATGTTAACGGTCCAATCTGGATGGATAAATCCATAAATCTTTTGGTCATTTTTCTATTTAAACAAATATATTCAAAGGAAATTTACTCCATCTTCGTTTAGCATACAAACATTGTAAATCAAATCATTGTTATAAATAGAAATTATGAAATAGTGAGTTTTGAAACCACACTTGAAACAAAACACCTTTAAATAGGCATGACTTGGAAACGACACGACCGTCGTATATATCGAACTTAGATTTGAAATCCTCCATTTCTCAGATTCTTTCCATTTTCTGTAATCACATGAATTCGAAATTAACCGAATGCATTCGTTTTCTTTAACGTTAAAAAGATGATGTTTCATACAATTTTAACAATTGTTGTCATGTCCTCTTTGCTAATATCCCATGTTGTCGGAATAAGATTCGTCATCGACAGAGAAGAGTGTCTGTCTGTAAATGTCGAATACGAAGGTGATACGGTTTATGTTTCTTTTGTCGTAATCAAGGCGGAATCCCCATGGCATTTCGCTGAAGACGGGGTTGATCTTGTGGTACGAAATCATCTTAATCCTATCAATTTCTTTCTTGTTGCGCGATATTTCATGTTTTACTTTCTTTTGTTATACGTTTTAATCAAAGCAATGTCGTTCAAGACGCTCTGAGTTTTCCGGTAATGGGTTCTCACGATGATAAAAAACAGAAATGTGTATAAGAAATTCCAAAATGTTAAAATCGTCCAAAATCAGGCTAAACACAGAAGTTTTAATGACTCGTGTTCAACGTGTAGCAGATAAAAGGCCCTACTGGGGAGCACGTATACGATATACATGATAAAACTAGTCAAAAGTACGAATTTATCGCTCAAAAGAAAGGGCTATATCACTTTTGCTTCACAAACAAGTCTCCATACCACGAGACCATCGATTTTGATGTTCAAGTTGGTCATTTCGCATATCAAAACGAGCAACACGCAAAGGACGGTAAGCCAGTAACAATATATTAAGATTAAAATCATCGTTATGTGGGTTAATAAATAAAGATTTGGTTTAAGCAGAGCATTTCAAGCCGTTGTTTGAACAAATAGCGAAACTTGAGGAAGCCCTATACAACATTCAGTTCGAACAACATTGGTTACAAGCGGAGAATGACCGGCAGGCAGTTGGTAACATACATATCTGGAGTACTAAATAAACATTATTTGCGACTTTTAAGGTTTATAAATGTTTACCGTTGGTAATTGCAGTAAATGAGAAAATGGGTAAGAGAGCTGTCCACAAGGCACTGATTGAATCAGCAGCACTTATAGGGGCCAGTGTTCTCCAAGTTTATCTTTTGCAACGCCTTTTTGAGCGGAAGCTTGGGATTACAAGAGTGTAAGTGTAATGTACCTGCACATTATGTGTTGTACGTAGCGTATTAGCGATTAGCGATTGTACATTGCTTGTTTGCAATTTTGCATACCCGATCGAAACTCCAGTTAGGCATGGTCTTTTGCAACACCCTTTTGAGCCGAATACTGGTCCAGGTACCTTAAAACTGTTTTTCTCTATGTTTCAAAATACACGATTAAACACTCGTGTATACAGAGGGCGTTTAGGATATAATATGACTATAGAGGTGTAACTTGATGCGACATGCCTAGCATGATAAAAGGCTTAAGGATCAAATTAATACTAAATAAATCTGTTTATTGATGGCGATAACAGAGGAAAAAAATACATTGAAGATGATAAATTAAACAAGTTCCACCACAAACGCCGATGCACCACCTCCACCATTGCACACACCAGCAGCTCCGTATTTGCCACCTTTCTGCTTCAAAACCTGCAATCATCATATAACTTCCAGTTAACCATTATACATGTTCCATCTACATGGTTCATTATATGTAAATGACCCGGGGTCCTTTGAGTTTGACCCCCAATAGTCAACAGTTGAAGTTGTTGTGAAACGAAAATCTGTCATCGACGGTAGTTGAAAAGTTTAGGTTCCGTCAGTGTACTTACGCCCAAAAGAGTGACCAAGATACGTGCGCCACTGCAACCAAGAGGATGTCCCAATGACACACCGCCACCATGTACATTAAGCTTCGCCTGTAAAGCAGACCCAAAACCACCATTAAAACTAGTGGAGTAAAATGTCATTTTCGTCCCTGAGGTTTGGCCAGTTTTGCGACTTGCGTCCAAAGGTTTGTTTTTCCGCATCGGCATCCAAAAGGCTTGAAGTGTTGTCATTTTCATCCAGCTCGTTAGCTCCATCCATTTTTCTCACTTAATTCAGAGGTATTTCTGTCATTTTTGTTAACTTAAAGGACAATTGGTATTCGGTCTTTTTACATAAAGTGAAAAAGACTGATTTGCCCTTTAAGTTAGCAAAAAAGACAAAATATCCCTGAGTTAACGGAGAAAAAACGGATGGAGTTAACGAGCCGGATGAAAATGACAAGATTTTAAACCTTTTGGATCCAGATGCAGAAAAACAAACCTTTGGACGAAAGAACTAGTGCCAATATCTAAAACATAATATAAAATAATATTTGTGTGGGGGTGGGTGGGGGGGGGGGGGGGGGTATAGAGTTGAGTTCTCACTGAATCCAAGCCAAGAAGTTTCTGGTTTGCAAGAGCCACAACCTGCATTAATCAACCACAAGTATTAGATATACATAAACGTCACACGCATGAATTTGTACAAAATTTTACGAAATACGCTTACAGCAAATGCTTCATTAATTTCATAAAAATCAATTTGAGAAGCATCCAATCCAGCTCTAGATATAGCCTTAGGTATGGCCAGGGCTGGCGTAGTCGTAAATAACTCAGGTGCCTGCAAATCCACCGAATTTCATTTCGTTTTGCATTTCATCTTAAATGCATCATTTAACTAATTACCTGTTCAGCATCAGCGTATCCGGAAACCTTTGCAATCACGTTCAACCCGAGCTTAAGAGCCATCTCCCCGCTAACCAAAACAAGTGCAGCAGCACCATCACTGTGGAAAAATGTATTTAAATAAATTTAATTGCTTTTGATAATGAATTTAAATAAATTTACTATCAATCACAAGGTTGGTCTACACGACTATCCATTGATTGGTTACTTTTATTTTTATTATTTGTCTTTTTTGGTTTTTTACCTTTATCCTTCAACTTTCAACACTTACAACCCCTCAACTTTCTAAAGACATTATAATCAAGTTTTATGTGCTTATTTTTATGTATGTGTCGCTATAAATTCAGCTTGATTTACGTTTCAACGTAATTCTTTTTTTTTTTTTTTTTTTGGGGGGGGGGAATGAGTCGGATCAAATATAATACGTTTTCGTGCTTATTTTTATGTACGTTTTCAGTTGACACTTGGTCTACATTTTGAAACAAATTTTGTTCAAAAACGAGTCGGGTCAGATATAATACGTTTTCATTAGAAGGTATAAATTTGAGTTGCTTTACGTTTCGACCATACCATTTTTTAACTTGAAAAACATTATTTTCTTTCGTGCTTATTTTTATGTACGTGTTGGTATAAATTCAGGTAGATTTACGTTTCAGCGTAAATTTCTTTCGCAAATAGATCGAGTAAAATACAATACGTTTTCGTGCTTATTTATATGTACATTTTCATTTGGTCTACATTTTGACGTAAATTTTGTTCGGAAGCGAGTCAGGTCAAATATAATACGTTTTCATCAGATGATATAAATGAGAGTAACTTTACGTTTCGACGCCACCTCAACGCGCGGAAAAATTTACTAGTTGAGAACAGAATGCTTACTTTATACCAGAGGAATTGCCAGCAGTAACACTGCCACCATTCTCCTTGAAAGCTGGACGGAGTTTTCTCAACTTCGCAGCATCAAACTGTAAAAAAGTTAAAATATTTGAAAAAAGTAGGTTTTGAATGGTGTAATTTAGCATATGTGGCGTTGTTATGACATGTCACCTTTGCCAAGTCATCATCTTTGTCAACTATTGTTGATGGTTTTCCTCTTGGGCCAGGAACTTCAACCTGTATAATTCAAAATAATGGTTATTTATGATGTTGGCAGCAAACGTCAAATAGTCTGACTTTGACCATCTAGTCAAACTAGTAAACTTACGGGAGCAATTTCCCATGCAAATGCACCGCTATCTCGGGCAGCAATACCACGTTCGAAGCTCTGAATGGCATAGTCATCCTGTGTGTGTAATTCAGATATTTAATATGTGCATTAGAATCTTATTTCCATATGATAAATCAAGATAAGTATTATAATGATGAGAGGCTGCAAATAAAATACATTTGATGTACCTGTTGTTCTCTTGTAAATCCATGTGTATCTGCGCATATTTCAGCACAATTTCCCATCTTGTAATCGTTGAAAACATCCCATAATCCGTCTTTTAGGATTCCGTCAACAAGAGTATCATGTCCAAATTTAGACCCCTTCCTGCAATATGACAATTCAAGAAGTTTTTAGAAGCATATAGGAGATATTTCAGTTAAATGTATAGACGCCTTAGTAACTACCAAATCCAGATTTTTTAAGTAACTTCACACATTAAAAAAGTTAAGAGTAAAGTGCCATTTTCGTCCCTGAGGTTTGGCCACTTTTGCGACTTTCATCCAAAGGTTTGTTTTTCCGCATCTGGATCCAAGAGGTTTAAAATCTTGCCATTTTCATCCAACTTGTTAACTCCATCCATTTTCTCCGTTAAATGAGGGGCATTTCCGTCATTTTACACATTTTTTATTGAAATAAAAGACTATAAGAAATAAAGATCCACCTCTATTGACTTTCTCCCAACCCAAACCCTTTCATCATAAATGTCTAAAAAGACGAAAATACCCCTGACTTAACGTTAAAAATGGATGGAGTTAACGAGTTGGATGAAAATGGCAAGATAAGATTTCGAACCTTTTGGATCCAGATGCAGAAAAACAAACCTTTGGATGAAAGTAGCTAAACCTCAGGGACGAAACGACATTTTACTCAACTTAATTTAGTTTTAGACAAACAGAAGGAAGAAAAGATATTAACCTTGCTTCTGCAACATATTTGGGGACATTAGACATGCTTTCCATACCACCAGCCACAACGATATCATTTTGGCCCAATTGAATACTCTGTGCCGCTAGCATGGTTGCTGAAATACCGAGAAATATATGTTACATTGTTATACAGGCCCATGGAGTTTTCTACCTGAACTTTTAAATGCAATTTTTGAACATGGATGATACGCAATGTAAGAAAGTAGGCATACCTTTCATCCCTGATGCACAAACTTTGTTAACAGATGTCGAGACCACTGTATTAGGGATTCCTGCACCTAACGCTGCTTGTCTGGCGGGACCCTGTCCCAAATTGGCACCAAGGACATTTCCAAAATAAACTTCTTCCACAAGTGATGGATCGACATTTGCCCTCTTTAGAGCACCTAGAGTTTTAAATAAAGTGTTAGGGAAAAATTAGATGTTAATCCAAAAGGTAATATAGAAACCACTGAGCAACAGTAAAGTAGTGAACTTACATTCAATTGCGATGGATCCGAGTTTGGTCGCTGGCAAAGATGAAAGAGAACCAAGAAATCCACCAAGGGGTGTGCGTGCAACACCAACGATACATACATCTAATTGTGCAAAACAGAGAAAGGTGTAAGTTAAGAGAAACGACGTGGCTGCTTGATTTTTTAATGTCAAAACTACTACTATTTCAAGAATGAGAGAATGCATAGACTACTTTCTCAGTAAAATACAGTTACTAGTTATTAGCAACCTACATTGGTTGGTAACACCTGCTGTTATCGATTTCAGTAAACCTAATAGTTTTTTTTCTCAATAAAAACAATTTTCAGGATATAGATGGTAGATATGCACAAGATGCAGGAGCTCATATGACATCTTATACATATATATGAACATATTATGGTTTAATAATCATAGGCTAACAAATTCTGGTTTACTCCTTACGATAAGTATTACACATCTTTGTAATGCAATATGAAATATACAGCCAAATATATGCAGAAACACATCACCTCAAGTATTAATCAACTAAACAAAATTCAAACGCAAGAACATCAAATTACCTCTAGGTTTAATTTTGTCAGAACCATCCACTACTGCAGCAGGAGCCATCACTACAAGTAACCAGATATCTGTTCATTCACACAAGAAACATTCATATTTCAAACTTTTAACTTATGATTCTCTTTCAAATAACAAATGTTTCTCATCCGCCAACGAATCAATCTCATAACTCAATAATCAAATTAACGATTCGGATATTAACCGTCACAAACTACAAAATCACAATCTCTAAACAAAAAAAATAACTACAAATCACAAATAAAACAGCTCTGCTAGTATATATCTGTCCATTTATACAACAAACATTCATACTTCAAACTTATAAATTATAGTTCTCAAATTAACTAATCAATCTTGTAACTCAATAATCAAACTGACGATTCGTTTATTAACCGTCACAAACTACAAAAACACAATCTCTAAACAAAAAAATAACTACGAATCACAAATAAAACAGCTCTGCTAGTACATATCTGTCCATTTATGCAACAAACATTCATACTTCAAACTTATAAATTATAATTCTCAAATTAACTAATCAATCTCGTAACTCAATAATCAAATTGACGATTCGGTTATTAACAGTCACAAACTACAAAATCACAATCTCTAAACAATAAAACCTCAAAGAATCACAAATAAAACAGCTCTGCCAGTACATATCTGTCCATTTATACAACAAACATTCATACTTCAAACTTATAAATTATAATTCTCAAATTAACTAATCAATCTCGTAACTCAATAATCAAATTGACAATTCGGTTATTAACAGTCACAAACTACAAAATCACAATCTCTAAACAATAAAACCTCAAAGAATCACAAATAAAACAGCTCTGCCAGTACATATCTGTCCATTTATACAACAAACATTCATACTTCAAACTTATAAATTATAATTCTCAAATTAACTAATCAATCTCGTAACTCAATAATCAATTTGACGATTCGGTTATTAACCGTCACAAACTACAAAAACACAATCTCTAAACAAAAAAATAACTACGAATCACAAATAAAACAGCTCTGCTAGTACATATCTGTCCATTTATACAACAAACATTCATACTTCAAACTTATAAATTATAGTTCTCAAATTAACTAATCAATCTTGTAACTCAATAATCAAACTGACGATTCGTTTATTAACCGTCACAAACTACAAAATCACAATCTCTAAACAAAAAAAATAACTACAAATCACAAATAAAACAGCTCTGCTAGTACATATCTGTCCATTTATACAACAAACATTCATACTTCAAACTTATACATTATAATTCTCAAATTAACTAATCAATCTCGTAACTCAATAATCAAACTGACGATTCGGTTATTTACCCTCACAAACTACAAAAACACAATCTCTAAACAAAAAAATAACTACGAATCACAAATAAAACAGCTCTGCTAGTACATATCTGTCCATTTATACAACAAACATTCATACTTCAAACTTATAAATTATGATTCTCAAATTAACTAATCAATCTCGTAACTCAATAATCAAACTGACGATTCGGTTATTAACCGTCACAAACTACAAAAACACAATCTCTAAACAAAAAAATAACTACGAATCACAAATAAAACAGCTCTGCTAGTACATATCTGTCCATTTATACAACAAACATTCATACTTCAAACTTATAATTCTCAAATTAACGAATCAATCTCGTAACTCAATAATCTAATTGCCGATTCGGTTATTAACCGTCACAAACTACAAAAACACAATCTCTAACCAATAAAACAACTACAAATCACAAATAAAACAACTATACTAGTAGATATCTGTCCTTCATTTACACAACAAACATTCATATCTCAAACTTATAACTTATAATTCTCAAATCAACAAATCAATCTCATAACTCGATAATCAAATTAACAATTCAGTTATTAACCGTCACAAACTACAAAATCACAAATTCACAATCTCTGAACAATAAAACGACGACGAATCACAAAGAAAACAACTCTACTAGTAGATTTCGTAGATCGATCCAAACAATAGGCCTAAAATATCATCATTTATCAATCATCTGATACCAGATCTATTAACAACCGAATGAATCATGACATTTTAACGAAACAGAACGCATATAACATGAAATATGAACATGAATTGAAGTAGGTGAAGGATTAAAGGATGAATGATGCGAACGTACCGTTGGAATCTGAAGCAGGTAACTGTGTGTGTGTGTTGTGAGTGAGTGATGTGCCTCGATGAAATCGGAATGAATGAGGGCGTATTTAAATGCAGGGAGTGATGGTGTACGTGAGTGAGGCTACACAGGATAGTAGCCTCGTTGAGGGATTCTGTAACCCAACATTATTGACCTTTTTTTTTCTTTTGTTTTTTTAAGTGGCGGTGGAGTGGTAAGGAAGAGTCATGGGATTTTAAGGGACCAGGTTCGATTCCTGCCCTTCATATTATTTTCTGCGGCATCTGGTGATGATGGGAGACTAGGCGAATAGATGTAGATCGCTAGTTCGATCCTTGAACTGAGCGGGTTTTACCTCATCGCACTGTCGTGCCTTCGGGCAAGTGTTCACGGGCTTCGGCCCTAGGTGAGGGTTTCCCCAGTTAGGAGGCGAGTGTATCCCGAAGTGGTGAATTTCGCCAATAGCCCATTTAGAGTATTCGTGGGCCGTTAAAAAAAAACATTATTGACTTTTTGACTTTATTATTGTAGCTTGACTAGTAGCATCGTTTGCACGTTTTAACTTTGGGTTGGTTTCTTTGTTGGTTCAGTTCTGTTTGAATATAATGGAAAACATGAAAACATACCTTTGGTTGCATCAGCACAGGTTAGCAGAGAATCCAGCAATGGAGACGCAGCCATTAAGGTTCGACATGATTGTCATCTTGGTCTGGTTCCTCCTTAGGGTGCTGACTGATGATGGTGGCTAAGAGAAACCGATAAGGGAATCGGTATAGGAGAGGAGATCGAATTGATGTTATTGACTAATGGGGTGTTTCTAATGTGTAACTGTCTAACCCCTTAACCTCCACATAATTCTCCTTATATAAGCACCCAGGAGGAAACCCTAATTAGTTAATAAGGGTAATATGGTCCATCAACAATTACCAACTAATTATTTAATAGGATTGTTATATATTTTGATCTATATAATGTAAATGATTATATGGCTACTAGATTAAATATTAATACATAATATATTTAATCTTACATTCTCCCACTTAGCCGAGTAATCATTTACTATGAGTATTAGATAAGCCTGATCAGGAGTTAACACTCATTTTAGCCTTAAACAAGTACTATAGCAGAAAAATACAGCCGTTGAATCATTATGTGACTCAGGACCCCCATTAATCATACTATAGCCTTAATTTAAAACCTAATCGTCATGATCAAAATACGCATAAGCCCTTTGTTTGATTTGTAACTTTATTTGTCTTATATGCCATTATGTCGACTTGACATATTCTTAGAGACGTACAAAATCAAACTGATGAGGAAAATATTAACTAATACTTAGTCATTCATAGTACGATATGCAGTTGCGCATGGCCATTAACTAATACCCGTCTATGAGCTCTCTTAATAAGACTTATGGGTAGTGGCCCTTCAGTTATATGATCCTTAAGCATATCATGAATGATTTCGATACAAAACTTAGTTTCCTCAATTCGTTCATAAACGAATAATTAATTACGTATCGAAACTTAATGCAGCACCTCTCGAACTGTTACTGTTCAAGGAGTCATGGTAGCTGACTTTATCACACTAAGTCTTCAAAAACATTAATTATATGGAGTTAATAAACTTATGAGTCTACTGATATATTTCCAACAACATTTAGTGACTATATTATGTCGTTATAACTTAGGTTGTCAATATCAGTACATTATGACTCCTCCATGAGATATGTTTTGTCTGCTGACATAAAGATATACCCGAAATTACATTTTGTCATCTTTGAACATCTCAAAGTTATAGTAATAAACCGGTTTTAATTCTCACTTCTTCTTCAAATAATAGCCTCTCGTTTCTTTAAAGATATTGTAATACTCCATTAGATGCTTCACAATAATCTAGACAAATCTAGTATGTTGCAATGTGAGTAATATCTAAACGAGTATAGACCTAAACTTACATAAGGCTTCTAATTTAATGAAGCGTAAATAAATAATCTCACTTATCCTATTATCCTCTAAAGGAGAGCAGTATTGTTTGTTACATATATAAGGACCCATTTAATGTTAAACTTATGGAACGGAACTAATGTCCCATTGGGTCTATCTCAGTATGTTATGATATCAATCACGTAAGAGATATCTCTGAGATTTATTATATCAAAGTTTGTGTTAACAATGCTTTGACTTATGTAACATATACTTGTCAAAAGAATGTCATCTATATAGACAAGTTTATCTTAGTTGCTCCCACTCATCTTGAGCTAGGTACATTAATCCACTTGATTCTTGATGAAAATAATTACGTTAAGATTTCATCACATTATAATGTTTGCATTAACCCATACATGGATTTTATTGGCTTAGAAATAAAGTGTTCTTTAACCTTCAGTTTGAAACTTTAGGTTGTTATCTAATGAACATGTAAATGTGTCAGCCATTTGTTATGGAAAATTGTTTATAATGTTCATCTAATGTAGCTCAAAATTATTATAAGCTACTAGAACAGTGATGATCCTTAAAGAAATCTTTTGTAAGATAGGTAAGAAAGACTCTTTCATAATTTATCTCTTCCTGAGTATAACCTTTGACAATCAAACATGCTTCTTCGTGTCTTAACGCTTATATTAGGATTTGATTTAGTTATGAACACTCTTAGGTAATTCAATCAAATCCCAAACGTTATACGAACACATAAAATCAGTTTTACTAGAAAACTGTTTTATTTCATTAAGAATATTGATTGACACTAATGGCTTAATTTGAAGAGATAGGATCAGTAATCATTTCCAAAATCCATTTCAACTTCAGTTAGGGAGGTTATGTAATCATCAAAGTTAGTAGGTTTTTAAACCTAGATGACCTCCTGAGTTGATTATTGGGTTTATTAGAAGTTTCAGTTTTATGGATTAGCTCTTGGTTAGGTTGCTATCATTTTCATTCTAAGTTTGTAAGAGTTGGTGCAGTATGGTGTACAAGAGGTGTAATGGGAGTTAAATTCGAAATGAAATTTAATGACATTCTTCCCCCCGCCTCTTGTATTCCTTGCAAATCATAATAAGGACTTTGACTACTCCCACTGACCTTAGGAATCTTTAGGAACTCAGCATGCTTAGGGTCAAAGCTTAACGACCAATAAATTCTAATAGAGAAACAAGTTAATGACGTTAGTCGTTGTAGTTTCTCTTATTGAGAATTATGTTAGTTTAGGTAAGAAATCTAAGTGTGCCCACAATTAAGCAACAATGAAACTTTTGTAAGAGTAGCATTAGATTTTAAGGAGACAAGTATTGATAGAACAGTGTCGTGATGGAGCGGTGTCTTGTACAAGAGGTGCAAACTGAGGTAATGTGAAATTTTCACTCCCCACCTCTTGCAACTAGTGCAAGTTATTAATAAGACACTTAATGCTCCCACTGATCTTTAATATCTCTAGAATGCTATAAGAGAAGTTTCAATGAGGTACGTGACGTGGGAACTTATCATATATACGTTAGACTTTATTTGATTTCTTTAATGTCCAGATATCATAAGAAACTTTAGGGACATATCTAATAGAAATCTAATTAAGTATATATATGAATAGATTTCTTCTAAGACCATGTACCATATGAGACAAAATTTAGATACAAGTTTATAGTCTGTTAAATGATAAATGAATTATGTCTGAATATTCCATTTGGAATAAGTTCCACGAATGTCAAAGAATGACTTATGATGGACCCATACTTATTCCTTAAGCCAAGTCATATTTAGGGCTTTAACGTCATGATTTAAAATCACTTAGAATGAGATTAGTTGAAAAATCATCCTCATTAAGAAAGTCATGATGTCTCATGAATTTCGGTTATAATGGATGAAATTTATAAGTCTCATTTTCCTTTTGTCAAATTCTCATTTGCATGATGACAAAAGTTGTGAAAATGTAAGGTATCATCTAGTTTCATCTTAGTAATGTTTCAATCCAGATATTTAGAACAAATAAGATGAGAGTTGAAGATAAGTGTGACTTTATGTTGACTATGCAAACCTCACAACCTTCATGACATAGCCTAAGTAATGATACTGTACTCTGATTAATAATCAGAATATGTAATGTATCGAAAAGCTTTGTTAGAAGACTGCTTATTATGGTTCTTATAGCCTTAACATTTAATTTTGTCACTAACTCTCGTGTTAGTTATTTGTCGAGTTCTGGTAAGGAAACGTATGGAACTAGAGTCAACTAATCATGTGTTAATTGGAATATTGAAATTACCAGACTTAAATATCATTAGTAAGTGACTATCTAATTAATTTACCCAACTGTTCTTTAGAATAATGGATAGTCTCGTTGCTTATGTCTAGCCTAATGACATAATTATGCAGTGAGATTTTCCTTTGAAGAACCTTAATGTTGGAATTAGCACTTGTAATTTGTCTATGGACCTTAGAACAATCCTCTTTAAACGTTTTAAGTGGTTGTAAGGTGAGCAACAACTTATTTTCCAGCTTCAAACATTTATTTCTTTGTACATATGTTGCTTATCAACACACTCATTGTACTTTGGTACTTTAGAGTGTTGTAGTTGATTTATAATGCATCAAATTGTACAAGTGAAAATCTTAGTATGTAATGTACTGGAAAAATGTATTTATTTCCATGCGTAAGCCCTTAACTTTATGGGTCATGGTTTTGTACATTATAATGTATTCACATATACCACTTAACTTTATAGTTTAGAGTTTCAAATTAAGGCATGCATCTTAGGAGTTCTAGTGATTATTCCATAAATAAAGATTAGTCTCAAGAAAGACGTAATCTGGAATAACTTTAGTGATAGCATTTACGTTAGGGAGTTCTTGATTATCATAATAGACATCATATTCGATTTGTCCTATTCATCATGCTCTAACTTTCTTCTTTATAATCTGTATCAGAAGAGAGCAATAGGATTATCGTGTCTTAGGAAATAATCAAGGATTTAATTTAAGAGCTAATTCTAATAGAAACTTTAAATAAAGCAAACATTTTAGGTTTAAAAATTTAGAGTGGATGAGATATTGATATAAAGAAGAAAAATTATAGTGAGTAACATTATGGGTAATAAGAACAAGGCAGACGAAATGATCATAAAAAACTAATTAAGGATCATTAAGCTAAGGATCATTTATGTGAAGAGATTGTGATATGTCTATTACTAACATCAAAATAATAGACTATAGCTAAAAAAATTCTACTTAAACGAAGACAAAACAGCTTTGGCCAGAAGTGTAATCATTTAAGCATATGTGCAAAGTAGTTGTAACAAATCAGCTTTGGCCAGAATTGAAACAATCACTTTAGTTATGCACTTGTTGAGTATGCCATCGATGAATGAATTAAATCAGCTTTGGCCAGAAATTAAGACATTCATGCTTATGATGCATACACAACATAACTTTCGTAATACTTGAATGATAAGTAGATGTATCAAGTCAGCTTTGGCCAGAAATGATATATCAGAAGCTCATTCAAGTTAAGCTATTTTGGTTTTGAAAAAATCATTTGATCCTTATAAATTAATTAAGTATAAACAAAACCAAGTATTTAATAGCAAACCAAGTATTTTTAGGTCACATTAAACAGCCTAAAAGGTCTTGTGCGATCAGTAATGCATTGTGCGTTTCACGAGTCTTGTGCGATCAGTAATGCACAAAGACTTGTGCGATCGGTAAGGCCCAAAGACTTGTGCGATCCATAAGGCCCAAGTGACTTGTGCGATCCATAAGGCCCAAGTGACTTGTGCGATCCATAAGGCCCAAGTGACTTGTGCGATCCTTTAGGCCCAAGTAACTTGTGCGATCCGTTAGGCCCAAGTAACTTGTGCGATCCGTTAGGCCCAAGTAACTTGTGTGATCCATAAGGCCTTGTGCGATCCATTATGTCTTGTGCGATTAGATCATCTCTTATGTAATCTGATCTTGTACGATTATCTTATGCGATCAGATTATCTTTTATGTGATCCAATCTTATGCGATAAGTTGCTGTTTGTTGTGATAACATAACTAAAATTCGAAAATTATGAATTGTTATATAGTTTCCTATTATAACATTGATCTATTTTATCATAAAATTTCGAAATTAATATCTGCTTATCCTTATAACAGATTTCGAAATAAACTTAATAGACAAATTAGATCAAAATTAGGGAAACATTTAACAAATCAAATCATATTCCAAAACTTATAGAAATTTCGAATTTCAACTAAGAACATTATGAACCCTAAAAACATAAAACATAAATTCTGGAACCCGAAACCTGAATTTTAAGGGTTTTCTAAACAGATTTCGGTTATAAGATTATCCAGTTGATTTCGAACAAACATATAAGTGATCTCTTTATCCGAAAACAGGGATTGCGGTCGGCTGTTCGTAAGATTATTCAAAGAAAAAAAAATTCGTTTTCCAAGTTTCAATCCCAGAATTATGGATACGAAAACAGAACTGACTAATCAACATATGCTCTGATACCACATGTTGGTTCAGTTCTGTTTGAATATAATGGAAAACATGAAAACATACCTTTGGTTGCATCAGCACAGGTTAGCAGAGAATCCAGCAATGGAGACGCAGCCATTAAGGTTCGACATGATTGTCATCTTGGTCTGGTTCCTCCTTAGGGTGCTGACTGATGATGGTGGCTAAGAGAAACCGATAAGGGAATCGGTATAGGAGAGGAGATCGAATTGATGTTATTGACTAATGGGGTGTTTCTAATGTGTAACTGTCTAACCCCTTAACCTCCACATAATTCTCCTTATATAAGCACCCAGGAGGAAACCCTAATTAGTTAATAAGGGTAATATGGTCCATCAACAATTACCAACTAATTATTTAATAGGATTGTTATATATTTTGATCTATATAATGTAAATGATTATATGGCTACTAGATTAAATATTAATACATAATATATTTAATCTTACATTCTTTTTAACGTGTCACATGTTTAAAAGTATATGCAGGGCCGGCTTTACTGTTAGTAGCAACCCAAGCTAGGGCTTGCTTGGAGGCCAACAAATAATAAGCCCTCATTTTTTTCTAAAAAAAATAATTATATACGGTAATTTTAGTTTCTTTAAAAAAAGCGAGTAAACTGCTAAAATGGTCCCTGGGGTTTGGTCACTTTTGGAACTTTAGTCTAAAACTCAGACCTTTTGAATCTAGTTCCCTATGGTTTCAATTTTGTTGACAATTTCATCCAAAAGCAAAATCTAGTCAGATTTTTCAGTTAACATCCAGTTTTTTTATTTATTTTTCCTCTCTTTTAATGAAAGGCAAAATAGTCAGATCTTTTTAATTTGTTATAATAAAACGTTAAAAGATCATTTTCTCTTCATTAAAAGAGAGGAAAAAAGACAACAAAAAAAAAAAAAAAACAAAACAAAACCTGGATGTTAACTAAAAAATTTGACTATATTTTGATTTTGGATGAAAATGACAACAAAACTGAAACCACAGGGACCCAAATTCAAAAGGTCTGAGTTTTAGACTAAAGTGACAAAAGTGACCAAACCTCAGGGACCATTTTGGTAGTTTACTAAAAAAAACGTATTTTGTAGCATGTTGCAAACAAGGGTTAAAACGGGCCTGAGAACTCAATCTCAATCGACGGCGACACTTCCACTTCCGGTATATGTTTCTGCTCCTTTTAATCAATTATTATTCTTTTTGAATTCCTGATTTTCTTCATTCGATTGATAACAATCTGTTAAGCTATAGATTACGATTGAATAAAGAATTGTGGTGCGTGAACTGTTGGTGATGTTTCTTCCTTGGATTGGTCCTGATATCTCCGATCAAGGGACTCAAGCGATTATCACCATGCCACCCGTTGAAGGTTATCACCAATAGGTCATCACCTTACACCGTTGATAACTATCGTTCACCATCACAATATGCTACCACCTTGTTATCAAAAGTAACATCACAAGCAACATCGAAATTGAACCTTAAAAGAAGCCTGAAATTAAAGATCATAATCGAATCCCAAACTTGGATAGAGGTTAGATTTTCTAACGTGTTTTCAATGGAAAAAAGGTAAATCAGTCATTCAAATTTACTTTAACATTTTAACATTTATTTTGAATGTCCATTGGTATTAAAAACATGACAAAATATCCTATCATCAATACTATATGTAATTTAAAACAAGATAAAAGATACATTTGTGAGTTTATGGTGGAAATTAATTATATGAAAGCGATGAACTCCTTAAATTCTAGTAGGTAAGGGATTAAATTTATACATCTAATAACTAATAACCACTTTAATTTTGTTTACATTATGATTTTCAAAGTGGTGATCTTTTCCTCTACCAAAGTTCCTCATTTCCAAATAATTATTCCCTTTTCTATTTTAACTTATTCCCTTTTGTGGACCTTAAGATAAGAATCATAAGATAACTATAAGTATATGATTATTATACAATACATTAACTACACTTTTCTGAATATGTATATCTTCTATAGTGATGAAATGTATAAAAATGTTAATTTATTCTAGTACGCGTACTTTTATAGTTATTAAAATTAAAATATAGATTGTTATACTAAAAATAAAAGGTTATCATTCTTTGTCACGAAAGCATTATTAAATAATTTTAGAGCAGTCTCTTGTTGAAATTGTTAATCACAAGTGGAGTGGGGGCTTTGTTGTTGTTCCGAATGTTTGCCCATGGGTTGAATTAGAAAATCAGAGAGTTAAAATTTAGATATATAGGGTTAGGTTAACGTACAATGATTCTTATCGTACAAAATGTATGCGATCATCTCAGTCATACGATCTAGTGTGAATTCACTCTTGAACATGCGATTTGTGCTGAAAAACCAACATGCGAAATTGCTTTATATACCAACATGCGGTTTCATCATATTTACCAACATGCAAAATTGCTAAAAAAAACATGTGATTTCATCAGAAATACCAACATGCGATTTCCAACATGTTTTTTTTTATAACATACGATTTCACAATATCGTACAAGCGTACGATAAGCCCTATCAGTGGTGTCTCTAAGAATTCATGTACCATGTTCGAACTCGAAAAATGTGCCCTTATGCCTTGACAATAAACAATGCAATTACGAAAATGACAAAATTGTAGTATTCGACAAACAATCCAATTACGAAAAATGAGAAAATTATAGTATTCAAATGAGTTACATTACATACCGTAATAACTAATAAACTAATAGCTAACAAATGATTCATGCAACCCTCCTTGCATTCTTCATAGCAAATTGGAGGATCAACTCTTCACAATTTATATTATCTAAGACTTAGTTTTCAATTGCTAATGGGCTCAATTAACCTAGTTGGCTAAATTCTAAAGTCTAAACCATAAAAAAATGATTTGTAAATGAACCTTACTTGAAATTGGTATGAGTTTACTATTTTAAAAAGATTAACACACATATATATATATATATATATCGGATTCTTTTTAAAACATATGCCCTGCGAAATCACGGGTCCTGTGCGGAAGTCCTTCCCGAACACCATCTAAGCCTCCCCTGAGCTCTATTGTATGTTACACTTTTTCTAGATATATATATATATAAAGAGGGAGAGAGATATATATTATTTTTGGAACACGTAGATACAAGATTTGAACTCACAACTGAGTTGTCTTTGTCATGTAGTGGATTAATTGATAAAAGTAATATGTTTGTAAATGAGATCCAAAAAATTGTTTGATTAATGGGTGTAAAGGGAGGTATCTCACCTTTGTCAACTTCGGACGTCTCTAAAATAAGACATCGATGCCACTTCTTGACCTTTTTTATGTCTTAAAATATGCTTTCTTTTGTTGTGTATATGCAATGACGGTTATACTAAATAGTTAACGGGTGAGACATGAGTAGTCATTAAAATGTGACACATATATATCACAGAGTGATGGGTAAATACGTTTAACTATAGTCTATAAACGAAAAATTATGGCTATGAAAATCACATGTTAACTATAAATGAAAATTATGGTTGTGAAAATCACATGTAGCTGACACACTTTCTACTAATGGCGTTCAAAAAAAAAAAATTGTAAATAGTTAATGACATTACATTTTACACATAAATCCATCAATACTTTAAAAACTTATATAGCTAGCTATGATATACTCAATTTATTGTATTGAGATTAAAATGCTAGTTTTGTGGTACAATTTTTTTTAAAAGAATACTAAAGTATATAAAAATCATTTACATTTAAAAAATATAAAACTAAATAAAATATTAATATTTGTAGGATTCTCTTTTTGACATTCATACTTTATATAGTCATAACTCATAACAAACTTGCAGCTAATTACAAAATCGCTATCATCTTGTCTTATAGTAATTGATTGAACTTGCTAATAGTTTGGTTTTCTTCTTACATTTCTCACGAATTTGTTCATCTAGAATAATGTATTAGTGATATGTACATATACATACTGTGGTGTTTGGGATTCCTTATCAAAAACAACTTATTAACTTATATAAGTCATAAGTTATAAGTTAGAATTTCTAACTTCTCAAAAACAACTTCTCCACACACAAAAATAACTTATATAAGTTAATCCAAACACTCTAAAAACAACTTATTAACAGTTGCTCCAAAATAACTTATTAACTATCTATACTATATATATCTATGTATAAAGAGGACAAAAGAGATGTCAATAATTATATAATTTGTTTGAAAAACTAGTTAAAGTTGTCCTGTGCGATGCGACAAAAATCTTGTACATATGTATCTACAATTTGACCTATAAAAAAGTGCGAAAGTCGTTTACGATACAAAAATTACTGTATTTTTATACAACCCCGTTTTCAGTTAAATTTATCAGAATGTTAAGAATGAAAATTAATCACAACTATGTATTTAGAATTTTTAAGAAAAATAACAAAGAAAAAGTTATTAGAGAAAAATAAATTAAATGATAAATGGAACTTTATTAAAAAGTAAATAAGTTAAAGATGTATATTATTTGTAATAACATAAGAGATGAAACTTAAACTAAAAAACTAATGAGAGGTGCTGCGGCTGGTGCAGGGGAGAGTTGTGCTGCGGCTAGTGCATGGGAGAGTTGTGGTAACTGGGAGTAAATGCCCAGTCACACAGTCTAAATCTCTCTTCATAACTGTCGGGACCATTGTAAGGTGATCCCACAAAAGGTGACCCATCTGAGATTTCGATGGGGTGGTTCGGAGTTCCAGATGGTGGCGGTGTAGGATCAGTGTCTTCATCTATATCCATCGCGTTGCCACCGGAAAAATGATCTTCAGGTCCAAGTGGGTTAAAACCCACTGGTACTCCACGGTAGTCGGCAGGGTTGAACTGGCCTTGGAAAACAGGCGACAGGTGGTCGAAAGGTGAGTTGTGTCCTTGAAGAGGAATGTAGGACTGGTGGGAGTTGTGGGGCTCATTTTCAGAATGAGGCCCGAAAGAGTGTGGAATAGAAGGGGAGGTACTCAGTGAAACTGAGCGCCTAGCTGGCTCGATGTAGGTCCTCCATGGCTCTTGAGGACCCGGGTTGTTGGGATCAGATGGTGTTCGCCGGTGCGAAGGTCCGGCTTCATGGTCATTTGGGGCGACAAGTGCCCCTTTTCCTCTGCCTCTTCCCCTCATCCGTGGTGGCATTTTGTCAACCTGTCAAAAACAAACAAGTGATACAACAAGAAATATATATAAGACAAAGTTAGAAATAAGACATGAATTTGGATAATTCCTAAGTTGTTTGTCTAGACTCGAGAATCAAGGAATGTGCAATTGTGTAACTGAGATTAAACACAAAAGGCTAGTGTTTAATTCACTCAGTGTTGGCTCTGATACCAACCTGTCACACCCCTATTTTCCACATATTACCGGTGGGCCCGGTGGGGAGTATCGTGACGTAGTTGATATCATCATAAGTCAAACAACACAATATATAAATGCACAGCGGAAGCAAAGATAGATTCATTTCAACTTTAATAATTTGTAATATTAAATATCACGAAATAGTTGAAACGGATCCACAGGCGGATCAAAAATAAAAGAAGATACTGTTCAACAGCTTTATTGACATCCAAGCTTGCGAGACTTATTGTGGACGCTAGAAGACAGCCAGCCTAGTACGAGTAGTACCTGCACTTAACCTTTTGGAAAATACGTCAGTTTACACTGGTAAATACAATTTAACTGACTCATTTTGAAAAGGTTTGAAAATTGATTTGAATGCACGTGACACAAAACATTTTATAACTTGGGATAATTATGTGAATATAATCTTGTAAGTGAATTACATATTACTTATGCGTTCAGTAGCCCGATCCGTAGACCGGGTTAAAGATTAATAGACACACCACATTATTTGGTTAGGCACTGACGGGTATACGCCTACACCCCGTGCTTAGGTCGTGGCCATCTCGTCAGATGATGCCAAGGATATCCGGGACATGGTCATTAACCCCCCAAAGGCTTTAAGCAAACAAAACATTTCAAAACGTAGCATATCAATGATTTAACCTCTATTCGATTAAAGATTCAATGCCGGACCAAGCGGTATTTTATATACCGTACCCCAAGCCCGTATAAGGGAACATAAGTTAAAAGTATTTACCTTTGTAAGTATAAATCACAATTAGCGAGTGCGGGTAGCTTTTACTGGTTCTTCTATTCTGGAACAAAGGTTTATAATAACCTATTAGATTTCTAACGGGTCTTTATTTAAGCCTAAGCTTAGACCGGTTAGTTTTTAAGGAAGATACGGTTCAAACGCACGATTAAGCGAAGACCGGACAGAATGTGATTTAGACCCGACAAGTTTGAAGACTTGTATAATATGGGTATACTAAATACATTCTGGATTTTGAGACAAGGATGATAAGGTTTGACCCGTTTCGGTCAATTTATGCATACTAGTTACATAAACCGAACTGAACGCGAAAAGGGCGTAACGGGTAACCAAATGAGTCATATGCAAGTTTCCTAAGTTAATATACCTTAAATATGTTGTGACATCAGTAAGACATCTTCTATTATGTCCGGAATGGATTTAAACTCAAATTATGCCTCATGAGGGCATTTTGGTCATTTAAAAGATTATAAAAGAGTTTAATTAGTAATCTGAGTTACAGGTCTGATTTATACAGTAAATACACTTAATTTAATAAGTTATAACAGTAGGGTATGACCTATATGTGAAACTTATCATTTAAAACCAAACTATGTACCTTAGGGATATTTTGGTAATTTCACTTAGGCTTAAAAGGTCAAAACTGGAAACCTGAGTTTAAAAACTTTTACTTACTGTTAATATATAAAAATATACTAAAAATATCAGTAGGTATCAATCTTATATTCAATATGGTTATAGTACATACTATGCGTTAAAAACACTTAAAAAGGCGATTTGGAGCCATTTCCGGGTTTTCAAAGGAAAACTGATATTTTTATAATTCCAGAAGGCTCAAAATATTTTATTTATCAAATAAAATCAGTAGAAAAAGGTTTGGGGTCAAAAGGGTTTGTAAAACTCATTTTATGGCTTAAAAGGGCAAAACCAGCATTAACCGAATCGAACTTAGAGACCTATGTTATGCTCAGCCAAAAATTAAATAAAAATCTTCAAAAATCCCAAAATATTATATTACATCATTGGGTAAAAAGTTTGATATCAAAAAGTGGGTTTAAATAGGCTATACGCTAATTACGCCGTTTAATTAACATAAAGCTTTCAATTTACGCTAATGAGCATAACTCTTAATCTAGACCTCAAACTGATGTCAAATTTTTGGTGCAAGTTTATAAATCAGTAACTAAGGTTTCTACTCTTTTACTTTTTCAAAAATCACGTTTTATAGTCAAAATGGCATAATAGTCAACATTTAAGCATTAATCGGAAACATGCATATGAATCAGATAAATAATGAACCAAGTTGTATAATCTCAGAGAGTTATACTTATGTGAAACCTGGTCCAAAATAAGCTCTAAGACAGATCTAAAACATGCATAAACGGGTCAGAACTGAAAGTCAAAGCAACAGTCAATTTATGCGACTTTCGGTTCCGATCCGGGTCTTAAACTGAAAATTGTCGAGTTGAACATGTTGGGACATGTTCTTACATTAGTTACCAAGTTATTTTAATGATCAAACAGGTTGCATGTATCCTACATTGCTAATTAAGCTTTAATTTGAAAATAAACATTCTGTTGACTTTTTAAAGTAAGCTTTGACTCGACAATTAACATAGTTAGAGTGGGAATCTGAAAGTACCCTTTTAAGGGTTTGTTACCCACATAAATACCTACTTATAGGTACTTTCAATTCGAGAAATGACTGAGTAAATTTCATTTAATCTCGAAGTCAAACTTAAATTACGACGGTTTGACTTTTAGATAATTAACTAAGCTAAAACGAATTAGAAAGGGTTAAGAATACTTACAAGAGTCCTAATTACGACTAGGGAGCCTAATGAATCCTTGTTGCTGACCAGAGAGCTCCAGAATTGAGAATGCAAGTGAATGTGAAATTGTTGCAACATTGGGTGTTCTTATATATCAACTTTGATCTCACAAGATGATGCCACAAGGGTCTACAATTGTTACCAGATGTGTCCAAGTGGCCCTATTGCATGGTAAACCATTGGAGCAGCCTCTGGTATAAGAAGACAGCTCTTTACAATCGATTCAGACCTGATAACTGGCACCTGCGCATTTTCTGTCGCTGGCAGGTTGTACGCGGGGCGCGAGAACCCCCTCGCGGGGCGCGTACAAGTGCGCAACCAGCCAAACAAGTTTCCATGTTTTACATTTCAGTCCCTGGTCCTTTGAAACGTGGTTTTGGCTATTTTTCTTGCACTTTTGACCCTCATACTTGATTTTTAAGGACCTTAGGACTTTTACAAACTTGGTTAAGTCCTTGGTTAACTTTGTGCTTACCCGAAAAGTCACAAAGTTCAACGTTGACGTATTTAACCCTTCGTACACGGTTTTGGTCATAACTTTCTCATACGATAACGAAACTTTATGAAATTTTTACCACATATTCTAGTGAGTATATTTTATCGTTACAAAGCTTCGGGTTTGCTAAAAGGTCACTCAGAGGTATACTTTCAACATGTTGACACATTTAACCCCTGTAGTTTGTAATTCCTCAATTTCTTTCATTTTCCGCTTCGTATGATCCATGATTTATTCGTTTAAGATTATAAACAACATGTAGGGTTATTGTAGGGCCTATTTATCCATTGTTGACACTTTGGACCCTTATATTCACATAGTTTCACTGTTTGTCAACTTTAGTCCTTCTAAAGTACTTTTTCACATATTCAAAGCTTATGACACGTGTCAATACATTATTGGACGTAAATTTTCGAGGTGTTACACAAAGTCTTACAAGAACCATCAAAATCCAGGGTTGCCATATTACAAAGAAATTTATATAAATTTGCTTTGTGTACTTGTTGTATGTTGATCGGTCTCTAGCTCCTTGCGAGATGCCTTTACTAAATTTTAATAAAATAACCCATTTTCTTTAAAAAACAATGAAAGGTTTTTAATGCACTTTAAATATTGTCATGATCTAATGGTAGGAATAACTAAAATGTGTCTCAATATGTATTGAAGTTGGGATACATTTAGGTGCTTTGATTTGGTCAGTGAGATGTAGTTGTGTTATAAAGGTAAACTACAAGATCATGAATGTATTGTTATAGTGAATGTACCAAGCATATGGTTGGTATTTTTTTGTTTCGTTGGAGTTGTTCACGAGAAGTTTGAAGCGGCAGAGACAAAAAGGTACGAAAACAAAACAATGGTGATAAACATGTTACGTTTTCCGACCTAGGGTTTGTTTCACACTGGTGTTGCGGCAACGATAAAAAGTACATGAGTTGTTTACACAAAACAAATGATGCTCCGAAAACAATGAAACAATTGATGCTCCGATTGATGAAACAGGAATGCCTCTGACGATTGAGGCCGAATGTAATTGACCAGAGTTGTCTATAATGGTGAAGCATTTTTTGGGGGTTGTGATACTGAATTCAGCAATAAATTATATTATATTGTTATGATGTAATTAGGGTTACATGATATATGTCATTTATATAGAGGACAAAGTTACAATTCATACCCTATTCTATTGTTTAATACACAAGTGGTCTATTCATATGAGCAACATAATAAGAGAAGAGTCGTGTTTAAAATTGACTTATAAGATGACGTCGTTGAAAAAGATAATATCTTGTATGTATATAATTCTTATCATAGTTATGCATGCTAGTTCACTTTGAATTTTTTTTTTTTTGAATGACTAAAACCACTACACCTTCCTTTTGTAGGATTTGAATACACAATCACTTGGTTGGAAAATTCACCATTTTTACCGTCAGACTATCCATTTGAGGACAGTTCAAAGATTTACAACTTGGCATAAAGTTATATAAGTAAACATTGTTTAAATGATATTCCTCCAAAAACTTGGCATCCAAAAAGGAAACAATTAATATTATGTGATTAAAGCTAGGCATAATGGACCACAATCCATGAAGGAAATTAATAAGTTTACAAATTACAAAACATGAAAAGTGGTGCCCAGTTGGGCCACAATCTCCCCTGCCAGAGTGGCAGTAAGATTTCACAACAATGAGAGCATGGTCCACTAAGGCCATGGGGTATGGGGCGTGGGTTGGGGCTTGGGTTGGGGGAAAACGCTCAAGTCACCACCCCGGGTGGGCTTGGGTTGGGGCGTGGCCCCTTGGGGCTTGGCTTTCAAGCCGGGCGTGGGGCGGGGGAGCAAGCTGACATGGCGGCATGGCAGGCTGTGAATGGTTATATATATATTAAAAAAAAAAAAGCTGAACTCAAGCCCCAACCCAAGCCCCACCATACCCCCTTCAAAGTGGGTTTGAAACTTGAGTTTTGAATTTCCACGTGTCAACCAATGCCCCAACCCAAACCCCACCATACCCCATAGTCTAAACCAAAGTTTGAATGTGCTATATCTTGCACAAATCTTACATTTTTTTCACACTCACGAATTAACTTATTTTCTTCGCTTCTACTTTTTCAGTGTTGTAAAACACGACTAGTCGGTGATTAATCGGTAGTCGGTCAGCAACTGAGTAATTTTTCATTAATCAGTCCATTAATCGCTATTCAGGCCTAGTTGGACCTAGTCGGCCGGCCAAAAATCGGTGATTCCGGCAAAAAGATTGTATATTCCGGCCAAAACCTCAAAATTCCGGCAAATTTCTAATCAAACCATGTGAATTCCAATAATTAATCTTGTAGGGTGGGGTTCGGCTACAAAGTCTATTTTTCCTACAAAGTGTACAAAGTCATAAAACACCACAATTTCAGCCATAAAACACACTCAAAACCCACAAATAACAGAGTGAAGATCACTAGAACACAATATCCAAACCCTAACAATCCATAAAAACTTCAAACACACCATCCTAGAACTATGAATATAAAACACAATAAGATAATCAACATAAAACACACTAATGATAGTCATTCGATAATCAAAGCCTCATCATCCAAAACACAACACAAAACCCACAAATATGGGGTTTAGTAATCTTCACTTTATTATTTGGGGAGTTTTGAGTATGTTTTATGGTTGACATTATGGTGTTTTATGACTTTTTACACTTTGTAGGAAAAATGGACTTTGTAGCCAACTCTCACCCTAATCTTGTATACTTAAAAAAATGAGTGAGTAAGAGTTAAAACCCCACTACTTAAAATATTTATCTATAATGTGTATATGTATATATAAAACTGAAAATTACATATAAAAAACCAGATCCGATTAATCCTGAGTAGTCGCTAGTCCCCACCTCACCGGCCGACTAGCGACTAGCGTGTTCTCCAACCTTGACTTTTTCTAGTCGAGACATGCTCTCAAGAGCCCTAACCTTACTCTTCAAAATTCAAATTTCAACCTATAAACAAGGATGGCATTTTCAATTATATAATATATTTTTTATACTTTTATCATTACATTTTCACTCTTCACTTTTCAATAACATTAAAAAATTATAGAGGTGAACATTATCTCCCCCAAATTTACTAATGAACACTAACTTTTTCTCATTTTTTTCTTTCCTTCACTCATAACCATTTACAATCATTCTAAAGCTTATAAAGGTTACACTCACGTAAATATGAAGGATCCATTGTGAATGCTCTAAGCATGTTTACTCATGTTTTCGCACCCAAATTAATATATATAACAATTAGGGTAGGATGCTGGTAATTTTTTTTTAAATTTTCTACGTATTTTTTTGTCTTCTTGTGAGCTTTTTCTATTGTTTTTGTATGTTTCACTTTTGGCCCTTCAAGTTTTACCTATTTTTTTTCCCTTTAATCGAGTTTGTCTACGTTTAGCCTACGTTTTACGTCACGTGGCAGTATAAATTCACATTTTTGTTTTATAATTTTTCCCGGTGATTATCATTTACTTAATACTTAGCACGTTTTATGACCCCGTGCCCGTAACGTGATGGTTAAACACTAGTTTAAGGATACATTCTATTGAAACTATTTTTATATAACCTATACATTCTATAAACTAATTAAACAAAGTTTCTATAAATATTATAACTTGTAAAAAAAGTTTGGCCAACTAATGAAGACGTAATTAAGCAACATGATCTTGCATTGGTAATCAGAGTATGAAACTTAAACAAATTGGGAAAACATTGAACATGCTTTCTTCATTCACAAACCAACTTCCTGATAATATTCATATTCAAACATGATTAGTTTCGTCAAAACTTGGAAGACTCTTTCTCAAACACTTGTATTTAGTTTTTCTAACACGAAAGACCTGATTCGAGTGGAGTTTTATGACCACGGTCTGATCGTGATGCTTCTATTCGCCTCCTATAACATGTGATCTTTTACATGGACAACATGTTACATTATGTCATCATGGAATGTGAAGTGTTTCTAAGGGGCTGTTTGGCTAAGCTTATTTTAGTGACTTATTTACTTATTGACTTTTTGAAAAGTTAAAAGGTGTTTGGGTTAGCTTATTATGTGAGAGGAATAAGTAAATAAGTCATTCCATTATGACTTATTTGCTTTTCAAATAAGCAAATAAGTTATAAGTAGCCCAAAATAAGCTTAGCCAAACAGCCCCTAAACCTTTTTGAGCAGTGGCAGATCTAAGAACTTTTTTCACTGGGTTCCTTTTGGTAGATTCTCACTAATTCTTCTCATTTTTTCTAAACCGAATGGGTTCCTGTAAACCCACAAAAGTGGCCTAGATCCGCCCCTGTTTTTGGGTATACAAAACAATGGATTATGTTAAAGTACAATAAGTCGATAACTGACATCCAAAACTTCTTAGAGCTACACCGCAGTTAGTAGCAACACTTAAGATCTCGATCCCATGTCGAGGAATGAGGGGAATGTTTAGAAGTTCGAAAAAAGGACAAATTGTTAAGAAATGTAGCATTAAACTTAACTGTCGAAATTTCGGGTGAAGCCCTTTTCTCGTAGTTATAAGAACTAATATCATCAACATTTAAACAGAATAACGAATTACCAAACACACACATATATACAGGGGAGCGATCAATTCATGATCAATTTTGAGTAGCGATGTTTGAGAACCGCATAATGCACGTGTACCTTACATATATTGCATTCATTTGAAGTTGAGCTTTAATTCATTTTCTATACAGTTATTGTGTATAAAAAAATAATACATATTTGGTTATAAAAATGCTATTTAGGGACTGTAAATTGGAGCCTAAATGAAGTTTCTAAAGTTAAATCATCTTTTCAAATTTATCATGATTCTTCACCCTTTGCATGGACCTAATAAGTAGTGCTATCAAAATACCTACATTTATGAAATTTGTTAATGCCAATTAAAAAGAATATAAATTGCAGCATGAAAACTAGAATAAATCACCTGCTGCAACAAATGATCCCTTTGCTAAAAGTTGCTTGCCTAGCGTGCTAAACGCGACACCAAGATTTATGAGCGTACCGCCTATAACTGTGTACATGGTTGCCATTTGCAACATTGTTGCCTTTCGAGCTGCTCTCTCAGACTTATGCATATGAAAATACATCAAAATGATTACAAAGTTACAAAACTATATATAAAATAAAAGAAAATTGGATTTTAATAATCCCAACTTTGACATATTGGCCGGCAACAGTCCCAACTAAGGAAATGTTTTGTGACAGTCCCAACTTTTAACCTATTTTCCATCAGCGATCCCATACTAACTAAAAGTTAACCCAGTTAGTTTTTGCTGACGTGAACTGCTTATGTGGCAAATAAGTCAAACTTTTGCTGATGAGGACTGCTTATGTCGCAACTAAGTCAAAGTTTTGATGACGTGGACCGCTTATTTGGCAAAGTTTTGATGTCGTGAACTGCTTATGTGGCAGTCCACGTCACCAAAAACTAACCGAGTTAATTTTAAGTTAGTATGGGATCGCTGAGGGAAAATAGGTTAAAAGTTGGGACTGTCACAAAACATTTCTTTAGTTAGGACTGTTGTCAGCCAATATGTCAAAGTTGGGATTATAAAAACCTAATTTTCCTAAAAATATATAAATAAATAAACAAACTACCTCGAGAACTCTGACACGAAGTTTAAGGTCGCCTACTTCGAGTTGTTTAACAAACTCTTCAATCCGTTGAACTCTATAAGGCATTGACATGGTGTTTGATCTTGCCTGAAAGTTAGTAAGATATACTTCTTTTAGCATATAATTTTATAAATCTTAAATTTGTTAAATTCACATTACATCGTCTGCTTGTTTTCGCATTTCAGCAACTAGTTGTGTTCCACTGGGCTGCTGTTCTTTGAGATCTAACAGCTCCTGTAAGGTTGTTTTTTAGCTGAAAGTTGTGGATTGCAACAAGATGTAAAACAATATGTAACCTGTATGTATGGTGAAGCAATCTTGACAAATGAAAAATTTGGATCTAGCGAGTATCCAATTCCTGAAAGGAGACATTACTACACTTATACATACACCCATCTATATATTAGCCACATATATTCAGCATATATTTAGAAGATAATTATCAGTTATTAGAGATACTGTATATCCATTCCTAAATTATATTTAGGGTTCTTTGTATAGATCATTATATATAGGGGGCTGATTATTTTGTATCAGATCAATGAATTGAATAATACCGTGAACATTTTCATGGTATCAGAGCTTCGGTTCTAACCTCGTTTTCTTTTCTTTTTCGACCCCTGTTTCGTTTCTTTTCCGATCACTTGTCTAACCCAACCCGGTTTCCGGCCAAAACCATGAACAAAGGCGATACTCCGGAACCAAACATGAACAAAGACGATACTCCTGAATCATCAGCCGCTGTCAAGCCCACTAGCCTTCATCCGGCCTATTCGGTAACCAACATCAACTCCAAAATCCGCACCCTAGACGGGAAGAACGTCACATATTCTTCCTGGCTGAAACTTTTTAAACTCCATGCCACAGCTTACAAGGTTTTCGATCATATTGATGGTACCTCTCCACCTAACAAGACCTCGGCCGACTACCCTATATGGCTGGAACTCGATGCTTTGGTCCTCCAGTGGATCTACAGCACTGTCAGCGATGATCTGCTGGGCCGTGTAATCGCCAGCGACATCACAGCCCGGGACGCTTGGCTCCACCTTGAAAAAATATACCTTAGTAACAAGAAAGCCCGCGCCGCCGCTCTCGAAGCCAAGTTTGTTAACCTTACCCTTGCCGCCTGTTCCTCACTTGACGATTATTTCCAGCGTCTAAAGGAACTATCGAATCAACTTTCGGATGTCGATCATCCTGTATCTGAATCCCGCTTAGTTCTCCAACTCGTACGAGGCCTCCCGGCCGAGTACGATACCACTGCTGCCATAATCAACCAACAAGATGCCGACTGGGATACGGCTCGTGCTATGCTCCAGGATGATGTTATCAGACAGGAAGCACGCCGCAACACAACCTCATCAGTTCTCCTTACCAACTCTGCTCCTCAACAAAACCCACACCCCACAACTGGAAACAACCCCAACCCTAACAATTACTCACCTCAGTCAACTTACCGGGGACGTGGCGGTGGCAGAGGACGGGGCAGATCTTCCCGAGGGGGAGGACGCGGCAGAGGTGGTGGGGGTTGCTCAGGTTACTCCGGCTGGACACAGAATATGCAGGGCTACCCAACTTGGGCATGGTGGAACACCCCACCATGTCCTTACCCTACACAGCCAACCTGGAAGCCCAATAACTCATATCCGAACCCCTATCCTGCTTCACAGCCCACGGGTCAGGCTCCTCAGCCCAATTCACAGATGGTTCAGGCCCACTTTTCTTCATTTGCCCCTCCTGCACCTCCGGCCCAAGCGTCATATGGACCAGCCCAACAGAATTACAATGCATCTCAGCCCTCTGGCTACAGCTATGACGCGTTATGCCCATCGGATTTAAATGCCGCTTTTAATGCTATGCAAGTTAATCAAGAGGACCCGACCAAGTTCATGGACACAGGTGCAGAATCTCATGTTACTCAAAACGAAGGTATGATCACTATTCCCTCATCATCTACTGTGCGTACTAAAATTTTAGTTGGCGATGGCAATTGTATTCCAATTAAAGGATCAGGAACAGGTTTTTGTACCCTCCCAAATCGAACCTATATTTTGCCTAACCTTCTTTATAGTCCACAAATCATTAAAAATCTTATCTCTGTGCGTCGTTTTACACGTGATAATTCCGTTTCTGTTGAATTTGACCCTTTCGGTTTTTCTTTGAAGGATCTCACCAGTGGACGCCTTCTTTCTCGCCACAATAGCACCGGGGATCTCTATCCACTCACACCACCGCAACTACCTCCACAAGCTTGCTTCCTCACCACTACTTCCTTACCTTGGCATGATCGTTTAGGCCATCCCGGTGCTCAAGTTTTAGATATTTTATGTCGTCATTTTGATTTTCCATGTAATAAAGACAAATTGTCTACGTTTTGTAATTCATGCCACTTATCTAATAGTAAAAGGCTACCGTTTTATGCTTCAAATTCTTTCACTTTTGCGCCCTTTGATATAATTCATTGTGACTTGTGGACTTCACCCATACCAAGCAAAACCGGCTATAAATACTACATGGTCCTAATTGATAATTTTTCACACTTTATTTGGGTCTACCCGCTTAAATTCAAATCCGAAACTTTCCCCACTTTTGTCAAATTTCATCGCCTCATAGCAACTCAATTTAATCGCAACATTAAAACGTTTCAATGCGATTTAGGCGGTGAATTTGACAACAACGCCTTTAAAACCTTTGCCCACCAACACGGACTACTATTCCGCTTTTCTTGCCCACAAACCTCATCCCAAAACGGCCGGGCGGAACGTATGATTCGTCGCCTTAACGACATCATCCGTTCCCTCCTTATCCATGCCAACCTTCCACCAATATTTTGGGTGGAAGCGTTACATACCGCTGCCTACCTACACAATATCCTACCAACAAAACGACTCAATTTTTTCACCCCCACTTTTGCCCTTTATCTTCGCCATCCATCTTATGATCACCTTCGGGTATTCGGATGTGCGTGTTACCCCAATACATCCGCCACACAACCACACAAGCTTCACCCGCGGGCAATCCGGTGCATTTTTCTTGGGTATCCACCGGACTTCCGCGGTTACCGTTGCTTTGATCCTACAACCGGCAAAGTGCACATCTCCCGACATGTCACTTTTGCCGAACATATCTTTCCTTATACCATACCCACAAACACCACCACCTATACCTTCCTAGATGACAACATACCACCACATTTCACTTTCCAACGACCACCACCGCCCATCCAAACACCTCCGGCTTCAACTCCCACATCATATCCTATTACCTACAGTCGAAGACCACGTCACCCACCAAATACAACCCAGCCCGCTGCCACCCAGCCTTCCCAGACCCAACCACCGGCGAACCAGGCTGCTCCTGCCCATACCGGCCCACCTCCTGTCACATCCACTGCCCAAATAACACATCCGCAGCCTGCCCACACGCCTATTCCGCCGCCTAACTCACCACCGCCCACGACGCACCCGCATTCTTCCACTAACGCCCATCCCATGACCACTAGATCCAAAACCGGCTCCCTTAAACCCAGAACCCACTTCACCTTAAACACCAACGCCTTGTCTCCTGTACCCTCTACCTATGCGAAAGCTTTTTCTGATCCTAATTGGTTACATGCTATGCAAACTGAATTTAATGCGCTACAGGAAAATGATACGTGGGAACTGGTTCCACGACCATTGGACCGACCGGTTATTCGTTGCATGTGGCTTTTTCGCCACAAATTTCGATCCGATGGATCACTTGCACGGTACAAGGCTCGCCTCGTTGTTAATGGCAAATCACAGACGGTGGGTATAGATTGTGAGGAAACTTTTAGTCCGGTGGTTAAGCCAGCTACTATTCGTACCGTTTTATCTCTCGCTGTATCTCGCTCTTGGCCTATCCATCAATTGGACGTCAAGAACGCTTTTTTGCATGGTCATTTACAGGAAACAATGTTTATGCACCAACCGCCGGGCTTTGTTGATAGGCGCCGGCCAGATTTTGTTTGTCGATTGAAGAGGTCTCTGTATGGGTTAAAACAGGCTCCGCGTGCGTGGTATAATCGATTTGCAACTCATCTTTTGTCCAAGGGGTTTCGGAGTAGTACATGTGACAATTCTTTATTTATTTTTAATGATGGGTCTCGGGTTGCTTATCTCTTGCTTTATGTGGATGATATAATTCTTACCGCATCCTCTGATAATTTTCTTCGGGACATTATTTCCATGCTCTCACGAGAGTTCGCTATGACTGATTTGGGCACCTTACACCATTTTTTGGGTATTACGGTTACTCGTCATTCAAACGGTTTGTTTCTGTCTCAGGCACAATATACTAAAGACATCATCAGTCGGGCCTCTATGACAAACTGTAAGCCATGTGCCACCCCTGTGGACTTATCGGCTAAGCTTAGTGCCACAGACGGTTCACTTTTTCATGACCCGACCCTTTACCGTAGTTTAGCCGGGGCATTACAGTATTTAACATTTACCCGACCGGATATATCTTATGCTGTACAGCAGGTTTGTTTGTTCATGCACGAGCCACGGGACCCTCACTTCGCCTTTCTCAAGCGGATCATCCGTTATCTTCAAGGTACCGTGGATTATGGAATTCGTCTCGTCAAATCTCAAGTTCATTCTCTGGTTGCCTATTCAGACGCTGACTGGGGCGGCTGTCCGGATTCACGACGTTCCACTAGCGGCTATTGTGTTTTTCTTGGGGACAACCTCATCTCATGGTCCTCTAAACGACAGCCAACGGTTTCAAGGTCTAGTGCTGAGGCAGAGTATAGAGGTGTAGCTAATGCTGTGGCAGACGCCACTTGGATACGCAATTTGTTATTTGAATTAGGTGTCCCGTTACGACGAGCATCAGTTGTGTATTGTGATAATGTTTCTGCGGTTTACTTATCGGATAACCCCGTACAGCATCAGCGAACAAAACACATTGAGATCGATATTCATTTTGTTCGAGAAAAGGTTCGGGTTGGTGATATCCGCGTCTTGCATGTTCCATCTTCGTCTCAGTATGCAGACATTTTTACCAAAGGCTTGTCACGAGAGATGTTCCAGAATTTCAGATCCAGTTTGACCGTCTGTGTTCCCCCCGTTCAAACTGCGGGGGAGTATTAGCCACATATATTCAGCATATATTTAGAAGATAATTATCAGTTATTAGAGATACTGTATATCCATTCCTAAATTATATTTAGGGTTCTTTGTATAGATCATTATATATAGGGGGCTGATTATTTTGTATCAGATCAATGAATTGAATAATACCGTGAACATTTTCACTATACATGATACATACATCCTATATTCCTATGCACATACAATATGATGCCCACACAGACAAAGGTGCACATACATTAGGGGTGTTTATAAAAGAATCCGGATCCGAAATCAAATCCGAAATATCCGAAAATCCGTATCCGAAATTTCGGATTCTGATTCAGATATGGATTTCTAAAAATTTCGGATAATCGGATTATCCGATATACGAAAACTAAAAATAATAGTAAATAAATATTAAGGGAGCACTGTGTTTAGTTTGAAATATAGTAATCAATCGGATTCGGATGTGGATTTATAAATGTTTTTTTGTTTTCAGTGTTAGAAATTTGGAAAATCGAATAAAGGTTTAGTGAAAGTATGTGCATAAAATGCATGCGCATATAATGTATATATGTGTGGGCGCTCGGAGGGCAAAAGTGAAAGTGCACTAATTTTAACGTTATTTTTACTAATTTCGTGAAAATAACGTTAAAAGAGGGGATGGTTAATCATGCATCATGTGGTGGCGTTGATAGCCGAAAGACAAGGGGGTACATGCACTAATCGACCTTCTGTCTCAATTGTTGAGTGTTATGTGCCTTACGTCCAAGGCTTGATGCAAAACTACTATCGAGCCGGGGGTCTCACTAGAAGCAGCCTCTCTATTCCTACGGGGTAGAGGTAAGGTTTTCTACATCTTACCCTCCTCAAACGCTACCTTAGCTTTGCTATTGGTGGGATTTACTGAGTATGATGATGATGATGGAATACAGGTTTAGTTTTTATCAATGCACGAAACAAATTTTTTGATTTTTTTTATATATTCGGACATCCGTTTAGATATCCGTATAATATTCAGTTATTCACTATCCGAAAACCGGATAATCCGATCTTGAACACCCCTAATTTCAAGCTCACCTTCAAGAGTGGAAAATGCCCTAATTAGAAAAGCGAAGGAAGAAGGGAACCGGAAAGGTTGATCTGTCGCTATACAAAATAAGTCCTGCGGAAAACAAATCCAGATAATATATATTTTAAAAAAAGGTACTTTTAAGTGTGAAAAAAACACATACCTCGCCTATTGCAGCCAAAGTTTGCTCCTGATTATGTGACTGATTTAGCGAATTATCCAAAAAGAACTGAATAGATCTCCTAACCTATCATTGAAATATAGAATCAGGTATGATGAACAAATGTGCAGGATTTAATCTAAGATGGAAAATAGAGTAAAATGCCATTTTCGTCCAAAGGTTTGTTTTTCCGCATCTAGATCCAAAAGGTTTGAAATCTTGCCATTTTCATCCAGCTCGTTAACTCCATTCATTTTTCTCCGTTAAGTCAAGGGTATTTTCGTCTTTTTTGTTAACTTAAAGGGCAATTCGGTCTTTTTCACTTTATCATTTTATGTCGAAGCATTTAGCAGCATAATGTGAAAAAGACCGAATTGCCCTTTAAGTTAACAAAAAGACGAAAATACCCTTGACGCAACGGAAAAAATGGATGGAATTTACGAGCTGGATGAAAACGGCAAGATTTCAAACCTATTGGATCCCGATGCGGAAAAACAAACCTCTGGACGAAAGTCGCAAAACTGGCCAAACCTCAGGGACGAAAATGGCATTTTACTCAAAAATATAATCATCTTTTGCGTACTGATGACATGTCTCCAGTAGGCTTTAGTGCTTCAAGGCTTATCAAACTGTTCATAACCTGCATGGTATGAAATACTAAATTAGCTAATTATGTTTTCATTACTTTACGGTATAAGAAAGCTTAAAAAAACTACACAATTTCAAACCTTTTTTGCATCTTTTTCATAAATTGCATAAAAAAGATCCATCAATCTTTCTCTTGTTAACGACTTAATCTCCCCCATCATACCAAAATCATAGTAGATTAACGATTCATCAACATCAATAGCAAGATTTCCAGGATGAGGATCAGCATGAAAGAAACCGGTTTTCAGTATCTGCATACGTTATACAAATTTTATGACAATTTAATTAAAAATAAGTTAAAATGATGAATAAAGATATATGTCCTAAACCTGTATCAAGTGTGATTCAATGGCATGTGTAGATATTCGGGATCGACTGTAACCCCTTTGTTTTATCGCATCTAAGTTATTGATTTTAATGCCTGTTTAACATACATTTTTAACACAAAATCACTTATAAGTAATAGATTGCATAGTTTTAACGAGTAACTGAGTTTCGATTGAAACCTGGAACATACTCCAACGTTAGCACCTTGGTAGCAGTATAATCCCAGAATACTTGCTGCACGGTAAAAAATTTGAATTAAAAAAAATCAGAATACCATGACACTTATTTTTGAGTAAAAATGTCATTTTCGTCCCTGAGGTTTGATCGTTTTGCGACTTTCTTCCAAAGGTTTGTTTTTCCGCATTTGGATCCACAAGGTTTGACATCTTGCCATTTTCATCCGGCTTGTTAACTCCGTCCATTTTTCTCCATTAAGTCAGTGGTATTTCCGTCTTTTTTGCTAACTTAAAAGGCAATTCGGGCTTTTACACTATATGTAAAAAAACCGAATACCCCTGAAAAAGACCGAACTGCCCTTTAAGTTAACAAAAAAGACAAAAAAATACCGCTGACTTGACGGAGAAAAATGGATGGAGTTAACAAGCCGGATGAAAATGTCAATATTTCAAACCTTTTGGACCCAGATGCGGAAAAACGAACATTTGGACGAAAGTCACAAAACTTGCCAAACCTCAGGGACGAAAATGGCTTCTTACTCTTTATTTCTTCTACCTTAAGTTCTCTCTACATTACTACAAACTGCATTGTAACCAAGTTTATTAATAACTAATGAAGAGTCAGGGAAGAAACATACAGGCACTCGGACCCACTTTATATTACGGAAATCTCGACGGAATCTATCAGCGTTTTTCCCTTCATGTATATAATCAATCTCCTGGTACAAGATCCTACAAACAAAATGCAACCGAAAACTAATTAATCAACTTAAGTACATCATGACAAAATACAAAAAGAAACATAAATTTGCTTCTTTTTCTTCCCAGTTTCATACTGTTCACCAAAATCTGCAAATTTTACGATTGTGAATTTGTGATCATTGATAAATAACAGAAACTTACTTTTTACATTCATCGTAGACACCCATCCAGTCCCTTGTGGGGCCACCAAGAGTTTCACTTCTTTGAAAATACTCTACAACTAACTTTAAATTTCCTGAATAAAAAGAGTGTATGTATGAATCACTGTAGAGAACACAAAATAGTAACAATAATATAAACGAATAAACGACACCCACGTAAATCGATGTCAAAAAGTTTCTTCAATCCAGGTCTTTGAACTTTAATGACTACTTTCTCCCCGTTATGTAATATCGCACGATGCACCTAAACAAAAATCTTCATCAGATCCATATCAAAAGTAAAAGATATCCATTTGAACTAATTAATTAGATTTAAAAAAAAACCGATTAAAAAGACAGGATTCACCTGACCAAGACTAGCAGCTGCAATCGGTCGTTCTTCGAATTCCCTAAAGAGTACATCAACTGGAGCCCCGAATTCTTTCTCGATAAAACCTTTTGCTTTTGCCGCTGTGAAGGCTGGCACTCTGTCCTGAACCATATGATTGCCACAATAATAATAATATTAATAATAACCGCGATAAAACATTAGAATCCACAGAGAAGTGAGCCTATACCTGTAATTTGGCGAGTTCATCGACAAATTCATGCGGAAATAAATCCGATCTTGACGAGAATAACTGGCCGAGTTTTATAAAAGTTGGGCCGAGTTGAAGCACGCGTTCTCTTACCCACGAAGCTGTTTTTCTTCTTCGGTTTTTCTAAATACGTATACAAAAGTTTGTTAACTGATAGCAGAACTGCAGAAACCCAAGATTATTCAGATTAGACATTCAAATTTTAAACCTGTTTTTCCTCTGTGAAAGAACCGGGATAGGTCCACTTTGCATTGTCTAACAGAACACGAACGCGCAACGAAAGAACAAAAGACCACACGTCTATTGATCGTTGTACCGAGTTATAATTCTCATTTGCCCATCGGAAACTTTCATCCGAAGGCAAGACCTTATACTCTTCAGAAGGTGGGAATCCTGTATGCTGTTTAACTTCTACGGACTTAATTAGCGGCGGTGTGACTTCTCGTTTAACAAGACTTGTTCCGTTACCAATTTGTATCGGTCCATTCGCAGTTTGTGATCTTTGTTTTGACAGCAGTTTATTATTTACCGCCTCATGTATAGGAACCATTGTGATCGGTTGACCTTTGCTTCCCAATATCGGCCGACCATTTGTGTAAACCTTTGACAGTTGACCGTTGGTGCCAGGTTTCATTGGTGATCCTGTCTGCTGCATATGAACATGAAACCTGTGAAATTTAACGATTTTATGCGGCCTGCGTTCATGCGTATCTAGCTTCTGAATAGAAACAGATGTTGAGAAGCTGAGATTGTGTGGTGTTATCCCCTGATTTACTAATTGCACATGGCAATAGCAGCTGTTGGAAGCTGGTATTGCAGTCATTTATATAAGCACACACCTGAAGTTTTAAAAATTTGTGAGCCAAACAGAAACCGGATCAATCAAACACACTAAAACGAATTCGATATAAATCATACAAGCTGCATTGCAGTTGGTTCATAAGAATGGATGCACCAACCAGTACAGTACTTAATTAAAGGGAAAATTACGAAGATAGACACCGTTGACCAAACACTTTCCAATATAGACATCCCTATTTAGCCTTCACCAAAGTAGTCAGCCTTATTTCCACCAATTAAAAGCTGTCACATCAGCTCCATCGGCTAAGACGGCTAGGATTTAGCCTACACTTTTAGCGAGACAGCCAAGACGACTATGATTTAGCCTACACTTTTTACGAGGTGGCTAGACGATTGAATGGCCGAGACGGGTAAGTCTACACTTTTTGCGAGGCGGCTAAATCGGCTATGATTTTTTGCCTGCACTTTTTCTAGGTGGCTAGACGACTTAATGCTTGAGACGGCTAAGCCTACACTGTTTCCGTGACGGCTGAGACTACTTAGGAAATGGCTGAAAAGCGATGTCTATATTGAAAAGATTTTAGTTTAACATTGTCTATTTTTGTAATTTTCCGATAATTAAACCTAACTATTACATCAAAAAAAGAAACCCAAACAAAAAACATAACATAAAATCCAAATTAAAGCAACATACAAACAAACTGAAAACGATTTAATCACTAACAACGACGTCTTTTGGAATACGAATCATACAAACTAAGATATTCTAAAGAGTAAACTGCCATTTTGGTCCATGAGGTTTGGTCACTTTAGTCCAAAACTCAAACCTCTTGGATCTGGGTCTTGTGGTTTCAGTTTTATTGTCATTTTGGTCCAAAAGTAAAATCAGTTCATATTTGTCTTATAAAATCCTGCTATTTTGTCTTTTTCCTTAGGGGCAAAATAGTCATTTTAAATAAAATTCGATCTTTGACTTATATAAAACCAAATCACCAGTTAAATTTTATTTAAAATGACCATTTTGCCCCTGAAAAAGGACAAAATAGCAGGATTTTATAAGACAAATATGACCTGATTTCACTTTTGGACCAAAATGGCAATAAAACTGAAACCACATGGACGCAGATGCAAAAGGTTTGAGTTTTGGACTAAAGTGGCAAAAATGACCAATTTACTCTATTCTAAACAAGCAACAATAAATCAAAGAAGCAAGAGATAAATCAATAACCTACATAAGACAACAAATTCAATTTGAACAAGCAACAATAAGTTGTAAACAAACAATCAAAGAATATAGCAATTCACAATCTGAACAAGCAACAATAAGTGCAACTCTTAAAGATTTTCTGAAACTATAACTGAAATTAAACTTGAAATAAAAAAAGATGATGATGATGCTTACAAAAGTGATGAATAAAGGAGAATGAGATGCAGATCTTACTGAACGTAGTGGAATGAAAACCGACATATGGAAAAATATATAGAATTTGGCAGGCAGTTGAATGAAGTGGGAGACAAGTAGCGTAAAGAATTGTAACTTTCTGTTACTGCATTTTCATATAGTTTTTAATTCTGTAAAACGACAAGGGTGATGGCGATTGTTGGAGGTTGTTTTTGTAGATTGATTGATTGGTTCACGGTTGAAGTACGTGTTGTTGATAGGCCATGGACCATTGGTTGTGTACTTGTGTAGTATAGGTATCAACAAACAAGTTACATAACAATGATGTTGGTTAGGTCAGTTTGCTACAAATACATGTAACCGCTGTAATAAGTTATTTCAAAGTAGGTTCTATTGGGCTACTTTTTAAAGATTTTTTAGACCCAATTCACTTTCATTATCTTTTTTTTTTTTTGAAAGGCAAATTTTATTAAGAAACAAGGCCGGCCAACAAACAGGCCGCACCACAACCAATTACAACATGTACAAAGGATAATTACACCACTCAGTCCAAGCTAAGTTGCGGAACTTGGATCTACTTTTAAGCCACAAAAAACCTAACGATTTCACTTCCCCAAAAATCTCCGCGCTATCGCCTCTCCTATTTGAGAACACCTTGGAGTTCCTTGCTTTCCAAATAGCCCAACAAGAGATCATCACAAGACCACGAACAATAACCTTAGCTTTTGACCCCCCTGTCACTACCTTATGGACTTCGAGCAGATCCAGAAAAGAAAAAGCAAAGAAAGGCGAAATCTTTACCCAATCACATAGCCGATTCCAAACATCCAAAGAAATGAAGCAAGCCGAGAACAAGTGATCAACTGATTCATTCACTTCCCCACAAAACGCGCAAGCCGCTGATCCCGACAAAATGTTCCTTTTAACAAGAGCGTCTTTAGTGGGAATACGGTCAAGGGCCGACCTCCACATAAAAATTCTACATTTTGACGGCACCCACCCACACCCTTTAACCGAGAAACTAACCACTTCGTCCAAACCTTCTAGCATCGCATTTTTAAAAGAGTACGAAGAAAACTTACCCGAAGCATCCAGGGTCCAGCACCCCGAAAATATAAAACCTAAAATTTGAATTAGTAAGGTTTTAATAAACTAGAATTTATTAACTAGGAAATCTAACCTAGTTAGTTATAACTTAAAGTAAGGATAAAAACAACTAAATTAGATTATGTATCAAAGTTTAGGGGCTTAAGTTGAAACAATTGAAACTATCTTATTAATTTTGAATAAAAATCAAAAACCAAACACCCATTAAGGATGTCTGGTCGTGTAGAACAAGCAGGGGGCGACATCTCAAGCCCCAAAACCTAAAATCCACAAAAACTCTCAAATTGAAGGTGCAATTCTGATCCAAAACGAAATCCGAGTTTAGATTATCGATCCTCATCACAAGAGGATCATAAGGTATGTAAAATTTGATGAAATCTCTAAACTTGAAAATCTCATGATTTTGGAAAATCTGAAATTAGATGTTGCATGAGTGTTATTTGGTTAGATTAAGGATGATATAGTGTTTAGAAGTAAAACCTAGACAACTACATGTGAAATCATGTTCAAATTCAGGAAATTCCATGAGCACCTTGAAGGTGGGTTGTGGGTTTTACAATATGATGATGAACACTAGGATTTAGAATGCATATTGTAGTGTAATTTGATCTTAGAAAATGATTTCAGAAAATGCATGATGTTTACATGATATATGAAGGCTATATTGATGATTAAGTTAGCTAACTAGCAAGCTATAAACTTGAATACGAAAGATATAAAATTCTGCCCTTAAAGTGTTTGTTGAAATGCCTCTATGAAGGCTTAAAACTGAAATTCTGAGCTTAAACGCATAATCATGATGTTTTGATGTATTATGCGAATTATGATTTAAAGGGAGTTCTAAAACGCATCATAAATGGACTCTATAGGAACGGACGCAGGAGCGTCAAGCGGACAAGCGGGTGGCGAACCACGTTTAAAGGGCAAACTTTGAAGGTATGTAACTTGAATTGTTACATCTAGTAGATTTTGATTATTGTAATACGCATAGTAGAAATTTGGAATAAAGGTTGCTATGAATAAAAGTGGTAACGTCGTTATGTTGAACCATTGATCAAAGGTTGCTTAGAATCCGTTGGTTGTCGTCATAAGAAAGGAATTTCGTAGACGAGCCAAACGGGTCAAATAATCAAGCAAGACATGGTAATGCTCCGGATTATAACGGTTTGATCTTTGATATGGGTTAATATATAAAATGTTAGAAATACAAGAATTCAATGTTTATGTTGTTAGAAAAGTGAAATCCTAAGGTTGGGTTTGGGTTCAACAAACACAACAAAACAAAAGCTGATTTTCCAGCTACTACCGTAAATTACGGTAGTAACGTAATTTACGGTAGGGATCATGTCTTTACGGTGAATATCTCCTGATTTACGGTGGCCAGGAACCTTCATAATCCACCGTAACTTATGGTCACACCGTAAGTTACGGTGCAACCAGAAAACAATTTTTTTTATTTTTTTTTATTAATCTTTGATGTTGGATTTTATAATTATATGCTTTATATCAGTGTCAAATCTAATATTTTAAAGATTTGAACTATAGGTAACAAGGTGTTTCTTACGGATGGTGGTCAAGCAGATATTTAAGAACCGAACACTCAAATCTATGCTTCCGCACATAATCTTTTGTTTTAAAATTTTTGTAAACAAACTATAATTTCTGTCTTGAATATGTTTTCGTAGAATTAACAATGTGAATGTTGCGTCTAGATAAAGTCTATCAAGTCTCGTAAGTTCTTATAACCTTTTGTAAACTTCAAATTTTGGTATGATATGCAAGGTATAATGTCATTAAATCTAGTATTATTCAAGGGTGTTACAATTTATCTTTGTTACCCGAGAACGAAACACCTCTTAGAACATTCACATACTCAGACCATTCTGCCACCTCCACGGCCGAAGATGGAACGGACTTCCAGCAACACATCTGAAGGATGTCTGCGTTAGCGTCTGGGTTACGATCGACAACCCAGCAACCTTTTTCTTTTTCAAGGGCGAAAAGCCTTGGCCATTTCAGCATAAGAGGGATGTCACCCAGCCACACATCGGACCAAAAGCGGATACTACTTCCATTACCCAGAACCCCTTTAATGAACCTGTGAGTGTTTTTACCTTTTATTCTAGTTTTGGACTCCAAAGTACAAATATTCTTCCAAACACCCGAGACCGCCTTATTGTACGGCACGGGCAACCAGCTTCTCTTCCCCCCATGAACGGCCGATACCACTCTCCTCCACAACCTATCCTCTTCCACTTTAAATCTCCAAACCCATTTAGCGATTAAAGCCTCATTAACCAATTTAAGTTTGCAAAGCCCAAGACCCTCGCTCCTTTTAGGACGAGCCACTTTCTCCCAAGCCACCCAATGGGTTTTCCTAACATCCTCCGAACCCCCCCCATAAGAAATTACGTATTAGGGATTCCAATTTACACAAAATAGCGGTAGGGACTTTAAAGATCGAGAAAAAATAAATGGGAATGCTCTCTAAGACCGCCTTAATCAAAACCACCCGCCCCCCAATCGATAACATCTTAGCTTTCCAAGACGCCAATCTATTCTTGAAAATCTTGACAACCGGGTCCCAGTTTTTTACACGATTCATATTGGCCCCCCAAAGGAATACCTAAATAGTTGAACGGAGAGACCCCTTTTTTGCAACCCACATTCGACGCCATACGGTCGACACCCTCATCATCAACACCCACCCCGAATAAATTGGACTTATGAAAGTTGATTTTTAAACCTGAGCAAGCATGGAAAACCCGGAGCAGCCTGGCCACCACTTTAAAATTATCTTCCTCCCATTCGCCCACGAACAATGCGTCATCCGCATAGAGAAGATGTGACACAACCGGTCCCCCATTAGGCAGATTAATCCCTTTGAACTTACCCACCTCACACGCTTTCGACATAAGGCACGATAATGCTTCCATAACAATCAGAAAAATGAACGGGGAAAGGGGGTCACCTTGCCGCATACCCTTTTGACATTGGAACTCGAAAGTCGGGGACCCATTAACCAAGACAGAGGATCTCGCCGAAGATAACACACCTTTGACCCAGACACACCAGATATGGGGAAAATTCATTTGCTTCATAATCTCCAAGAGAAACCCCCAGTTGACATTATCAAACGCCTTTTCAAAATCAATTTTGAAAATGAAAGCTTTTCTACTCGCCTTCTTCAGCCACGACCAGACCTCACTCAGAATCAATGGGCTGTCAAGAATGAATCTGTCACCTAAAAAGGCTGATTGTGACTCCGAAATCACACTCCCAATTACCTTCTTCAACCGGTTAGCTAATATCTTCGAGATCACTTTACTTATTAACCCAATCAAATTAATCGGCCGATAATCCTTTAACCCGATCGGGTCAAAGATTTTGGGCACAAGAGCAATAAAAGACGAGCTACATCCTCTGTCAATAGACCCAGACTCATAGAAAAAGGCCAACACTTCCTTGAAATCCTCTTCGAAAAGCCTCCAAAAATGTTTCAAAAACCTGAAGTTAAAGCCATCAGGACCCGGGGCCTTATCCCCACCACACTCGAAAACCGCGTCCTTAATCTCTTTCACCGTGAACTGACCAGTTAAACCCAAAGACTCCTCCTCCGAGAGACGTTTAATGTTCGAGCACGAAAGCACCGGCCTATTCCGAACATGTTCAGCAAAATGATTCCTGAAAAAACCCAGAACCTCTTTTTTAATAGCTTTAGGTTTCGACACCCACGAACCCCCAATATTCAGCCCCGGAATACCGTTTTTCCTCTTCCTATTATTGCACAGATTATGAAAAAAAGACGAATTTTCATCTCCTTCCAACGCCCATTTACACCTCGATTTTTGTTTACAATCTAACGCCACCAAACGTTCTGTTTCCCGAATATTTTTAAGACATTCCTCCTTTATCCATAATTCTTCTTCATTAAGGGCTCTTTCTTCACACAGTTTGTCCAACTCCAACCATTCTTTCTTGTTCCTTTCCAAGTCTTCTTTTTCTTTTTTCGACATTTCATCTTTCCAGGCAAGGATGCAATTTTTAACATGTCTCAGTTTGTTTAGTAAAATAACATCAGGCCGATCCCCCCTAACCACAAAAGACGCCACTGCCTTCTCCACCACAATATCAAAACCCTCCCTTTCCAGCCAAGAATTGAAAAACCTAAAAGGTTTTGGCCCAAAATTGTTCTTTTTAACCTCCAGGACTAAAGGGCAATGGTCAGAATATAACCTTGGAAGAGCTCTCAAACACGCTTCGGGCCACCTGTCGAAGAATTCATTACACACCAACACCCTATCGATTTTACTTAACTTGTTAGAGTTAGGGGCCAGGAAAGTAAAACGTCTTCCTTTCATGCAGTACTCCACCAACCCGGCACTGTCAATAAATGCATTAAAATCCTCCGCACATCTCCTGTTAAAAACCGAGTTCAATCTCTCCTCAGGGTTTCTGACCACGTTAAAGTCTCCCATCAGAACCCACTGACCAGGTTTCGAATTAATTACCCTAACAATACTCTCCCAAAGAGTCTTTTTCTCCGACACACGCTGAGGAGCGTAGATGTTAAGCACATTAAGACCCTGGTTGTTACCGCACAGAGAGCCGCTAATCCGCAGAAAATTCCTATGCTTTTCCACTTCCTGCTTCCGAAAAACAGAAGGATCCCAAATACAAACCATACCACCAGATCTGCCATCTGCTCCCACACAATCGAACTCGAAATCGGACACCCCCCAGAACTTAGAAATAAAAAGAGAACTAACCTCCCCCACTTGAGTCTCTTGGATAGCTAAGAACGAAATTTTATGCTCTGACTTCAAACCTTTGATCCAACCGGCTTTCAGATCTGAGCCCATCCCCCTGATATTAATAGATAAGAAATTCATAACTTACCAATTTGAACACCTTCCTCCCTAATCATATCCTCCACCAGGGACTTGTGATTTGTAAGATCAGCTCCAACCTCGATTCCCATCGCTATAGTTTCCTCAATCTCTTTGCAAACATCCGAAACCGGAGCTTGGACAGACGCTCCAGCTGTCACGCCCATCTCCCCCACCTCCTGACAACTTTCTCCCTGAATACTTCCAATTCCGGTTGACTCCTGAGTCATTGTGGTCTCTGGAGCGTCCACGACCCTCACATTAAGGTCCAGAGGAAACACACTTTCCTCTCCAATAATTCCAGAAGACTCCTTATCTGTACAGCAGCCAAAAGGGTCATCACCTCTTCTTCTTTTTTTAGAGTTGGGCTTCCCAGTTAAGCTAACATAACTACTACTCTGGGCCTTATGGCTAGCTTTCTTTTTGTTGGCCTTGACCGGCCTCACAGGCCCACCACTTAACACCCTTGGCTCCACAAAATCCTTAAAGTTGAAACCTGACAAAAAATCTCCCTTTTCCACATTTACCGTGCATTCATGACCCTCCCTTGGAACTTGGGCCGCCGCATTACCAACATAATTATTATCCATGCAATCCTGAAAAAAACCGCCCACCTGTTCGTCTTCACGACCCTTGGAAACTTGATCGTCTCTTTGACTTCCACCCCCAACTATCGGCGTCTCCGACGGCCTACCACCTCCTACCGGAGAGATCGAAAGAAACCCATCCTCCTTCCCTGATTCCGAGCTAATATTCACCTCTTCTACATCGGAGTCACCGATTCCGATACAATCAGGGACCCAATCCTCCTTTTCTTCATCCACCCAGATCTTAAATTTCCTGTCGTTCCATTTAAGAGTGACCGATTTGCTAATCTTCTCCCCATCCCCCACAAGAACACCGACAAGGTCGTAGGTGAGGTCCTTAACTTCATTAGACATTTTAGAAGTATGAACAACCTTCCCAAACAGCCTGCCAATAGAGTCATACACTTCTACGTTAACCAAATGCAAAGGAACCCCCACAATCTTTATCCAGGCAATACGCTCAAAAGGAAGAGCTTGCCCATTCCAAACCTCTAACCATGAGAACCAATCCTTAACCCCCGGATTATGGTCTTTGAAACTGACCGCCTCCTCCGCTCTATCAAAAATCAAAAGCATGTAAAGGCCACCCACGTATTTAAGAGACACCTTATGATCCTTCAAAAGATAATCGAGCTTGATCAAAATTTGAAGGTCAGCGGCCCTAACAATCAAACTTCTTTCAAACCAGTCCTCCTCAGGTTTGACGAAACCCGATACTTCGACCACTAAATCCTCCGTAACCGGCCTCTTCGAAGTCCCCAGTAAAGAGTCTCTATAGGCAGTCCCCAAGGGATTGAGAACAAAAGGCCTGTTGCACTGAGACTGACCACCGGTCCTCTCATCCCCATTCAGCCCCGCCGAACACTTGAAGCTCTTCTCCGACTGACGAGGAGCAACATTGTTCACCACCGAGAATCTGGCCACGTTAACTTTTAGCTTGAAGCTACCCATCTTCACATCCTTTAAAGAGAGTTCCAGCTGCCTCCTATCCCTTACCCCCTTGAAGCCGACAAAGCCAAACCTCAGCCCATACTTGTCTCTTTTCCTAGCCACGTACACGCTCAGAACATCCCCAAAACTACTAAAAAAATCCCCAACATCCTTGGAGCTGCACTTATCCGGTAAGTTGTTGACAAAAAATCTCACCACACCTTGGCTGTTCTCACCCATTCCGATCACCCAGGACACAACTTCACCCGAAGTGTTAACGGAATTCGAATCGGTCAAGCAAAGTATAGAAGAAACCCGCGACCAATATCAGACCCGCTAAGCCAACAGGAAGAAAGCCCGGCAAAAGGAACAGAATCACGAAGAAGAAGGTGACGAAAACTGGACAAAATCCGCTCCCGGAAGCGAATGGAAGAAACAACCCGTAGAGATAGGAGGAAAGGTCCAGCCAGAGAGAACCAGCGACCCCGACCACTATCTCAGGCAAGCTGCCTTCGTCGAGCCGCCGGCGAAAACGGGGGGGGGGGGGGTGATTAGGTAGATTTCAATGTCACTCTTCTCTACCAACTATAACCGTGTAAATTTATGACACAACACGACATGAACCTAACACGAAATTCGCGAGTTTAGGTTTAGTCTAAACGGGTTCGGGTCAGTTTCAGGTTGAATCCGCGATCCCGTTTGGCTATAAGGTTTGGGAATTGTGAAAATTGTCCATGACTTAATAATGCATTTTAACTGAGTTAGTGTTTGAATGGAAATGACAACAAAAATGAAACCTTACGAACCCAGATAAAAAACATTTTATTTTGGACTGAAATGACAAAAAAATGACCTAAACTCATGAACCATTTTGGCATTTTACTCTTTTTCCAATTTATACACGGATTTCACCGATGACAACCAAATATACTCTTAACAAATACTTGAATAATTTATATTAATACACATATACTCCATACTAGGGGTGTTCAGAATTCGTTTCGAATTCGAAAAATTCGAAATTCGTTTAAATTCGATTCGATTATCAAGAATTCGTTTCGATTATAAGAATTCGAATTCGATTCAATTCGAGTCAAGTAAATCGAATGCGAATTTACAATTTCAAATTCGATTCGATTCGAAATTCGAATAAAAATTATATATTTTTATTTAATATTTTTATATATAATATATATAAAACTTTTATTAGGCTATACCATAAATTATTTTCAAAATTTATTCCAAGTATTAAAATTACCCATTACCAAACCAACTACATGGCCCATAACTAAAATCTAAGTAACAAATCTATCAATAGATTTCTAACCCTAAAAATATTAACTTGTAATGTGGAGCGGTTATTCCTGACTTCTTGTTTTGAATTTTAGATTTATAATACTTTATTTGGAACTGTTTTAATATGATATCGTGCTTTATGGTTGCTTTAAAATTTCTGTTTCATTTTGATAGTTTTTTACATGTTTTTAAAGAATCTAAATCAAATCGAATTTATTCGAATTCGAATTTTTAATCGAATACGAATTGGGTTTTTTTTATTCGAATACGAATTCGAATCGAATTTGGTAGATTTTAATCGAATTCGAATTGAATACGAATTCAAGGAAAAATAAAAATTATTCGAATAATTCGAAAATTCAATATTCGATTCGATGAACACCCCTACTCCATACAACCTAATCAAAACGTGAGATTACTGTTTCCATCTCAACAATTTGTGAACAGTTAATTAATATTTCAAATTTACTTATGAAATTCAAATCTTCATACATAACTTGTAAGGTTCATAGACCAAGTATACATTCACTTCAATGTGATACTCCTTTCCTTCAAGTACCTAAATGGGCTTCATTTAACTCTATTTGATGGTCATTGCCTTCATAAGTATATTTATTGCAAGTGATTATTAACTATCACATATACATTTAACCTATTTAAGACTTATGTCATTTTAGTCCACCTTGTACAATAACCAAATTCATATTATAACAATCTATTATCTATTATATCTAATAAATGAAAGTGATTTGGGCCACGTGTCACTTAATTAGGGCATCCCCAGTTCTGTTTTTCCGCCCAACAGTACCACACTTCCATCCATTTTATACTCCCTCCGTCTCCTTTTTTCCTTTTCAAAACCCTGAATCTGAATCTTCTTCTCCTTCTCCTTCTCCTGTACTCTTCTCCTTTCTTAATCAAGATCAAACCAAATCATCTCATCATGAATCATTCAGCCTTTGTAATTTTCATGTTTGATTATACCATGAATTATCATCCCGAGCTATAGTTGGGAAGATTCTTTCATTTTCTTCGTCTGCAAGGTTCTTCCATTTGAGGTTTGATTTGTATGTTTATAGATCTGTGTTGTTTTCTTCTTATTTTCATACAAAGTTTTAATTAAACCCTAATTTCTACTCGTAATCTCATCATATGGTTCCAAGGTTGTTGTCATCTATGGTCATCAAAGTTGAAATCCGCTTACCTGCGGATAGATTTCCGCCATGAACTGGTATGTTTGAATATGTTCAGAAACTAAGGGTTTTTTTTTTCTTAACGGTGATGATATGAGTACAACATCTATTGATTACTGATCTTTGAATATGTTCACCGATTATTCTTTTTGAAATTAGGGTTTCATTTGCTTGAGATTTGAATCTTCCGATTGTTGAAGCCTTTGAAGCCGATCCTTTTAAATTTCCAGTTCCCGAGGTATTATCTGTTTGTAACAGCAGTGGTTCAGCATCTACAGTGTATTCATCATCTACAGTGGATTCAACATCAGGTGTTTGCTATTATTGTTTGATGTTGTTTGCTATTGTTGTTTGATGTTGTTTGCTATTATTGTTTGATGTTGTTTACTATTATTGTTTGATGTTGTTTGCTATTGTTGTCAAGTAAGGTACGAATGACCATTTTAATTACCTGAATATTGCGTATGATATCCTTTTAATTTTAATTGCCCAACAAGTTTTTTGGTTTGTTTCTTTCATATTTCATTATGATTTGTATGCTTTTAGGGTTTGATTTTATATTGGTCATCACATTAATGGTGAGTACTCAAGAATATTGGATGGTTTACTTAGTTTTATTTTGGGTATTTTTGGATGCAGTTGAAGGGATCATTTGAGTGAAATGAATGTTGATTTATCAGAAGATGCAGATGAAGGTATCTTAAATAAGGTAATAATTGCATTACATCCCTGTTGAAAAATAGAATTGATAAATTTAGGGAAAGTGAGGTTGAAAGATGTTAACCCAATAGTGGAGATCTCATTCTACAGTTTCGATAAATTAAGGGTATTCTCATATAATTCTTCCTAGATGCTTCCAATGAAGCGGCACTTTGGACATCTATTGTCTTCAAACATCTATTATCTATTATCTATTCTATCTATTATATATAATAAATGAAAGTTATTTGGGCCACGTGGACCCAATCACTTTCATTTATTATATATAATAGATAGAATAGATAATAGATGTTTGAAGAACAACATATGTCCAAACTGCGGATTGTTTGGAAGCAGCCAGGAACCATTATATGAGAATACCCTTAATTTATCGAAGCTGTAGAATGAGATCCTTCACTGTTGGGTTACCATCTTTCAACCTCACTTTCCCTAAATTTATCAATTCTATTTTTCAACAGGGATGTAATGCAATTATTCATCTCAATCAAATAGGCCGACCCTTGCTTCCTCTCAAAGTGTTATGAAATGGTTATAACAGCTGATCATGCTAAGGACTGTTATAACTAACCACTGCTCCTTATAAAGACTGATGGACTTAAATACTGATGAGGCATATACACTGTTGAAGACAAATCCCTGTTAAAGTTCCATGTGCTAAGGACTGTTATAATTAACCACTGCTCATTATATAATCATCGTTCCAGTATCATTGTTCCAACATCGTTGTTTCAATGAAGGTTCCCATCACACATCAACCTTTCAATATCGATGTTGCAGTATAATTGTTGCAACATCGTGAAAAGTTGCATGTGCTACCTTCTTTGATGGGAGAGTTGTAAGTTGAACGGACGATATGTATCTCTTCTTCTCAATACTCGGCATTTGTTCATAAAGGATAAGAGAAAACTGAAGCTCTCTCTAACCCATTTTCAGGAAAAATTTTGTTGATATGTGGTTTCCCTTGATAATGGTATGTGTTTTTGTTTTTGATTTTTACTGAAGTTTTGTTATCTGAGTTGTGACTAAATGATGATTATGAATGATCTGCTACAGATGATGATGATGATGATTGTTCTACGGTTGTTTCCAGTATCATTGTTCCAACATCGTTTAAAGTATGTGTGTTTTGCTAGTCTAATTTTGAATTTTTTTGTTTTTTATTTTGAATTGATATACTCAAAATTCTCGCTTCATATTTCATTCTAATCACAGTTGTTTGAAATTCATACAATCTGCTGCGGGTTATTATAGGTTTGTATTAAAGAAGCATAAAGTTAAATTAAACACAAAGAAATATTTTTAAATCTACATTTATAATAATTTTTGCTGGTGACTAAATGATGATTATATGTGACTCTGGGCAGATGATGATGATGTAGAAGCCGCAGTAGTTCCTACTAAACCCAAGAAAGCATCTGATATTGCTGTAAGATAAGATTTTATCTTACTAGAGTAATGGTCTTTCCTGCCTTTTTTTGTATTAAAAGAAGCATAAAGTTTGGTTTAAAGCAACTCTTTATGAACAAAGTTAAGTATTAAGTATATGAGGACAGGGCTACTCTTCCACAACTGAAGAAGTGTTTTCATGTACTGCATCTTGGTCTGTTCATGAGAGATCAGGTTTCTATAAATCCTGCTGTTGATGCATTGAGTACTTCCGTGGAGTTCATGGCGATTGTCGAAGATATACTTTGATGTAGTTTAAAGCTAAAAGCACTAAATTTTAAGCTAAAAGCACTAAATTTTTGCTGTTAGGTTCGTAAATTTCTTGGTGTTGTTCTTAGATTTTAAATTGTTGCTTTTGGATTCGTAAATTTCTTAGTTTCGTTTTCTTGAATTCTATGTAATTCTGTAACGAAATAATAACAATCAGTGGTTTGAACATCTGTTTGCATTTTGGTCAATAGATAATGGAAACCCATGTTAGGTTGAATAGTGTTTTTAAGAGGAAAACAGTGTGAGAAGACAATAGATCATATTAAGTTAAACATCTGTTCAGGGTTAAACAGATGTTTGGCCTTTAACAGATGTTTAGCCTTTTATATCAGAGGTTTGGACTTAAACAGTTGTTTGACCTTAAACAGATGTTTGGCCATAAACAGATGTTTGAACTTAAACATATGTTTTACCTTAAAAAGATGTTTCGCCTTTGGTATCAGATATTTGGACTTAAACAGATGTTTGACCTTAAACAAATGTTTAGCCATAAACAGATGTTTGGCCTTAAACCAAACATCTGTTTAAGGTCAACATCTATTTCACTATTGGCCAACATTTGATTGACTTTTGGTCAACATCTGTTTGAATTTTGGTCAACATCTTATTTTTTAAACAAGTACAAAATCCCAAATCACCCTATCATTTAAGTGCATTGAAGTAAAAATGGAAATGATATTATTCATGTGGTCCTGTTGTGGTTTTGTTTGACCTCTAATATCGGTTCATGATCTAATCCGGTGATTTGAAGACATTGTTGTTTCATGTTTATACTAATAAATAAAAATCAAGTACACTTGGATGATTATTAAGCTCCCCATTTTGATTGTTTGGGTATAGTATTCTTGAAATTGGTCTTTTTTTTGCAAACATATGTTTATGGGCAAACATCTGTTTATGGCCAAACTTCTGTTTGTTTATGGCCAAACTTCTGTTTATGGGCAAACATCTGTTTATGGGCAAACATCTGTTTAAGCTCAGACCTTTGTTTATGTTAACAGTGTTTATATGTAACAGTGTTTTTCATATCAGTGTTTTATAGTCTGTTAGGTTGTTAGATGTTATCACCTCAGTGTTTTATATGTAACAATTTTTATGACATCAGTGTTTATATGTAACAGTGTTTATCCCAACAGTGTTTATATGTAACAGTATTTATCACATCACTTCATTGGTTTGATCTGTACTATAAATTGAACAGTTGTTTCATTTTTATACTAATAAATAAAAATAAAGTACACTTGGATGATTATTAAGCTCCTCATTTTGATTGTTTGGGTATAGTATTCTTGAAATTGGTCTTTTATTGCAAACAGATATTTATGGGCAAACATTTGTTTAAGCTCGAAGATTTGTTTAAGGCCAAAAATTTGTTTATGGCCAAATTTCTGTTTATGGGCAATCATCTGTTTAAGTTCAAACTTTTGTTTAAGTCCAGACAACTGATATATAAGGCGAAACATCTGTTTATGCCCCAACATCTGTTTAAAAGCCTGTTACAACCACTGTGTTGGTTGAAACATTTGATTGTTAAAAGTTATCCACTGCTGAAATACAACCTTTGTTTCTTCAATCTTCGTGTTGACCACTGACTTACCAAACATCAGTGTTCAAAAAACTGTTGGGTATCCACTGATATGAAAAAATAGCCACTGCTCACTTTTTTATTGTTGACATCCATTGATATTGACCATCAACGATTTTCCTAAAAAACAGCCACTACTCACATTTTTATTATTGATGGTATTAATTAGTGATAGATTGAAATTATCAAATAAAAACTAGAATTACAATGAAATTACCATTTTACCTAATCGTTACATTCCAATGAGATAAGAGTTCCTCCAACATTGTTTTCGTGATAAAATTTAAAGTTAAATTAAAAAATAAAAAAATACTTGATGACTATTTGTTGCAAATCAAATTAGTAATTAATGCTAATTTCTTGATCTTTGGACATTTAAAATATGCAAAATGTGAATTTCAAACTGACGGTTATTATCTCTTAATTAAAGTTAAAATAAAAATTATAAAAGTCATCATGACAATTGCTTTCAAATCAGATCACTGATAATATCAGTAATTTTGAAATTCAAAATATGCAAAATGGTAATTTAAAATTGACGTTCTCTTTTGTTTTTCCTACTTTGTATATCATTTCTAATATTTAATTAGTTTAATAAAGTAGGATATAAAGATATACACTACTTAGCTTTCAGTTCCCAATAAACATCAGTTCCCAATAAACATCATGACAATTCCTTTCAAATCAGATCAGTAATTACTGATAATATCAGTAATTTTGAAATTCAAAATTTAAACCATATATTCTTATCCTATAAATAAGATATAATTATCTGGTTTCACATTCAAATCTCGCTCGCTCATATATGTGAGCCTATCTTTCTCTCTCAAATGCATCTTTCTCGTGATTCAGCCGCTAATTTCTGATTACACTTCTTTGTTCGAATGTTTGTTGATAATGTTTACATGTTATCGTTCCAGTATCATTGTTCCAACATCGTCGTTTCAATGAAAATTCGCATCCCACATCAACCTTTCAATATCGATGCTGCAGTATCATTGTTGCAACATTGTGAAAAGTTGCATGTGCTACCTTCTTTGATGGCAGAGTTGCAGCTTCAACGGACGATATGTATCTTCTATCTTGAAAAGTTGCATGTGCTATCTTCTTTGATGGGAGACTTGCATTGTTTGATTTTCGTTAAATCGAAAGTCAGGTTTTCTTGCGCCAGGAAGATTTTCTTCTTTTATAGAAAGTATAGATTCGTCCAATATTGTGAAAACTCAGATGTGCTACAACAGTTGAGAAGAGACCTTTGCATTTTAGGTTTGTTTCTTATTTGTGTTGTCAGTAATATAGAGTGCGGTGATAGAGATGTGCAATTCATGGCGATGCTGAAGGACATACATCGAGAGGTTCAGCAATCGATGGAGTTGAAACTAAAGTTTCTTTATTCTTGCTGTTATTCTTAGATTTGAACTTTAATATTGTTCAGTATGTGATGTAATTATTGGAATTTTAGTTTTAAGGTCATGAATAAATGAATAAATTTAATTTTATGAATCTATGTTGTGTTTTATTTTTACTTATTATTTAGTGTTTCAGTAATATTAGATTATGTTTATGTTGAATTTTGTCTGAACATCTGTTTGGTAAGTCAACAGAGGTTTAATAGTGTCAAGGATTGGTTTGATGGTCAACCTCTGTTTCTTCATTCTTCATGTTGACCAGTCACTGACCAAACATCTGTTTTTCAATCACTGTTAGCTATCCACTGATAGTTAAAAAATAGTCACGGCTCACATTTTTATTGTTGACATCCACTGATATTGACAATCATTGGTTTTCCTAAAAAAACATCGACTGCTCACATTTTTATTGTTGATGTGGTTAATTAATTATAGAATGAAATTATCAAATGAAAACTCGAATTAAAATTAAATTACAATTTTTCCAAATCGTTACATTCCAATGAGATAATGCAATGAGTCATCTCAAATGAATAGACGGACACTTGCTTCCTCTCAAAGGGTTATGGTGTGGTTATAACAACTAATCATGCTAAGGACTGTTAAAATTAACCACTTCTCCTTATAAAGACTGATGGGCTTATTGACTCATGAGGCCTATGCACTGTTGAAGGCAAAGCCCTGTTAAAGACAAGCACTTATGTACCTAAAGCCTGATCAACGAAAGGAAAACCACTGCTCAGTAGCAGCAGTGTTTCAGCATCTACAGCGGATTCAACTTTAGTATTTATGTGTCAGTGTTTCTTATGTAACAGTGTTTAGTGTAGCAGTGGTTCGCTATACTTTATCTCTCGAGACAAACCCTATACAAACTCAAAGACGAACCACTGCCCAACAACAAAAGTGGTTCAGCATCAACAGTAGATATTCTATCTTTGTTTATGTTAACAGTATTTATATGTAACAGTGTTTATCACATCAGTGTTTTATACTCTGTTAGATTGTTAGATTTCATATCACTGAGATGTTTATATGTAACGCTATTTATCACATCATCCCATTTTGATTGTTAGATTTCATATCACTGATCTGTACTATAAATTGAACAGTGGTTTAATCTTTATACTACTAAATAAAAATGAAGTACACTTGGATGATTATTAAGCTTCTCATTTTGATTGTTTGGGAATACTATTCTTGAAATTTGTCTTCTTTTGCAAACAGATGTTTATGGGCCAACTTCTTTTTAAGGTCAAACATTTGTTTAATTTCAAACATCTGTTTATGTCCAAACAGATGTTTAAGGTCAAATATTTGTTTAACTCCAAACAACTGATATAGAAGGTCAAATATCTGTTTAAGGTCAAACAATCTCAAAATAGTTAAAAATGATAGTTTTCACTAATCCTTAAAAGTCTGTTACAACCACTGATTTGGTTCAAACATCTGATTGTTAAATGTTATCCACTGTTGAAAGACAACTTTTGTTTCTTCAATCTTCATGTTGACCACTGTCTGACTAAACATCAGTGTTTCAATAACTGTTGGCTATTCACTGATAGTTAAATAATAGTCATTGCTCACATTTTTATTGTTGACATCCACTGATATTAACAATCATTGGTTTTCCTAAAAAAACATCCACTGCTCACATTTTTATTATTGACGGTGTTAATTATTGATAGATTGAAATTATCAAATAAAAACTAGAATTACAATGAAATTACCATTTTACCTAATCGTTACATTCCAATGAGATAAGAGTTACTCCAACATTGTTTTCATGATAAAATTTAACGTTAAATTAAAAAATAAAAAAAATTCTTGATGAGTATTTGTTGCAAATTAAATTAGTAATTAATGCTATTAGAAAAGTCATCATGACAATTGCTTTCAAATCAGATCAGCAAACTACTGACGAAAGCCAAGAAAGTATAACTTAGCAGATGTTTCCTTTGGCAAACATATACCATAGCAGTGGTTTTGAAATTGCCGGTAATTTCAAATTCAAAATGCCTTGGGATATGTACTTTGCAATTAATGCACGTCAAGCAATCACTTCTGTCTTATGGTAATGACGTCTTATAGGTAAATGAATAGGTTAATTGTAATTATAATAACATGTTTAATTTTATATTTTCCCATGTAAATGCATTAAAAGCCTAACGAGTGTCGCATCATATTCTTTCGTCTGACGATGTATTTAGTTATAACCGCCTTCATTGGGTATATAAAATACATTGGGCAGATGTTTTTATCATTACCGTTTTCAATCATCTACTCAATCATCTTCAAAAATTTTGTTGACGAGATTTTCACAAGGCTCTCTAAGTGATTGTTGACGAGATTTTCACAAGGCTCTCTGCAGAAGATATTGGCCGTTTCAAATGTCTTTCCAAGAATTTTTATAGGGAATTGTCAAGTCATGCATTTCAGACGATGCATGCTCTCCGAAGTGGAGATTCAGTACAAAAGAAACTACTATCCTTTAAAGACACGTCAATTGTCATTGACGACGTAGTTGGTGGTAATTTGGATGTTGTTAGAAGCAAAACCTTAAGTTTTCCTAACAATGTCCACCCTAGCTTCTTACGTATTCTATCTTCATTTAATGGTTTCTTGTTAGTTTGCAATGAAGGGATTTGCTGTCAGTTGATTCTTTGGAATCCAACTATCAGGCGGTATAAGGTTTTGTGTGATGACTACTTCAATTACAATCATCATCGAAACTCTGATACTGGTGGAATTTATTTTGATCAGTTCAATGATCTGAAAGTGCTGAACATCAGATGTTACCGTAATGTAACTGCTGCTCGTGTTTACTCACGTCGTCGTGAGTCATGGAGAACAATAAATTTCGGTATCGTAAACAATTATGGTTCAAGTCGTTATTCATGGTCTACAGGAGTTTATGCTGATAAAACCATATATTTTATGGTTTCAAATTATTGGTATCCACTAGGTGAGAGGAACATCGTTGCTTTTGATGTTCTTAGTGAGACTTTCAGAATGCTTCATTTTCCCGAGAGTATTGTAGTCAATCCTTGCCAAGGGAATTTTTTGACCATCGCAAAGAGGTTGCATTTGATTGTTATTGGAAAGTCTGCTGAGCTAACTGCTGATTTGCTCAGATGTGAAGAAGAAGGCTGGATGAAGGTGTTTGTTTTCAATAATCCTCGTGTAGTTGATTATGTAGATACGCGCCGAAGTACTAATATAATTGAAGACAACAAGTGGCTGATAACAAGCATCTGGGGGATATGATTGAAGTTGATCTGACCAGCGAACTTCTAAAATACCTCCAACATGTTGACAACTACAATGGTCCGAAAGGAGCTTTACTTATCGAAACTACTGTTTCACCAATAGATTAGGAATTAGGATCCTGTATTTTATTGAATGCTATTTGCTGTTTTGACAATTGTATTTTTTATATAATTAGTTGTGTTAAAATTATTAATCATGTTTGTTATTTAAATTAGGTAAATTAATATTGATGTTTGAGAGTGTAAAAGCTTGTAATATTGGCAAAGGTCTGTTTAAATGATCAAAGCTTTGTTATTGGGAACAGATGTTTCAAAATTAAACAGTGGTTGATACATCTGTTGACTTGGGTCAACAGATGGATGAACTTTGTATGCTGTTTGACACTTGTAGTTTTTATATAATTAGTTGTGTTAAAATTATTAACCATGTTTGTTATTTAAATTAAGTAAATAAATATTTAGGTTTGAGAGTGTAAAAGCTTGTAGTATTGGTAAAGGTATGTTTAAATGATCAAAACTCTGTTATTAGGAACAGAAGTTTGAAAATAAAACAGATGTTTGGAACTACTATTAACAAAACAGTGGTTGAAACTATTGTTTGGTTAAAATGGTGGTTTAAAACCACTGTTGGGTTAAAATAGTGTTTTGGGGAGGTTGAAGGGGATTGAAACGACTGTTGGGTTAGAATATAGGTTTTTTTGGAGAAGGAACATGCTTGAACTACTGTTTATATAATGACTGTTGTTAAAGCTCAGTGTTTTAATCCACTGATAGGTTATCCATTGATAGTTATAGTCAGCTACTGTTTTCATTTTCATCACTGTAAACTACTGATACTGATTCATCAGTGGTTTCGTAACAACTGTCATCCATTATTCATCAGAGGTTGTAACGTGGACAGTACTTAGCCGTCAGATCTTTGTATGTTGTTTCGCGCATTGATTTGGAATTAGTATGCTGTATTCTATTGATTGTTGTTTGCTTTTTTGAACTTTGTTTATTATATAGTTACCTCTGTTTTACACTTGTGGTTTTTATATAATTAGTTGTGTTAAAATTATTAACCATGTTTGTTATTTAAATTAAGTAAATAAATATTTAAGTTTGAGAGTGTAAAAGCTTGAAGTATTGGCAAAGGTATGTTTAAATGATCAAAACTCTGTTATTAGGAACATAAGTTTGAAAATAAAACAGATGTTTGGAAGTATTGTTAACAAAACTGTGGTTGAAACTACTGTTTGGTTAAAATGGTGGTTTAAAACCACTGTTGGGTTAAAATAGTGTTTTGTGGAGGTTGAAGGGGATTGAAACGATTGTTGGGTTAAAATATAGTTTTTTTGGAGAAGGAACATGCTTAAAATGGTGGTTTAAAACCACTGTTGGATTAAAATAGTGTTTTGTGGAGGTTGAAGGGGATTGAAACGACTGTTGGGTTAAAATATAGTTTTTTTGGAGAAGGAACATGCTTGAACTACTGTTTATATAATGACTGTTGTTAAAGCTCAGTGTTTTAATCTACTGATAGGTTATCCACTGATAGTTATTTTCAGCTACTGTTTTCATTTTCATCACTGTAAACTACTGATATTGATTCATCAGAGGTTGTGACATGGACAGTACTTAGCCGTCAGATCTTTGTATGCTGTTTCGCGCATTAATTTGGAATTAGTATGCTGTATTATATTGATTGTGTGCAAAGTTTATTTCCATTTTAATTCTGCTGCATTATTTGTTCATCTTCTTAATTCTTAAACAAAAACACAATAAAAAAGAAATTCAGATCCTAACAACCTCTAATATGGGTTCATGATCTAATTCGGTGATTTGAAGACATTGTTGTTGAATCGAATGAGATGGTTGATGTAATGTGGTTGTATTAATAACAAATAGTAATTAATCTAAATAACTTTCTCGAGCCCGGGAAGCAATCTCGGGTAAAAACCTAGTATATTATAAATGAGAATCTATTTTGATTTTCTAGAATAAAGTATTCTTAATATAATACATTAAAATATATGATATTACATTACAATGGGAGAATAGTGAAATGGGATCACAAGTGAGATTCATCGTCAACTATTTATGAGGGTCTCTAAGGGGACATTCAGGTGATTAAATGGTGTGTACGAGAATCAAGTGGTTGAAATTTCAAATTCTGATAACGAAGACGGGTGATCGAAAACGTATATACCCAAAAATTTCTATAGAACCGGAGGGGGGGGGGGGGGTCGAAAACCTATATACAAAAAAATTTCTATACGAAAACTATATACATAAAACTACTGAGCGAAAAGTTCGGGGGTACCCCCGCGTAAGCGCGCGCGCGACCCCTCTTAAGCTACGCCCCTGTTTATAGGCCTTGCATTTTAGTAATGAGTAGCTGAAAATTGGTATAAAAAATGTCTCGCTTTCTCCTCTATTTTTTGGGAGTGTTTGCCTGCTAGAAAAGACTTTTATCTTGGAAATTGGTTTATCTCGAATCGAACCCTAACTGACTAATATCTATATGACAACTAGGTACACACTAAAGTAGCCATTTTCGTGTCTGTCTTGTATGATTCTTTCTTTATATGTAACACTTCAACTTGGGGATTTCGAGCAAGTTGGCAAATATTTAAGTTATTAATAATAACTTATGATCAACGACTTAATTATTGTCCATTGTTTCATGATAACACAATAGGTTCTTGAACACTTGTGATTCATAGCTAGGGTGCATACAAAATCACATTATTGTATATTTATTTACCAATGATTAATAGTGAACAGGTGAAAAAGTTGGTTTTAATATAACAATGAACTCAAAAGAAAATTGATAATCGGCTTAACTCGTTGTAAGGTATTAAGCAGGGATGTGTTTCAGAAAGAACGAATGGTGAATATGATATTGTTCTCGAGGTAGTCCATTACGAATAAGTCTCCTTTCAGATGAGAGTGTTTATGAGACTTATTGATTATCCGATTCAAGTTTGGAGTGTTAAAGGTGATATAATAATAAACTCGACAGTGAAATAAAAAAAAAATAAGTCGGGTGAAATAAATGTTGATGCTGTATATCACCAACTAAATCATGGACCACGGTCCATCCTCTATGACCCTATACATCGTAATGGTTGATCAAATATTTGGGTATCGGTTTTAAGTACGTTTTTTGTCTAACAATATTGCCAAACAAGATCTTACAGTAATTTGGCTATGATTCGATTTGTTTTCACAAAACTTAAGTACGTGCATATAAGGGTTTTTTTTTAATAAAAAAATTGGGTTATTTTGTAAAAAAACAAATAAATTTTATTGTCATTATCAAACAAACTCACGTTAAACTTTTATTGACAACTTTTTGAGGAAGACATAGCATGTTTAACTTTCAAGAAGTCTATTTAGGATCATCGGTGGATGAGACCCAACTGGTTACTGGATAATGGATATGAGACCTACTATTCATCATATTGGGCCTAGTGTTTATTAGTATTTTCATATTGTGGGTTTGGTTTGTTACATTGTAAAGCCTGAATATTTAACTATTTGTACTTCTTAAAAACGGAATTGAACATACTTTCATACACCTTCTTTTCGGAACCATCGATAGGTGATACATGGATCCTGGTTATGGAACCACGGTTTACATAGTTTCGGATGTGCTTATTTCATGATGTGGCGTCGTAGCTTGATTTAGAAAGAGTGATATGACAATTGTATGATGCTTAACATTTTACTTACCCGTCAAGTTGTTCTTTATTACCTCAACATACACGTTACGTTACCTTACAAACGTTGTAACTTTCGGCGTCACTAAAAATCTTTCGTCCATTACTCGTGTAGTATTAGATCATGCTCTAGCTGTTACATTCTAATATTATTAACTGTCCATTTAGACCTAGACATGTCAGACACTTCATCACATATTAGATATAATTGATAGCATATAACTTTTATTCACTTTTGCTATTAGTTGTGACATTCCTAGCTTGGTCATCATTCGGAATCCGTTTTGCAACATATTGCATAGTCATTTTCATAAATGTACTTCCAAGTCTACATGATTACCATTTTCACCATCTTTAATCACATTTTATTGATGGTTTAAGTAGATTCATGTCGACGTACCTGTTATCTCATTTTTCTCGTGTTTTTAATTCTTCTATCGTTTTAAGCCACACCTCTTTTCCACACCATCAAACACCTATAATCTAAGGGTGCTAACTAGCAATAAGCCCAAAGGGTTAGTTAGTTTCTTTATGGGTTAGGCGTTATGGTGCTGTTTGTTTTTTAAGAGGTAAAATGTCTGCAGTCTGCGGACCACATCTGCAGACATCTGTAGCAGAACATGTGGACCAAATGTCTGCAGTCTGCAAGAAGAAGGCTGTTTGTTTTTTAACTTCTGCAGGCTTCTAAAATAAACTGGTGGTGGTGTACGGACGGTGGTGGTGGGTGGTGGTGGACGGTGATGGTGGTAGACGGTGGTGGACGGTGGTGGTGGTGGTGGTGGTGGAGATGGACGGTGGTGAGTGGTGGACGGTGGTGGTGGACAGTGGTGGGTGTTGGAGGACATTAGTGGGTGGTGGAGATGGACGGTGGTGGGTGGTGGACGGTGGTGGTGATGAACGGTGGTGGTGGTGGAGATGGATGGTGGTGGGTGGTGTTGGAGGACAGTGGTGGGTGGTGGACGTTGATGGGTAGTGGCCGGTGGTGGTGGTGGTGGTGATGGACAGTGGTGGGTGGTGGATGGTGGTGATGATGGACGGTGGTGGATGGTGGTGGTGGTGATGGACGGTGGTTGTCGACGGTGGTGGTGGTAATGGACGGTGGTGGGTGGTGGATGGTGGTGGTGGTGATGGACGATGGTGGTCGGTGGTGGGTGCTGGTGTTTAACGCTCTGCAGACCTTAGAAGATCTTAGAAGTGGTTGGACAAAGTCTGCACCAAGAAGACCTCGCGCAGACTTTTTTTAATGAAACGTCTTCGGAAAAACAGTCTATTAAGAAGAGTCTGCGCAGAGGTTTTATAAAAAAACAAACACCTATATGTGGTGTTTCTTATCCATATTCACCACAATGGAAAATGGCACTTGAGTAGAAATCCCACCATTTGTTTGAACTAGCTCAATCCTTAGTTTTTCAAGAGCATTTGCATCAAAATATTTGGTATGATACTATGCCACAACAACTTTTCTTGCTTGCTTGAATCTTGTTCATTTCTCTCGCTTTGAGACTCTTTTTCGATTATACCCTTTTACGCACATTTGGGTGTCTTTATAATCTATTTCTTGGGGATACACGATCAAATAAACTTGCACCCAAATCCATTCCATTCATTTTTCTTAGACCGTGGGGTATGGTGGGGCGGGGGTTTGGGGCATGGGTTGACACATGGCTTGGGGCGGCTTCGCTGGGCTGACCCACATTGAAGACGGTATGGTGGGGCGTGGGTTGGGTGGGCTTCGCTAGGCTGACCCAAACTGAATATTTGAATATTTTTTAAAACAACAAATTTATTTTTTTTAATATTTTTAAATAAAGAAAATTACATAAAAAAATTCCTAACGCTTATATTTGTTCTTTATCTCTTCTCTCATCTCCAAGATTAGTTGCAATTCGTCACCCTCTAGGTGATCAATGGGCTGGGATAGAAATTTCAAATCATCCCGTTTTTGTTTCAGGGCATCTCTAGCATCTTTGCTCTTTCGAAGTTCGGCCCTTTGTTGTTGGAATACGTTGAATGTATCTAACTTGCATGCAATGTCATCCAACCGATCGCTGTATATTCCCCTACACGAGCCCGAACTCCCAGCTGAAGGTGATGCCGTACCCGATCTTGATTTTTGAGCGCGCCTTTTTGCGGCATCTCTTCCATATTCAGGCCGGTTTGGCGAATCATACAAAAGGTCCTCAAACTCTTGATCTCGTGCATCGGATTGGGCTTGGGACGAGGCCCTTGACCTTTTGGAAGACGTGTTCGTTTCGCTACCACTGGGGATATTCGCCCACTTTGGATATAACTTACAAATCTCCCAACAATGCATGAAAGAAAGTCGCTCCCCACATTTGTTTTGAATGTAACCAATGCATTTGTCACAATGTCGGCTTCGGTTTCACCACTTTTTGGGTTTTGCTTTGCTTTATTTAAAAAACCACTAAATTTTGTAAGTTGGCCGCTTATCTCGCTCCACTTCGAGGATAAGCTATCGTTTTCACGATAAGCCTCCCTTCCCATTTCTTCATGGAATGCTTTACTAACCGCTTCCCACAAATGGCTTCGATGTTGAGAATTTCCTATTTTAATAAAAACAAAATTTAATATATTACAAAGTTATATAAAAAATAACAATAAATATTAAAATAAGGGCTACAAAATATTTAAGAATACCTAAAGTTGGATGTAGAGATTGTTGAAATCAAGCCATCGCCAATGCAAGTTCTTCATTAACGACCCATTTTTGTTGTTTTCGTTTGACGGTTTCAAGTGCTTTCTCCGCCTCGTTTTTTTTCTTATGACTTTTCTTTTTGGGAACTATTGAGGCGGAAGGACTATCGTTGGGTGGTTGAGTTTCGGGGACGGTTTCGGTTTGGGAAAGGTTGATGGAGGTTGGTGAAACGTTGATGGGCGTTTGTTGAAACAGGCTAGGTATCGAATCGTCGGTGTGTGGGAAGTTAGCAAACACACGACCACCGATATACGATGCGTAACTAGCCATATCGGGCATATGTGAGTGTATTAAAAATGGACGAGGCATTGGACGATTGGGTGGTGGGCTAGGATTATTTTCTTGGAATGCAAACGGGTTGTTCGGGTCATAACCACGATTATGAGGATGCATTATTCGTTTTGTAGAATGAGAATAGAGATGATTATAGAAATTGAAGATGATTATTGTGGTTGAATGTGGTAAAAATAGGAATTGAAGTGTGATATTTATAGTAAAAAAATAATTTTTTTTAACATAGCCGTTGGCCAACGGCTAGTTTGGTTTGGCCATTGAGAGCCCGCCATGTCACCTTGCTAGACCCGCCCCACGCCCGGCTTCAAACTCCCGCCCTTTGGGCCACGCCCCAACCCAAGCCCACCCGGGATGGTGGCTTGGGCGTTTTCCCCCAACCCACGCCCCAACCCAAGCCCCATACCCCATACTCTTAGGCATGCCCCTAATCATCAAGGAGATATATTATAAGGATTGGTGCTACAATCCTCACACTCTTTGCACCTACACTTCTCGTTATGTCTTCATTCATGAGATTATATTCTCTATTTCCTCAATATTTCTTTGAGCCTGTCATACTCTAACTCTTAGTTATTGAAGAAAAGCATTCAATGGTGTAGCACCAATCGATAAATTAAGTGTATTCTTTGATCTATCAATCTGTTCCAAAGCATTCCCATACATTGGCGGAGCTTGACTAAAAGTTTCGAGTGGACGTAAAGTCATGGGACCCCAATTTTTTTTCCTATTGTTATGTTTCGGGTTAATAATAATAGTTCCAAATAAAACTAAAAAAAATTCATTCATTAAAATAACTCGTTCTTATATATAAAAAAACTAAATATTGTTTAACAAACAAAAGACCAAAAAAAAATTTGGTCCACCTCGCCCCGTACAGTGTAGTTCTCACGGTTCTTACAACTAGAGGTGGTTTTCATTTTAGCGGACCCTTAGCGGTCCCCTATATATATATATAATGGTACGAGATAAATGAAACCTGGACGAAGAATTACAACTCAGCCCGTCGACCTTTAAGATTTAAAGTGGTAAAAAAACTTTACTTTGATTTATATATTATATAAAATTTAGGCAAAATAATTGGAGGTGCGATCCTATATAATTTTAAAATTTTTAACGAAAAATCAGAAATTATACACTCGGGTACACCCCCTACATACATATAGTCTTGTTCTCTATTTTGTTTCATTGCCTTTCATAGTCCATTTGTTCCAAACTCTTTCAATGACATGGTATCAAAGCTACCTATCTAATATTTTTATTAGAGTAAACTGCCATTTTGGTCCCTGAGCTTTGGTCACTTTTACCACTTTAGTCCAAAACTCAAACCTTTTAAATCTGGGTCCATGTGGTTTCAGTTTTATTGTCATTTTGGTCCAAAAGTAAAATCAACTCAGATTTCTTAAATAAAATCATGGTATTTTGTCATTTTCGTCAGGGGCAAAATGGTCATTATAAGTTTTATTATAACAACTATTAATTAAATAATAAAGTTAAATATTGTGCTTTGACAGTTCCCCTAACATCATCATCTCCAAACCCACCGTCTACCCTCTTTCTTCTTCAACTCTCATCAAACCACCAGCACCACCGTCACATCTGCCCATAATGCGAATGGAGTATCGTAGTGAGAGCTCGAACATCAAGCAAACAATCCACAACATCAAAGACTTCAAACTTATCAAACAAACAAAGGACTTTTTCCCAATTGCCTAAAAGATCCAAACCCTTAATAACACTAACCAAATCAACCTCAACCAACTTAAACTTAACAGAATACAAAAACACATTCAAATCAGATAAAGACTGTTCCAAAATACAATTCAACACAAACTTACCCTCTTTTGAAAGAAAAGCAAGAGACTTTTCAACATTTTCAACATCATCAACTTCCAAAGATTCATCTTTGGATCTTCAAGGGTAAGAACTGAACTTGTACAACTTTTCTTGAAATGGGTATTCTTGAATCCATATTTTACGTCAGCAGAGGCAACCACCACCACCGTAACTTTGCCGGCGAACACGAATCTCCTCCTCCTCCTCCTCACTCGATCTTCGACATCTGGAACGTCGCACCGTCGACGGCGAATCGGAGATGAGTCACTGACACGACGACACTGGTTGATGTTCTGGACTGAAAGATGATACTTAAGGAGGAGACGATGGAGAACCATACGGCAGGTAGCGACGATGATGAGTTGTCTTACCGGTTTATAGTTTAGACCGGTAGAACTGGATGAAAATGATGATTGGGTTTGGAGAAGATGATGTTTGGGGGAGTCTATGCTTTTATAAGGTCAAAAACATTATTTAATTTTATTATTTTAATTAATAATTTCTTATAATAAAATTTATAATGATCATTTTGCCCCTAAGAAAAATGAAAAAATATTATGATTTTATTTGAGAAATCTGAGTTGATTTTACTTTTGGATCAAAATGATACTAAAATCACAAGAACCCATATTCAAAATGTTTAAGTTTTAGACAAATTACAGTTTACTATTTTTGTTATGTTATAATTTAGTTTTCATCACTAAGAATTAGCTTAACCACCACAATATTTTTATTATGTTACAATTTAGTTTTCATCACAAGCATATTGCACACCACAATATTTTATTAGAGTCATAACTTGTCATTTTGGGTGGAGGTTGTAATCTTTAAATTTTGCTTTAGAAAAACAACACCACATTTTCCTCTTCTAAAAAAGAAACAACACACTTTTCGTTATTTTTTTCTATACTATTCATATGAATCACTCTTTTGTGTATGTAACAACACACTTTTCGTCTTTTTTGGTGCTAAATGGGTCATGTTCGCGGGTTAACGGGTTCAACTCGACCCGAACCCGAAAATTTTAGACGAACCCGAACCCGAAAATCGTTTCATACATATGAACCCGAACCTGACCCGAATATTCGTAGGCTGACCCGAACCCGACCCGCTTAACCCGAATTTTTTTTTTATTTTTTCAGCAAATTAATATATTAAAATTAACATCTACTAAAAAAAACACAATTAGATAATAAAATTATATATATTATATTATATTATATTACATTATATTATATTATATATTAAAAAATTATATATTAAAAAACAAACCTTGTGAATAGTAACTCCAACCACATCACCATAAGAGCCACATGACAAACCTAATCAATAGTGTGAAACTTCAGCCGACACCTCCTGTCACACCCTGGCTTTGCGGAAGCGTGGTTAATTTTGGTGTGACTTCTTAATACCATAGCTTAATCATAACAAAGCTATATGAAATAAAATCATGCAAGATCATCCATAGATTTAAGTTTTAAAACCAGAGTAACATAACATTGTCTTAGAGACTTACAACATCATAACATAAAATATTGTTTGAAAGACAGAAACATCGACATGAAATAAACGCAGTTTAAGATTTGTGACTCGTCCAGGAAAAAGTCACATTTCCTAAACTGGGATGACCTCGGAACCCTTATGCAGCGGGAAAACATAACATACCGCGCCAGATCTTTAATTTCCTGAAATACATGTAAGTTGAAAAATCAACAATAATGTTGAGCGAGTTCATGTGTAGTGAGTATGTAAAACACTTGTAAGTACAAAAATCCTGGTATGTAGCAAATAAGGAAAAAGAGATCACCAATGGTTTGCAAGGCCATTGATATGTGTGAAGTGCAAGTAGGAAGACTCAAACCTTGCGATTTTGCGTCGGGGCACAAAGTCACCCCGAGGTCCGTACTGTTGGACCTGGGGTTGGGCTCGCTACACCCAGATAGATCTACCGCTTACGTCCCTCGGTCCTATAATGAGGATTAATGGCCTCCAGTTCACGCCTACCCACTCACATGATCTAAGTATAAAGTTCTCGTAATCATAGTAACATGTATTTCACCCCCGCAGTTTAGAAAACTGAAAACAGTTAAGAGAAAAGGGGGACATGAACTCACAGTGGTGCGTCTCTACCAAGTATGCCTCCAAATCAATCAGCTGTATGACGACCTACACGTACTAACTCTATTAGACGGACGGCCGTGCCTTAGCTTTAGGTTTAAGTTTTTGGGAAATAGTTAGGCAACTATTTCGTGTTTACATTCTGTATACTTGGTAGTCATTTTCCTTCCCAAGGATAGGGGATTTAATACATGTATGTTCGTATATTTCGGATTATACTATTAAGTCTCACTTAATATATTTTATTTCTAACTCCCAAAATATAAATATTTTTCTCAAAAATATTATATTTTAATACATGTGATTTTCCCCAAATAATAATTAGTAATATTATTTTTTTCTTTAAAAATAATATTTACGTAGTTCACAAAATAATCATAAACACTTATACAAGTGATGTTGTGAAAAATATATACTAAATATATATATGTATCACGTTTTATTTTGTGAAATCCCACCTCCGATATTTTGTAAATAAAGTCGTGGTGAAATTTATATTTTTGAAAACAAGTCAAAATGTATTTCTAACACTCATAGTGAAAATAATTCTAAGTGTTAGGTTTTTAGAAAAATTTCGCCAGAGTTTCCTCTGTAATTGGAGGTGGCCACGCTTTCAAGCGTATCATTTTCTTTTATAAATCAAACCAACCATTTTTATTATTCAATCAAAACAATGTTCAAACCACAAACTAGTCAAAATATATATATAATCGCATAAATTTCATGAACTTGTGATTTATCCAAACTATGAAGTAAATCCCATCACTTTTAGTGGATTTTTATATAAAACAATCCGATTTTGTAAAAACCTCGTTTTTATGGAAGTTCCGTCTTTACAACTTCTCGTCATCTTTTTCAAAAATAGTTATTTTGTCGAAACTTTGTGTTACACAAGTGTTTACACACTTGTGTGTTCTAAAAACCATTCGTGTTAGTGTAAGATCCGACTTTAAAAGTATGTTTTCTCTTGACACGTGGTCCTTTGAAAATACCGCTTGTAGATACGTAGATCTACTAGTTTTAAACACTATTGTACAAACAAAATCGCTTTTACACAAGTTCATGATATGTGTGTGGTAGAGTTTCGCCCTTTAACCCTTGTTACTTCCAAAACAACCTTATGTCATGATCCAAGATCGTGACCAACCCGGGTTAAATGACGATCCGAGCTACCACAATATAGATCGGGTCCAAATAACCACACAATTTGATTACTACAACATTTACACAACTTGTAAGCTTTTAACCAACATTTTAGTGTTTTAAGTAGACTTTAAAGCATTATCTTGTAAGATTTCGAGTTTTAACCGTTACACATCGTATTAACCACTTCAAAATAGTTCGAGTAGGTGATTTAAGCAACTTACTACTAGCTCGAGGCTAGGGAAGAATCTAAGCGAAAAACGCGTGGATAAAAGCAAGAGAGTGAGGTCCTTCGCCTTCCGTTTGCACCAAGACTCCTTATATGCGACCCTTAACACTTGTAGATGATTGGAATGACTTGAACTAAACTCGATATCGGATGGATGCACAAGGGGGTGTTCGGCCGTAGCTTCTTTAGAGAGAGGGAGAGAGTTTTGAGTTGTGTTGTGTGATGATCATATTATGGTGGGTTAAGGCATGAACTTATAGACAACTAAAATGATCATTATCCAATGGATTTAGTGTCTTCTTGATACTAAGCACACTTAATATAATAATCATCAAATAGGACAAGTGTGTCCCCCTCATGGGGACGGTTTCTAAAAAGGGGGGGGGGGTGTCTAGTTCGATTCTAACTAGTTAGTTAGGATAATAGTTAGGTTAAGTAAGTTAGTTAAGTGCTTAACCCGGTTAGTGGTGTGTCACGCGTTACAATGGGTGTTAGGGTATTCAGGGACCCTAACTGGCTCAGAAAAAGATAAATAATGAAAATGACATTATTTTCATGTTCCGGGTATAGTCCGGTTGTTCGGTTGGATAGTAATCCGTTAAAGCGTTAACAAAGCTTTAAAGTGTTGTTAATACCATTTTTAGTGACACAACTCATTTCTGACACTTTGGAAAGTGTCTAGTAATATTTTTCTCATGCTTTGGCACTTTATTAGTTAGCTAAAAGCTGAATTGTTTATGTAAAGTGCTGGGTTTTGTATTTAGAGCATGTTTTAGGCACATCTAGTCATTGAAACTTATTCCTAGAGACGCAGTTCTACAACCCTTGTATCCCTACACTCACCACTAATGTAGCAAAATATTTCTGGCTCATACAGGCCTTAGAGGCAGTGTCTGCCTGATGCTGGCTTTCTCAGCATGTTCAATAGGTTATCCGTTATAGTGCTACTGTGCTTTTTGTGCATCATGTTTGTCACTAAGGTTCAGCATGTAAATAATGTAGTGACGGTAAGTAAAGTATGATGCAAGTAAGTACATGTATCAGTATTCAAGTAGCAGTTCATCAGTAATTTCAAACAAGCACATTAATTAAGCAGTAATTAATTATTAATTAGGTCGTACGGATACCTGGTTTAGTGAGGGTTGTCACATTCTCCCCCCGTTAGAAAAATTTCGTCCCGAAATTTTAAGTTCTGCTTGTAGATGCAGGGTTCTTAGGAAATAGGTGGGGGTATTTCTCTTTCATCTGGTCCTCATGCTCCCAGGTGTATTCAGGACCATGTCTGGCATTCCAACGAACCTTGACGAGCTTGACACTGCTCCGGCGGGTCTTGTTTACCTTCCAATCCGTAACCTCAACCGGTTCTTCAACGAAATGGAACGTGTCGTCAACATGAATCTCGTCGATGGGAATGGCAATGGTATCTTGAGTTGGACTTTTCTTCAGGTTGGATACATGAAAGGTATCGTGAACACCATTCAGTTCAGCAGGTAAATCCAACTTGTATGCTACCAGTCCTATTCTTTCCAAAACTCTGAAAGGACCAATGTAGCGCAGATTTAGCTTTCCACGCTTTCCGAAGCGTGCCACACCCTTCCAGGGTGAGACTTTCAATAAAACCATTTCTCCCACTTGGAATTCCAAGTGTTTCCGGTTTGGATCTGCATAGGCTTTCTGTCTGTGGCGAGCTGCTTCGATGCGTTTTAGAATCTGCGCAATCTTGTCTGTCGTCTCTTGGACGATTTCGGGACCAGCAAGCTGCCTATCACCTGCGTCAGCCCAGCATAGGGGTGATCGGCACTTGCGTCCGTAAAGAGCTTCAAATGGTGTGACACCAATACTGGTGTGGTAGCTGTTGTTGTAAGAAAATTCGACCAAAGGCAAATGCTTATCCCAGCTACCGCCCAAATCCATAACACACGCTCTCAGCATGTCTTCCAAAGTCTGTATCGTTCGCTCGCTTTGACCGTCAGTTTGCGGGTGAAACGCAGTGCTCAGATTCAATTGCGATCCAAAAGCTTCTTGGAAGGATTGCCATATCCTTGACACAAACCTTCCGTCTCTATCAGAGATGACCGAGAGAGGCACTCCATGACGTGCAACGATCTCCCGCATGTATATTTCAGCCAACTTGCTCGTATTATCCTTCTCTCTGATAGGTAAGAAGTGTGCGGACTTCGTTAATCGATCCACTATCACCCAAATAGTGTCATGGCCTCTTGGCGTTCTTGGCAACTTCGTAATAAAATCCATTGAGATTTGTTCCCATTTCCACTTGGGAATCTCAGGTTGTTGCAGAAGTCCTGAAGGCTTCTGGTATTCGGCCTTCACCTTAGCACACGTTAAACATTTGCTCACATAAACAGCAACATCGCCTTTCATCCTAGGCCACCAATAATAATCTTTGGGATCTTGGTACATCTTATCCGCTCCTGGATGGATAGAGTACCGTGATTTGTGAGCTTCATCAAAAATAACTCTCCTTAAACCACCAAACAGAGGAACCCAAATCCTTTTCTCAAAACATAACGTTCCTTCCTCGTTTGGTACCAGTAGCTTCTCCATCCCACGGAGATATTCTTCTTCAAGGTTTCCTTCCTTGAGAGCTTCTTTCTGCGCGACACGAATGCGCAAGGAAAGATCGGTTCGGATAATCATTTCTAAAGCCCTAACCCTTATGGGCTTGATCCTCTCCTTTCGACTTAGGGCATCGGCGACCACATTCGCCTTTCCTGGATGATACTTTATCTCGCAGTCGTAATCGTTCAGCAACTCAACCCATCGTCTTTGCCTCATATTCAGCTCCTTCTGGTTGAATATGTGTTGTATGCTCTTGTGATCTGTAAAAATTGTACACTTTGTACCATAGAGGTAGTGTCTCCAGATTTTTAATGCAAATACCACTGCGCCAAGTTCCAAATCATGTGTGGTATAGTTCTTTTCGTGCACTTTCAATTGACGCGATGCGTAAGCAATAACCTTTTGGCGTTGCATCAACACGCAACCCAATCCTTGACGTGAGGCGTCACAGTATACCACGAAATCATCTGTACCTTCTGGTAGTGCTAAGATTGGCGCATTGCAGAGCTTATCCTTCAATATCTGGAACGCTTCTTCCTGTTTGATTCCCCAATCAAACTTCTTATCTTTCTGCGTGAGGAGCGTCAACGGTTGAGCGATTTTTGAAAAATCCTCAATGAATCTTCGATAGTAGCCAGCCAAACCCAAGAATTGTCGAATCTCGGTTGGCGTCTTTGGCGTTTCCCAATTCTTAATCGCTTCGATCTTGGTGGGATCCACGTGGATTCCATCTCCATTCACCACGTGTCCAAGAAATTGTACTTCACGTAGCCAAAACTCGCACTTAGAGAACTTGGCATACAACTGTTCCTTCTTTAGCAGCTCCAAAATAGCTCTTAGATGCTGCTCGTGCTCAGCCTTTGTCCTTGAATAAATCAAGATATCGTCGATAAACACAATCACGAACTTGTCCAAGTACGGCTTGCAAACTCTATTCATTAAGTCCATAAAGACTGCAGGTGCGTTTGTCAAACCAAACGGCATAACAAGGAACTCGTAGTGTCCATAGCGAGTTCTGAAGGCTGTCTTCGGGATACTTTCCTCTTGTATCCTTAACTGATGGTATCCAGATCGAAGATCGATCTATGAATAAAAGCTCGAGCCTTGCAGTTGGTCAAACAGATCATCAATTCTTGGCAGAGGGTATCTATTCTTGATCGTCAGCTTGTTCAACTCCCGGTAGTCGATGCACATACGAAAACTACCGTCCTTCTTCTTAACAAACAGGACCGGAGCTCCCCAAGGCGAGAAGCTTGGTCGGATAAATCCCTTGTCTAACAACTCTTGAAGTTGTGTCGACAGTTCTTGCATCTCAGACGGGGCAAGTCTATAAGGTGCCTTAGCCACAGGCGCGACGCCTGGAACTAAGTCGATGCGGAACTCTACTTGTCTCTGAGGTGGCAGTCCAGGTAAGTCCTCTGGGAAGACTTCTGGATATTCCCTCACGACAGGGATGTCTTCTATTCTTGGCTCAGCAGCCTTCTTATCCACAATGTGTGCCAGGAAGGCAACACATCCCTTCTGCAAACACTTTCGCGCTTTCAGACAGCTGATAATTCTTAACGGCGTATCACGTTTCTCCCCGTGAACCACAATTGTTTCGCCATCTTCGGTTGGGATACGAACGACTTTTTCGTGACAAACTATTTCTGCCTTGTTGCCTGATAACCAATCCATTCCTACCACCACGTCGAAGCTTCCCAACTGGACTGGTAGTAGATCCAGAGCAAACTCACGCTCTCCCAATTCGATCACACTGCCTCTGATAACTTCATTGGCTTCTACTAACTTCCCATTAGCCAATTCGATTGAGTAGGGAATATCTAACTTATTAGCGGCTAAACCAAGCATATTATTAAATTCTAATGATACGAAGCTATAATCGGCACCAGTATCAAATAAAACGGATGCATAGCGTTGGTTTACAGGGAACGTACCAGTGACGACATTGGGATCCTGGCGCGCTTCCCTCGCTTCGATTTGGAACACTCTTCCATGGGCTTGGTTCAACTCTGGGCAGTTCTTCTTAAAATGCCCAATATCACCGCAGTTAAAGAATCCAAGTCTTTGCCCGTTTCCACCTCCATTTCCAGCTTGGTTGTTGTTTCGATTCGCATTACCAACTTGATTCGCATCGATGCCTCGATTCCCGTTTCCTCCATTGTTCCCCTGTGGGCGATTCCCAATACCACCACGATTATTTCTATTCCCAAATCCTCCTTGGCCTCCCCGGCCAGCACTAGCCCAACAAGAATCCTTCAAGTGGCCAGTCTTTCCACAAGCTTCACATACTTTTGGCCCGCATCGGCCAGAGTGATGGCGTTGGCAAGAGTTACACTTGGGATGTGCACCCATATATCCTTTACCTTTCCTCCTACCACCAGCTGTATCCTGAGCTGGCGCGTTTTGCTCTCCTTTCTTAACAACCACACTGGCGCCCTGCTTGAAGTTCGAGAACTTCCGTTTGTTACCTCCTGATGACTCGACATGAGTCTCTTTCTTTTTAGGCTCAGCATCACCAAACTTGTTTAGGCGGATAGCCTCCTCTGTGAGAGCCACGCTCAAATCAATTGCCTCAGTAATAGTCGCAGGCTTGGATGAGGTCACCATGCTTATGATTTGAGGAGCTAATCCCCAAATGAAGCGTTCAATCCGCTTGAACTCCGGAGTGACCATGTAGGGTACCACATGCGATAAGTCATGGAACCTTTGAACGTATTCTGCGATCTTTGGACCGTCCATTTTCAAATGCCAGAACTCGGTTTCCAATCTTTGGATTTCCGCGCGAGAGCAGTACTTCCTGCGCATAAGTTCCTTCAGTTCGGTCCAGGTTAGCGCGTAGGCAGCAGCTTCACCAAGTGTCTGTACTTGCAGATTCCACCAAGAGAGGGCTCCATCCAAGAATAGCCCTGAGATATAGGTGACTTGCTGGTCTGGTGCGCATTTGCTCATGCGAAGAACAGATTCGGTTTTCTCGGCCCAACGAACAAAGGCGACAGCACCTCCTGTGCCATCAAAGTTGACCGGTTTGCAGTCTAGAAACTGCTTGTAGGTGCACCCTGCACGTACGTTATAACATGTGAACGGCATTAGCATCATTGCTACAGATATCCAATTAGGTCATGGTAGGTCTAAATGACTTAGTATTACCATGAGGTGGATTATTGTTGCCATTGTTGTTCGAGCTGCTTCCGCTGGGTCCTCCTTGCGAAGCGGCGTATTGTGCGATGGCAGCAGCGATGACTTGCTGGAGTTCTGCCTCATTGGTAGGCATCGGCGTTGGACGTTTCGGCGGCATCTTCTAAAAGATGTATTCACGTCGGTCAGGCCATAGTTATAATACATACGCTTTATGATAGTAATAGTACATAACATCTCATGTTATCATCATATTAAACACACAACATCCCATGTCACAAATATAAATAACCAAATCAAGCATCAGATATGGTGAGAATACTGCGATTGCCATATATTGAGACCACATAGTAAGCGTACAAGTACATCATAGTGTCATACAACATCAGTCGACTAAGGGCTACATCACCATAGTCCCAAAAACTATATCAAATCAATGTCAATACATCAAATACATGTCAACAAAAGTCAGAATCATAATGTAGTCTCCAAAAATGCTGTGCAGTCAAAAGCATTCGCCGTCTTCTCACCAACGTCTACCCATACGGTACTGAAGAGCTCTACACGGATGGCGGTGGAGGAGGGGGAAAGTGAGTGTAAAACAAGCGGCGCAAATGGAGCCAGTCCTCCTCCATGGCTCTCTGGGTACGCAAGAATGAAGCAACCTGCTGCTCCAGGACAAAAAGGCGTGCAGCATAGTCTGGTGGTACAGGTCGAGAGGGCTGCAAAGGAGAATGGGTCTGACCCTGGCACTGACACGGCGGCGGCGAAGCTCTCTCAAGCTCCTGAATGCGCTGTGTGTGTGCCTCAAAAAGTGCACGATCAAACTGAACTGGCATAGGATCATGGTGAGGTGCAACAAAAGGGTCAACTGGTGCATCAGCAATAAATGGGGGATCAACATGATCAGCAGCAATGACATGATCGTCCTCCAACAACGGAGCGTCCACTAGGTGATCATCAATAGGTGGGTCAGCAATGACAGGCTCAATAATAGGTGCGTCAGCATGAACTGGGTCGTGCTCAAACGCAGGGTCTGGAGCAGCCACTGGCTCAAGGGCCATGGTAGGCTCGGGGTCATCAAAGGCCATCTCAAAATCAAACTCGGGATCGATGGGATCAACTGGGTCAACTGGGTCGACTGGATCCTCCATAGGCTGATCCATGGGTATAAACTCTATATCCTCATCTGGGTCGAATCCTGTGGGAAAGACAGGATCGGAATCCTCCACATCATCGTGGTCAAAAGTAAAACTAGGAATAGGGGCAACAGAGGATGCCTGGTCGGGATCTGATCCGTGAGAAAAGTGCTGCGCACTCTGGGTGTGTGAAGGCGCGGAGGCCACAGGCTCGAAAGAGCCTGGGACCGGAGAGTGACCAGGTGACTCCTCGGCGGGAGCATCTGCGATCATCAAAAGATCTCCAGCAGGAAGAAGGGCCTCGCCCTGAACCTCCTCCTCTAAGGGCTCGTCCTCAAACAGATCGACGTCGCCATCATCGTCGGCGTCGAGAAGCAAATCGTAAGCAGGATATGAAGCAAGCGGTATGGGAGCATGGATCTCCACTAACGGTAGGTCCCCGGCCAAAGGGCCATCAGCGAGCTCATCAGCACCATCAGGTAAAGCAAAGGGCTGAAAATCATCCTCGTCTGTGCTAGTAACGTCGGAGGTGTGGACCTTATGCTCTGAAGGCTCTAGGTCATCTGAGACTATAGGTCTAGGTCCTGTGGTGTCTGAGTCACCTGTGCCAGAGGTGTCCATAGTGTCTGTAACATAAGCACAAATATATACAATCAATCATATAATCAGATAATCACATAAGTCACCAAGTAAGCATTCAAATAATTCTCCTAGTCCCACTAGCCTCCCAGACTGCTCTTCCTAGTCCCACTAGCCAATTCTCCCAGCCTCTCAGACTGCTCTTCCTAGTCCCACTAGCCAATTTTCCCAGCCTCTCAGACTGCTCTTCCTAGTCCCACTAGCCAATTCTCCTAGTCCCACTAGCCAACTACCTCGATCTCCCAGACCGAGCCTCGGCCTCCCAGACCGAGCCTCAGCCTTTCTAGACTGAGCCTATAAATAATAAAATGTGCTCAACATTTGTTTATAAAAGTTTTGGATCTGGACTTAAGTGGTATGCAGTGTAAAAATGTTTTCGTGAGAGCCCTAGTGATCATAGTCTAGACTCGAGAAAGAATCCTAGTTCGCTATGATCAGAGCTCTGATACCAAGCTGTCACACCCTGGCTTTGCGGAAGCGTGGTTAATTTTGGTGTGACTTCTTAATACCATAGCTTAATCATAACAAAGCTATATGAAATAAAATCATGCAAGATCATCCATAGATTTAAGTTTTAAAACCAGAGTAACATAACATTGTCTTAGAGACTTACAACATCATAACATAAAATATTGTTTGAAAGACAGAAACATCGACATGAAATAAACGCAGTTTAAGATTTGTGACTCGTCCAGGAAAAAGTCACATTTCCTAAACTGGGATGACCTCGGAACCCTTATGCAGCGGGAAAACATAACATACCGCGCCAGATCTTTAATTTCCTGAAATACATGTAAGTTGAAAAATCAACAATAATGTTGAGCGAGTTCATGTGTAGTGAGTATGTAAAACACTTGTAAGTACAAAAATCCTGGTATGTAGCAAATAAGGAAAAAGAGATCACCAATGGTTTGCAAGGCCATTGATATGTGTGAAGTGCAAGTAGGAAGACTCAAACCTTGCGATTTTGCGTCGGGGCACAAAGTCACCCCGAGGTCCGTACTGTTGGACCTGGGGTTGGGCTCGCTACACCCAGATAGATCTACCGCTTACGTCCCTCGGTCCTATAATGAGGATTAATGGCCTCCAGTTCACGCCTACCCACTCACATGATCTAAGTAATAAACCTCCTTACGCTAACCATACCATGTATAAAGTTCTCGTAATCATAGTAACATGTATTTCACCCCCGCAGTTTAGAAAACTGAAAACAGTTAAGAGAAAATGGGGACATGAACTCACAGTGGTGCGTCTCTACCAAGTATGCCTCCAAATCAATCAGCTGTATGACGACCTACACGTACTAACTCTATTAGACGGACGGCCGTGCCTTAGCTTTAGGTTTAAGTTTTTGGGAAATAGTTAGGCAACTATTTCGTGTTTACATTCTGTATACTTGGTAGTCATTTTCCTTCCCAAGGATGGGGGATTTAATACATGTATGTTCGTATATTTCGGATTATACTATTAAGTCTCACTTAATATATTTTATTTCTAACTCCCAAAATATAAATATTTTTCTCAAAAATATTATATTTTAATACATGTGATTTTCCCCAAATAATAATTAGTAATATTATTTTTTTCTTTAAAAATAATATTTACGTAGTTCACAAAATAATCATAAACACTTATACAAGTGATGTTGTGAAAAATATATACTAAATATATATATGTATCACGTTTTATTTTGTGAAATCCCACCTCCGATATTTTGTAAATAAAGTCGTGGCGAAATTTATATTTTTGAAAACAAGTCAAAATGTATTTCTAACACTCATAGTGAAAATAATTCTAAGTGTTAGGTTTTTAGAAAAATTTCGCCAGAGTTTCCTCTGTAATTGGAGGTGGCCACGCTTTCAAGCGTATCATTTTCTTTATAAATCAAACCAACCATTTTTATTATTCAATCAAAACAATGTTCAAACCACAAACTAGTCAAAATATATATATAATCGCATAAATTTCATGAACTTGTGATTTATCCAAACTATGAAGTAAATCCCATCACTTTTAGTGGATTTTTATATAAAACAATCCGATTTTGTAAAAACCTCGTTTTTATGGAAGTTTCGTCTTTACAACTTCTCGTCATCTTTTTCAAAAATAGTTATTTTGTCGAAACTTTGTGTTACACAAGTGTTTACACACTTGTGTGTTCTAAAAACCATTCGTGTTAGTGTAAGATCCGACTTTAAAAGTATGTTTTCTCTTGACACGTGGTCCTTTGAAAATACCGCTTGTAGATACGTAGATCTACTAGTTTTAAACACTATTGTACAAACAAAATCGCTTTTACACAAGTTCATGATATGTGTGTGGTAGAGTTTCGCCCTTTAACCCTTGTTACTTCCAAAACAACCTTATGTCATGATCCAAGATCGTGACCAACCCGGGTTAAATGACGATCCGAGCTACCACAATATAGATCGGGTCCAAATAACCACACAATTTGATTACTATAACATTTACACAACTTGTAAGCTTTTAACCAACATTTTAGTGTTTTAAGTAGACTTTAAAGCATTATCTTGTAAGATTTCGAGTTTTAACCGTTACACATCGTATTAACCACTTCAAAATAGTTCGAGTAGGTGATTTAAGCAACTTACTACTAGCTCGAGGCTAGGGAAGAATCTAAGCGAAAAACGCGTGGATAAAAGCAAGAGAGTGAGGTCCTTCGCCTTCCGTTTGCACCAAGACTCCTTATATTCGACCCTTAACACTTGTAGATGATTGGAATGGCTTGAACTAAACTCGAAATCGGATGGATGCACAAGGGGGTGTTCGGCCGTAGCTTCTTTAGAGAGAGGGAGAAAGTTTTGAGTTGTGTTGTGTGATGATCATATTATGGTGGGTTAAGGCATGAACTTATAGACAACTAAAATGATCATTATCCAATGGATTTAGTGTCTTCTTGATACTAAGCACACTTAATATAATAATCATCAAATAGGACAAGTGTGTCCCCCTCATGGGGACGGTTTCTAAAAGGGGGGGGGGGTCTAGTTCGATTCTAACTAGTTAGTTAGGATAATAGTTAGGTTAAGTAAGTTAGTTAAGTGCTTAACCCGGTTAGTGGTGTGTCACGCGTTACAATGGCTGTTAGGGTATTCAGGGACCCTAACTGGCTCAGAAAAAGATAAATAATGAAAATGACATTATTTTCATGTTCCGGGTATAGTCCGGTTGTTCGGTTGGATAGTAATCCGTTAAAGCGTTAACAAAGCTTTAAAGTGTTGTTAATACCATTTTTAGTGACACAACTCATTTCTGACACTTTGGAAAGTGTCTAGTAATATTTTTCTCATGCTTTGGCACTTTATTAGTTAGCTAAAAGCTGAATTGTTTATGTAAAGTGCTGGGTTTTGTATTTAGAGCATGTTTTAGGCACATCCAGTCATTGAAACTTATTCCTAGAGACGCAGTTCTACAACCCTTGTATCCCTACACTCACCACTAGTGTAGCAAAATATTTCTGGCTCATACAGGCCTTAGAGGCAGTGTCTGCCTGATGCTGGCTTTCTCAGCATGTTCAATAGGTTATCCGTTATAGTGCTACTGTGCTTTTTGTGCATCATGTTTGTCACTAAAGTTCAGCATGTAAATAATGTAGTGACGGTAAGTAAAGTATGATGCAAGTAAGTACATGTATCAGTATTCAAGTAGCAGTTCATCAGTAATTTCAAACAAGTACAGTAATTAAGCAGTAATTAGTTATTAATTAGGTCGTACGGATACCTGGTTTAGTGAGGGTTGTCACACCTCCTACGTTTCTTCTCTGCATCTCTTGAAGAAACCCTAACACACATCTCTCAAGTTCAGCCACACACCAACACACCAAGTCTCTGCCTCTCTCCCTCTTGCAACTCGGACCACCAGAGTGAGCTCCATCCCTCTTTTTCCTCTTCCCTTTTTGGAGGCCACGATGATCTCATAACACCAAAACACAGCTCTCCACCCCTACACTTTCAGAATCCAGATTCCAGAAGAGAGAAAGAAGCTGAGGAAAGGGAGGGTCTACTAGAGAGAGACATAGATGGGAGAGAGAGACGGAGTAGGCTTCTGGCAGGCCTCCGGCGGTAGCAACGGTGGTTAAACGGTCCAAATGATGGTGGATTCAATTGACATTAGGGTTCAGGTGTTTAGAAACGGCGATGATGGTGGATCTAGATATTGAACACGGTGACGTTTGTTAGGGTTCCGCCGTACACGGCGGAGGAGATGGTGGGTCACCGGCGCCATGATGTGTGACACTTCGGGTTTTCCCGAACCAACTGTCGTCCTTAAATGAATGAATGTGCGTACATATATATAATATTAAATGAAAGCTTATGAATTATTTTGGCGTGCTATGTGATCCTTGTATTAAATTATGTGTATGTATTATATATATATATGAGTATATGTGTGAACCGAACCCGACTCGAGACCACTCGGTCTCGAGTAAACAAGAAACGATTTGGGCCGGTTGGGCCTTGCACATCTCGAAACCCATTGTTGGGTGCACCACCCAAACCGAGTATAAAACCCATGCCCAAGCCCTCCTTCTCTCATTTGACACTCCCACCATTCACACTCCCTTTCACACTCTCTTCTCACTAAAACTCAAGAACACCACCACCAAATCTCTCTCCCCTTCTCTCGGATTCAAGCCGGAAGCATCAAGACTCGGTCAAGCTCGTAATCGTCTCCCGGATACTTCGAATCCTCATCCTCCTTCTCGACTTGGTGTTTTCTTCTCTATCGGTTAGTGTTTTCTTTAGGTTGATAATACATGAAGATGGTTGTTTTTATGTAATGAAGGTGTTTCTTGTATAGAAGATGGTATGCATACTTGTTAGATGATTTGTATGTATATAATGATGATTATCGGTTAACATGTCTTGATTTCGGATAAATTACATAATGAGTTAGTGTTATCTTGTGTTTGAATAAATGATTCATGCTAGATAATTGTTTTGAACCGATGATGGTATGTTTATGTGGTAAATATGTTTAGATGAATGATTTGGCTTGAATGATGGTAATTGTTTGGCTGAAATGGTAATTGTTTGGCTGAAAATGCTTTTAGTATTGCAAGTATAAGGTCAAGGATGACATGTTTTCGGGTCGGTTTTGAAGGATTATACATGATGGGTAGTTTGGGTGTATGATGAACAACATGAACATGAGTTGAATGTGTTTTGAATATTTGAAAAACCTACTGTTTGATCCATTTTCATTTGATATTAGACAATAAAACATGTTTAAGAAATTCTATTGGCTAGTACAAAATCTCATGAAATTGAAATCTCATTGGTTAGTACATCAGAGGTTCTAGAAGGATTCTTGTGCACGTATCCGATGGTTGCGACTCGAAACCCCCGGTTGCGACTCGAGACTACGTGATTGCGACTCGAGACCGCCCGGTTGCGACTTGAAACAAGACCATGACGAGTCGAAACCTCCGGTTGCGACTCGCAACCAAAACGTGACAAGTCGAAACACCGGTTGCGACTCGCAACCAAGACATGACAAGCCGCAACCTCTGGTTGCGACTCGCAACTGTGTGTTCTCGAGTCGAGACCACCTGGTCTCGACTGGGCTGTTAGTTATTGGGCCCAAGTGTGTTCACTGTACATGCTTGTTACTGTTTAGTTGGGCTACGTGTTAACTGTTAACTGTTGCTATTAAAGAACTTAGACGGGCCCAATGACTTATTGGATAATTATATGTTGTGCATGCTATGTGTTAGTTATGTGTAGATTATACGTGTTTACTTGTACCCCAACTTGACCCATATTCGGTAACCATGCTAGGACGTGGTGACCAACGTGATAGACCGGGTAATTAATCTACCGAGCAACCCAAGGTGAGTTCACAACCTAAAGCATGTATTCCCGGTGGTTTGGGAAACGGAACTAAAAACAACACTATCCCCTTATGAGGGATACAACTTACTTTTCTTCCCTTGTTATTGGGAACCTTTTAGTTAATTACTGTTTATACGGATTGCAACAAACGGCACTAAACGAAACTCTATCACTTAAAGTCCCTACTACTTAATACCGATTAGTCGCCGGGGCCAGGCGAACGGGTTATTAGTTGATAGCGCTATTTAGGTCTTACCAACCTCACACCGTGCCAAGGTATGGGATCGGTCGTGAACTAATGTACTCAGGTATCCGTCAATGATGATAGAACATTGACATCGGGGCACTCTTGCGGATACGCAACGGTCACCTAGTGTTCGGTATTGGAAAAAAAACAGTTTAGTTGCTAACTTTTGGGGTAGCTCCCCATGGCATGTATAAACGGATAAATTAACTGGTGAAACAAGTTTTTGGTAATTAAAACTGGACAACTAGTGAACTCACTCAGCATTATTGTTGACCCCTTACTGCATGCTTTGCAGGTAACCAGTGACTCAGGAGCTTGCAGCTTGGGAAGTGTAGTGGTCGTCTAAACCCGCGTGTGGGTTCTAAATAACCTGAACTATGAATTTTGTTTAAACTATTTTATCTATGCTTCCGCTACTTACTTAACTGTTATTTGAACCTAAACATTTGAACTTTAAACTATGGTGTTTACTAACCATTATGGTTGGTGGTCATCCTTACTATTACCCAATGCTCAGTATAATTGGTGGCTGGATCCTGGTCGGTCACGCCCTCAAGCGGACGGTACTCCGCAGGTGGAATTTGGGGGTGTGACAGATTGGTATCAGAGCCATTGGTTATAGTGAACTTGGTTTTAAAAAGGGAAGTCTTTTTGAGAAAAACCAGACTATAACCCGTGACCCGTGACGACACTACACTCCAAGGGCAAGACTCGACATACTAGACCTCGTAGCTCGGACTTGTGTTTACTTGCTTGTTTATCCTATGTCGACTGCTCTATTATACATACTAGTGTGCCTAATTAGATAGATACGCATCTCTCTTCTGCCTCATTCTCGCTACGTTACAACATCACACTCATACTGTGTTTTCTGGTTATGAAGACAATGAGTGGACGCGGAAGAGGAAGCGTTAACATGACTCAGGCTCAATTCGCTAACTTGCTCAACACGGTGGCTGCAGCTTTCGCAGCTCACCCTGGAGGTAAACTCGTTGCTATAGGATGTTTAGATCCTACCCCCACATCGTCTTTTCACCTCTAAAACCTATTCGCTCCATTTCTCACAACAGGTCAGCCTGCGCCTGCGCAACCACGTGTTTGTACTTTCAAAACCTTCATGGATGGCAAGCCTCTCCCTTTCAACGGCACTGAGGGTGCCATCGGCCTCCTGCACTGGATTGAAAAGGCCGAAGCTGTCTTTGCTGTCTGCGAGTGTCCCCCTGCTAACTGGGTTAAGTACGCAACTGGTACGCTTGAAGGAAACGCGCTTTCATGGTGGAAAGCACAAATTCAGATGCTTGGTCTGGAAACTGCTAATGCTACGGCATGGGAAGATTTCAAGGACATGATCAAAGAGGAGTACTGTCACAGGGATGACATCCACAAACTCGAGAACGAGTACTATGCGCTCAAGATGGTCGGATCAGAGATTGAGACCTACACTAAGCAGTCCAACGACTATGCTGCACTTTGCCCAAACATGTCCCAACCTATGTACCGAAGGGTCGAATTGTACATCAAAGGCTTGGTCCCAGAAATCCGGAGCCATGTGACCTCGGCCAACCTCAACACCATACAACCCGTGGTTCGTCTTGCTCACAAACTCACCAATCAGGCTGTGGAAGAGGGCAAGCTGCCCCAGAGGATCGGTGCTACTACTGGAACTTCTGGCGATAACAAGCGAAAGTGGGATGGAAGTCAGGGAAAGGATGCTAACCCCACTCAGGCCCCAGTTCAACAAAGGAAGACTGAAAGCAACAAGGGCCCTCAGCAACAGGGTGGCTATCGAGGAAACCACCCTAAGTGTAACAAATGCAACCGACATCACAGTGGGCCATGTGGAAAAGGTCAGTGTCAGCGATGCAACAAGATGGGGCATGAAGCCAAAGACTGCCGAAGCCAATTCCCAGCTAGGCAGAATCAGCAACAACCACAGCAACAGCAGCAACAAGGAAACAACCGTGGATGCTTCAAGTGTGGAGCAATGGGGCACATGCGAAAGGATTGCCCTGAACTGAATCAAAACAACAACAATCAGGGTGCCGGGAACAATAACAACAATGCTGGAAATGGTGCTAGAGGAAAAGCTTTTGTGATTGGAGCTGGGGAAGCAAGGAATGACCCCAACGTTGTAGCGGGTAAGTTCCTACTTAATGATCGTTATGTTTCCATGCTATTTGATTCCGGAGCAGATGCTAGTTATGTATCCCTACGTATTAGTAAGAAACTTAAGCTCACTCTTACGCCGCTGAGCTCTAAGCACACCGTTGAAATAGCTAATGGTAGAAACCTCGAGGCCTCACACATAATTCGTAACTGCAAATTAGAGTTGTCTGGTCAGACCTTCTGTATCGATCTTTTCCCCATCATTCTTGGAAGCTTCGACGTCATTATTGGTATGGATTGGTTATCCAAACATCGAGCTGAAATCCTCTGCCAAGAGAAAGCTATTCGTATTCCCCGTCCCCCTGGCAAACCTCTTATAGTTCATGGCGACAAGAGCGGAGAAGTCACAGGCATCATTTCATTCTTAAAGGCCCAGAAGTACCTACGAAAGGGGCACATCGCTGTCTTAGCACTCATTACCGACACACAGAAAAGGGAAAACAGGATTGAAGATTTTCCAGTTGTACGTGACTATCCCGAGGTATTCCCGGAAGAACTACCTGGACTCCCTCCTCACCGTCAGGTCGAATTTCAAATCGAGCTAGCTCCCGGAGCAGCACCTATAGCTCGAGCACCTTATCGATTAGCCCCCGCGGAGCTCAAGGAGCTTTCCACTCAACTACAAGAACTTTTGGACAAAGGTTTTATCCGTCCTAGTTCATCACCCTGGGGAGCCCCAGTGCTCTTCGTCAAAAAGAAAGATGGCTCCTTCCGAATGTGCATTGACTACCGCGAACTTAACAAGGTTACCATCAAAAATCGTTATCCACTTCCCCGTATCGACGACCTGTTCGACCAGCTGCAAGGGTCGAGCTATTATTCCAAGATCGATCTGCGATCGGGTTATCACCAGCTGAGAGTCCGCGATGAGGACATCTCTAAGACTGCTTTCAGAACCCGCTATGGTCACTACGAATTCCTTGTTATGCCTTTCGGAATGACCAACGCACCTGCAATCTTCATGGATCTCATGAACCGAGTATGCAAACCCTACCTCGACAAGTTCGTGATCGTGTTCATCGACGACATCCTAATCTACTCGAAGAGCCAAGAGGAGCATGAACAACACCTACGTCTTATTCTCGAACTTCTTCGCAATGAGCAACTGTACGCCAAATTCTCGAAATGTGATTTCTGGCTTAGAGAAGTCCATTTCCTTGGACACATCGTCAATCAGGAAGGGATTCATGTTGACCCCGCTAAGATTGAGTCCATTAAGAATTGGCCCGTGCCTAAGACTCCGACCGAAGTTCGCCAATTCTTGGGATTGGCGGGATACTATCGAAGATTTATCAAGGGATTCTCTAAGATCGCGCAACCACTTACGACACTCACTCAGAAGGGTGTTGCTTACAAATGGAGTAATGCTCAGGAATCTGCCTTCCAGGAACTGAAGAAGAACCTTTGTAGTGCTCCTATTCTTTCCTTACCCGAAGGTACCGACGACTTCGTCGTTTACTGCGACGCTTCTATTCAAGGACTTGGCTGCGTATTGATGCAACGCGAGAAAGTTATTGCTTATGCCTCGCGACAACTCAAAGTCCACGAACGGAACTATACGACGCATGACTTAGAATTTGGAGCTGTGGTCTTCGCGCTCAAGCTTTGGAGACACTACTTGTACGGCACCAAGTGCACGATCTACACTGATCACAAGAGTCTCCAGCATATAATGGGACAGAAGGAGTTGAATATGCGGCAACGACGATGGGTCGAACTCCTAAATGACTACGAGTGTGCAATCAAATATCACCCAGGCAAGGCTAATGTGGTAGCCGATGCCCTCAGCAGAAAGGAGACCAAACCCAAGCGTGTTCGTGCTTTACAGCTCACTATCCACTCGAACCTCCCTAATCAAATTCGGAATGCTCAGGTTGAAGCATTGAAAGCCGAGAACATCAGGGCTGAGTCCCTGCGAGGATCGAGACAACGATTGGAACAAAAAGAAGACGGTGCCTACTACGTAGCCGGACGCATATGGGTTCCGCTTTATGGAAATTTACGTGACCTTGTGATGGATGAAGCTCACAAGTCCCGTTACTCAGTACATCCAGGGTCAGATAAGATGTACCACGACTTGAGGGCTACCTATTGGTGGCCTGGCATGAAAGCCCACATAGCAACCTATGTCAGGAAATGTTTGACTTGTGCAAGGGTCAAGGCTGAGTATCAGAAACCATCAGGCCTACTCCAACAGCCAGAGATTCCGCAATGGAAATGGGAACAGATTTCCATGGATTTTGTTACTGGCCTGCCTAGGTCTCAGCGCGGAAATGACACCATTTGGGTGATAGTGGATCGCTTAACTAAATCTGCACACTTCTTGGCCATTAAAGAAACAGACAAGTTCTCTACCCTAGCAGAGGTATACTTAAAAGAAGTGGTCTCAAAGCACGGAGTGCCTACCTCTATTATTTCTGATCGAGACGCGCGTTTTACTTCTGAATTGTGGCAAGCCATGCACAAATCTTTTGGCTCGCGTTTAGACATGAGCACCGCTTATCACCCGCAAACGGATGGGCAGTCTGAACGCACCATCCAAACCCTCGAAGACATGCTTAGGGCATGTGTGATCGACTTTGGCAAGAATTGGGAGAAGCACCTACCGTTGGTGGAATTCTCCTACAACAACAGCTACCACACCAGCATTCAGGCAGCACCATTTGAGGCATTGTACGGCCGTAAATGTCGATCGCCTCTCTGCTGGGCTGAGGTTGGTGACAGCCAGATCACAGGCCCGGAACATGTAGTCGACACCACAGAAAAGATTGCCCAGATTAGGCAACGCATGGCGGCAGCTCGTGACCGTCAAAAGTACTACGCTGACAAAGATAGGAAACCGCAAGAGTTCCAGGTTGGTGAACGGGCTCTACTTAAGGTCTCACCCTGGAAGGGTGTGGTTCGTTTTGGAAAACGGGGCAAGCTTAATCCAAGATATGTCGGACCCTTTGAAGTTACCGAAAAGATCGGTACGGCCGCTTACAGATTGAATCTGCCTGAAGAACTGAGTGCTGTGCACAACGTCTTCCACGTGTCTAATCTGAAGAAGTGCTTGTCAGATGAAACACTCGTAATTCCTTACAAGGAACTTACTATTGACGAACAGCTACACTTTACTGAGGAACCGGTTGAGATCACGGATCGTGAGATCAAAACCCTCAAACGTAGCCAGATACCCCTCGTGAGAGTTCGTTGGAACTCACGCCGTGGCCCAGAGTTTACCTGGGAGCGGGAAGACCAGATGAAGCGCAAGTATCCCCAGCTGTTCCCAAATGAAACCCCCAGCACTGAAGCTACAACTGAATTTCGGGACGAAATTCCAAACTAACGGGAGGATGATGTGACACCCCGTTGAAACGCCCTCACTTTTACTAGCTTGTCAGTGGCTGCCTTAACTTTCGGGACGAAAGTTCTTAAAACTTGGGGATAATGTGACACTTCGGGTTTTCCCGAACCAACTGTCGTCCTTAAATGAATGAATGTGCGTACATATATATAATATTAAATGAAAGCTTATGAATTATTTTGGCGTGCTATGTGATCCTTGTATTAAATTATGTGTATGTATTATATATATATGAGTATATGTGTGAACCGAACCCAACTCGAGACCACTCGGTCTCGAGTAAACAAGAAACGATTTGGGCCGGTTGGGCCTTGCACATCTCGAAACCCATTGTTGGGTGCACCACCCAAACCGAGTATAAAACCCATGCCCAAGCCCTCCTTCTCTCATTTGACACTCCCACCATTCACACTCCCTTTCACACTCTCTTCTCACTAAAACTCAAGAACACCACCACCAAATCTCTCTCCCCTTCTCTCGGATTCAAGCCGGAAGCATCAAGACTCGGTCAAGCTCGTAATCGTCTCCCGGATACTTCGAATCCTCATCCTCCTTCTCGACTTGGTGTTTTCTTCTCTATCGGTTAGTGTTTTCTTTAGGTTGATAATACATGAAGATGGTTGTTTTTATGTAATGAAGGTGTTTCTTGTATAGAAGATGGTATGCATACTTGTTAGATGATTTGTATGTATATAATGATGATTATCGGTTAACATGTCTTGATTTCGGATAAATTACATAATGAGTTAGTGTTATCTTGTGTTTGAATAAATGATTCATGCTAGATAATTGTTTTGAACCGATGATGGTATGTTTATGTGGTAAATATGTTTAGATGAATGATTTGGCTTGAATGATGGTAATTGTTTGGCTGAAATGGTAATTGTTTGGCTGAAAATGCTTTTAGTATTGCAAGTATAAGGTCAAGGATGACATGTTTTCGGGTCGGTTTTGAAGGATTATACATGATGGGTAGTTTGGGTGTATGATGAACAACATGAACATGAGTTGAATGTGTTTTGAATATTTGAAAAACCTACTGTTTGATCCATTTTCATTTGATATTAGACAATAAAACATGTTTAAGAAATTCTATTGGCTAGTACAAAATCTCATGAAATTGAAATCTCATTGGTTAGTACATCAGAGGTTCTAGAAGGATTCTTGTGCACGTATCCGATGGTTGCGACTCGAAACCCCCGATTGCGACTCGAGACTACGTGATTGCGACTCGAGACCGCCCGGTTGCGACTTGAAACAAGACCATGACGAGTCGAAACCTCCGGTTGCGACTCGCAACCAAAACGTGACAAGTCGAAACACCGGTTGCGACTCGCAACCAAGACATGACAAGCCGCAACCTCTGGTTGCGACTCGCAACTGTGTGTTCTCGAGTCGAGACCACCTGGTCTCGACTGGGCTGTTAGTTATTGGGCCCAAGTGTGTTCACTGTACATGCTTGTTACTGTTTAGTTGGGCTACGTGTTACCTGTTAACTGTTGCTATTAAAGAACTTAGACGGGCCCAATGACTTATTGGATAATTATATGTTGTGCATGCTATGTGTTAGTTATGTGTAGATTATACGTGTTTACTTGTACCCCAACTTGACCCATATTCGGTAACCATGCTAGGACGTGGTGACCAACGTGATAGACCGGGTAATTAATCTACCGAGCAACCCAAGGTGAGTTCACAACCTAAAGCATGTATTCCCGGTGGTTTGGGAAACGGAACTAAAAACAACACTATCCCCTTATGAGGGATACAACTTACTTTTCTTCCCTTGTTATTGGGAACCTTTTAGTTAATTACTGTTTATACGGATTGCAACAAACGGCACTAAACGAAACTCTATCACTTAAAGTCCCTACTACTTAATACCGATTAGTCGCCGGGGCCAGGCGAACGGGTTATTAGTTGATAGCGCTATTTAGGTCTTACCAACCTCACACCGTGCCAAGGTATGGGATCGGTCGTGAACTAATGTACTCAGGCATCCGTCAATGATGATAGAACATTGACATCGGGGCACTCTTGCGGATATGCAACGGTCACCTAGTGTTCGGTATTGGAAAAAAAACAGTTTAGTTGCTAACTTTTGGGGTAGCTCCCCATGGCATGTATAAACGGATAAATTAACTGGTGAAACAAGTTTTTGGTAATTAAAACTGGACAACTAGTGAACTCACTCAGCATTATTGTTGACCCCTTACTGCATGCTTTGCAGGTAACCAGTGACTCAGGAGCTTGCAGCTTGGGAAGTGTAGTGGTCGTCTAAACCCGCGTGTGGGTTCTAAATAACCTGAACTATGAATTTTGTTTAAACTATTTTATCTATGCTTCCGCTACTTACTTAACTGTTATTTGAACCTAAACATTTGAACTTTAAACTATGGTGTTTACTAACCATTATGGTTGGTGGTCATCCTTACTATTACCCAATGCTCAGTATAATTGGTGGCTGGATCCTGGTCGGTCACGCCCTCAAGCGGACGGTACTCCGCAGGTGGAATTTGGGGGTGTGACATGATGGAGATCCGCTGATGAACCAGGAACCCGAACTCCGGTGGATCTGACGAATGAGGTAAGCACATTTTCCTTTTTCTTTGCTTGACACATTTATTCAATCCATGCCCTTGGTACAGGTCATATTACGTTTTTTTTTTTGTTTTTTTTTGGCCTGTACAGGTGCCTCGCCTTAAACCTTCGGCCTCCCTGGCGGCGACGCGGTGGTCTCTCCTGTTTATCTCAGGCTGACGTAACGGAAGGCCACGTGTGTTTTCCCGATTTGTAGCAATCTTTGCTAAGAGAGCGAAACTAATTTGATTTATTTGCTATTCTAGGGTTTGTGTTCTTCACCACTATCTTCCCACCATCGTTAGGGTTTCTATTCCATGGCATACACCGGTACCAAAAGCATCATGCAATACCCGACCCGATGCGGAAGATTGCTCCCTTTTCATTCTAACTGAGACACGCAAGTTCGGTTCGTTCTGCAAGTTCAATCAACCAGTTTTAACGCAAAATCTGGTATTTACTCCCGTTGCTAGATAAAGTTGGGATTTTTGTTGATAATTAATACTTTTTTGTGTGTATTGATTTTTGTTTATCCGATGCTCATGTGAAGGTTGATGGAAATGTGGTGAGTTTTTCCTTTTAATATCATTTTATTGCACATTACTATAATGAATTTAAGACTACGTTCTGTGTTATTGTATCTATTTGATGCTAAATCGGTTTTTTTTTTTCCTCTAAAAATGGTTATTAATGTAGAGAACTTATCACGTGTTGAAGAACATTCAAGTAATTCAATTTATACCAAAAACACCATAACAGATGTTGGGGGAATAGAACCACCCAGCGCAGACTGCATAGCCACAGACCGCCAGTGGTCACGGCTTCCATAACAAGATCCAGCTCCACCACCATGATTGAGAAAACGGTGGCAATCAAAGTGGTTGATGGTGAAAGTGGTGGTTTTAGGTGGTCACGCACGACAATGATCGTGTTTTCAGTTGCTGATTATATGTTGTAGTTATAAAAAGGTTGATTTGGTATATTTGTGAAGGGACAAAAGAGGTTTAAAATGGAGAAGCACAAGGTAAGGAGGCAACCGTCTGTTGAGGTTTTGCTCTCTCTTACCTAAACTTGCTTAAGGTTTAGGTTCTTTTGGTTTCAATAGATTTCTGATGTATGTATCTTAATTTGTATCACCACTTTTCGCTTAACTTCATCGGTTACATTCAAATATATACAGGGAGATAGAGGTCGTGATTATTGCGATAGCGATAGGAATCCAACGTTTTCGGTGGTTGTAATACTCAATGGAGGAGATAGAAGATTCGGGTGCCCCGATGGGGGTAAAAATGACGACTGTAGGTTCGGTTTCTGTTCTGTTTCTTCGTCCGGTTTTATATAAAATATTGATAAACAAGTCTGTGATGCCCACACATATTTTGATTAAATTCCAAATTGAAGTTCTATGTTACTAATTTAAGGTATAATGATTAACCTTGTATAGTGGGCCACATAAAATTAGTGTACATATTGTTTATTAATCAATGGTTGATGCTCAACGTTTGTTTGAAATTTCAGGTCAAGAGATAACCATTTTTAGAGAAAAAAAATGATTCAGCATCAAATTTCAGGTCAAGATTTGTTCACTCAGTTCGTGCAAATACATTAGTGTTCACTCTAGAACCCAAATTTAAACAAAATTTTTAATATATAGGGTAATACATGAAAAAACTAAACTGTATATTAAAAATAAAAAATACACAAAACAAACAATTCTAAATGCACGAGAAATTAGAAAGGAAAGACTTTTCTTTTATAAAAAATTAAATGAGAAAAATGTGACAAAACCCAAATTCTTCGTCTTGAAATGTAAACGGCCCACTAGCAAATTCATTTACCTTGGTCTTATTGTTCTTGGTTCATGCTATTTACACACGGAGAAAATTATTTTCACATCCCAAAGCGCCGCGCTATGGCCAAAGCGGGGCGCTTTGGTGTAAAGTCAACCGACAAGGACTGACGCGGCCAGACCTTGTCTGTTGCTTTACATCAAAGCGCCCCGCTATGGCCAAAGAGGGGCGCTTTGAGGGTTTTTTTTTATTTTTTTTTTTACATTTTTAAATTTTCGGGCAAAACGCCCCTCTTAGGTCAAAGCGCAGCGCTATGGGCCTTTTTTAAATTTTTTAAAATTGTTTTTAATTCACAAACGCGTCGATAATAGTCTAAATTTTACGCTTTTTCCATTATACATTATTTTTTAATATATATGGACTATACTGCAAGTTCCGGATCAAATCGGTTACGTGTGATGTCGTATTCCATTATATCGTATCATTTTGTTTTGAAAGCACAAGTACTCCTATGAGTAGTGTTATGTGTATTAGCCGCCTACCGTACATGTACATGACGTATTTTTTCATTAATTGTAGTATTATGATGTATATTGTCATTTTGGGTCATACAAGTGCGTATTGAATCTGATTGGGTCGTGTCAGTGACATTCGGTTTTTAACGTGATGTAACGCATATATTGAACAAACACAAACGTACTCTAGGATTGTAAAAGAATTAACGTGATTATTATTAAACACATTTAACATACATCTTGAACATATGGGGTTACATTAAGGTCAGGGGGACGATACGTAAGCATTTCGTACGCGTTGATCTGATCCCTGTATAATGTATGCCAGGTGGAGAGAGATGTGAAACAAAAGTATTATTTTTATTTATTCTTCAAAAGAGATTTTAGAAAATTTAATATTTGTAGTTTTCAAGAATTGTGGGGCCCGAGATTGTAAGGCACAGTTGCTTTATCAACAACTTTCTGATATTTTTATTTTTCCAATATAAACTTTATGATGTAAGGCACAGTTGCTTTATCAACAACTTTCTATTTTTTTATTTTTCTAATATACTTTAACTTTTTTTGAGGCACAAAATGCACCATTACTAGAGAGAGAGAGAGTTCATCGGTTTCCACAGTGATAAGGAAAGCATGGTTTGAGAGATAAGCAAAGCATGGGTTGAGATGAAAATGATGTCTTGTGAGACATAAGATAAGGCTTCATTGAAAAATATCACCAATCTTACCAACTTTCTGTCCTTTTTGTGATCTTATCCGAAAGTCCTTTTATTTACGTCACATTACAAACTGATTTCGTCGAAGTGTTAATACTTTTGTAATTTTTTTTTTATTTTTTTATTTTTTATATTTGAAAGGGTTGTACGCGACAGTGAGATGCCTCAACAAATTAAATATTGAGATGGGACTTCACCTTTAGATATATGTGCACAAACAAATTAAATATTGTAAAATTTGGACCAAAAATGTAAAATTTGAACTTAAACGTAGACCAGTCACCAGTCAAAAATACGCCCAAAATGTAAAAAAAAAAAAAAAAAAAGCGCCGAGCTTAGGCCAAAGCGGGGCGCTTTGAAAAAAAAAAAACCAAAGCGCCGAGCTTAGGCCAAAGCGAGGCGCTTTGGTGTAAAGTCAACAGACAAGGACTGAACCTGTCAGACCTTGTCTGTTGACTTTACACCAAAGCGCCCCGCTTTGGCCATAGCGGGGCGCTTTGGAGTGTTTAAATAGACTAAGGGCGTGTGCGAATAGACCCCACCTTGTTCTTTTCCGTGCCAAAATAATTTAATCACAATTTATAAATAAAATATATTTTAAAAAGTGAAAAAGAATTAGGTCTTCCGGAAGTTTGGGCCTTGGACTTCACGCACCTCACGCATGTTCAAAACCGGCATGGTTCAATTACTTTTTCTATGAGGAAAACATTTGTTTTGATTTTTGAAGACCAAAAAGAATATAAATATTTTAAAATGTAAAGACTAGATTATAAAATGTATTAAATAGAATAATTGAAAGAACTCCCAATCGTGTTTCTTGCTTTAAAAAAAAATGGAAACTACGAGTCACACAGAAACAACTTTCGTCGTCAAAGGGTTCAACCAATTTGGACCCATTCTTAATATTATTTAGGGTAAATTACTTTTTTGAGTCCCTGTGTTTTATGAGTTTTAACTAGTTGAGTCTAAAAGCAAAAAGTTTAACGACCTGAATCCCCATAAGCATTTTCTTTAACCATTTGAGTCCAAATTCCTAACACTGTCAGAATTATTTTGTTAAAATTTGTTAAATGACCAAAATACCCCTATAATTAAAATATAAATAAAAAAACTAATTTATTTTTAGTTTTCTCCTTCTCTCACGTATACTCTCTCTCTTATATCTCTCATTCCCAAATCACTGAAAAATAAGGATGAACCCTAGTTTCAATCACTCAAATTCAACATTGTTCATTAGGGTTATGATAAATCAACATGGGGCTTTTGCTCTAAGGTAAATTCTGACCAGAAAGCATACAAGAATACCTGAAAAAGACATGGAAACGAAGAAGAAGGAAGATGGCAAGAGTTCTAAAATCGCCTGGCCTGTTTCATTTATAATTGCTTTTGGAGTAAAAGTTTTTCTGTCATTGATCTTGCTTCAAACACTGAGTTCAGTTGTGGAGATCGAGTGTTCCTTGAGCTATGACTCTGGTAAGACTTTCGTTTCAATTTGTGTTTATTTTGTTTTATTATTGTTCTGTGATGCATCTTTCTGTTCTTATTTAAATTAAACGGATTTTGGGTTCTGATCTGATGTTTATTTTTCTTCTAACCAATCCAGCTATTTACTCTTGTTTATGATGTACACACTTCAGTCGAGTTTTATTGTATTTTTCTCACTCAATTTTGACTTTTTCATATAGTCGATAGTTTTTTTTTTTTTTTGACCTTTGCATCTGACATTTAAGAATTTATTTAAATCTTAAGCAACCTTAGTTTTGATACAATAAAACCAAGGGTTTATGTTGCTCTGATGATAACAATACTTTTTGTTTCTATTAGTATGTTGATTATTCGATGTATAATTTGGTGGAGGTGGTGGTGCGGTGATGTATAATTGTTATTATATATTCTTTTTCTTTTTGAGTCCCTGTGTTCTATGTGTTTTATAGAGGTAATTTGGTCATTTAATAAAACTTAACAACAAAATTCTAACTGGGTTAGAAATTTGGACTCAAATGGTTAAAGAAAATGCTTATGGGGACTCAGGTCGTTAAACTTTTTGCTTTTGGACTCAACTAGTTAAAACCCATAAAATTATGTGAGGAGGGGTTTTTATATTATAAATGGTATAAAAAGTGGTTGTGAGTAGAGGAGAGAGAAAATGTTACTGTTCATCTGTATATTTGGGGGGACACTGTTCACCCGTTATAATTTTTTATATATTTTGAAAGTGGTTGTGAGTGGAAGTGAGAGAAAAATGTAATGATAATATTATTTAATTGAAAGGAGAGAGAAAAAATATTTGTTTTTAGTGGAAATCTATACATATAATAAAAGAAACCACTTTGAGGACACTTGTCATCATATTAGGTCATGTCTTATGGATAATTATAATTTTAGTTTAATCTCTTCTAATTAATTATAGATAATCCTCCTATTAAATATTTATTTAGTTTAATTATTACTTTAATATTTATCTATTTACTTCAAATTCAAACTTAGTTATCTAATTTGATATTAGAGTAAATTACGATTTTGGCCCCTGTGGTTATATCACTTTTACCCTTTTAGCAAAAAAAACGAATCTTTTAATATCTGAGCCCACAACGTCTTTTTTTCTAAATTTTTATTATTTAGTAAAGGAAATTACATTTATTCAACCCGTGTAATACACATATTTTTAAAGATGTAACTTTTTTATTATCTGGTATATTAAATTACATTTATTCAACCCGTGTAAAAAATGAGGTTTCTTAAAGATGTACTATTTTATTATTTGGTAAACAATATTACATTCATTCAACTCGTGTAAAACAAGCGGGTTTAAAGATATAACTTTTTTATTTGGTATGTAAAATTATATTTATTCAACCCGTAAAATATGGTTCTTATAGATATAACTTTTTATTATTTAATATATAAAATTATATTTATTCAACCCGTGCAATAAAAGAGGTTTATAAAGATATATTGTTTTGTTATTTAGTATATAAAATTTATTTATTCGACCCGTGTAATACACGGGGTTATAACCTAGTATATTGATATAAGAGTTGTTTTTTAGTGGAATGTATGTATAATTTGATGGATTGGATGTGAATGCTCTAAAACACAGGGACTCAAAAAGTAATTTACCCTTTTATTTATTTTCAATTCAATGTTTCAAGTTTGACCCTTGAATATTTCAGGTTGCCAGAAGTACCCTCATTGACAATTTTAAACACAAAAATTGACCATGGGTATGTTTGGCATAGATCTTTTTAAGAGTTTCAAGCTTTAATCTTTTAAGAAAAACTTCTACTCAATAAAAAATCTTGTTTGGTTGAAGAAGCTTGAAGCTTTTAGGTTAGGAGATTGAATCTTTTGGTTGAACGCTCCAACTAGTAGCGTTTAGAAGGAGCTACAAACTTTTAGAAAAAAAAACTGACTATTTTAACCTCTAAAAAAATGAACTTTTTAATGCACAAACTTTTTAAATTTTTAGTTATGTCTATTTTGGTCATTTTATACATTTTATTAAAAGCTCCAGCTACTCTGCCAAGCACCAAATATATCTAAAAAGTTACAGCTACCAGCTTTCAGCCACCCGCCACAGCTTCTTTTACCAAACATACCCCATATAGAAACTTATAAGCTTTTCGGTCATATATAAACTTATAATTAAGCTTTTCGGTCAGAATTGCCTTGCAAAATTTAAAGTTCCCGCGTACCTACCATTAACAAGTTGGTGATTATTCAAACAAATGAACAGGAGATTAGTTTTCAGAAATATATATACAGGCAGTATCATTCGTGCTTGTCAAAGGAAGATCTCACAATCACCAATTTGTACAACAACAGTCTTTTATTCATTTGACACAAAACTTTCTTCTTTCGTTTCATCGTCTTCGTCTAATATTTCAGAAGGTATAATTCCTTAATCGCTTAAACAACCTTATTATTATGGGTGGAGGGAGTCGTCTTGTTTTTCCTATATTTCCCCGGTTGCCACATCAGCGGCACATCACGTTTCTCCCCATTTTCCTAAGATTGCTGGGAGTCGTCCCATTTTTCCACGTTTTCTTATTTCACATTTAGTTTTAAATAAAAAATAATTATATAGGATCCTCCCTCAATTATTTTGTCTAAATATTTATACAATATATATATACACACACGTGTGTGTATATATATATATATGTTGTGTGTGTAATGTGTATATATATTACTTGTGTGTACATATATAGATGTATGTATATGTGTGGACGTGTGGTGTTCCTGGGCGGGCCGGCTCTGACCGACCCCTCCTTGGCTCCCACCCCGAGCACCCTAATAACCTAGATCATACCAGAGTAATTTTATTTTTGTCTCATTTTGTTCAGGATTAAGGGATAAAGTTACAAGTGCATTCACAACAAATATGGCAATGAACATGGAACATTCATCCAAAGATTTGGTAAACGAAGTTGATCATGTTGAAATGCTTGATGCCTCTTTCGATGCTTATGGAGGAGTTATCATAAACATTAAAAATGACATGGATGAATATGTTTTTACCGCTTTACTTCAAACATCAATATCCCAATGGAGGCAGCAGGTAATTCATATAATTAATTATAAGCCTAGTATTAGTCTAGTGTTCAACTGGAAGTCTGAATTTATATATATCTTGCAGGGAAAGAAAGGCGTGTGGCTTAAGTTGTCTCTAGAACTTGTAAATCTTGTTAAACCTGCAGTAAAGGTACATACACTGTGCTTTATAATTAAGGATTTAATGTTGACTTTTAGATTCAAAACATATGTTTGACTTTGATTTTTTTGTTGACTCATTCAGGAAGGATTTTGGTACCATCACGCTGAACCAACGTATGTTATGCTCGCGTATTGGATTCCTGAAACGAATCATACCCTCCCGCCAAATGCTTCACATCGAGTTGGTGTTGCTTCTTTTGTTTTAAACAACAAAGGGGAGGTACGCTTTCTTAATATATATAATTTTTTTTTTAAATTTCACTAGGAGAGATGATGCATAATAAAACTATGAAAGTATACTCTTTATGTGAAATTAACTGGAATCATTTCATGCTTTAGATTCTTGTGGTTCAAGAGAAAAGTGGAGTGTTTAAAGGCTCAGGTGTCTGGAAATTACCAACCGGTACTGTCGAGGAGGTATGCAAAATATTTATTCTATTTCTTGGGTCGGGTCAAGTCCAGTTTCAACCCATTAAACACTCCTACTTGCATTTCCTTATTATTATTGTTATTGTATTTACAGGGAGAAGATATAAGTGTAGCTGCGATAAGGGAAGTGAAAGAAGAGGCTGGAGTATGTATTTTGAATTGTAGCATTTTTGTCAAGTGAATTATAATATTTAAGAATATGATTTTAATTTATCTAATAACTGTTTTTTTTATTATCATTATTTCCAGATTGATACTGAATTTGTGGAAGTCCTTGCATTTAGGTTAGAAGCATACTAAACATTGTTATTTTTTTAAAGCATTTTTTTGAAGTCTTTAGTCTTAGTTTATATATTTATTGATTACAGGCAAAGTCACAAGTCATTTTTTAGCAAGTCAGATCTCATGTTTGTGTGTATGTTAAAACCAACATCTTTGGATATTGAAAAGCAGGATTCTGAGATTGAAGCAGCACAGGTAATACAGCTGCATCCTTTTGTTAATCCATATATTAATTTATTTATTTAATAGTGTTTTTGTGATTAAAATACGTAATTAATTCTTGAAATAACTAGAGCCGTTCTTATATGTTCTTCCTTGCAGTGGATGCCGGTTGAAGAATACGCCAATCAACCCTTTATAAAGGAGCACAAATCTTTTGATTACATTGCTAAAATATGCATAGCAAAAAAAGACAACAAATATGTTGGATTTTCTCCATTGCTTACAGCATCTGCTACATCAGCCAAAAAGAACTATTTGTATTCCAATTATCAACTGGAGCAGTAATCTGATAATAAGTAATGATATATATTAGTTGTGTTTTGTCTTTTAACCTTTTATCCCGTCGTTCTTTTTTTCTGATTTACCTCTCACACGTTGGGCCTGGGGCGGCCTGGTGTGGGCCGGTTAGCGTGTCCGGACATACACGTTTTGCACAATTTTATGTATTCACTTTCGGATAATTAAGATATGTTCTATATTGTTTTATTATTATGAACTTTTACAAAAGGGCATGCAGTCTAGCAATACCATATTATAAAATTTTATTTATTTTTATAATTGAGTATGAAATTGTGGGTCAGGGACTCAGGGGTCATGTTTGCATGCATCTGAGATTTGCTAAGGCATATAAACTCAAATTATATTATTATTATTATTATTATTATTATTATTATTATTATTATTATTATTATTATTATTTTGTGTAACTTATGTAACATAATACTCGTATTTTATATTTGATAGGATAGGTTGTGACGGTTACAAGGTAGTTAAGATTAAATCGACACCATATGGTTGTGTCGGTTTGATAGGCGCCAATAACTGTTGTCTGCACTGTATATAATCTAGATGATCATCACTAAGAAATCATAATATTTCCAAAACCGTTCTTCATTCTCTTATACTTTCTGTGTTCTCGAATTGCATCGTGTTCTTGTGATTGATCTGACCATTTACCACCAACATAGTGGTATCAGAGCAAAATCCAAGAGGAAAACGATCCTCTTTTTCATCAATAATCAATCCACACTCTATTCACTCACAAATGGAAAACAAAAATACTACACTCGCCGTCCACAACTGTCTCAACACTTTGTTTCTATTGCTAATGCAAAATACGTGAAAGGGACAAGGCTGTTTTTGACAGTTCCAACACATTATTATCGATGGGTGTAAGAGTTACTTTGATTAAGGCTGTTTTGGACAGTTCCAACACATTATTTCTCGTTATATAAAACTCCAAAAAAGGTTTTAAAGCAACTTGAGGCAATTAGAAGATCTTTTTTTTTTGGGTGGAAATCTGGACAATAAAAAGTTAAGTGGGTAGCATGGTAACGAGTTAAGGTTCCGAAGGCATCAGAGGACCAAAGTCTTGGGGAAATTGGAAAACTCAAACCTGGCTTTACTCTCCAAATGGTGGTGGAAAGGTAGAACGGAAAACGTTATGGTTTCTTGTTGTCTCTTCTACTCATCACAGCAGGAATCTGGGAAACTTCTTGCCTTACAAAGCATCAGCAGCATCTGGAACTTGGAGGTCTATTATGCGTATTGGTGTTGACCTTGCAAGATCAAATGTCTTGCTTACTCATCTGATTAAAGGGTCGATTGGAAACGGAAGTAGTATTCGGTTCTGGATTGATTCTTAGGCCACTTTTGCACTGTTTAAAGATTTGTACCCCACCCTATATGCGTTGGAAGTAGTCAAAGACTACATGGTCCTTGATTGTTACTTATGTGAAGACAACATCACTACGTGGCACTGGAGATCGATGCACGACCCGGTGGAACAAATTGAGGCGTCGGAATTAGCCAATATTGAAGCAATTCTAGCCCAAGTCCAGGTTTCATCTAGCAACTATAATACTTTGAATATTTCGATGACTATTAACACAGATTACAAGGGAATTTATAATACAAGGAATTGAGATAAATTAGGAAATAACAATATCATCTCTAACAAATTTGTGTAACCGATTATTCTCTAGTCAATGCAGAATATTGCCATAATATTTGTATTTACTAATCATTGACTAAGACACCCCCTCAGTCTTGGCGGCAGTAGCATGAACGCAAAGGCTAGATTTGAATTTTAAAAATAATGGTCGTGGTAGCCCTTTGGTGAAGATATCGGCGAATTGGTAATCTGCTGGAACATGTAGGACTCGAAATGTGCCGACCCGAACCTTTTCTCTGACAAAGTGGATGTCGATTTCAATGTGTTTGGTTCGTTGATGTTGAACTGGGTTCTCGGAGAGGTAGACGGCTGAAATGTTGTCGCAATACACCACAGTGGCTTGGCGAGTAGGAACAAATAATTCAGTCAACAAATTCCGTATCCAACTCGTTTCGGCAACGGCGTTGGCCACGCCTCGGTATTCGGCCTCCGCGCTTGATCTTGAGATAGTGGCTTGGCGTTTTGAAGACCATGAAATAAGATTACTTCCCATAAACACACAATAGCCTGAAGTGGAACGTCGTGAGTCGGGGCATCCTCCCCAGTCAGCGTCAGAGTAAGTGGTTAAAGCCAAGGACTTCGAGGGAGTGATGTGTAAACCATGATTTGTTGTTCCACGAATGTACCGAAGGACCCGTTTGAGAAACTGGAAATGAGGCTCACGTGGTGCGTGCATGAATAGACATATTTGTTGCACGGCGTAAGCGATGTCCGGTCTAGTAAATGTTAAGTATTGAAGAGCGCCGGCCAAGCTTCGATATAAAGTTCCATAAGTTAGCAAAGGACCATAATTTGCACTTAACTTACTTGATGTATCAACCGGTGTATTTGCCGGCTTGCATGTCGTCATGTTTGCACGAGATAGAATGTCTTTGGCATATAGTTCCTGTGATAAGAAAAGGCCGCCATTGGTGTGTGTAACCGAGATGCCGAGGAAATGGTGAAGAATACCAAGATCTGTCATAGAAAACTCCCTGGACAATGAGTTAATAATATGTCGAAGTAATTTGTTATTTGAGGCCGTTAATATAATGTCATCGACATATAAAAGTAAGTAAGCAACATCATGTCCGCTTTTGTATACGAACAAAGAAGTGTCCGAAACCGCACTTTTGAAGCCACACCGTAGTAAGTAATTAGCAAAACGTTGGTACCACGCTCTCGGTGCCTGTTTTAGACCATAAAGAGACTTTCGTAACTTACAAACATAATCCGGATGCTCATTATTTTTGAAACCGGGTGGTTGGAACATGTAAACGGTCTCTTTTAAATCCCCATGTAAAAACGCATTTTTAACATCTAGCTGGTGTATGGGCCATGACCGTGATGTAGCTAGGCTTAGAACAGTACGGATTGTTGTCGGTTTTACAACGGGACTAAAGGTCTCATCACAGTCAATTCCAATTTGTTGACTTTTACCGTTTACCACAAGTCTTGCTTTATATCTTTGTAACGAACCATTTGCATTAAACTTGTGTCGGAATAGCCACATGCAACGGATGATATGAGCATTTGGAGGTCGAGGTACTAACTCCCAAGTTTTATTATTCAATAATGCATTATACTCATCGGTCATAGCGGCTTTCCAGTTTTGGTCGGATAACGCGCTTAGGTGAGATTTGGGAATAGGAGACAGTGATGTGGTATGAAGATTGAAGTGCACTTTGGGTTTGTGGACACCGACTCGAGATCGCGTAGTCATTGGGTGAATGGGAGGTGGTGGCAGTTTGGTGGTGGAAGGTGGTGATGAGGTAGGTGTTGGCTGAGAAGATGATGGGTTTTGTGCATGTGCATGGTTGGTGTCGTGTGAGGCTGAAGTGGGGTCAGAAGAGATTGGGTATTGGGAATTAGATGTGGAGGAGTTTGGTGGTGGGTTGTTATTGGGTGAGGAGGTGGGGTTTGAATAGGCTGTAGACGAGGTGGGTGTGTAGGGTGAGTCTATTTGGTTTTGAGAGTGGGTCGTATGAAGTGGACTTGGAGGTGGAGGTGAGTGTGGGTTTTGAGGTGGCTGTGTTGGAGTGTGGGTTGAGCGGAAGAGTAGTGGTGATGGGTCAGTATCTAAGGTGTGGTAATTATTATGGGTGGTGAGTGAAAGAGTAGAAAATGGGAAAACCGTCTCGTCGAATGTAACGTGGCGGGATAGGATTATTTTATCGGTGGTCATATCTAGACATCGGTAACCACGAAAATCGACAGGATAGCCTAGAAAGACACAACGAATGGATCGTTGCGTGAGTTTGTGTGGGCGAGTAGCCGTCATGTTGGGATAGCACGCGCATCCGAAAACACGCAAATGATCATAAGTCGGATGTCGGTTATATAATGCGGCTGTGGGGGTAAGTGAATTGAGTAACTTTGTGGGTAAGATATTGTGTAGATAAGTGGCACAGTGGATGGCTTCGACCCAGAGGTTAGTTGGAAGGGAGGCATGTTGAAGGAGAGTTAACATAATTTCGTTTAGGCGACGTATCATACGTTCCGCCTTTCCGTTTTGTTGGGAAGTTTGAGGGCACGCAAAACGAAATTGAAGACCGTTTGATGAGGCGAAATTTTTGAAGGTGTGATTATCAAACTCACCTCCTAGGTCGCACTGAAATGATTTTATGAAAGCATTGAATTGGGTGTGAATAAATTTATGAAATTGTACAAACTTATCAAATGTTTCTGATTTGTATTTTAGAGGGTAGATCCATGTGAATTGAGTTTTATCATCGATTAATACCATGTAGTATTTGTACCCATTTTTGCTAACAATTGGAGACGTCCACAAATCACAATGGATTATATCAAAAGGTAATAACGTGGCACTTAAGGAAGTAGCAAAAGGTAATCGTTTGTGCTTAGATATTTGACACGAATGACAAATGGAACTAGCACTACGTTTATTACATGGGATTAATTTATTTGATGAAAGAAAATCAAAAACTTGAACTCCAGGATGGCCTAGACGACTATGCCAACAATCTTGAACTTGGGAAACATTGAAAACGGTAGCGCTTGTGGTGAAAGGATAGAGCGAGCCGGTGCTATCATGCCTCGTTAGAATCTTCCCATCCTTCAAATCCTTAATAGAAAAACCAAATGGGTCAAATTCGAGAGACACGTGATTATCAGTAGTAAATTGTCGAATGGACACAAGGTTTTTAATAATGTGTGGAGAGTAAAGGATGTTTTTCAAGTGAAGGTTTTTAGAAGGGCATGATAACGTTGAGTTACCCGATCCAAGTACTGGTAGGCATTGACCATTTCCGACTCGTATAGCATTTATTGAATTAGATAAAAAAGGGGAAGTGATCTTACCTTGCTCTCCTGTGACGTGTGCGGTGGCCCCGGTGTCGGCATACCACTGGCCATCATCATGTGCATCAGTAGTCATAGCAGAGAAAGCGGAACTAAGTGCATTTGGATCCAGTGCATCAAACTCGGTCAAGTGGGCCTGCGGGTGTTGGCGAGATGGGCCTAGTCCACGAGATGGGCCTGTTGAGCTTGAGGCACCATTGTTTGTATTGGGCCAAGGCATAGCCCACCCGGGTTGGGCCGGATACGGACAAGGAGGGGGTGGCGCCTGCCACCAAGCGGGCCAGTAGCCATTGTTTGGCCCAGCAGAATTTCCCCAAGGCCCAGACGGATCAGATGTGTTGTTCCAGCGAGCAGGCGGCTGAGCAGGAGGTTGTCGATAATTTTGTGTTTGTTGTTGAGGGGCACGACTTCGAGTATCAGGACCTGCACGCCTATTTCCACGTCCTCCACCCCTATTTCCACGACCTCCACCCCGGTTTGGTGGTGGAGTGTCAACGGCAGCAACAATCGGAGGTGGTGTCGGGGCTGATATGTTTTCACGAGCAGACTGTCGATGATGTTCCAACTGTAACATGCTACAGGCAGTGTCTCATGACGGAAGGGACTGATTTATGTATGATGCAACGGTGTCGTATTCAGCCGGAAGTCCTCGGACCAGCTGTAAGACGAGCCTTTGTTCATTAACAGGACTGTCCACATCAGCCAGTTGGTCGCTGAGTTCTTTCAGGCGCTGACAATACGCCTCTAACGACGGCATTGAACGGAGATGCAGGTTTGTGAATTCTTGTTCGAGAGCTGCGGCTCTTGAACCTTTGTTGTTCAAGAATATTTTCTTGATGCGATCCCATGCTTCTTGTGCCGTCGACTCAGTTTCAAGGACACGGACGAGTAAATCATCCGACAAAGTACCATAGATCCATTGTAGCACAATGGAGTCTATCTTCAACCATGTGGTGTACTCCCGATCTGCCTTATCGGGTGCTCCTGTTCCGTCAATGTGACACAGAACTTCGTATCCGCGGGCATGCAGTTGGAAGAGCTTGACCCACGATGAATAAGATACTTTTGTTCCATCAAGAACCCGTACCTTATGTTGGATGTTTGTTACTGTATATACCGGATGCAAGTTAACGGCTTTAGCAGCTGCTGAGACTTCTTTGTTGACATTGTCACCCATCGAAACAGGATCAGGGAAGTGGTTGCTAAAAGGGTTAATGGTAGACCGAAGTCAGTGAAAAAAGAGAAAAAGGTACGAGCTAGGGTTTCTAGCTCTGATACCATAAAATACTTTGAATATTTCGATGACTATTAACACAGATTACAAGGGAATTTATAATACAAGGAATTGAGATAAATTAGGAAATAACAATATCATCTCTAACAAATTTGTGTAACCGATTATTCTCTAGTCAATGCAGAATATTGCCATAATATTTGTATTTACTAATCATTGACTAAGAGCAACGACCGTTGGATGTGATATGTGCAACAAACTGGTCAATCCCATGTTCACCATGCATTCTAGAATGAAACCGTTTTGTTTGTTTACTGCATTTATTTTCTTTTGTTATTCCTATTTATTTGTAGGGTAGTGGGTCCATGATCATGTTAGTTATTTCATTATCTTTCTTTGTAAGCCTTTATAAGATGGCATCGTGAGTTTATGGGAGTTATCAATGAAGAAATGAATTAGTAAATTTGGTTTCCCTCTAATTTGCTTTCTGGCTTCTCTCTATAATTTCTTGGATCATTTGATTACGACTCGGTTCGTAACAGGATGATGGGTCCTTTTTGGTCAAATCTGTGAAACATCTCCTGAACTCCTCACATCAGCCAAGTGGTTTTATCATGAATTGGATTAGGTTCCGTCCAAGGTTAACTTACTAGGTTGGGGCGCGGAGATGGAAAGAACCACTACCCTATGTGCTATTTCAGACCGAAACATCTACCCAGGGTTCCACTGAATGCATGTTCCGTGGCGAAGGTGATGAGACCATGGCTCATTTGTTGGCATCATGTTATATGGCGGCTAGGATATGGCAATGGGGGTCTTCGTGGTGCAAAATCTCCAACATTCTTGCCTTCTCGGTTCAAGACTAACTGGAATATCACAAATACGCTAAGACTGCGCGTAGTGGGCGTGTTTCATTAAAAAATTGCCCAATATCGCCCAAAAACCCCCCATCGCCGCCCCCATAGGCGTTATTGGGCGTGATTTCGGAAGAATTTGTATGTGGCGTTTTTTGAATCACGCTGCAAGGGGGTTTGACTGACCAATGAAGAACTAGCAACGGCTAGTTGGCTTTTTTATTTTATTTTTTTTAAACCTCTTACCTATATATATATATACAAACTCCTTCAAATTTAAACATCAAAACTCTCTCACAAACACTACCATTTTATAAAAATTATGGATTCTCCTAGTTCTTCATCAATGGTGAATTTTTACTACAAAGAGTTTTTTTTGCGGATGGCGATCAATCCACCGATGAGGAGGTAGAGCAAGAGGCGGTTATGAGTGCTTGTCAACTAGCGGTGAGATATGTGAAGCATTGTCGCCGCCCCGAACCAGAAATTAAAAAAAGAGGTTATATAGAACGAGACCGACACGCGGCACACGATCGTTTGATGAAAGATTATTTTGATGAGGCGCTGACATTTTCGAACCCAGAAATTTTTAGGCGTCGTTTCCGAATGAGTGAGCGGTTGTTTCTACGCATAGTCGACGACTTGGAAACCAACTACGATTATTTTAAACAAAAAACGGATGCGAAAGGGACACTTAGATTTACCGGTATCCAAAAGTGTACGTTGGCGCTACGAGTCCTTGCTTATGGAAACACAACCGACATCAACGACGAGTATTTAAAAATGGTCGAGAAAACAACGCGAGACACCTTGGAGCATTTTTGTCGCGGTACAATTCCTATACTTTACTATAATGTTTACTAGTTTTTTTTTTTTGAAGCTTATGTTTATGTATGTTTTTTTATAAAGGTATTATTGATTTGTATGGTGCGCGTTATCTTAGAATGCCCACATGGGACGACCTTCAAAAGATCTACGAGGTACATTCGGCGGAGCTTGGTTTGCCTGGTATGATCGGGAGCTTGGATTGCATGCATTGGTGTTGGGATAACTACCCGACCGCATGGCGAGGCCAACACACACGGGGTGACCAAAAAGGACCTACTGTTATTCTTCAGGCGGTTGCCTCACAGGACCTTTGGGTTTGGTCGGCTTACTTTGGTGTGGTCGGGTCATGCAATGATATAAATGTTTTTGAACAATCTCCGTTGTTAGAGGACTGGATTTCTGGCAAAGCTCCAAAAGCGTCGTTTTACGCAAATGGAAACTACTACCCTCATGGATATTATTTGTGCGACGGAATTTATCCTAGGTATTCGATTGTCGTGAAGACGTTTAGTGATCCTATTGATGAAAAAAGAGCATACTTTAAAAAGGTTCAAGAGTTTTCACGAAAAGACATTGAAAGATGATTTGGGGTTCTTAAACAATGATGGCAGTATTTGAGAAATCTTTGTCGTGCATGGACCAAGCAAAAAATGAGAGATGCTATGTACGCTTGTGTAATCATGCACAACATGATTTTGGAAGACGAAGGAAAGGCGATATGCCAAAATTATGTGCCAGAAGCCGTTCAAGAGGAGCATCCACAGGCGTCAATGGAAGAAAGAGTGAATAATGCGCGGGAGTTGCGTTACGAACCGTACCATTCCGCGTTAACGGTTGATTTGGTACAACACGCATGGTCGGTTCGGTATGTACCACCTAAGGGTGAAGAAGAAACGGAGGACGAGGAAAACGAAGTTGGCGAGGGTGAAGAAAGCGAAGACGAAAACTAATGTATTTTGTTTTTAATTTAGTCGGATTTTTTTTATTTCTAGTATTGTATTTTTTTTAATTTAATGAAGTATTTTAAGTTTTTAATTAAAAAAAATAATTGTTTAATGATTGGAAGGGCCATTATTCCCACTACGCCACTTTTACAATAACGCCCAATAATGCCCCCATGCTGACTGGACTGTCACGTGGCACAAAACGCCAAAGGGTAGGGGCATTATTCACTAAACCACTACACATGGTCTAAGTTGCCAAAGGAAAAAGCAAAAGTGGTGTAGGCAATCATCCTGACGTCCTGTTGGTAAATCTGAAGGGCTAGAAACCATTTGATTTTTTTCTGTGAAACCAATGGCCTAGTTTGAAAGAAAACTCAGTGGGGGGCGGACTCTCAAGATCAGAATCAGTGGGGGCTGGACACTTAAAAATCAAAATTTTTAAATAAAAAGTCTTTTAGGAAATTTTCAGTAAAATTAACACTATGAGCAAAAAGTTAACACTATGAGCAAAAAATCGATGAGGGCCGATCATGTGCAAAACCGTTGATGCTTGATAAGCTAATTCAGGAGATCCAAAGTATATTTTTCCTATGGGTCAAAAAAAGGCAAATGTACAAATGCTAGAGTGGGAAAAGTGGTGCAAATTCAATATGTAATAGGATGATGCAGATGGGGTTTTTTTATGTAGACTTTTGTATTGAACTTAGTACTGTTCTGCTGTAAACAGTTGGTGGATTGTATCTCTCTATGCTTATACATCAATTCAGTGTAAGATTAAATATTTATTTATTTATATTTAATCTAGTAGCCATCATTATCATTTATATAATATAGATCAAAATATATTAATAACCTATTAATAATTAGTTGGTAATTGTTGATGGACCATATTACCCTTATTAACTAATTGGGTTTCCTCTTGGGTGTATATATAAGGAGATTATTAGAGAGGTAAAAGGTTAGACACATAACCTAAACACATAACATCAATTTTCGTCCTCTCTCTCTTAACCGAAACTAACCCTACTTTCGGTTTCATCACCATCATAACTTTACACCCTAAGGAGGAACCGGATCACCCTGACAAAGATGTCGAACACTATGGCTGGATCTCTGACTGGATTCTCTACTAATGCAACCAAAGGTATGTTGTTACATGTTTTCCATTATGTTTAAAACAGAACTGATCAACATGTGGTATCAGAGCATATGTTGATAAATCAGTTCCGTTTTTCGTATCCATTATTCTGGGATCAAAAATCTGGAAAACGGAAGTTTTTTAAACCTTAAAACCAAAACTGTTTTCGGGTTTCATTGTGGCCGAAATCCCTGTTTTCGGAAACTGTTAATTGATAAATCGACTCGAAACTATAAAGGTTAAACTTATTGTCACGAAATCCATTACAAAACCATTAAAATCAGGTTTCGGATTTCCAGATTATGTTTTAAATTTATTAGGGTTCATCGCTTGTTCTTAATAAAACTCGAAAATTCCCTAAGTTTTGGAATCTAATTTGGATTAGTGGATGTTTTTCTAATGTTTGATCTAAATTTTATCTATTAAATTTTCGAAAACTGTTAAAGAGATAATCAGTTATTATTTTCGAAATCCTTGATAAGTTTAGATCATGATTAAAACAGGAAATACTATCCCAAATCCCTTAAATTTCGAGTTTCAGTTTTATCACAATCAGCAGCTGTTAACAGAGATCACGACTCGAGACTAAGGTTGCGACTCGCAACCACAATCATCACAACTCGAGACTAAGATTGCGACTCGCAACCACGAGATTGCGACTCGCAACCACGAGATTGCGACTCGCAACCACAATCATCACAACTCGAGACTAAGATTGCGACTCGCAACCACGAGATTGCGACTCGCAACCACGATCATCATAACTCGAGACTAAGATTGCGACTCGCAACCGCACTCATCATAACTCGAGACTAAGATTGCGACTCGCAACCGCACTCATCATAACTCGAGACTAAGATTGCGACTCGCAACCGCACTCATCACAACTCGAGATTGAGATTGCGACTCGAAACTAAGATTGCGACTCGAGACCTCATTTTTATGCTGTTTAATGTGACCTAAAAATTTGGTTTTGTTTATACTTAATTAATTAATAAGGATCAAATAATGTTTTACAAAACCAAACTAGCTTAACTTGAATGAGCTTCTGACGTATTAATTCTGGCCAAAGCTGATTTAATACATCTATTTATTGTTCAAGTATTATAAAAGGCTATGTTAAGTATGCATTACAAACGTGAAATGTCTTAATTCTGGCCAAAGCTGATTTAATTCATTTATGTTTAGCATGCTTGACAGGTGCATAACTAAAGTGATTGTCTCATTTCTGGCCAAAGCTGATTTGTCACGATTACTTTGCACACATACTTAAATGATTACACTTCTGGCCAAAGCTGATTTGTCTTTGTTTAAGTAGAATTTTACTAAGTCTATTATTTTGATGTTAGTAATAGACATATCACAATTTCTTCACATAATGATCCTTATATTAATGATCCTTAATTAATTTTATGATCATTTCGTCTGTCTTATTTTTTTTAGTACCCATAATTTTCACTCACTGTAATTTACTTCTACATATATCTCATCCACTTTGATTCCTAAACCTAAAATGTTTGCTTTATTTAAAGTTTCTATTAGAATTAGCTCTTAAATTAAATCCTTGATTATTTCTTAAGACACGATAATCCTATTGCTCTCTTCTGATAAAGATTATAAAGAAGAAAATTAGAGCATGATGATTAGGACAAATCGAACATGATGTCTCTTATGATAATCAAGAACTCTCTAACATAATGCTATCACTAAAGTTATTTCAGATTAAGTCTTTCTTAAGGCTAATCTCTTATATATGGAATAATCACTAGAACTCCTAAGATGCATGCCTTCGTTTATAATTCTAAACTATAAAGTTAAGTGGTATATGTGAATACATAATAATGTACAATACCATGACCCATAAAGTTAAGGGCTTACGCATGGAAATAAGTACATTTTCCAGTACATTACATATTAAGATTTTCACTTGTACAATTTGATGCCTTATAAATCAACTATAACACTCAAAAATACCAAAGTATAATGAGTGTGTTGATAAGCAACATATGTACAAAGAAATAAATGTTTGAAGCTGGAAAATAAGTTGTTACTCACCTTACAACCACTTAAAACCTTAAAAGATGATTGTTCTAAAGTCCATAGACAAATTACAACTGTTAATTCTACCTATAAGGTTCTTCAAGGGAAAATCTCACTGCATCATTATGTCATTAGACTAGACATAAGCAACGAGACTATCCATTATTCTAAAGAACAGTTGGATGAATTCATTAGATAGTCACTTATTAAAGATATTTAAGTCTACTAATTTTAATATTCCTATTAACACATGATTAGTTGACTCTAGTTTTTTAAACGTTTCCTTACCAGAAGTTAACAAATAACTAACATGAGAGTTAGTGACAAAATTAAATGTTAAGGCTATAAGAACTATAATAGGCAGTCTTCTAACAAAGCTATTCGATACCTTACAAATTCTGAATATTAATCAGAATATAGTATCATAATTAAGCAATGTTATGAAGGTTGTGAGGTTTGCATAGTCAACATAAAGTCACACTTATCTTAAACTCTCATCTTATTTGTTCTAAATATCTGGATTGAAACATTATTAAAACTAGATGATACCTTATTTTTTCACAACTTTTGTCATCATGCAAATGAGAATTTGACAAAAGGAAAATGAGACTTATAAATTTCATCCATTATAACTGAAATTCATGAGAAATCATGACATGGTTAATGAGGATGATTTTTCATCTAATCTCATTCTAAGTGATTTTTAGATCATGACGTGAAAGCCTTAAAACATTACTTGGCTTAAGGAATAAGTATGGGTCCATCATAAGTCATTCATTGACATTCGTGGAACTTATTCCAAATGGAATATTTAGACATAATTCATTTATCATTTAAAGACTATTTACTTGTAACTAAATTTTGTCATATATGGCCCATGGTCTTATAAGAAATCTATTCATGTATGTACTTAATAAGATTTCTATTAAATATGTCCCTAAGTTTCTTATGACATTTGGACATTAAGGAAATCAAGTAAAGTCTAACATATATATGATAGGTTCCCACGTCACATACCTAATTGAAACTTATCTTGTAGCATTTATAGAGATATCATAGATCAGTGGGAGCATTAAGTGTCTTAATTATAACTTGTAAAAAGTTGCAAGAGGTGGGGGAGTGAAAACTTTATATTACTTCAGTTTACACCTCTTGTACAAGACACTGCTCCATCTTGACACTGTTCTATCATCACTTGTCTCCTTAAAATCTAATGCTACTCTTACAAAAGTTTCATTGTTGCTTAGTTGTGGGCACACTTAGATTTCTTACCTGAACTAACATAATCCTCAACAAGAGAAACTATAACGACTAATGTTATTAACTCGTTTCTCTATTAGAATTGGTTGGTTGTTACATATTGACCCTAAGCATGCTGAGTTCCTAAAATTTTCTAAGGTCAGTGGGAGCAGTCAAAGTCCTTATCTTGACTTGCAAGGAATACAAGAGGCGGGGGGAAGAGTGTCATTAAATTTCACTCCAAATTTAACTCCGATTACACCTCTTGTACACCATACTGCACCAACTCTCTTACAAACTTAGAATCCTAAAAATGATAGCAACCTAACCAAGAGCTAATCCATAAAACTGAAACTTCTAACAAACCCAATAATCAACTCAGGAGGTCATCTAGGTTTAAAAAATCTACTAACTTTGATGATTACATAACCTCCCTAACTGAAGTTGAAATGGATTTTGGAAAAGTTTACTGATCCTATCTCTTCTAATTAAGCCATTAGTGTCAATCAATCTTCTGAATTGAATAAAATAGTTTTCTAGTAAAACTGATTTTATGTGTTCGCATAACGTTTGGGATTTCATTGAATAACCTAAGAGTGTTCATAACTAAATCAAATCCTGATATAAACGTTAAGACACAAAGAAGCATGATTGATTGTCAAAGGTTGTACTCAGGAAGAGATAAATAATTAAAGAATCTTTCTTACCTATCTTACAAAAGATTTCTTTAAGGATCATCATTGTTCTAGTAGCTTATAATAGTTTAAAGCTGCATTAGATGAACATTAAACACAATTTTCCCTAACAATTGGCTGACACATTTACATGTTCATAAAACAACCTGAAAGTTCTAAACTTAAGGTTAAAGAACAGTTTGTCTATAAGCCAATAAAATCCATGTATGGGTTAATGCAAACGTCATAATGTGATGAAATCTTAACGTAATTATTTTCATCAACAACCAAGTGGATTAATGTACCTATCTCAAGATGAGTGGGAGCAACTAAGATAAACTTGTCTATATAGATGATATTCTTTTGACAAGTATATGTTACATAAGTCAAAGCATTGTTAACACAAACTTTGATATAATAGATCTCAGAGATATCTCTTACATAATAGATATCATAACATGTTGAGATATACCAAATGGGACATTACTTCTGTTTCATAAGTTTAACATTAAATTGGTCCTTGCATATGTAACAAACAATACTGCTCTCCTTTAGAGGATAATAGGATAAATGAGATTATTTCCTTACGCTTCATTAATTAGAAGCCTTATGTAAGTTTAAGTTCATACTCGTTTAGATATTACTCACATTGCAACACACTAGATATGTCTAGATTAATGTGAAGCATCTAATAGAGTATTACAATATCTTTAAAAGAAACGAGAGACTATAATTTAAAGAAGAAGTGAGAACTCAAACCGGTTTATTATTACTCTAACTTTGTAATATTCAAATATGACAAAATGTAATTTTGGGTATATCTTTATGTCAGCAGACAAAACCTATCTCATGGAGGAGTCATAATGGACTGATATCAACAACATAAGTTATAACGACATAATATATTGTTGATCACAAAGCAATATTTACTAAATGTTGTTGGAAATTTATCAGTGGACTCATAAGTTTATTAACTCCATATAATTAATATTTTGAAGACTTATTGTGATAAAGTCAGCTACCATGTCTCCTTGAACAGTAACAGTTCGAGAGGTGCTGCATTAAAATTCGATACACAATTAATTATTCGTTTATGAACGAATTGAGGAAACTAAATTTTTGTATCGAATACATTCGTGATATGCCTAAGGATCCTATAACTAAAGGTCTATTACCCATAAGTCTTATTAAGAGTGCACATAAAAGAGAAGGGTTTTAATTGATGACCATGTACAACTGCATATCGTACTATAAATGACTAACTAGTAATTTTCCTCATCAGTTTGATTTTGTATGTCTCTTACATATGTTCTGCCGGTGTAATAACATATAGACAACTATAAATACAAATCAAACGTTAAAGGGCTTACATATTTTGATCATAACTGTTAGGTTTTAAATTAAGGCTATAGTATGACTAATGGGGGTCCTGAGTCGCATAATGATTCAACGGCTGTATTTCTCTGCTATAGTACTTGTTTAAGGCTAAAATGAGTATTAACTTCTGATCAGACTAACCTAATACTCATGATAAATGATTATTCGGCTAAGTGGGAGAATGTAAGATTAAATATTTATTTATTTATATTTAATCTAGTAGCCATCATTATCATTTATATAATATAGATCAAAATATATTAATAACCTATTAATAATTAGTTGGTAATTGTTGATGGACCATATTACCCTTATTAACTAATTGGGTTTCCTCTTGGGTGTATATATAAGGAGATTATTAGAGAGGTAAAAGGTTAGACACATAACCTAAACACATAACATCAATTTTCGTCCTCTCTCTCTTAACCGAAACTAACCCTACTTTCGGTTTCATCACCATCATAACTTTACACCCTAAGGAGGAACCGGATCACCCTGACAAAGATGTCGAACACTATGGCTGGATCTCTGACTGGATTCTCTACTAATGCAACCAAAGGTATGTTGTTACATGTTTTCCATTATGTTTAAAACAGAACTGATCAACATTCAGAACCTAATAAATCTGAAAACCCCCTTCTTGTGGAATCAAACTCAGGACCTAATGGTCCCTAAGCTTTATCTCACTCCTAAGAAGCCACTAGTCTATAAATAACCAATTACCCTTCTTATGTTTATAAATGTATTGTATAAAAGATAAAAAATAGTAATATAATCTCTTAATTGTCCTTGTGCACTTAAAATAATCTAAAAAATAGAGAAAAGAAGCAACATAACCTACCATCGCATGTGGTTTGTCAGTTTATAAGTTGAGTTAAATATCATTTTATTATGTGTGTTTTGAGTTATTTTGTCAGTTTAGTTTAAATGTTTCATTTTTCGACTGTGGATCCCAAAAGGTTTTACCGTTGTCATTTTAGTCCAGTGGGTTAACTTCATTCATTTTTTCTGTTAACGAGAAGTGCAATTCGGTTATTTTATATGGCCACACCACACCTGTCACGTGTCGAGCAATTCCCCCAACCCAAGCCCACTCACACCTTACTGGGTTCTAACGTTGTTGATTTGAAGGAACAAATTCCCAAATATTTCACCTTCATTTCATTCTCATCCCCAAACAAGATCATACATTAATTTCCAAAAAATATAGAAAAGATATTTTCTTTCTGGTAGTGAACGAAGATGAAGACTGGAGGCTAATGGAACAGTAATCAAGCAAAGCATTCTTTATTCTGGTAAGATTCAGATCTACATTTACTTGATCAATGTGCTTTTTCTGTCAATATTTGCCATTTAAATTTCTAATATTTGACTCAAATTTGCAAAATGCTGAAGATTCATGTAAGGAAACTAATTTGACTCGTTGACCATGACTATGAATCTTTTGAATTCAAACCCTTGAGATCCTTGTCCATCTTTCAACTACACCAAAATTAATTAATAAAAAATGCCCGAAATTTCAAAAGACTTTTAAATAATCAAGAAAATTTGTAGAATGTATATTATCACTAAAGTTTTAAAATCGTACTTTTGAATCGTCTTTATTGATAATAAAGTCGAATACTGTTGTACCGTCTTCATTGGCTGGATAGTTGAATCGACAAACCTTTTTTTTTTTGAAAGTTAAACTTCATTACAACAAACCTCCGACATAAACTGGCAAAAGGCCAATACAAAACACTATGCCTGACCCAAACGGGCAAAGGATAAAATTACAACATATACATAGGGTATTTACACCACTCCTTCCAACCAATATATTTACATGACGGTCTATTTTTAACCCACCCGAAACCCTTCGATTTAATCTCTATCATGATATCTTGCGGACTTCTACTGATCTGCTTAAAAACCAACTCATTTCCGCCTTTTCAAATACACCAGCAAGAAATAATAATCAACCCGTGAATAATCTTCTTCATTTTCCTTCCCCCTGAATAGAATTATGAATATTCATTAAATCTTTGAAATCGAACGCGAAGATCGGGGGAATGTTGCACCAAAACTGACAACCGCCCACACCCGAGTTGCCATCGTACACGCTGTAAACAAATGATCCACCATTTCCTCATATTCATCGCAAAAAGAACACATAACCGATGAGATTTCCACGTTCCTTCTTCTCAAGTTGACTCTACTAATTCACATTTATAAAATATTTATTTTAGACTCTATATTTTTATTGATCCTATAAATTTATATAAAAAATAAAACACTTCTAATTTTTATGTTAAAATAGCTATACTGATATTTAATTTCTATATTATTTGTGACAGTCAGAATCCTATGTTACCACTATTGCAAAAAAAATAAAAGGTAACATAGTTTTATATTTTAATTTGAATTAGTCATGAATATGATTAATTTATTGACTACTTGTGATCATCACAATCCATATCTTATTAATATTGCAAATCAATAAAAAAATAAAATAAAATATCACATAGTAACCAAGTTTTAAAAGTATTTTAATTAGACTCCTCATATCGTTTTTCTCTTAATTAGATAACTTAACATTCAAATCGAGTCATGTCCTTTTTTCCATGTGGCAAAAGAAAAATGGAGCATAAGATACTAGGGTTGGATTATTTTAATATATGAAATTATATTTAATAAAAATAAAATATGAAATTATATTTAATAAAAATAAAAACACTTTAATTACATTAAAAATTTAAAAAACAAGTTAAAATCCATGTCATCACATGACGTTAGCATCAAATAAAAAGGAAAAAAGAAACAAAAATCTATATCACTACAGTTACCTATGAAATGGATGAACAAACCCTTAAATTTAATAAAAAAATGAATGTTGAGTGACTTGATTGGAACACTTTTGAAACTTGAGTGACCTAATTGAAACACTTTTAAAACTTGGTTACTATTCCACAAAGTTACCCAAAAAAAGAGTTAAATGTAATTTTAGTCCCTGTGGTTTGGGCCGTTTTGCCAGTTTAGTTCAAATGTTTCATTTTTCGCCCGTGGGTCCAAAAAGGTTTCACAATTGCCATTTTAGTTCACTACGTTAACTTCATCCATTGTCTTTGTTAACAGGAAAGACAATTCGGTCATTTTATATGGCCGAATTGTCTTTCTAGTTCACATGATTACATACAAAATGACCGAATTGTCCTTCTCGTTCACAGAAAAAATGGATAAAGTTACAGTGGACTAAAATGACAACGATGAAACATTTTTGGATACACATGCGAAAAATGAAACTTTTGAACCAAACTGACAAAATGACCAAAACCACAGGGAATAAAATGACATTCAACTCAATGATTTTATTAGAACACGACATATTAATTTTGTAAAATAAAAATAATTTCATACTTGTGTTAGTAATTTAAAAAATGGGTGAGGACCAAGGTGTGATAAATGTGTAGTATGTTTGTAATTTGCATATAGGTGCATGTACATTTTATATATATCTAGTCACTAAACTAAATGCTTTCTTATTTTCAAATGTGTATGCGTTGCTTAGACTTTTGTTCTTGACTACTTGCCTTCACTTAATTAAAAGTGCTAGCATGAGTTCTCTTTCTCTTTCATCAACGTTAAGGGTAGAGGTGATCATCACTCACTTACAATTTCCAATCAAGTTTCGTCACGTCATCAACCATTATTCCATCACTGGTGATGGATTTTAGTGGAAATGCCTATCACTCACAACACCCAACAATAAACCCTCACAAGCCAACAATTTCCCTCAACTTCCTCACTTTCTTCACGCGTGATATATTCAACGCGTTGTAAAATCGACGCGTTATAGTTGTGAGTGGCGGTGGTGTTTTGTTAAACATCAAGTGTTATATATCATCATCACGGGCTAAAACATCACCGCCCCGGGTGGCCTAACTAGTTTAAATTCAACTTGATAATTCGATACTAAGGGGGTGTTTGGGGTTGAGTTTTGAAAATAGATTATGCGTTTTGAATAATCAGAATCAGATAATTATCTATAACAAAACGTGCTGCAGAAAGATAGTGTTTGGATTTGATTATGTTGTTTGATATCACAATAATCAGATAATCAACTATTTGAGTGTTTGGCAAATATATTATATTTTAAAAAATAAGTAAGTGAAATGACAAAAAAAGACATTAACCATCAAATCAAACAAACAATATCAAGATGCCAATTAACAACAAACTCCAGTTCAATCGCTACGCCATGTGATTTCGGTGCAAGGTAAGTAAACAAATTATTCACTATTCTGCATTAATACCGCAATTGCAACAAATAATATAACATTCACTTGGATTGCATAATATCTCTTGCAATTCTCTCTTACCAAACTCACATACAGATCGTCTTGCTTACGACGTGTAGTTGTGTCTTCTTATGTTCCATTAATTCTGATGGGTGTATCACTTTCAACATATCGAGTTGGACGATAAGTTTCTTGTTGTGCTTTGTTAAATGCTTCATCAAAATGACCTTTCATCCTAATGTAGTTGTGAATAGCCATGGATGCTATATCACAATGTCGACATGTGTTTCATAAGAGTAATTAACATGAATATCTTTTAATATTGCCCACTTTGCCTTCCATACTCCAAATGTCCGTTCGATCACATTTCTTAAAGATGAGTGATAGTAATTAAATGTCTCTTTTAGTCCTTTCGGAGCACGTTGGGCAGCTGTTTGACCTCGACGAAAATCAGGTATATGATAACGAACATCATTTCCTTTATAAGGAGCAAGATAGCCTCTGGTATTTGGGTACCCGACATCAACATAGTACTTATCTGTATAAATTGACCTTGTACTTCAATGCAATGGGTTAAGTAAAAATATAGCATAAAACATATATAAAATAATACTAACCACCCGTTGGACGAGGAAATTTCACCTCTGGCTTACGTAATGCTTCTAAAAAAATTATTGTGTCATGTGCAGTGCCTTCCCATCCCGCCCATGCAAATATAAAACACATATTAAAATCACATGCAACCATGATATTTTGGGTTGCATATCCTTTTCTACCAATATATTTTGCTTGTTCATACTCTCGAACTGATGCCTTAACATGTGTCCCATCAATAGCACCAATGCAGTCCTATAGATACAAAAACACTAATTACTAATTCACAATACTATAGACAAAGTATTAATTCTGAAATTTGAAGTAAAAAATTGAACACACCTTGAACATGGGGTAATACCGAGAGTTGTTTAAGAGTTGTGGAGGTACTTCATCGTCGTAGTTTGCTTTAAGCATGATGATGTCCCCGCTAAGCTTAAGCACCGCTCTTAAAACACGATGGAAATGTCTATGAATAGTTGTGACATTTTCATGGTTCAAATCCATTCCCTGTTAGATGAAATCTAGCCTGCAAGTATTTTGAAGATTTGTATTTGTGTTTGTCCAAATATTTCATATTCATAAAAGTCTATTTGAACTTGTAGTTAATAGTCATCCCCAGGATTCAATGACAATGAAACTTTGATCAGTGTATCGTTAACCAAAATTACAAAACATCAATAAAAGAAGTAATATACATAGAAGGCTAGAAAAGCCCCAAACAGTTCTAATAACACTAGAAGAAACTCAACAGTGTCTGATCTTCTCTTTACAGGCTAAACAAAGCATACACAAATCAACATCATTATTTTATTTTTATCGGCTAAACAAAGGCTGTGAAAACAAAATTAGCCAAAGTTACTTCAAATTCAGCCAGCAAACGTAATTAGGTCAAACAAAATACGGGCTCCAGATCACTAACAATCCTCAACAAAATATACAAACTGAATTTTGTATATTTAAAGCGCCTCTACAATACAAGCTTATCGCATTTCACACCAATCAAACTAGATAATTAAGCAATCAGAATATAATCTCCTAAATCACTAATAAACAACACCTAACTACTAAAAAAAGGGTAAAACTGAAATTAACCAAATCATATAATCGAACAGAGACTTACTTAGGGTTGAAATTGAGCAAATACACCTCCGTAAGGTTGCAAATCAAATAAATACTTGCGATGACTGCGAATAAAACGAACAACTGATTAGACATTTACGCAACTGATGTGGCGTATAGAAGAAGAAATCGAAAAAGGAGACGATGAGATGTACCGGATTCTGATGTGGAAAGATCCGAGAGAGATGATTTAAATGGCCGGCGATGGTATATTGTTCTTCTTCTCCGGGAGTCCAAGGGCACCGGAGTGTATTATATCAACTCCTGTTAGGGCGGTAATTTTTAGCGGCTATTGTGGAATCCCGTTTTCCTGCAGTAAGGGGTTACCTACTTTTGGATTATCACGTTTTGATCTCTACAAAACGTAAAAAAATCAGTTTTTATTAATTTTTTACCAAACACTCAAAATAGATTTTTTTGCGATTTCAAAACACAATAATCAAAAAATCAGGTTGAAAAAGTAATCCCAAACACACCCTAATTAGTCTAGTATTTATTTTATTTTGTTATTTTTTAAAACTAATATCATTCAAATAAACGAATTAGGGAAATTCGATAATGAAACTTGACTGATGGAAAAAAAAATTCACGATATAATCTGTCCAACACTTAATTACGGTTTAAGGAAAAAAACCTTTAACATGGGTGGTGGCCTAATCAAAAGTTTCCGACAACCCATACATATACACCACATTGTGCTTTTAACTTTTTGCACTATCTTTTTTTTTTTTTTTTTTTTGAACGGCAAATTTGCACTATCTTAATTTTACAACTCAGTATAAAATAGTAAAATAGTTTTATATTTTATTTTTAAATTAGCTATATTATTATTTTAAACTTCTTTGACCATTGGGTCCGTAAGGCGTAGGGCTGCAAACGAATCAAACGTTCAGTGACCAGTTTGTGAACTGTTCGACGAGAAGTTTGAATTAATGAATAAACACGACAAGAAATTTCATCCCTTTAATAAATTAACATGAACAACAGTTTTTATTTTTATCTTTAGGTAAGGGTTCCTGTAAAAAAATATTTTTTTCTACAAAGTGTAAGAAGTATATGTAGGTATAGTGTTTTAAATTTTATGTATGATGTTTTATATTCTTTTGGCATCGTATTATATAAAAAAAAAACAACAAACGTAACAATTTAAAACATTGTTAAATGAATTCTAGGCATGAAATCTAAAACACCATACAAAGAATTTAGAGGCTGTTTGACAACTTCTGATTGGATAAGTGTTGAATTAGTAAGAGGTCTGAACCATTAAGTACTGAACCAATAAGAGGTCTGAACCATTAAGAGTCAATATAATGCTTAACCGTTCAGAGGCAATTGTCTGACCATTTCAGATAAGAGGTCTTAATCATTCAAACATCTTCTTGCGTAACAAACAGTCTGAACCATTAAGTGTTGAACCAGTAAGAGGTCTGAACTATTAAGAGCCCGATTGAGAGCTAAACAAACACCTCCTTGATTAGTATATTTTAAATTAAATGTGAAGGATACATATGATTGTGTTATTAATTGTTGCGTTTGATGTTTTCCTATATTATACCGTATCAAAAGTGTCTTTTTTACACTACCTTAACTTTAGAGTAAACTTCTGTTTTGCTCCCTGTGGTTTGGTCACTTTAACGGTTTTGCCCAAAACCTTTAAAAATAGTCATTTTTCTCCAATAGTTTGCTATGGTTTTCCATTTTCTCCATGCAGGGAGCAAAATGGAAAAACAGACAACTTGGATGGAGTTAAAGGCGGGGCGCAAAATGGAAAAACCATAGCAAACTATTGGAGGAAAATGGTTATTTTTAAAGGTTTGGGGCAAAATCGTTAAAGTGACCAAACCACAGGGAGCAAAACGGAAGTTTACTCTTAACTTTATATTTAGAGTAAACTGCCAAAATGGTCTTTGAGATTTGGTAACTTTTGTCATTTTAGTACAAAACTCAAACTTTTTGAATCTAGGTCCCTTTTGTTTCAATTTTGTTGTCATTTTCGTCCAAAAGCAAAATCTAATCAGATTTTTCAGTTAACATCCGGTTTTTTTTTTGTCTTTTTCCTCCCTTTTAATGAAAGGTAAAATGGTCAGATTTTTTTTAATTTGTTATAATAGAACGTTAAAAGACCATTTTCTCTTCATTAAAGGGAGAAAAAAAGACAACAAAACTGGATCTTAATTGACAAATCTAACCAGATTTTGATTTAGATGAAAATGACAACAAAATTAAAACCACTGAGACTCAGATTCAAAAAGTTTGAGTTTTAAATTACAATAGCAAAAGTGACCAAATCTTAACGACCATTTTAGCGGTTTACTCTTATATTTATGTCAATACTTTAAAATTCTCACTAAAAAATATGTAATAAATATTAATATATCGTATTATATGTTTGTTTGTGTTTGTGTTTGCTCATAAACGTTTGTGTATGTTCATGTACATTTATTTGTATTCGTTATTTAAAATTAACGAGAGTCAGTTCAAACTTCAATTAGTTTTGCATTTCAATTACTGAAAATATTGGTTTCTTAAGACGACAAAGTAAAATATTCAAAACTTAAAGACTAAACTATAAAATGCATTATAAATAACTAAAAGAAATCCCAATTGTCTTTTTTTTTCTTTTAAAAAAGAATTCAAAACTTAAAGACTAAACTATAAAATGCATAATAAATAATTAAAAGAAATCCAAATTGTCTTTTTTTTTTCCCTTACAAAAAAGAATTTGCTGGCCATGGCATCTTCTTTTTAACAATTCGGAACATTGAGTTAAATAAATGCACACCAACTGTTTGTTCAAAATCAAAGTTAACCGGGGTTCTTTTCTGCTTTCTTCTTGTTGCATTCCACTGATTCTTAATCAAACTTTTGCAGGTATTAATTTATTCCAACCATTTATTGCCGACTGATCCTTTATCACTATTTTCACTTCTTCTTTACTCAATCTATCTTTCTGAAAACAAGCAATCCTTTCATACACCTTTTGTGATGGATTATTTGGTGTAAAAAGATATTTAAAAACTGACACATAGCTTGGTATTAATCTCAAGGATGTGCAATTTTTTATTTCATTCAAGCTAACTGGGTTAGGATTCAGTTAGTTTGGAAGTGCCAGAAGAAAACAAGTTGAAAGTTGAGAGTGTTATCAACAAATTAGTGAAAGTTTGGGTTGTTTAAATCAAATATCTCTTCATTCTACAAGAACAAAATCTGGATCTTTGTTGTTAATATTTAGTAGATCAAAGCAAGTTTTAGATGATTTTTTTTTATGACATGGCTTTTAGCATCAACTAACTGGGTTAGAGTTCAGTTAGTTTGGGAATGCCAGAGGAAAATAAGTTGAAAGTTGGAAGTGTTGTGGTACAAATTGAAAATTGAGAGTAATATCGACAAATTAGTGAAAGTTTGGGTTACTTAAATCCAATATCTCTTTGTTCTGCATGAACAAATCTAGATATTTTTGTTAATATTTAGAACTGATTTTTTTTAACGGTCAACAGAATCAATCCCGAGCACTCTCGGAGCACCCACTGGACCAAACGGAGTACTCCGAGAGTAACCCGGGTCCACCACCAATTCCAGAGAAAACCCGGTAACCCATCCGCCCGTAGGCACGATGATGAAATTACCTTGATATTTGCAGCAAACGGAAACAGTGAGTCCACCCTAACGACAAATCAAACTTCACTTTTGAATCGCAGGGCTTTGTGGTCAAAATAGCGACCCGTTCTTTGTTTTTTAGTTTAACCCATTTTGGACCTTTTCGTTGTTTTACCTGTTCAAATATGACCCTTGGGTCAGAATTGGCGATTATATTATCAAATAGTTCAAAGGAACTTTCCCGCCAGCTTTGTGATAAATAGTTAGCGATTTATTTTAATAAATGAACAGATTAGTTTTTAAAAAGACATTTATCGGCAGGTGGTCGAAGGAAGGAAGAGCTCGCAATCATCAATCTGTACAAGAGTTTTTATTTCATTTGAGCGTAAACTTTCGTCGTTTCCCTTCATTTGGTATTTTAGAAGGTACAAATTGATGATATTCATTACATGATTAGACACAACCCTATCGTCAAATGCGTTATATGTCATTTAGATACAAACTTCTTTTAGTTATAGTTTTGTCTCATTTTGTTCAGGATTAAGGGATAAAGCTAGAAGTGCGACACAAACAAGATCTGTAACAAATACCGCAATGAACATGGAACATTCATCGAAAGATTTGGTAAACGAAGTTGAGCATGTTGAAATGCTCGATGCCTCTTTTGATGCTTATGGAGGAGTTATCATAAACATTAAAAATGACATGGATGAATATGTTTTTACCGCTTTACTTCAAACATCAATATCCCAATGGAAGCAACAGGTAATTTATATAATTATACGCCTTCCACGTTATCGGAATATTTGAATTCTATTTTATTTTAATTATCATATCTTTTAATTATCTGAATTTCAATTTCCTAATTTTTTATAGGGTGTACCTATTGGCACACACATTTGTCTATCTACACACCTTAAAAGATGTTTTTTGTCCTTATATGCACACCCTGCAGCGTCGAACTGTGGCCAAAACGCGGCGTTTTGGTCCGGTTAACCTAACAAAGACTGACGGGTTTCTGACGGGTCTGTTGACCGGACCAAAACGCCGAGCTTTGCCCGCGTTTTGGTCCTGTCAACCAGACAAAAGACTGACACCCGGTCTGGTTGACAGGACCAAAATGCGGCCAAAGCTCGGCGTTTTGGTCCGGTCAACAGACCCGTCAGACACCCGTCAGTCTTTGTCTGGTTAACCGAACCAAAACGCTGCGTTTTGGCCACAGTTCGACACTGCAGGGTGTGCACATAAGGACAAAAAACACCTTTTTGGGGTGACTATCTACACACCAAGTGTGTAGATAGTTTGGGCCTTTTTTATATTTAGTTTCCTTTTGAATTCTATGATATAAATAGGATCTTAAGGTTCGTTGTTACATAGTTTTTGGTTGATTATTAAATAAAAAGAATTGTGTTCTTGGAACCATTGGTTCAATTTATCGTGTTTGATAATCCATTGTTTCTTGAGCCATTTGATTGCAAGCGAAACTGCATCATTATTAGTCTAATGTTCAATTGGAAGTCTAAATTTATTAATATATATCTTGCAGGGCAAGAAGGGTGTGTGGCTTAAGTTGTCTCTAGAACTTGTAAATCTTGTTAAACCTGCAGTAAAGGTAAATACACTGCGCTTTATAGTTAAGGATTTAATGTTGACTTTTAGATTCAAAACAAATGTTTGACTTTGATTTTTTTGTTGACTCATTCAGGAAGGATTCTAGTACCATCACGCTGAACCAACATACGTTATGCTCGTGTATTGGATTCCTGAAACGAATCATACCCTCCCGCCGAATGCTTCACATCGAGTTGGTGTTGCTTCTTTTGTTTTAAACGACAAAGGGGAGGTACACTTTCTTAATATTTTTTTTTTAATATTTCACTAGGAGAGATGATGCATAAATCTATGAAAGTATACTCTTTATGTGAAATTAACTGGAATCATTTCATGCTTTAGATTCTTGTGGTTCAAGAGAAAAGTGGAGTGTTTAAAGGCTCAGGCGTCTGGAAATTACCAACCGGTACTGTTGAGGAGGTATGCAAAATATTTATTCTATTTCTTGGTTCGGGTCGGGTCGGGTCAAGTCCAATTTCGACCCATTAAACGCTCCTACTTGCATTTCCTTATTATTGTTATTCTATTTGCAGGGGGAAGATATAAGTGTAGCTGCCATAAGGGAAGTGAAAGAAGAGGCTGGTGTATGTATTTTGAATTGTAGCATTTTTGTCAAGTGAATTATAATATTTAAGAATATGATTTTAATTTATCTAATAACTGTTTTTTTATTATCATTATTTTCTCCAGATCGATACCGAATTCGTAGAAGTTCTTGCATTCAGGTTAGAAGCATACTAAACATTGTTACTTTTTTAAAGCAAATTTTTGAAGTCTTTAATCTTAGTTTATATATTTATTGATTACAGGCAAAGTCACAAGTCATTTTTTAGCAAGTCGGATCTCATGTTCGTGTGTATGTTAAAACCAACGTCATTTGACATCGAAAAGCAAGATTCTGAGATTGAAGCAGCACAGGTAATTAACAACTGCATCCTCTCATTAATCCATCTATTAATTAACTTATTTAATAATAATTAGAACCATTCTTATATGTTCTTCCTTGCAGTGGATGCCGGTTGAAGAATACGCCAATCAATCCTTTATAAAGGAGCACAAATCTTTTGATTACATTGCTAAAATATGCATAGCAAAAAAAGATAACAAATATGTTGGATTTTCTCCATTGCTTACAACTTCTGCCACATCAGCCAAAAAGAGCTATTTGTATTCCAATTATCAACTGGAGCAGTAATCTGATACTTGCATTCAACATACTCCCGAGGGGATAGTCTGGTGGTAAAGTGATGTATCCCCAAACCAAATAGTTGTGGGTTCAAATTTTGCAAAGGGCAGGTGTGGACGTGTGGTATGATTTTAACCGTTCAAAGAAAAATAATTAACAACATATATTGGTTGTATTTTGTTTTTTTTTTCAAACTTTTTATGTATTTACTTTCTGATAATTAAAATATTTACTATATTGTTTTATTATTATAAACTTTTACAAAAGGGCTTATAGCCTAGCGGTATTAAAGTGTGTACTAAAGATGTTGCTCTCCAAGTGGTTGAGGATTCTAGTCCCATAGCAGACTTTGGTGTAGATTTCGGCATGGTTTTAAAAATCTCGACTAGGCGCCGATTAATACTCGATTAATCTCGATTTTCCGATTAATTACAATTAATCGTGATTATATCCGATTAATCACTGGTTAATCCCGATTAATCGCTAGTCCCCACCCCATTGACCGACTAACGACTAACAATTTCTACAACCATGGATTTCGGAGTAGCTTTATAGGGTGTTTGAGTTAGCCGTTCAAAAAAAAAGTTTTGAACTTTTATTTATTTATATAAATCGAGTTTAAAGTTGTGGGTGAGGGTCTTGTGGCAAATTTGGAGATGTGTTTTTTAAGGTTTTGTAGTCTTGTGTTGAAATGGCATATGCTCTGATCATGACGTGTAATTGACGGAAAAAATTCATGCCGTAGATTGACATGGTCTTAAATACTATATGTTTTTTTTTTTTTGGAATAAATAAGCTTTTTTTCCCGCTAAATGCTATACTAAATTACAATTTCTAAGAATTGAATCTCGTTCTTCCTACAAGGGGTAATTTTTCTTGATGATTAGGCCAAAGCCTAAGTGGCCTTAAATACTATATATATACACTCCCAGTTATTTCTGTCTATTGTTTTTAACTAATCTAAAGAGAAACTATGTACACATTATGTGTTCTTATAAGGCAGCTTAATTATTATGGTACTGTTTGCGTGTTCTTATTGGTGGTTGCTTTCGTATTTTGATTTAACCTTTGAAAACCCTCAAGGTGGTTATGGTTATGGTGATGGTGTTAGTGTACCATCAACTGCCTGTGAAACTACAATAATTGTCCATGGTCCACGTACCCTTAAAACCACTAAGACCGTCCGTAGTGGGTGTTTTATTTTCAAAAAAAGCCACCAAACACGCCCGAAAACGCCAATCACCCACCTCCTGGGCGTGATTCAGCGTTATTTTCAAAAAAGCCCCCAAAGCGTGTTTTGAATCACGCCAAAATGGCAAATTGTTGGCCAATCACATGCATCCCTCTTTTTCTTGGCCAATCCCTTTTTTTGGTTAGTTTTTTTATTTAATTATTTATACCCCTTTTTAACATAATACCCACATCCCCACTACACCCATTTTAGAAAAGGGTTATTGGATCTGATCACCCCCAACTATTCGCGTTTGCTCGCTGGCACTCTCAACTTTGACTTTGGCTCCCACCACTCCCAACTTAACATATAGTTTGTCATGACACCCTGTCGTTAAATAAACACTAACTGGGTTATAAAAATAAGCCTACGTGTCATATTAATCCAACGTGGCATGGGTGACGTGTACTGAACACCTATTTCACCATCTTAAAAACCCCAAAAAAACCCAATAGCATACCATATCAAACCCCAGAAATCCCTGAGCAAAATTAAATGCAGGGGAAATCGGCATGTTAATCTGCGATTTTGATTTGCTTTGCTTTGGGATCTTGCTCAAACGCAAACACAAACACTCTGGAAATATTTGATTTTGAGATCCTCAACCTTCATTGTGTCTCCACCACTCACTGGGAAAGAAAACTAAGAATTTAAACAAGAAACAAGTCGACTCAAGGCACAAATCAACACACTCAAAGCACATGATCTTGAGAAAATGTTCTATTATCAGTGAATCATCTTGAAACTTGAAGTTTATTTTTTGTTTTGTTCTGAAACATTATGTTGGGAATCTTGCCGCGTCAAACAAAGAATATGCCACATCATGTTGCTACGGCAGACTAATATGCCACGTCAGCCAAAAAACTAACTTAGTTAGAGTCTATTTAACTGAGAAGTGATATCGCAACCCAAATGTTTAGTTGGGAGTGGTGAGAGCCAAAGTCAAAGTTGAGAGTGCCAGCGGTCAAACGTGAATAGTTGGGGGTGAACAGATCCAATAACCCTTTAGAAAAGTGCCCAATAATGCCCCTTGCTGACTGGACTGCCATATGACGGAAAACGCCCAAGGGTGGGGGCATTATTCACCCTACGCATGGTCTAAGGGTGGAGGGAGTAGTCACTATTTAGGGAGTGGTAAACTTATTTTCTAACCAATAATGTCATGTCAAGTCCCCACTCCACTCCCCATTTTACACTCAATCACTAGTAATGGTCAAACACATAGAGAATGGTAAACACTTTTAAAAAAATTATGATTGGTTGAAAAAGGGTGGGGTCCACCATTAACCCCCTCACTCTCCTCTATCTCTTCTCTTCTCTTCTCTTTCGGCGTCTCTCTCGGTGAGTAGTCACCGCCTCCTCCTATCCCCGATCACCGAACATCCACCGACAATGGTTCCCCAATCAGTAAACCCCCCTCCCCGAAGCACTCCCCAAGACCACTCGCTTCACCCTAAGGCTATGCGGTATGGAAGAGGTCCAACCTTGGAAGATGATCTGCTACGCAAGCGTCACGTAGATCAGGTGTCAGGATGGGGCAAAGAGGATGGAGGTAAGGAGGTAAGGAAATAAGGGATGAGCATAAAATATATATGTATATGTGTGTGAGAGAGGGGAGGCCCGTCGAATTCGTCACACCCCCGACGATCTCGACGAAGGAAGCACAGCGACGAAGTGGGGGAAATGGAGAAGGGGCACGGCGTCGGGGCAAGACGGGGCGGGACGGTCCCCATACCATCCAGCCTAACACCTCATACAGGAAGTGCAATATAAGTGGAAACTATACACTAAATTCTTGCTTTTCAAGAATCACATTTCCTAAAATTTTATAGAAAATATGATCTCCTTTCTATATCCTTTTGGTTGACAAATGTATAGAATTATGGAATTGGATTTCCTAAAAATTTTAACAAATTCAACATTTCTTCCAAATTGTGAAGAATTCAACATGTCTTTCAAATCGTGAAGGAATTGAATTCAACCAAAGAATATAGAAGGGTTCCAAAGGAAAAGGAATATAGTGGTGGAGGTGGTAGTGGTGTTGACGAATAGAAGGGTTCCAAAGGAAAAGGAATATAGTGGTGGAGGTGGTAGTGGTGTTGACGATGGCAGTACGATGGCTAGTAGTTGATGGCAGCGATGGTGAATTCCAATTTCTTCATAAGTGTTTCCTCGGTCCATCATCAAAACTAGTTTATTTTACGTCGCGTGTTGCGACGAAACCAAGTAAATGATAATGTAAAATAAATAGCTTCTTGCTAAAGTTTATGAAATCATGCATGCAAAATGGAAAAGTAGCCCTATTCTAATGCAATGAAAACAACTACCAGCAACTTGGGAAGAGTGATTGATGAGATCAATGTGTCATGGGTCTTGATCAAATTCGCACGTATGAGTAGTGGTTCCAACTAATAATCGACCTGGCCAAAGAAAATTGGGCAAAACTTGGAAAATTTTTAGAGAGAGATATTTGAGATAAAGTTTCTTGGATATTATTATCAATCTCCAAGCTCCTATAAAAGCAGAGTTACAAAGATAACAAAGAACATGAACTACGTGGGTATCATGGCGTCCCATGAACTCCCATTGTTCTAGCCACACAACTTACTGTAAATAAGGAAATAGAAAACTAAGGGGGCTGTTTGGTAGCATCTGAATGACATTAAGAGGTTATCTCTTAATGAAATCATTTAAGAGTTTAACAAAGATTATGTAAAAGAATGTGACATGTGATGGTTTACCATTCAGATGTTACCACTTATCCAGTCAGACATAAGGTTACCTCTTATTCATTCAGACATAAGGGCCACAAATGATTTCATTAAGAGACAGCCTCTGAATGAATTAAGAGGCTACCAAACAGCCCCTTAACTTAATAAAATAAAATGCTTAATAATGATAAAATGCAAGAACTAAATTGCCAACTCTCACGTATGAATGAGATCCTTGTTGACCACCTTGGCTAGTTGTTGACCCACTACCAGCACACGTCATGTTGTTAGTGGTGGATCAACATACCCTTCGCTCTTATTTTTTTTTCTTACTTTATCGTGTGTAAGGTCATAAACTCATAATACATTCTTAGGGTCTGTTTGGTATGGGGAAATGGAATGGACGGGGGAATGTAATGGACGAAGTAATGGAATGGATGAGGTAATGGAATTGATCATTACCATTCCATGTCTAGTTTGGTTACCATGTGAGAATGGAATGAACCATTACTTTTTGTTGTTTGGTATGCGAGAAAAGACGAAGGAATAAAATCGAATGGCGGTGGTCAATGATGGGCGACGATGGTGGGTGGCAGTTGTAGCGACAACGGTGGTGGTGGGTGGAGACGGCGGCGATTGGCGACGGCGACGGGTGGTGACAGCGGTGGTGGTGGTGGGTGACGGCGAAGGTGGGTGGCGGCGGTGATCAGAGGTGGTAGCTGTGGCGACGGTGGTGGTAGGTGGTAGTGGTGGTGGCGGTGGGTGGTGGTGGTTGATAGCGATGGCAGAAGTGGGTGGCGACGGCGGCGGTGATCGGAGGTGGCAACGGCAATGGTGGCGGCGATGATCGAAGGTGGGTGGTGGTGGTGATCGGAGGTGGCAACGGTGATGGTGGATGGCTACAACGGCGGTGGTGAGGATAGAGGTGGGTGGAGACAACGACGGTGGCGGGTGGCGGCGAAGGTGGGTGACGACGGCGGTTGACAGTGGTGGTGGGTGGTGGCAACAGTAGTAGGTTGTGGTGTTGTTAATGAAGGGTGAAGAGAGAATGAAATGGGAAAAAAACAAGGGGGAGGGATGGAATGATTTTGAGGGAATGGAATGCATTTTGGAATGAGTAATTCCATTCCATCGGCCAACCAAACACTCTTTTCTTCATTCCCCCTCAAAGGTCCATTCCATTCCACTTCTCATTCCTGCATACCAAACGCTACCTTAGGCTTTCTACAATAATCAAACTTTCTATTTGATCTCGACCTATATAACTAAAAATTAGAGGGTTAAAGTGAAAAATTTAAAGGACAAAATAGTCATTTCATTTTATTGGACTTTACTAGAACGAATAGATGGAAACTATTGATAAAAATCATAAAGTGACGTCTACTCGTCTATAGAATAAATCCGTAAAAAATTGAATATGTATTTAAACAAAATGGTGATAAGTTTCGTTTACTCAAATATTTAAAATGTAGAGAGTCAATTATGACCCGTTTAAATTAATAAAAATCAAACAATGAAGTCGAGCTCGTCTATGGAATAAATCCGTAAAAAATTGAATATATGTAAATGAAAAGAGGATACGTCTAGTTTACTCAAATATTTAAAATGTAAAGAGTCAATTATGACCCGTTTAAGAAATCCTTAAACCACTTGAACACTCCAAAACCACCTTTTGTCTTTCTTGTTTTTTATTTTTATTTTTATTTGTTGGCCATGTCATTTTCCTTTGAAAATCACATGTAATTAGCATATCATTTCTTCTGATGCTTAAACAAATTATCATATGACATCATCGTTGCTAGTTCCTCATTGTCATCTTTACAAGTAAGCTTCTTCTCCATGTGATTAGGTCAAGAATTATCTATATAAATGTATAATATTCTTAGGCTGGAGATATTTGGACACCCATCGCGCCTATTTTCACACCTTTGGTGCCCTAGACGCCTCGTATAGGTCTATACGAGGCGTCTACGCACTGAATTCAAGGGGGTCTGCGAGGGTGTCAGGCACAAAGTTTAAGGAACCCTAGACGCCTCGTACAGAGCTATACGAGGCGTCTAAGATTGGGTTTTTTTTTTGGCTGAAATGAGGGGTGTTTTGGTGGGTTTTGGTATGGTTTTTGGATAGTTTTTGAAGATGTGTTTTTTATTGAAAATTTTTTTGTTTTTAAAAAAAGTTGTGTTTTTTTTGTTTTTTACACTATAAAAAAGTTTTTGTTTTTTAAAAATGAACTATTTTAAAAATCGGCTCTTTAAATATATTATATCGATTAAATATTATAATGTTTTTTACATTTTACTTTTTTAAATATTATTCTTCCGATTAAAATTTTATCTCGTTCAAATATTCAAAACATATTTTGTTTCCGTATTATCTCAATTTAAGACAACAATCATTAAGTAACCGAATAATTGAAAACAAACATAAATATGACATAGATAAGATAACTTTGTACATCCATAACAAAAATATATAAGATAAGTTTGTACATCCATAATAAAAATAAAAACAACAACAGGTCTATGCATCCGAATCCGAATCCGAATCTGGCTGCTGCGGCTGCTGCTGCTGATGTGGTGCTCGAGGTGGTGGGAGCGGTATCGCGGGTAACCCATCTCTCTCGCGTCTATCCTGCAGCTCCCGAACCACCCAACCTATCAAATCGCTGAGCCTGTCAAGCTCTGCTCGTACCTCCGGATGTATCGGCGCAGGTCCTGGGGCATGACCTGGAATAGCGTGACGTGGAAACTGAGGCGCCCCGGCAGGTGGCGGTGGCTGTGGCACCGCTGCACCGTCTACATCCTCCGGAGGCTCCTCCACAGGCACTATATCAGCAGGATCTACAGGAGGATAAACGGGCTCGAAATGCTCTGGTAGTGCCTCCTCTGTCCATATGCCCCCGGTCGCGCGGTTTTTAAACCGCGGGCCAACTGGAAACCTCTTGATTACCTTCATCCCCCACAGCGACTGCATGCCCATCCGCGTCGGCATGACTGGCGGCGTCCGTAGATGTGGGTCCTCGTGCAGCACGAGGCCAAATGAACGGGCAATGACGGTCACATACGCCCCGCCATACAAAAATCCGCGCTCCTGCCGGTGATGGGCGGAGGCGTAGTACTGGGCTAGACCGTGTGCTAGCGCGCACGGCCTCCTATACAACAAACAGTAAAGGAAAAAAAGATCTGTGGTCGTACACCACTCACGGCTGTACCCGCGCGCTGAGATAGAAGTAGCGAGCAAATGGTGCAGATACCTGCAGATAGTGTTAGTGTTAGCGAAATACAGAAATAGAGATAAATAAACAATGCACATAATCACAATAATTGCCGTAATAAACATACGTACCTGTATAGTGGGTCCGCAACAAACGACACCCTCCCCTTCGACTTATCGTGCTCCCAATGATCTGGCCCCGCAATCACCTGCCAAAACCCCAGAAGAATGGGTTTTTCAACCACCACTAGCCCCGCTGTGTAAACCTCAGTCTCGATCTCCCCCTGCATGTATAAACCAGAACGCACCGCAAAGTCTGCTAGCGTCATCGTACGCAAAACGCCAGAGAGCCTGAAAGAAATCTCAGGCGGAGGGGGAGCACCTGGGTACGGCAGCGGCACTGGGACCCCAGGAGGGTGAAATGTGAATGACGAAAGGAACTCGACCAGCAGCTCCCTGTAGGTCGGCGTGTGCGCCAAATCGAAAAGTCGATGCCACGGCGAATCGAGAGGTGCAAACCGACGCACTCTATCCGTCTCAGCAAGCTCCCCCATCGCATCCCAGTCGATCGATGCATGCGATCCAATGTACATCCTCCGAAGCTTCTGGCAATGGCGGGCGGCATCGGTGCCCGCGGGAAACTCTAGATACGGACAACCCTGCAGCGTATCCAGAGGCGGCCGCCCGTCTCCGTCGTGGACCCTCCTGAACCGGCTGAATCTGCTGAGCCGGCTGACCCCCCTCAATCTCTATCTCAATATCATCGCCCTCCATAATCAATCTGCAAATAATAAATAATAATAATAATAATAATAATAATAATAATAAATAAAAATAATAATCAATAACAATAACAATAATAATAAATAATAGTAATAATAATAAATAATAATAATAATAATAATAATAATAATAAACAATAATAATAATAATAATAATAAATAAAAATAATAATAAATAACAATAACAATAATAATAAATAATAGTAATAATAAATAAATAATAATAATAATAATAAACAATGATAATAATAATAATAATAATAATAATAATAATAATAATAATAATAAATAACAATAACAATAATAATAAATAATAGTAATAATAAATAATAATAATAATAACATTAACAATAATAATAACAACATTAATAATAACAATAATAATAAAACTAATAATAATAATTAATTAAAAAAAAAAACACAGAGCCTCGTATAGCCCTCGTATAGGGCTATACTCGGCGTCCTGTTCTTCCATATTCATCTTCAACCTCAAAACTCAAACCCCCAAACCCCACAAAAATCAAATTTCAGGGCAAACCTACGGTCTAAAGGCAAAAACATGGCAAAAATACTAAACTACGGGGCGAAATACATACCGGTGATGCTTCAAATCTTCGAAAATCCGGTCGAAATACGTATCCGAGGCGTATAGAGGTGTATTCTCCGTATGTGTGTTTGTTTTTTGTTTGAGGGTAAAAGCAGCCTCGTCTAGACCCCCCCTGTGTTATACGAGGCCTAGACGCCTCGTATAGCTCTATACGAGGCGTCTTCCTTTTTTATTAAATGACCATTTAGCCCCTGGTATGCCCCCAGTATAGGCATTATTCAGGGGCAAAATGGTAATTAACCATTCCAAAAAGATATTTCTGGAATGGTTAATTACCATTTTGCCCCTGAATAAAGCCTATACTGAGGGCTTTACAGGGGCAAAATGGTAATTTAATAAACTTTTTATAATAATTAAAAAACAAAAAATCTCAAAAAGTTGCCGCCTCAGAAGACGACACGTATAGCTCTATACGCGGCGTCTGGGGTTTCAAAATTACCTTTAAGCCCCTGTTAATGGTCTATACTGGGGGCTTTACAGGGGCAAAATGGTAATTAACATAAAATATTTTCAAAATTCAAAATTTAAAAAAAGAATTGTTGCAGACACTGTAGACGTCTCGTATAGATCTATACGAGGCGTCCTAATTCAAAAAATTCAAATTTTGATTTTCAAATTTTCAAAATTCAAAATTTCAAAAACCCGCTCAAATAGACGTCTCGTATAGATCTATACGAGGCGTCTGTGGTTAAGGAAATGACCTTTTAGCCCCTGAAATAAGCCTAGATTGGGGGCATAACAGGGGCAGAATGGTCTTTTGGGCATATCTATACGACGCGTATAGCTCTATACGCGTCGTATATTTTTAATTTTTTTAAAAAATGATATTAAACTGTTTTAATTATTGAAAAATGATACAAATTATAAAAAAAATTATAGAAATTGTAGAAAATTATAGGAATTAATAAAAAAAATACATTCAAATTACAAAAATCATTCTTCCGTATCACTATCGATGTAATTAAGACTGGGGTTTGATCTTGGCGGAGGATTCATTATCGATGTATACCATTCTAGACGTGGCAAGTACATATCTTCCCATTGTTTCGTATGGGGTGTTCGGTTGGTCAACCATAGCCCGTGTGCTGGTGGCATTGGATAATCCCCTTCCAGCTTAACATGTATGAAGTGGTTCTCGTTTACATGTGTAAGCGTTATGAACAATGGTTGTTGATTAGCCGGAGGACTTAGTATCGGGAAGAAAGTGGAACTCGCACCCATGGTTGTCGTTAACAGGTGCACCCCGATACCGTACGTTTGTGCAATAAGAAGTCCTGCATAGGGGAAGTCCATCCAGTGATCCCCCCCACAACCGGACACTGAATCCCAAATTAGGCCCTGACGATGCGTGTAAAAATAACCTTTATCCCATGCTTCAAATATTGGGAACCAGATCGATTTGTTCTTATCCATTTCTTGAACAAGGTGCCTTCGAATGAGCCCCCATGAACTCTGTTCCATACCTAAGCCCACAGCCACAGACCGAAACCCACAATGACCGTCCGGCATCACATCTCGTATGCACGAGACGTACGGATGGAACACTAGCGGAATGTCATCCTGAAACTGTTCGATGATTCCCACGTACTCGTCCCCAATGATTAACGGAAAACCGTGAGCATCTCGTGTCTCTTTCTTCTTAGAACTCTTTGAACGGCTTAGGCTCGCTTTGGGTTTTTGGGACCTTATAACCGACTGTTGAGAGGCCTGTGACGGAACGTACGAGCTGTGACGAGGTTTGTCGTACTTACTTTGTCGGGAACCTTCAAAGCACGTGTTTGCATCACCGAATGAGCTTCTCCTCAATTCTTCATCTATACGAGAGGCCTCGTCCAACCTTTGTTGTACCTGCTTTGTTGTTGGTCGGCCACGAGTATTTTGTTGGACAACCGGTGGTTTCTTGGTAGATTTCTTTGGAGTCAACACCGCTTTAATCTTTGAAATCAGGCTTTTTTGCTGAGCTGGGGGGTGCGACTCTAATTGTTGTCTAACAATATTTAGCTCTTCGACCACGTCCACGTCATCGTCTATCAATTTACAACTTTGGAAGTTAAGTCTCCGCCAGAAGACGTCCACGTCTTCGAGTTGAATCGGACGCTCTGCACGGTTAAAAACAACATTGTTTAAGTCACATGATTAACGGAAATATATCACACAAGTGTTGTACGTTTAACAATTATTACCTTCAAGCATGTACTTTTGTATCCTGCAAGCACAGGGCAACCCACAGCTGTGCCACATTTGGCAACCACATGATGAATGAAAGCGCTCCAAGACATCTAGCTTCCTAATTGCCTCTCCCCTCAACAAATCAAGGGCTGTATGAGATACTTTACCAAGTAGGTGTTGAAACAACGGGTGTTTGTGGTGGGTCATTGTTTTTTCGATGCTTTCTCGAAAAGTCTTCCTTATTTCACCGAACTGTGTCTCAACTATATCATGGACACAACCAACTATACGGTCGAGCGAGCTCCTATCTTCAACGTATCTCTTTAAGTTGGCGTGTTGGCTCTCAACTCTGTTTGTGGTTCGATTACCAAAGTTGCGCCTCTTATCAGTCCACGCAAAGACGAACATCTCCTTATAGTCTTTTAGCCAGTTATCGTACACGTATTTGAAGACTCCTAAAACGTAAAAATAATTTAATAAAATTTGCATATGTGAGTCGTATGTTATTATAAAAACTTACTAGAACGTTTGCACTCCACAAGTCGTTTTCGCATGTTGCGCAAGTGGTACTCGTAGATGAGTATGGATGGAGACTCAATCAATGTCCCCCAGAATGACAAAAATTTCTTCCAGTCTTCGTCTGTGAAGGCACCCTTGCAGTTCTTCATAACATTCTGTTGTATGTGCCACCTGCAAAGAAGCCTGGAGGCGTTTGGAAATACTTTAGCACACGCGCCCATAAGGGCTAGGTCTCTATCGGTTAAAATCACACGTGGCTCCATGCATTCATCCAACATTGACTTGACCCTCTGAAGCACCCACACAAAGTTATCACCCCGTTCTTTACTAACAACGGCATGCGCGATAATAAACGATTTGTTGGTAGGCGTCATACCAACAATCTGGATAAAGGGCATATTGTATATGTTTGTCTTGTACGTCGCATCGATCAGCATGACGTGGGGGAATGCACGCCACATGTCTCTCGGGTACCGATGAAGAAAGAAGATATCTGTTACGATCTCTGTTCCGGGTTCCTCCCGTGTCTCGTAAATGAAGTCGTTGTTTATCAGCTTGTTTTCTAGTGACTGCATGGGAGTCAATCCTTGTCTTTGTTCGGCTCTAATCTTCGCCACAACGTTTTGAACGTCTTTCAGAACATGAAACCTGTCGGGGTCCTGCTTCCTTATCGTTTGAAATATTTTGCGCGACTCCATGTTTTGAGCTGTCAGCTGCTCGATCAGTTTCATTTCGCTTGGAGTAAACCTTCGCACAAACGCGTGGGCCGACAGGTCCTCACAAAGTTCGTGGTTATGTTCAATTTTTCCGTCTTTAATCTCCCAGGTTTCATACGGGTGGTTTCGCACAGCCAACAGGTAAAACGGGCAACCGGTTTTTTTGCTTCCGGCTTTTCTAAGTGTTGCTGTAGTCTGGTGCTCACCAGCACGATCACATTCAAGCCATACCCTCCGGATTATTCCACCGGTTTTCTTTGATCGACGGGTGACAATAACGAAACCATCCGCGTTTGCTATTTCTTGAATCCGATTCTTTAGTTCATCTAAAGAGTTGAAAACCTGTAATATCGACAATAATAATAAATAATTTTAATAAATAAATAAATAATAATAATAATAATAATATTAATAATAATACTAATAATAATACTAATAATAATAATTAAATAATTAAATAATACAAAAATAGTAATTAATACCTGCTTTTTTAAGTACGGACTGTCCTGGATGGGAGGTGTCTCACCACCATATCTACCATATCCACCATAACCACCGTTTCCTCCGTATCCACTGTATCCACCATCTCCTCTGTAACCACCGTCTCCTCCGTATCCACCGTCTCCTCCGTATCCACCGTCTCCTCCGTATCCACCGTCTCCTCCGTATCCACCGTCTCCTCCGTATCCACCGTCTCCTCCGTATTCACACCCGTATCTATAATCCGGATACCCTTGTTGCGTCAGATAACTTGGTTGACAAGCATGGTATGAGTCATCTACAGGGGGTGTTTCATCAACAGGGGGATGATTGTTCAAATCTAGAAACGGTTTGTTTTGTTCTCCTTGTATACTAGACACAACCTCCTCTTGCTCATTAGAATCGGGAACGCAAGACTCCTCCAAAATAAAGAACCGTATCATCATTAGAAAATAATAAACTAAAACAAAAACTAATTAAAACATTTAAGTACCTGTACTGTTACCGGATCGCTTTCGGGCACCCAGTTCTCGCTATAATACTGCCCGAAGACATAGTTGCCGTCCCAGTATGATGACATTTCAACACTTCGGGATGATAAGAACACAAATTAAATGTCATCCCAGAATGAAAGAAGAAGAAGAAGAAGCAGAATGAAAGAAGAACAAGCAAATGTTTTAAGGCTAACGTCGGATGCTAGGGACAAACCATACACTGTATGTTGCACTTTTTCATAAGCCATCGACGCCTCGTATAGCTCTAGACCCCTCGTATATCTTTTTGTCACCTGTAGAAGACGCCTCGTATAGGTCTATACGAGGCGTCTTATTTCCTCGTATCCATCCCTCGTACAGACCTATACTCCCCGTCTGATGTGACTGATTTGACATTGTGCTTTGTTGCAGAGATGGTCGGAAAAGTAACCCTATACGCCTCGTATAGGTCTATACGAGGCGTCCTGAAGGGTGTCAAAATAGGCATAAAGGTGTGTAAATATGTAGACCCTATTCTTATAAGAGACCTATAAGTTTGACCCTATTACCAATTCTGTGCAGAAGGAGTCGCATGCACGGCAACTGTTTTTTTCAAAGTCATTTCTCTGAAGTTTGCAAGGTTCTTTCACTTAAATATTTAATCATATCTCCTTACAGGCTCAAAGCTATAAATTGTTGGGATTATTTGAAGAATACATGCACAGATTAATTTTGAAAAAGATATATACATTCAGTATCATTGGTGGTCAAAGGAAGATCTCACATTCAGTTGGCAGAAAACTTTGTTCTTTCATTTCATCGTCTTCATCTTGTATTTCAGAAGGTATCATTCGATAATCGCTTAAACAGCCTTGTTAAGTACATGATTAGACACAACACAACCTTATTATTAATTACATCCTCTATGTCAATTAGATACAAACTTGTGTGTATAATTACCTAGATTATACCAAACTTGTGTGTATAAACCACAACGTATTGTATATTGAGTGCATGTTTAACAAGTTTACACATGTTCAGTGGCGAAGCTTGACCCGAATGACGGAGGGGTCGAAAACGTATATACCCAAAAATTTCTATAGAACTAGGGTCGAAAACGTATATACCCAAAAATTTATATACGAAAACTACGTATATAACACCACTGAGCGAAAAGTTTGGAGGGTCGGGTGCCCCCTCCCGCCCCTTTTATACTTCGCCCCTGCACATGATCATATATAGAGAATAATATTACAGTTTAATACCATAGAGATATGATAATTATATAACTAATATAATATTCTCCTACATACCCAAACTAACATGGGACGAGCAGGTTAAACATGATTTGTTAAACTTGCACCTCTCTAAGGACATGATGGGAGTTCTTGGAGACGTAGAATTGAGGTTAGGGATTTTTAGGGAGCGTATTAGATTTCTTTTAGGTATGTCTAGGGATTTTTAGTAACGTCTAGGCGGTTCTTGTCCTTTTTCTTGACTTTTGAAACAAAAGTTTCGTTAAGCTGATGCACTCTTTGGGCGCAACCTCTCTATCCTCTGGGTAGAGGTACGGTTTGCCTTTGTCTCACCCTCCTTAGACCCTACTGGTGGGACTTTACTCGGTATGTTTATTCGTTTTTAATATTCCCCGGCAAGCTAATGTCCGGTATGACATGTAGCTTGAAACATAAAAGAAAATTTTACTTTATGTTTTCGGATGAGATCTGACTGCTGGATCCCTTCTTTCCGAGGATCGCCGGCTGGATCGTCTGGTGGTGGGTTTCCTGCACAAGGAAACAAACCGTGACTCGCAACAAGGAGGATGGGGTGGGGGTGCTCCTTGTTACCACTCTCCGGCATGAGAATCAGTAGTTTGCTTGGGAAGCAAAGTGTGATAGTAGTAGTATTGAGAGAGTTGAGAAGTGATACCTCAAACCTGGTTTGGGGTGAGTATTTATAGCCGAGGAGTGAAGGAGGGTAGTTGAATAGCTAGCCTGACATCGCACAGCTATTTGCAGGTGTGTCAGACCTGTCGGTTATGGTGGTGATGCCACGTCCTGCTGTGGTGTCAGACTGTTGTATACACGTGGGCCGGTAGGCGACTGTTCCCAGTGCCACTTGCACTGTAGTGTCAGACCCACTTGCCTCGTAGGCAGGATGCGGTGCCAGGCCGCATCGCTGCTTGCGGTCATAGATGTTGTTTCCGGATTGGTTGTTCCATCCATGATTTTATGCAGGATGCGGTGCCATGCCGCATCGCCGCTTAGTGACTGTTACTGTTGTCCAGATCCCTTGTCGTGACGAAAATGTTCATAGGATGCGGTGCGGGGCCGCATCTCTATGCGTAACATTGGTTTCCATCCTTAAGGTAAGTCTTCTCATCATTGGACAGATTGGACCGCTGTGTTCGCGTGTGACCACGCGGACACAGGTGAGTTTATTGCTGGTGGAGGTTTTTGATAAGGGTAATGGTCATTCGCGGTCATGCTGACGCGAGATCTGGGACCATACCCCTTCAGTAGCTGTCAGAACTCTCCCCTTCATGAAAGTGCTAAAAGACTGTCTCCAGACAGACAAGTTCAGATGGACTCCAGAAGCTGAGGCAGCTTTCCGAGAAATGAAAGATTACATCTGCAAGCTCCCAACCTTAGCCACTCCGGTTCCCGAAGAGGACTTGCTCCTGTATTTGTCTGCCTCGAAAACAACCATAAGTGCAGTGATGATGGTGGAAAGGGAGGAAAGCAGATCCCCATATACTTCATTAGCAGGACTGATGCGTGTGAAGTGTGTATATAAGTTTAAGTATATTTTAAGCCCTTTTACACTTTTTAGTCAAGTTTTAAAATTTATAAAACACGATATTTACTAACACTAAACACACATATGGGAAAGTGCACCTATCGTGAGCGTAGTATAGTGTTGGTAAGATACCGAGGTCGTCTAAGGACACAAGAGCTTTTAGTACCGGTTTATCCTCAACGTCTAATCAAATCAAAAGTTTAGAAAAAAGGTTTTAAAATAAAAACTAACTAAAATGCTGAAAAATAAAAATAAAAGTAAAAACAGATAGACAAGATGAATTACTTGGCTCCGACTCGTGTTTAGTGTAACCTTTGATTATTTCCGCACTTTTGCACTTTTTAAGAGATTATCTTAGTTATTGTAGTAGGCCCCTCTTTTGAAGGTGACGTTACCCTCAACCCAGTAGTTTGAGTCAGCAAGGATAAAATCCTAAAGGGTCGGATTATTGAAAGATAATTAATTAAGTTATTAATGCATATTATGGTAGGCCCCTCTTTTGAAGGTGACGTTACCCTCGGCTAAGTAGTCTGAGTCAGCAGGGATACAGTCCTAAGTAGCCGGGTTAAAGTATTAATAGTAGCTTACATATGAGGGGATCAAAGAGTTTGGACCCCCGCCATCCAATACCGGTGGGTATTAAAGGAGGTCCTACTAAATTTGACCCAGGTCCTTGCAGAATCTATACACTGAACAAGGCAAGACTCTTACCAAACCGTTCCCTTAACCCCCGACCAGGTAGCCAACATACCTCCATATAGACCGTGGAGATATGAATGGTGAAAATCTTTTATTTTATATAGACAGTAAAATAATGCCAAGACACCACGGACAAACGATAAGGAAGAATCACCTTTAACATAAGAAACTAGTTATTAAAGTCATTAATACATAACCAAGTAAAAAGAGCGAAAAGATTAAAAATAAAAAGTATTGCACTAGACACTTGTCTTCACCAAGTGATGTAAGAGACTTAGGCAAACATGGCCTTTGATTGTCAAGAACTCTTACGATCAATCTTGGATCCCGAGATGACTAACACACTCTATGATGGACAATGGATGATGGTGGTGGATGATGGTGTTATGGTGGTGGTGGGTGAAGTGTGAGAGAGGTGGTGTGCCAAGGGATGGTTTGCAAATGAGCCAAGCACCCCTATTTATAGCCTGAACAGTAGCTCGGGCACGGCCCCATGTCCATCCTTTTCTCTGTCTTCATTAATTGCAGTTTGTCTGCATTAGTTGACCACGCCCCCGTGTCTGCTGGGCACGCCCCCGTGTGCAGAAGCGTATCTGTACTTTCAAGATTTGCCTGGATTCTGCGAATCTTATAGTTGACCACGGCCCCGTGTCCGCTGAGCACGGCCCCGTGATGGGCGATAGAAGCTTCTATAGCTTTGTCTTTTATGCTGGCACTTGGGAACGTCCCCGTGTTCACTGAGCACGGGGCGTGTTCAGCCTTCTGGTCTCTTGTTTTGCTTGGGAAGATGCTGTCGGGGAGGTCGGGCATGCCACGTTTGTTCCTTTTCTTGTAATTATGTTTGATTTAGCTGCCTTTTTGCTTCTTTTGTTAATTTGAGCTCATTTAATCCTGAAAATACAAGAGGAAGACAAAAACACACTTTTTCCAACATTAGTACTAAAAAAGGGTTAGTTTTATGCCACAATTGATGTAATTTATATGTTGCATTTTGCACACATCAAATACCCCCACACTTGAATCTTTGCTTGTCCTCAAGCAAAACTGTTTATAATGTGGCTTTACACTCCCAAATGGAATAGGTATAAGAGAAGGTTTTTGGGCTTGTTATAGAGTGTCGGGATTTCCAAGATTCTTTATTAAGTTTTATTTTTATTTATTTATAATCCTATTCGTCATGATTTATTGAAAACATTACATAAGATAAATTACTTATTAGGGCATACCATGCCTCTTTAAAATTCCAATTATATACAAGTTCACATACCTCACGGGATCTCTCTCAACACTCAGCCGAAGATGTATTTTAGTGAATCACTCGAGAGCGGCATGGAACTTACTCCTACCATAGGCTTGCCAAGCAATCAATCCTCCTCCTTTTTAACTATATACCTTTGTAAATATCAAGAGGACTTTTGGGTGAAGGGTTAGGCTTGGGTTAAAGGTAGGTGGTTGGGTTAGTGGTTAGTAGAAAAGGGCGAAAAAGCGTCAGTTTTCGTAAGACTTTTTATTTTTGCAATTTTTATTTTTGATGAAGCCATTATTCAAACAAAGTTATTTTTTTTTTATGAACTTGCTTGTTTATTTCTTTTGCTTCATCATCAACATATATATATATAGTGTAAGTATCTATAGAAAACCCACTTTTATTTAGAAAACTTGGGAAACTCTAACCTCCCGAACTTTAAAAAAAAAAATTTACACATGTTATATACATGTTTTTAAGGGTTTTGGACAAAAAAAATCAAAAAAAACGCCGAGTAGATATTTTTTAAAAAAATAAACAAGTTTTGGTGTAACACATGTTACAAATATGTCAGATGAATGTAACATGTGTTACACCAAAACTTGTTTATTTTTTTTAAATATCTACTCGGCGCTTTTTTGATTTTTTTTTTTTTTGCCCAAAACCCTTAAAAACATGTATAAATTTTTTCAAAAAAAAAAAACATTGGGAGCTTTGAGTTTCCCGGGTTTTCTAAATTAAAGTGGGTTTTCTATACATCCTTTCCCTATATATATATATATATATATATAGGTAAAGGATCCTGTCAAAGTCCAACTTTTGTAAGAAGTGTGAGAAATAATGTGAGAATGACAAGTGTCCCTAATCTTAATTAATTCAAAAGGGTATATTAGTAATTGTCCATTCTTATCAATTAATTGATTTCCTAGATAATTGCTAAAAAAAAAATAACCGCTGATGAGTTTTTTTAGGATGGTGATCGTAAATTCTCATCATAAAATCGCCATTAATTCTCAGATCATCTTCTCCGACCACCGTCTGCATCTCCGACCACCGTCAGCAATTTCTTTCGTCTCCACAAATCATTCACCGTCATCGTCTTTCATCTTCGTCATTCTCATTTCTGATCGTGACTTGAATCATAGTCATGGTGTTTTAAAATCTGGGAATGTTTTGTATTTGATTGCCCAGATGTTAAAACACCATGACTTGAATCATAGTCATGGTGTTTTAAAATATGGGAATGTTTTTGTATTGATAAAACACCACGCCATGAATAATGTCTCCTGATAAAACACCATGACTTGAATCATAGTCATGGTGTTTTAAAATATGGAAATGTTTTTGTATTGATAAAACACCACGCCATGAATAATGTCTCCTGATAAAACACCATGACTTGAATCATAGATGTTTAAAACACCACACTATGAACAAGCTCTCCAGATAAAACACCATGACTTGAATCCTAGTCATGGTGTTTTAAAATCTGGGACTGTTTTGTATTGATAAAACACTACGCCATGAACAATGTCTCCAGATAAAACACCACGCCATCAACAATGTCTCCAGATAAAACACCATGACTTGAATCTGCGATTACGTTTTAAAAATCTGGGAATGTTTTAAAGTATGAAGAAATTCGCTGATTTTTTTTGGAGATTGATGGCGGTTACCATATAATTCGCTGATCTTTAGGAGTTTGATGGGTGGTTTTGAAACGGTTACCATATTTGAAATGTTGGAAAAGTCACTATTGCCCTTCAATTTTTACATAAGGTCCTTCTAATTAAAACACAATTTACATTTTATACCCTATTGATCTCAACCATTAGATCAAATATCCAATGGTTTAAAACACTTCTTACCCTTCTTACATTTTAGACACTTTTTACCATATCCCAACCCTATATATATATATATATATATATATATATATATATATTTTGAAAAGTCATACGAAAAACCGAGCTTGTTACTAAAACAAAGGGTTAAAAATAAAAAAAAGGTTTTGGTGGGTGAAAGGGTGTTTGGTTTGGGTTAAGAAATGAAAAGGTTTAGGCTCAAAGGGGTTAACTAGGGGGATTTTGGGTATGTGGTAAAAAAAAGAAAAAAATAATGGTGTAGAAATAAAAAGGGTTAGTCCTAATGCCTCCATCATTTACTTACTTGGCTTTAAGTTGGTAAGGACCGGGAATGTATCGTCGTGGCAAGTTCTAGAGTTGTAAGAACCAAGCGGCTATTCACATAAGAAACGAAACATGAGCATTTAGTTTAAAGATATGTATTTGTATGCTCAATAAAGGCTCAAAACTTACTTTTGTGGGAATGAGTTTTTATGTGATCAAGTATATATAATCAAATTTTAACTAAACTTGTCATGCCTTTTCATAATTTTCTTATGTTGGTTCTTTTTATCACGACGCTATCGGTTGTGAATTTGTAAAAATATAACCTTTATAGAATTTGAAATTCCCAAGTTAAACATAGACAAGTAAAAAAAATGAATTTTTTTTTTGAAAAAATTTGGGGTGATTAGCGGTTCCAACAGAGTTTTGTGTAAGGCTTGTAATTAGGACTTGCAAGATTCAAAGTTTTAGCATCCCCCCCCATACTTAAATTACACATTGTCCTCAATGTGTCCCAAAAATAAGTTTTTAGGTTGATTGAATGTGTAAAAAGGTGTGGAAAAGCAAAATTTTATGTTACTGGGCGTCTGGACACGGCCCCGTGGTGTCCGGGCACGGCCCAGTGTTCAGCCGCCAGTAACAAAAAGTTGTAAAAAGAAACAGATGCCTGGACACGGGGGCGTGTTGGGTGAACACGGCCCATGTCCAGTTTACCTGAACTGGGCATTTTCTGCAGACTGTGCAGCACGGGGCCGTGTTGGCGGGCACGGCCCGTGCTGAACCTGCTGTAATGAAGAAAATTTTGTCGGATGGCCCTGTTTTCGTGCATGGGGAGCTGGTTCAAGTTTCCCTTGTTATCCTTCACCATCCCGAGTGTGTTTTATTCCTGAAAATTAAAACTAAACTAGAAAACATAAAAATTAATCTAAACTAAACTAAGGATAGTTCTGCGGAATACCTCCGTGGTGTGCCACGTTTATAAGGGTCCTTGGCTAGACCCAAAGCCTGGTCATATGTTACCCAAGTGGGATGTTTTGCATCCCATGCTACACCGTCGGAGAGCATCATCCAAACTTGAGTCAATGACCTTCATGTAGTTGACCGGGTCTTTGTCTTCTACTCCTTTTCCAACTCCAAACTTTACTTCCTCGTCCCCAACCCTCAATGTTAGTGTTCCATCATTCATATCTACCGCTGCTTGGGCCGTAGCTAGGAATGGCCTCCCTAGGATGAGTGGTACTTCGGTATCTTCCTCCATATCTAGTATGACAAAGTCGGCCGGAAAGACAAATTCACCGACTTTGACCAATAAATTTTCAGCGACACCTTGTGGATATTTGACGGAACTATCGGCGAGTTGTATGCTTATTTTTGTAGGACTTGTTTTTCCTAAGCCGAGTCGATTGAACATTGATGAGGGCATGAGGTTGATGCTTGCCCCGAGATCGACTAGTGCATTACGAATGGGGGATTTCCCAATCGAGCAAGGAATTGTGAAGCTTCCGGGGTCAAGCTTCTTTTGCGGGAGTTTGTTGAGTAGTAAGGCGGAGCATTCTTTGCCTAAGTTAACTAATTGCAATGATTCAATTTTACTTTTATGAGTGAGGAAGTCCCTCATAAATTTTGAATATTTAGGCATTTGAGTTAGGACTTCGATAAATGGAATATTAACATGCAATTGTTTTAGTAAATTTTCGAACTTTGTGAATTGCTCATCGGTCTTTTGACGAATTAACCGACCGGGGTATGGAACCGGAGGAGTCTTAGTAGGCTCTTGAACTGGTGGAGAAGCCTTTTCTTGTTGGGGCGCGGGTGGAGTTGTGGTTTGGCTAGATTGGCTTCTTTCAGTTGGTGGAAGAGGAGCCTCTTCGGGACCCACGGTACGGTTTCTCAATGTTATGAGATGTACTTGCGCCTTTGGGTTGGTCTCGGTATTACTTGGTAACGCGCCTTGTGGTCTCTCGGAGAAATTTTGAGCTATTTGATTTAATTATTTTTCAATGTTTTGAATGCTAGCTTGTTGATTTCTAAAATTCGATTCCAATTGTTGAAATCGATCCGAGTTTTTCTTTTCGGTGTCGGAGATGAGGCGAGATATAGTATCTTCAAGCCTTTCTCGTCCACCTTGTTGTTGAGAAAAATTTTATGGTTGTAGAAAGTTAGTTCGTTGGTTTTGTTGGTTACTACTATTGCCGGGATCTCTCCAACCAAGGTTAGGGTGGTTATGCCATCCTTGGTTGTAGGTACCCGTTGGAGGACCCGACGGCCTAGGTCTATTATCAATGTAGTTTACCGTTTCTGTTTGATCATCTAATTCTTTCATACAACTCCAATTTTCATGTGGCCCACCACACCCTTCACAAGCCATAACCGAGGCCGTTTTTGCCATTTCTAACTTTTTGATTTTTAAATAAAGGGCCTCGATTTGGGCTTGTAAAGAAGTGCTTTCATCAACCTTATGGGCGCCCGGGGCAATAGATTTATTGCCTCGGGGAGTGTGCCATTGAAAATTGGTTTGAGCAATTTCCTCAATTTGATTATATATTTCATTTGGGCGACGATTACCTAAAAGTCCCCCGGAGCTAGAATCAAGCGTTTGTCTTGTGTGTGGCAACAACCCATTGTAGAAGGTGGATACTTGTTGCCATACCGCAAGACCATGATGAGGAAACTTTCTTAGTAGCTCCTTGAACCTTTCCCAAGTTTCATATAAGGATTCCCCATCCTCTTGTGAATATGTATTAATTTCAGTCATTAGTTTAGCTATTTTAGCAGGAGGGAAATACATATATAGAAACTTTTGGGCTAGTTCATCCCAGGTTATTACCGAGCCAACTGGGAGGGTGTTAAGCCAAGCCTTAGCTCGGTCTTTTAGTGAAAATGGAAACATCCGAAGGCGGATGGCTTCGTTTGATGCTCCATTGATCCGAAAGGTATCACATATTTCTAAAAAATTAGTAATATGTAGATGGGGATCCTCGTCCGCAAGCCCATGAAAGGTTGCGGAGTTTTGAAGCATTTGTATCAAATGTGGCCGAAGTTCGAAGTTGTTGGCTTCGACATTCGGTGCATTGATAACGGCGCCGAGGTTACCCACAGTGGGTCGTAGGTAATCCATGAGGGTACGTTGGTCCGCTATTGGGAGTGGGTCCCCCGAAACTTTCTCTTGGTTTTTAGCTTTAAGTCTTTTTCTGAGAAAGCGTTCGGGTTCTTCTAGAGGTTCTTTTATGTCTCTACTAGAATTGGAGCTCATACACTACGTAGAAAGTTCAGATGTGGCGCCTGGGTTCCTAGTCCTGCAATAAAAACAGAAAAGAACGTTGGTCAGAAAGTTCACCACGGCCCCGTGCTCAGATGAACACGGCCCGTGGTCGGAGATACAGTGATTGTTTTCCGGATCCCTGTTACTGGGGAGTTGGACACGGCCCCGTGTTGCATCGACATGGCCCCGTGCTCAGCTCTCTGTAACTCGGAAAATAAAAAATGCCAGTAACAACGCTGGGCACGGCCCGTGCTGAGCTCTGCAGAAACTGAAAAACTAAGAAAAATCCTAAAAAAAAAATTGAAAAATAAGAAAAATGATTAGGCCGTTGATTCCTAACTTTCTTAAAATCTTTGTGTCCCCGGCAACGGCGCCAAAAACTTGATGCGTGTGAAGTGTGTATATAAGTTTAAGTATATTTTAAGCCCTTTTACACTTTTTAGTCAAGTTTTAAATTTATAAAACACGATATTTACTAACACTAAACACACATATGGGCAAGTGCACCCATCGTGAGCGTAGTATAGTGTTGGTAAGATACCGAGGTCGTCCAAGGACACAAGAGCTTTTAGTACCAGTTTATCCTCAACGTCTAATCAAATCAAAAGTTTAGAAAAAAAGTTTTAAAATAAAAACTAACTAAAATGCTGAAAAATAAAAATAAAAGTAAAAACAGATAGACAAGATGAATCACTTGGCTCCGACTCGTGTTTAGTGTAACCTTTGATTATTTCCGCACTTTTGCACTTTTTAAGAGATTATCTTAGTTATTGTAGTAGGCCCCTCTTTTAAAGGTGACGTTACCCTCCACCCAGTAGTTTGAGTCAGCAAGGATACAATCCTAAAGGGTCGGATTATTGAAAGATAATTAATTAAGTTATTAATGCATATTATGGTAGGCCCCTCTTTTGAAGGTGACGTTACCCTCGGCTAAGTAGTCTGAGTCAGAAGGGATACAGTCCTAAGTAGCCGGGTTAAAGTATTAATAGTAGCTTACATATGAGGGGATCAAAGAGTTTGGACCCCCGCCATCCAATACCGGTGGGTATTGAAGGAGGTCCTACTAAATTTGACCCAGGTCCTTGCAGGATCTATACACTGAACAAGGCAAGACTCTTACCAAACCGTTCCCTTAACCCCCGACCAGGTAGCCAACATACCTCCATATAGACCGTGGAGATATGAATGGTGAAAATATTTTATTTTATATAGACAGTAAAATAATGCCAAGACACCACGGACAAACGATAAGGAATAATCACCTTCAACATAAGAAACTAGTTATTAAAGTCATTAATACATAACCAAGTAAAAAGTGCGAAAAGATTAAAAAAAAGTATTACACTAGACACTTGTCTTCACCAAGTGATGTAAGAGACTTAGGCAAACATGACCTTTGATTTTCAAGAACTCTTACGATCAATCTTGGATCCCGAGACGACTCACACACTCTATGATGGACAATGGATGATGGTGGTGGATGATGGTGTTATGGTGGTGGTGGGTGAAGTGTGAGAGAGGTGGTGTGCCAAGGGATGATTTGCAAATGAGCCAAGCACCCCTATTTATAGCCTGAACAGTAGCTCGGGCACGGCCCCGTGTCCATCCTCTTCTCTGTCTTCATTAATTGAAGTTTGTCTGCATTGGTTGACCGCGCCCCCGTGTACGTTGGGCACGCCCCCGTGTGCATAAGCGTATCTGTACTATCAAGATTTGCCTGGATTCTGCGAATCTTATAGTTGACCACGGCCCCGTGTCCGCTGAGCACGGCCCCGTGATGGGCGATAGAAGCTTCTATAGCTTTGTCTTTTATGCTGGCACTTGGGCACGCCCCCCGTGTTCACTGAGCACGGGGCGTGTTCAGCCTTCTGTTCTCTTGTTTTGCTTGGGAAGATGCTGTCGGGGAGGTCGGGCATGCCACGTTTGTTCCTTTTCTTGTATTTATTTTAGATTTAGCTACCTTTTTGCTTCTTTTGTTAATTTGAGCTCATTTAATCCTGAAAATACAAAAGGAAGACAAAAACACACTTTTTCCAACATTAGTACTAAAAATGGGTTAGTTTTATGCCACAATTGATGTAATTTATATGTTGCATTTTGCACACATCAAGGGTCCTGAGGAACGCTACATGCCTCTGGAGAAGCTAGCGCTGGCTCTTGTCTTTGCATCCCAAAGGCTTAGGAGATACTTCCAGGCATATAAGGTCACGCTAATGACGGATCAGCCACTTCAAAAGGTACTCAGGAGACCAGAACTATTAGGCCGATTGGCCAAGTGGGCAGTTGAGTTGGGAGAACACTCCTTGGAATATAAAGCCAGAACAGCCATGAAGGGACAAATACTAGCTGACTTCTTAGCTGAGGTCCCGGAGGATGAAGAGAAGGAGCTACTAAAGTGGGAGGCCCTGGAGAAGGAAGAAAAGGAGAAGGAGGATGAAGCAATATGGAAACTACTCACAGATGAGGCCTCAAGCAAAGAAGGAAGTGGAGCGGGCATCACGCTGATTCACCCCGAAGGAATTGAGTTAACTTATGCCATCAGACTGGACTTCGAGAACACCAAAAATACAACGGAATACGAAGCCCTTTTGGCAGGGTTGAGGCTGGCTAAAAAGATGAAAGCAAGGCATGTGGAAGCCAGTACTGACTCACAGCTAGTGGTCAAGCAGTATCACGGGGAGTACGAGGCTAAGGATAGCATAATGGCCCAATACGTAGCCAGGGTGAAGGAAATGACTAAGGCCTTCAAGACCTTTAAGCTGGAATACTAACCCCAAGGAAGAAACAGAAAATCTGATCCCCTCAGCAAGCTAGCTTCCGTAGCCTTCGTTCGCCTTATAAGAGAAGTCAACGTGGAGGTTCTAACTTCCCCTTCCATTGAGGCTAAGGAAATAACTACGATCGAAAACGCTCAGGAGACTTGGATGACACCGATTGTTAAATTCCTCAGGGACGGAGTTCTTCCCGAAGGTGACTGGGCGGCCCGGAAGATAAGGGTCAAAGCCTTACAATACGAATTGATTGATGGGGAACTTTATCGAAGATCCTACTTGGGGCCGTCACTAAAATGCGTCGATATCGAAGAAGCCAGTTACGTGATTAGAGAGATATACGAGGGTATTTGCGGTATGCATTCTGGGCCAAGGACAATGGTGGCAAAAGTAATGAATGCAGGATTTTATTGGCCTAGGATGTATGAGACAACATCGGAGGAAATCAAGAAGTGTGACAACTTCCAGGTTTATGCACCCATGACACACCGCCACAAGCATCCAATGATACCCGTGTCAACATCTTGGCCCTTCCAGAAGTGGGCCATTGACATCATTGGGCCATTTCCAGAGGGCCCAGGGGGGGTTAAATATGTAGTGGTCGCCATCGACTACTTTACCAAGTGGGTAGAGGCAAGACCCCTGGCAAAGATTACTGGAGAACAAATGAGGCAGTTTTTGCTGGATAACATCATATGCAGATACGGGGTCCCAAAGGAGCTAGTAAGTGACAACAGCGTCCAATTTGCGGGAAAGCCCTTTAGGCCATGGTGCGAGCAGATGCATATACACCAGGTATTCACCTCCGTCACCCATGCCCAGAGCAACGGGTTAGTGGAAAGAGAAAATCAAAGTGTAATCAAGGGAATGAAAGGGAGGCTCAGAAGGAAGCAGAAGGGGTGGCTGGAGGAAATGCCTTTCGTTCTATGGGCATATAGGACCACTCCCAAAGACTGCAACGGGGAAACCCCTTTCAGCTTGACCTACGGGACGGAAGCTGTCATCCCAGCTGAGATAGGGTCCCCAACCGCAAGAATGAAGCTCAGGAAAGCCGAGAACGAACAAGATCTCCGGATGAATCTAAACCTGCTCGAAGAGAGAAGAGAAATAGCAGCAATAAGGGATGCCAAGTACAAAAAGCAGCTTGAAAGCTATTATAATGCCAAGATGAAGAAGCTCAACCTCATGCCTGGAAACTTGGTCCTGAGAGCAAATGAAGCCAGCTTGCAAGAAAGCAGCGGAAAATTGGGGCCTAACTGGGAAGGGCCCTATCGGGTTACTTGGGCGAATGGCAAGGGAAGCTGCAAACTGGAAACATTTCAAGGCAAGGAAGTCCCAAGGACCTGGAACCTTATGCAGCTCCGGAAATACCAAATGTGAAAGACGAAAGCGCCTTCAATGAAAAACGGCTTAGGAGCCACTTTTGTAAAGGTTAACTACTAGTTAGGGGATTACCCCAAGAAAGAAATTTTGTAATATCTTGTACTGGAGGACAGAGTCCCCAAGAAACATATGGTAATGAATAATCCACTTGTTCCTTTTGATAAGATTACAGGTATTGTATTAGGGTAGACGTGCCCAGAAACTACAAACCTAATGACAAACAACACATGTGTAAAAGGTATATCCAACATACTGAACGCCCGGCTATGGGGCAAAACAGGGCATAGCTAGCCCAAAGAAAACGGACAAACAAGTTAGAAAACATAATCTGTAGTTATAAACTTGTCCAAGGACTGTCCTCGTACAGACAATCCTGGTTTACAAAGCAAACCATAAAAAAAACTTTTGTAAGCAAATTACAAAAAGAACCGACACATATGCACTAAAGAACTTTTTGTATAAACTGCAAAACAAACGTGCATAAATATAACAGGGAATCTTGTTAACCCTAAAAGGGAAAAGGCAAACGTACAAGTGACAACACTAGTAAACCCAGTAAACAGAGTAACAGAATTTTTGCAATCACACTGCAAATAGCAAAAGTCTTCAGGTAAATACTGGGCTGGCTCCCGGTAATAACACCTGCAAAAAGCAATACACGAAAGACAACAAAAGCAAATCGACGACATACAGTCAAAAGATAGCTAGATCATATGTTAGGTACCGGGAAGACCCCAACACAAAGGCCCTCCCCCATACATCAAAAGTCAACAGTGTTTAAAGTGCATAAGTGTTTAGTTACAACCATATCGAAATAGTTAATGTTTTAAAACTACTGAGAATCATCCCCAGATAAAGACTTTGGAGAAGAAGGACCAGCGGGAGTCAGCAGGGCTTTAAGCTCATCAATGGACATCAAGGGACGCTCAAGGATTTTCTCAAGAAGGGCAGGAGTCTTCCCCCCCCCCCTCCCGAATTCTTTATCCAACTTGGACAGCCGCTTCTTGGCTTTAGAGTTGTAGAGAGGGGTATCCTTCCTCCCTAGACCTTGAGCGGAATAAGCATACCCGTCCTTCAAGCCCGCCTGATATCCCACATCCCGGTAAGCCCTGTAAATCTATTCAAGACTGCTTTTAAACTCCTCAGACTGGGAGACAGCAGTAAGGAAGGACCCGAAGCCTTCAGTGATCAACCAGTACTTCTCCTTGGCTAACTTCTGGTTGTCATCCGATGTCATCCCATACTCAGCATACATAGCATCTAAATCCTTTTGAGGCACGGAGTCATGCTCCCTCTGATGCTTTAGCTCGGCGGCCAACTCCTCCTTCTCTTCAACCAAAGCTACCATCTCCCTCGCCAAGGCACGTTCCTTCTGCTCCAGCATGACACCAGCTCCCTGAGAAAAAATGTTGCAAAAGCTCTGAAAAGGTTAAATAATAAAAAAAAGAGGGATAGGGGAGGAGGATTATGCACCTTCTCCTCCTGCAATTTACACTCAGCATCAACCACCTGACACCGAAGCTCAGCAGCAACGGTTTGAGAAATCTTGAGATCACTTTTGAGCCCCTCATTCTCCCTCCTCAGTTCATCCACTCGTTGTGACATACCAACACCCTAGAAAAGCCCTTCACAAAGGGACATGCTATATTGATCATCAAAGAGATCATCCCTCAGAGCAGAATTCATAAATCTATGGGAGGGAGGAACAGCATGAGCCAGGAAGTCCCGGGCAGTCTCAGGAGTCCCCACTATTGAAGACTGAGTGATCTTCCATCTGGGGATGTATAGAACTGGAAGGGCGTCAGCAAATAGAGGAGCCAGGGGGATCGGGAGACAAAACCCTCAAAGTGAGAAGGTTTGCTGGTCCCAGTAGCATGGTGAGGAGAGATCTCAAAAGCTGGGACAATATGGGCAGCACTAACTTCAGGAGTTTTATCCCGGACACAGGAGGTGGAGGGAGCAGTAGGAATCTCGATTGAAGCATTAGAGCTTCCCTGCTCCAAATACAAAAAGGGGGGGGGGGGAGACATTCGAAACCTACCAGAACAAAATCAATCAAAAAACAGCAAGGGTCTGAGATCCCACTATATTGATCAACACAGAAGATAAATGGAGGACTTACCAACAAAGGCTCACTCACAAGACTGGAAGATCGCAAATGCTTAGACAAGGAGCCTTTAACCCCAGTGGGGGGAAGTTCAGAAGCGGCCTTTGTGGCAGGGAAGGCTTTTTGACCACTGGCACTCCGGAGTCTCAACCGGATATCGCGTGGGGCAGGAACTTGTTTAGGACTGACCGCCTTTCGCTTATGGGCTAAGTGGCTCTCCAGGTCTTCATCATCGTCGTCACTTGAACTCCTTGCTTGAAAGGAACCCGGGGGACCCTTCTTCTCATCAGAGGAAGCCTCCTCATCCTTCTCCCCGACAACAGACTCCCCTGCCTGAACCGACCCCTCAGCAACCCTCCTCTCAACACCCCGGCTCATACCCGGCTCAACTTTGTCACCTACCACAAATTTAACATCCTTGCAATCCCCCTGAAGTAAGCCCCACAGGGTCATCTCTGTACGAAAGACACACTAAAGATGACTACACAAACTACTGGAAAAGTTTTCAAGACAAGCACAACAAACCAAGAACAAGGGAATACCTTTCTTGCCGAAAAAAGCTTTCGGATGGACCGAGTAGAAGGGGCTCAATCCTCCCATAGCCAAGACCCCCTCAGGAAAAGTAAAAGCTCTTGTGGGATTCTCGTACATACGTTTCCACTGGACAATTTTATCGGTAGAAAAGATAGGAACACTGTCTTCAATAGTAGCCTTGGCATCCCTCAACGGTGGAGATTCTGGTATCATAGCAGCAGAAACGAAAATAAACCTGCTTTTCTATTCTTTAGGGTAGGTAGAGGTCGACATAAAGGAGTAACAAGGCTGAGATACACTATCCTTCTGTTTGGTGAAGGTAAACCAATCCCCATCCTAAATCAACTTGTAAAACATACAAAACAGGGGAATCGACGGCTCACCGGAAACCGCCACACATGATAACTCAAAATGCACAACCCTCATGAACCCTAGAGGGTGCAATTGGGAGAAGTGAACTTTAAATTGACCTAGAAAGTCTACATTGAAAGATAAAAGCGGGTAACGGACACCACAAGAGGAAAACGACAGAGTATAAAGAATGATCCGGTCATGGGGCACTCTGTCGAGTCATCAGGACCGGGTAAAGTGGGGGAGAAATGCTCCGGTATCCTGTAAGTTTCAACAAAGGATTCCAAATCCTTTGCCCTCAAAACAGAGCGGATCATGAACGGCCAATACGGCTCATGGCAAGATAGAATGGTGAACGGAAAGATGAAATGGAAGAAAGGAAAGGGGGGAGGTATGGAAGAAAAATGGTGGAAGTTGAAAGAAATTCAAGGGGCGGTGAGGGTTTTTAAAGAAGGTAACTGATGTGAGAGGAAAAAACTGTCACATCACTATCTTTTCAAATTTAAAACTATCCAGCACGTGTATTAAGGGGATTAAACCCCCGCCGTTGATATCTGAGGATTAGCGATTCTCGAGAAGTGAGAGGAAGCGCGCGATGATTAGTTGAGGGTGGGCCCACATTCTTAGCCCAAGAAAACTACCACCATGAGCAGTTATGACTCAGCCCTGAATCATGAGATTTGAATCTCAGAATCAGGGACTAAAGATGACTTGATGACGGGCCAATGGTTTACCCAGCTTGACCCGTCTTGGGCTCCTTTCATGTAGGCCCAATCGATAAGGCCCAAAATATTGATACTTGCCCATTAAGGGACTCTCTTATAATAAACGAGCGGGAAAAAGATATTTATAAAGAGGAGAAAACATGAAATGAGTGACAAGAAGAGGATCTCCGGCTGGCACTGTACTTCCGAGCCGGCTTCATTAAATGAAGGCAGCCATCTCACCGTTGGATGATCTCAGTATTGCTCCGTTAGAGAGATAAGTACTCTTGGCTATATAAGGAGGGTAAGGAACGATTCATGACACAAGTTTAAGGTATCTCACTTGATGCTCTCACATTTATTTTGACCATAATTCCCTTACATTAAACACACACATTTATACCCGATTCACACCATAGAGATTGTTCTGGTGATTACACTCATCGGAATAAGCCGCTCTCTTACTCTCCGGCAAGTTTACTTATTCTCACGCCGGAGCTTTGTAACACCTCGTAAAATCACATCCATCACATTGGTGACACGTGTCTAAACCCTAATTGTGATTTAAAATATCTTGAGGAACTAAAACTGTCAAACAATGCAGAGATATAAATAGAAGGACCAAAAGCGTCAACATGCCAAACTTGTGCCTCTGAATGACTCTGTAAAATGTCCGTATTCATTACTGAATAAATTGTCAGACACTAAAAGCCGTTTGCGCTTAAAAATCAAAAGTTACAAAACACAGGGGTTAAAAGTGTCAACATGTTAATTTTACCTCTGAGAGGCCTTTTTACGTTCCCAAAAGTTTTGTAATACATTATTAGACCCTCATGAACATCTGATATAAGTTCCATAAAGATCCAATTCAAAATTTTGAAGTATATTGAAGTTTCCAAGAATAGGGGTTAAAAGTGTAAATATCACAATTCTAGTATTGGAAGACTTTTTCAATATGTCCAAGACTTACAAATGCATGGCTACACTCCCTAGGACACCCCTGGCGTGTTTACACTGACCATGCATGCTGGAAATATCAGATTATAAAGTATCATGAGTGCAGGGACTGAACATGCAGCAAAACAAAACAACTTGAAAACCTTCCCCCTCGCGTGGCGCGCCAGGTTTAACCTGGTTTGGCGCTTGGCGCGACAGCGCCTGTTTCCAGCCTGAACTGGCAGATGCCCAGCTCTGCAACCTGAAAACTATTCTGGATTTTCTGCAACCTGTAAACGAAAACAACAACATTTAACTGATTTAGAAAACCACTATACACATGTTAGCATCATAAAACATCTGGGGAACACTTGTCTTGATCCTAGAACTTTTGAAATCCTATATAAAGGCCTCTTTGCTCCATTTGTTCCTTTACACTTCAAAGAATTTCACAAACACACTCTCAAAGCAAGTTCTCTGGAGCAACCCGATCTCTAAGGAGGCTCTATTAGTTCAAATTTTCGTGCTAAGGACTCTTGTAAGTGCTCTTAGCTTCTGTAATTAAGATTTCATTAGATTAATGACCGAAAGTCAAAGTTATCATAATTAAGCTTTGACTTTGTGATTAATCACAAACGGTCCAGCCATTATTCGAATTGAGAGTGGCTATGAGTTGGTAATTATGTAGGTAATAAACCCTTAAAAGGGCACTTACTAATTTCCACTCTAACTTGGTCAATTGTCGGGTCAAACTTAATATTAAAAAGTCAACATAAAGCTATTTTTGCAAATAGACACATAACTGATAATGTAGAGGTTATGGAACATGTTTTAACACTAAAATAACTTGGTAAATAATGTAAGAATATGTCTAAGCATGTTCAACCCGACAATTCCGAGTTTAGGCTCGGTTCGGAGCCGAAAGTCGTAAAACAAGACTTTTGCTTTGACTTTCAGTTCTGACCCAATTTAGCTTGTTTTAGAAATGCCTTAGGGTTCCATTAGGATCATATTACATGTTAGTATAACCCTCTGAGTTTATACAATGTGGTTCCTTTGTAATCCTAGTTCATTGCATGTTTCCGTTTAGTGCCTAAAATTGACCATTATGCCCTTTTGACTTTAAAACGAGATTTTTGAAAATGTGAGAGGACAAAAACCTTTATTACTATTTGACATCAGTTTGAGGTCTGAATTAGGAGATATGCTCAATATCGTAATTTGAAAGCTTTTTATTAATTAAACGGCATAATTAGCATAAAGCCTATTTAAACCCAAATTTCGACACCAAAACTTTTTCCCATTGATGTAATATAATATTTTGGGATTTTTGAAGATTTTTAATTATTTTTAAACTGATCATAACATAGGGTTCTTGCTTTGATTCGGTAATTGACGGTTATACCCTTTTTGCTAATAAAATGAGTTTTATACATCATTTTGATACCAAACCTTTTGCTATTGATTTTATATGATAAATAAAATATTTTAAGCCTTCTGGACTGATAAAAATCTCAGCTTTTCTTATATAACCTGAAAATCGCTTAAAACCGACATTTTACGCATTTTAAACGCATAGTATGGGTTAAAATTATTTTTGACGTATAAGACTTAATACCTACTGATGTTTTAAGTAAATTTTTATAATTTAATAGTAAGTAAAAGTTTTGAACTCAAATTTCCAAATTTGATCTTTAAAGCTTATGTGAAATGACCAAAATGCCCTTATGGCACATAGTTTGGTTATAAATGATAAATTTCACATATATGCAATACCCTACTGTTATGAATTACAAAAATAAATTATTTTTACTGATCAATTTAGACCAGAACCTCAGATTGTTATTTAAACTCTTTTATAAGCTTTAAAGTGACCAAAATACCCCTTCGGGGCATAAATTGATTTTAAATTCGTTTTGGGCATAATGGAAGGTATCCTACAGATATCACAACATATTTAAGGCATATTAACTTGTGAAACCTGTACATGACTCTTTTGGTTACCCGTTATACATTTTCGCGTTCGGTACGATTTATGTAACTAGTTTGCATAAATTGACCGAAACGGTTCAAACCTTGTCATTGTTACCTCAAAATCCAGAATGTGTTTAGTTTACCCACATTATACAAGTCTTCATACTTGTCGGGTCTAAATCATATTCTAATCTGGTCTTCGCTTAATCTTGCGTTTTGAATCGTTTATCTTTCTTTAAAACTAACCGGTCTAAGTTTAAACTTAAGTAAGACCCGTTAGGAATCTAATAGGTATTAAAAACCTTCGTTCCAGATTTAGGAGCCCGGTAAAAGATATTTGCACTTGCCAATTTTATACGGCTGGGATAAATTGTATAATTTGCTCAGGTAAATACTGTTAACTTATTTTCCCTTATACGGGCTTGGGGTACGGTATATAAAATACCGCTTGGTCGGGTATCGAATTTTTAATCATATGAAGGTTAAATCATTGAAATAACCCGTTTAATATGTTTTGTTTGTTTTAAACCCTTGGGGGGTTAATGACCATGTCCTGGATATCCTCAGCTCATTCATTGAAATGGCCACGACTTAAGCACGGGGTGTAGGCATACACCTGCCGGTGCGTATGTAAAAATAATGTACCCACCTGTTCGAGAATAACTCACCATGGGATATATTATGTGGTGTGTCTATTAATCTTTAACCCGGTATTCAGTCCGGGCTACTGAACGTATAACAAACATGTAATTCTTTTACAAGATTATTTTTAAATAATTATCCCAAGTTATAAAAGATTTATTGTGCCTTGTGCATTCAAAACAATTTTCTTAAACATTTTCAAAAGTTTCGGTTAATTGTATTTACAAGTGTAAACTGACGTATTTTCCAAAAGGTTAAGTGCAGGTACTAGGCGGAATAGGCTGGTTTCTCCCAAGTGACCTAAATAAAGAATTATGCAAGCTTTATCACTTGAAAATCTGTTGAACAATATCTTTCTTTGTTTTGATCCGCCTGTGGATCCTTTACATTCCGTTTGTAATATTATGATACTTTCAATTCGGTTTGTAATATTTTACTTTTAGACTTCCGCTGTGCATTGAACTGTGAATATTGACTATGATGATATCAACTACATCACGATACTCCCCACCGGGCCCACCGAAAATACGTGGAAATATCGGGGTGTGACAGGTTGGTATCAGAGCCAACATTGAGTGAATTAAACACTAGTCTTTTGTGTTTAATCTCAATGACACAGTTGCACATTCCTTGACTTCCGAGTCTAGGCAAAAGGACTTAGGACTAATCCTAATCTTTTATTTGTCCTTTATTATTTTCTTGGTTGTTTCCTTTGTTGTTTGACGGGAACAGAAGATGCCACCACGTGTTCGAGGACGAGGAAGAGGCGGCAAGGCCCCAATCTTCACCAGCCACGACCATGAAGCCGTGCCATCTCACTAGCGAACTCCATCAGTGACGATGAGCACGAGTCCCCAAGAGGATTGGAGGACATACTTAGAGCCTGCTAGGCGTTCTGTCTCGCTAAGCTCCTCACCTTCGTACCATCACTCTTTTGGGCCGCAGTCCGAGAACGAGCCCAATGATTCTCTCCATTCCTTTCTTCCACTTCAACGGTTGAGTTCACATCGTGCCTTCGAGGACCCGACCCCATATTTTCAGAGCCAGTTCAATACGGCAAATCAGGTGCAAAAACCAATGGGTTTTAACCCATTGGAACCAGAAGATCACTTCTCCGGTGACCACACTATGGATATGGATGATGACCCCGATCCAGAGATGCCACCAAGTGGGACGCCGATGCATCCCATTGAAATTTCGGACGGATCGTCTTTTCACGGTTCGCCGTACCGAGGTCCAGACAGCTACGAAACAAGGTTTACTTCATACCCTTGGGAGTTTACTCCCCCTTTTAACCCAGCACCTCAGCAGCAACGGGATCCCTCTGAGGATTCTCGTTTTCAGGCGGTCACTCCGCCACCGCCACCACCGCCAGAGCAGCAGCCGCCTCCGGAGCCACCGAGACGAAGAAGATCAAATGCGCGGAAGTCCGTGCGAGGGGGATTCCATTTCAGCACCCCTCAACACTCAAGTGGCAGTCACTACCCGCCACTATATGAAGACCCGCAGATAGGAGGGCCTTCAAACCCTGTTTCCGAGGTGAACTCCGCGCCAGTCGCACCACCATCACCACCACATATGGGTTTTGATAACCCAATACCTTCATACGCCGGTGCAGCGACATATAACCCCTTCGAGCAGCCAGGCCATTCTGGCTATAACTACTACAATGCCCCTGATGTTGACCCATACCTTGTAGCGGCAAACTTCAATGCTCTTCATCCTGAAGGGCCTTATGGAGCCCCCTATCAGACTGGATACCCAGCCTATGGGTACCAATACCCGCCACCTCCTCAATCTTTACAGCAGCCACAGCCGCCGCCGCAGATCCAACCACTACAACAGCAGGAGATTCTACAAAGGTTGAGCCAGGTGGAGCGTGAGGTTCAAGAAGAGCGTAGAAGCCACCGGGGATTTCTTAAGGGTCTGGCAAATTTAATCAAGGGGAAGAACAGAAGGGACCATTGAGATTCCTTGTTTGTTTGTTTGTTTTGTATTTTAATTTTAATTAAGTCCATGCGTGGACATCTATTTATGTACCTAGTCCCTGCGAGGACTTGTATTTCAATTTTAGCCCCTGCGTGGGCAAGTTATTTCTGTTAAAGTCCAGTTTAGGGCAATTATGTACTCTTTTAATTATTAGTGTAATGTTTGGATTTAAAATTTCATTTTTGTCATGATATGCATAAATATAAAATGTGAAATAAATAAAAATATCATTCCTTTTATAAGATCTGCCATTATTTAACAAAATCTTAAAGGCAAAACCTAGCCATGTGTCATTTTAAGACAGGGCCATGATGGTAGTTCCTTATTAAGATTCAGATCCCTGTTAACATCTGAAAACATGTTAACACTCCTGGCAAATGTGATTCAATAAAATCGCAAAAGTCATCCTTATATTGGATTCTTCCAATTCCTTTTTTTTAATTATCATTTAGTCATCCATTAGTGATGAAGTGCCTACGGGCCATAATTAATGTCCTTTGAGACTAAAGACAGTTGTGGTCTACGACTCCCTGTCAAGAAAAAACTAATGAACTATGATTCAAGCCTTAATGCCTCGATCCTATAAGATCATAGCTTATAATTTTAAATTTGTCCTTGTGAATTGGCCTTTTGTACCATTATTATATTTTAATTAAATTAAGGATAATTATAATGAAAATCCTGAATATAAATGCTTAACAAATAAACCAATATGGTTTATTAATACCATGGTTAATAAATTATCAAGATGACAATTCTGTTATAGACTTCTGAATAAATCATTGTCACCATTTTATGTAGCAATCAAGGTACATGGCAGAATCTGAGGAAGTCAACAGTCAACCTCTGGAAAATCATGATACTACCAGGATCAACATAACTGGGGAGGAACTTCGAGCATTGATTGATAATGTTGTTGCTAAAGCCATGGATAGGCAGTTTAGGGAATCAAGTGGTACACATAGCAAGACCTTATCAGTACCCCATTCCAAATCACACCCTAAGACTCATTCTGAGGCTCATAGTAAGCCACCTTCTAAACATTATGAGTCAAAGAAGGATGATGCTCAACACTCCTCAAATCAGCATAGTGTTCCGTCTAAGAAGATTGTGTTTGATCAAGAGCCACATACAAAGACCTGTTCATATAAGTAGTTTGTCTCCTGCAAGCCCAGGGATTTCACTGGGGAAAAATGAGCCATTGATTGCATAACGTGGCTAGACGAGATGGATACCGTGGTTGATATTAGTGGTTGCCCTGATAGGGATATTGTGAAGTTTGTGTCTCAGTCATTTAAAGGTGAAGCTCTAGCTTGGTGGAGGTCTTTAATCCAAGCTACTGGGAAGATCCCGTTGTACAATCTGTCTTGGGATCAATTTGTTGCTTTGATCAAGGAAAATTTCTGTCCTCAACATGAAGTTGAGAAGATCGAGACTGACTTTCTGACATTGGTTATGAAAAATTTGGACTGTCAGGCATATCTCACGAGTTTTAACACCATGTCTCGATTGGTTCCTTTCTTAGTGAAACCGGAACCAAAATGTCACACCCTGATATTTCCACGTTTTTCCGGTGGGACTGGTAGGGGAGTATCGTGACGTAGTTGTTATCATTATAGTCAAACAACACAATATTTAAATGCACAGCGGAAGCAAAAGATAGATTCATTTCAACCAAATAATATTGTAATATTAAGTATCACAAATAGTTGAAATAATCCACAGGTGGATCAAAATAAAAAGGAAACATTGTTCAACGGTTTTATGTCATCCAAGCTTGCGAGACTTATTGTGGATGCTAGGAGAAAGCCAGCCTATTTCGAGTAGTACCTGCACTTAATCTTTTTGAGAAAATACGTCAGTTTACACTGGTAAATACAATTAACGGACTCATTTTGAAAAGGTTTAGTAAAATTGTTTTGAATGCACGTGGCACAAACTTTTTATAACTTGGGATAATTATTTGAATATAATACTTGTAAAAGAATTACATGTTCCTTATGCGTTTAGTAGCCCGATCCGTAGACCGGGTTAAAGATTAATAGACACACCACATTATTTATTTAGGCACTGACGGGTGTACGCCTACACCCCGTGCTTAGGTCGTGGCCATTTCGTAAAATGATGCCAAGGATACCCAGGACATGGTCATTAACCCCCCAAAGACTTTAAGCAAACAAAACATTTCCAAACGAGACATCTCAATGAATTAACCTCTATTCGAATAAAGATTCAATGCCCGACCAAGCTGTATTTTATATACCATACCCTAAGCCCGTATAGGGAAAATAAGTTAAAAGTATTTACCTTTGCAAGTATTAATTACAAATAGCAATGCGGGTAGCTTTTACCGGGTCTCCTATTCTGGAACAAAGGTTTATAATAACCTATTAGAATCCTAACGGGTCTTTAATTAAGCCTAAACTTAGACCGGTTAGTTTTAAAGGAAGATACGGTTCGTACGCATGATTAAGCGAAGACCGGAATAGAATGTGATTTAGACCCAACAAGTTTGAAGACTTGTATAATATGGGTAAACTAAACACATTCTGGATTTTGAGTTAAAAACGGTAAGGTTTGACCCGTTTCGGCTAATTTATGCAAACTAGTTACATAAACCGAACCGAACGCGCAAGAGGCGTAACGGGTATCCATAAGGGTCATATACAGGTTTCCTAAGTTAATATGCCTTACATATGTTGCGATATCAGTAGGATACCTTCCATTATGCCCAAAACGAGTTTAATCTCAATATAAGCCCCGTAGGGGTATTTTGGTCATTTTAAAGATCATAAAAGAGATTAATTATAATTCTGAGACTCGGGTCTGAAATAATCAGTAGAACAACTTATTTTAACAAGTTATATCAGTTGGTGATAAGTCTTATATGACAAAATGGTTTTAAACCTAAACTATGCGTTTAATACGCTTAAAAAGCCGTTTTAAGCGATTTCCGGGTTATACAGGAAATCTGAGTTTTCTGATCAGGTTATAAAGTTCAAAATACTTCATTTATTATATAAAATCAGTAGCAATTGAATTGGTGTCAAAATATTATGTAAAACTCATTTTATACACAAAAAGGGTATAATCGGTATTTACCGAATCAAGGCCATAACCTTAGGTTATGATCAGGTTAAAAATAATTAAAAATCTTCAAAAATCCCAAAATATTATATTACATCAGTGGGTATAAGGTTTGGTTTCAAAAATTGGGTTTAGATAGGCTTTACACTTATTATGCCGTTTAATTAACAAAAAGCACTCTAATTACGCTATTGAGCATAACTCCTAATCTAGACCTCAAACTGATATGAAATTTTAGGGACATGTTTATAAATTAGTAACAAAGATTATTTTCCTTTCACATTTCCAAAATTCTCATTTTATGGTCAAAACGGCATTATGGTCAACATTAAGCCATTAACGGAAACGTGTAAACGACTCGGACAATCAACGAACCAACCACAGAGGGTTATACTAACATATAACCTGGTCCTAAGGAAGCTCTAAGGCATTTCTAAACCCATCTAAATCGGGTCAGAACTGAAGTCAAAGCAAAAGTCAAAGTTTTGCGACATTCGGTTCCGAACCGAGCCTAAACAGAAAATTGTCGGATCGAACAAGCTTAGACCAGTTCTTATACTAATTACCAAGTTATATGAGTGATAAAATAGGTTACACGTCTTCTACATTGCTAATTACGTGTTAATTCGCAAATTAAGTTTCTGTTGACTTTTTATAACGAAATTTGACCCGACAAATGATCTAGTTAGAGCGGGAATCAGAGGGTGCCCTTTTTAAGGGTTTATTGCCCACATAATTACCAACTTATAACTACATTCAATTTGACTAAACATCAGACCATTAGTGATTAATTGATAAGTCAAACCTTAATTACGATGGTTTGACTTTTAAGCTAATAACTAAGTAAAACACGATTAAGGAAGGTCAAGGATACTTACCAAGGTCTAATGCACGATTAAAGATGCTTAGGGAAGGTCCTTGTGCTCCAGAAATGATCAGAAGTGAAGGTATGAATGGATGATCAAATTTTGCAACAATGTGGGTCTTATATAGTGCCTTTGATCCATCATGATCATGACAAACAAGCCTATGAGGTGATCCCTGATCAATTACAAGTGTCCCTAAGCCAAAGAACTAGTTTGTACTGCACATGGTAGTGAAAAATATCCATTTAAGTCGGTTACTTGTTCATAACAGGCACCTAGTCAATTTTCTGTCGCTGGGGATGCCTTACGGACCGTAAGGCAAGACCTTTACGGTCCGTAAGCTATGTCCAGGAGACAAAAATTTTTAACCTTTCAAGCTTCGAACAGGCAACATAGGTATTACGAATTTGGGCCTCTATTATCAGTATGGGCCACATGAACATGCCCTGAACAGTTTAGACCACCTTTCATGATGTATAATTGTCTTGGACTTTATCGAAAAGGTCACGAATGAAGGTTTGTTGTATATAATCTCATAGGATCCCATTCTTGTGTAATTTGAATCAATTATTACCAGTAATTACCAGATTGAATGTATATCAGATGTTTATAATATATATTAGGGTCTTGGGATTCATAACGAGGTCGTTCAGAGGTATAAATTAACATGTCGACACTTCTAAACCCTGCCATACATCTTTAACTAGATCCGGGTTTATAACACTTTTGTCTTACATGACACGTGTCATTATTTTATTGGACACAAATTTTCGAGGTGTTACACAAAACGTATAGCCCGTTTCATTGGGGGTCTAGCCCCGGAGATCAAAGCTAGTGTGAAAGCGTCTCGACCTACTACCTTTAGGTCTGTAGCTGATTTGTCATTATCTCTTACCCTTGATGCGGTCAGGCAGAGATCGCTTAGGAATTCTGATGAGGGAAAGAGGAAGCGTGAGAATGAAAGCTCACACTATTCAGACAAGAAACATAAAGGGAATTCTGACCACAAGAAGAGTTCAGGGTTCAAGAAAGATGATCAACAGTCGGGTGAGAAGCCCAAAAGAAAGATCTGCAAGAAGCGCCGTCTGGGAAAGTGCATGTATGAATCAAAATCCCAATCACAGCCTAGGGTTTGTGGGATTTGTAAGTCTAGTGAGCATAAGACATTGGATTATAAGAAGATAAAGGATGTAACTTGTTACAATTGTAACGAGAAGGGGCATATCAAGTCTAATTGCCCAAAGTATGCCAAGAAACCTGAAGAAGGTAAAAAGACCAATGCTCGGGTCTTTCAGATGAACTCTCAAGAAGCGAACCAGAATGATAACGTGATAACATGTACCTTTCTTATTAATGATGTTTATGCAAGGGTATTATTTGATTCGGGTGCGGATAAATCATTTGTTGATGATAAATTTTGTAAGTTGTTAAATCTACCTGTTAAAACCCTAAGCATAAAATATGAAGTAGAATTGGCCGATGGTACCATAGAAACTGCTTCAACTGTGTTAGATGGATGTTTTATATCCATTAGGAACCACTCCTTTCCGTTGTCTTTGCTTCCTTTAAAACTAGCTGGTTTCGACATAGTGCTTGGCATGGATTGGTTATCTCATAACCAAGCCCAGATCGTTTGTGACAAGAAACAGGTGGTTATCAAGACTCCGTATGGTGAGCCACTTACCATACAAGGAGATACTCAGTATGGGTTGCCTAAGCAAATGTCTATGCTTAAGGCGTCAAGGTGTTTGAAGAAAGGTTGTGTCATTTATATGGCACAGGTAACTATTGATGAACCAAAGCCTAAGGTTGAAGACATCCCTGTCATTTCTGAATATCCAGAAGTATTCCCTGAAGAACCACCTGGTATACCACCAGATAGACAAGTGGAGTTCAGAATCGACATTATTCCTGGAGCAACACCTGTTGCAAGAGCACCTTACAGATTAGCACCAACTGAGATGAAAGAGTTAAGGACTCAACTGGATGATTTGTTGTAAGGACCTTCAAAAATGTCCCAAACAGACCCGGAAGTGAAAACCCGGACCCCTGAAACCCTAATCCATATCAAAAATCAAGAAAATCATACTTTTGGTCCTCTCGCGGGCCGCATAAAGGATAAGCTGAACTTCACGCGGGCCGCGTCAAAGTAAGATTTGACCGGATAAGCATCCAGATCCACGTGTCACACGCGTGGCAAGTCTACTGATGACACCGTAGCCCTAGTCTACGCATAGATGGCCCTCGCGGGCCGCGTAAAGATCAAGGGTGGGCTCACGCGGGCCGTGTGAGACCAAAATTTCACCTATAAATAGATTTGATCAGGAGCAGTTCAATGGTGTCGAAACCATTTCACAAAAACGAAAGTACACTGCACAAAGTCGAAAATAACATTCATAATAGCGGGGTGCTACTATGATACAGGGTATTAACTCGATCGCTGCTACCATTCAATGTCCGATCGATTGAAAACTATCCGATGGATGTTTAAGTGCTGCCCACATTAGGGCCATACTTTGTCATTAGTCGTGAATTCAACGGATGTTTAAGTATAGCACTTTGTCATTCATTATGAGGGTTTTAATCTCGTGAGTTATCGTAAATGCTGTATTAGTTACTGACCTAGTTCGTGTGCATTGTTATTTACATTAGGTTACAAGGCTAATCAGTAGGCTAAACTCTGCCCGTATAAATCTGCAATGTGAGTCATTCTCTTTTATTAAAAGTATTTTACAATACTCCATTTTCAAATGTTATAATTACAGGGATTAAGTCGTGGTTATCTTCAATCACTGGCTAGTGGGGTATTATGCACATTACTAATTTCTCACGGTTAGGCTAATAAATCCTAACAGTGATAATCATCACTACTTAGGAAAAGACCCAATAGTGGTATGACCATCGTCACCAGGTGACACAGCGCCAGATAAAAATAAGATAAAAGCCATTGTAATCGCTCTTATGCTGTAATTTATAACTATGGGTCATTTTATCAATTTGAGTGACTCGCCAGTATTTCCCCGCTGATAAAATATTTTTAAAACATGTTTCAGGCGACCTGCTATAAATCAAGGAAAACGTGCTACGGAGCACTAACCAGCTTGAAGAGGTGGCTCAGTTAAAATAAATAAACATGTTTTTATAAATCAGGGAATTCCCTAGTGAAATTCCTCTATTGTAAATTACGGGGTTTTATCCCGAATTACGAAATAAAATAATCGGGCATTTCAAGTTTTAAAAGATCCTGTTAAATCTTCCGCTGACGCATCAATTAATAAATACCACGGGTTCCTGTCCCGCGGCTCCTGACCGGGTCAAACCGGGGCTGGGGCCGTGACATTTGTTGGCTAAAGGTTTCATTCGACCTAGTTCATCTCCCTGGGGAGCACCGATTCTGTTTGTGAAGAAAAAGGATGGATCATTGCGTTTATGCATTGATTATCGAGAGCTGAACAAGGTTACAATCAAGAACAGATATCCATTGCCCATGATCGACGATCTGTTCGATCAATTGCAAGGGGCAAGTTACTTCTCCAGAATTAATTTAAGGTCAGGTTATCATCAGCTGAAGGTTAGAGATGAAGATGTGCATAAGACTGCATTCAGAACTCGTTATGGTCACTACGAGTTCTTAGCGATGCCTTTTGGGCTCACTAATGCACCAGCAGCGTTCATGGATCTCATGAATCGCGTTTGCAAACCCTACTTGGATAATTTTGTCATCGTCTTCATTGATGACATTCTTATTTATTCAAAGAATCAGGCTGACCATGAGAAGCACCTTCGTTGTATTCTTAAACTTCTTCAGCATGAGAAACTCTACGCCAAGTTTTCAAAATGTGAGTTTTAGCTTCATGAAGTCCAATTTCTTGGACATGTGGTTAGCGAGCATGGTATCCAGGTGGTTCCCGCGAAGATTGCAGCTATCATGAATTGGCAAGAGCCGAAGACGCCCACAGAGATTCGTAGCTTCTTGGGTCTGGCAGGATATTACATGCGTTTTATTGAAAATTTCTCAAGTATTGCAGCACCCTTTACTTCATTGACTCGCAAGAATATCAAGTTTGATTAGGGTCCTAAGCAGCAAGAATCCTTTGACATTCTTAAGAAAAAGTTAAGCAATGCACCTGTGTTGACATTGCCTGATGGAATAGAGGAATTTGTAGTATACTGCGATGCATCACACACTGGTATGGGATGTGTGCTCATGCAGAAAGGCAAGGTTATTGCCTATGCTTCTCGACAATTAAAGGTGCACGAAAAGAATTACACCACCCACGACTTGGAATTAGGTGCTGTTGTGTTTGCACTAAAATTGGAGGCATTATTTATATGGTACCAAGTGTGTGATCTATTCTGATCACAAGAGCCTTCAACATCTGTTTAATCAGAAGGATCTGCACATGAGACAGCGTCGATGGATGGAGACACTGAATGATTATGATTGTGAAATCCGATACCATCCAGGTAAGGCGAATGTGGCCGCCGATGCTTTGAGCAGAAAAGAAAGGGTTAAGCCCATTAGAATCAATGCCAAGAGCATTGAATTGAAAAACAGTTTGAATGAAAGGTTGTTAGCCGCTCAGAAGGAAGCTGTATTAGAAGCCAACTATCCGAACGAAAAGTTAGGAGTAACTGCTGAGCAGTTATCATATGGAAAGGATGGAATCCTAAGATTGAATGGACGAATATGGGTTCCAATCTTTGGAGGACTTCGGGACGTGATCCTTCAAGAAGCCCATAGCTCCAAATATTCTGTTCATCCTGGAAGTGACAAGATGTACCAGGATTTAAAGGCAAATTACTGGTGGATAGGTTTAAAGAAATCTGTAGCCACTTATGTGGCCAAATGTCTGACGTGTGCTCAAGTTAAGGCAGAACACCAGAAGCCGTCAGGTTTGCTGCAACAGCCTGAACTTCCCACCTGGAAGTGGGAAATGGTAACTATGGATTTTATCACTAAGTTACCAAAAACAAAGCGAGGAAATGATACTATTTGGGTTGTAGTGGATAGACTGACTAAGTCTGCCCACTTCTTACCTATTAAGGAAATACACAGCTCAGATAAGTTAGCTCAGCTATACGTGGACGAGATTGTATCTCTTCACGGAGTGCCAGTGTCTATCATCTCTGATAGGGATACGAGATATACATCGCATTTTTGGAAAAGTTTTCAGCAATCCCTAGGCACGCGATTAAATTTCAGCACTGCGTATCATCCTCAGACGGATGGTCAAAGCGAGCGTACAATACAAACACTCGAAGATATGCTACAAGCTTGTGTTATTGACTTAGGAGGAAGTTGGGATGATTATCTTCCATTGATAGAGTTTTCATACAATAATAGCTATCATTCGAGTATTCAAGCTGCACCATTTGAAGCGTTGTATGGAAGAAAGTGCAGGACGCCCGTTTGTTGGGCAGAAGTTGGAGATGTGCAACTAACAGGACCTGATATAGTCCTGGAGATGACATATACGATTGTTCAGATACGAGATCATCTCAAAGCTGCTAGGGATAGGCAAAAAAGCTACGCAGATAAAAGGCGTAAACCTCTGAAATTCGAGGTAGGTGACAAAGTGTTACTGAAGGTATCACCCTGGAAAGGGGTAATGTGTTTTGGCAAGAAATGCAAGTTAAGCCCAAGATACATAGGACCATTCGAGATCATCGAATGTGTCGGAACTGTGGCTTACAAGTTAAACCTGCCTGAAGAGCTCAGTGGAATTCATAATGTGTTCCACATCTGCAATCTGAAGAAATGTCCAGCTGATGAATCGCTAGTCATGTCATATAAAGATGTGCATATTGATGAGAATTTAAAGTTTGTTAAAAAACCTTTGTCAATCGAGGATCGACAGGTTAAGAAACTTCGAAGGAAGCACATGCCAATTGTGAAGGTTAAATGGGATGCCCGTAGAGGTCCCGAATACACGTGGGAGGTTGAATCCACAATGAAGCAGAAATACCCTCAATTATTTCAGTAAATCTCGAGGTCGAGATTTCTTTTAAGGGGGTGAGGATATAACACCTCGTAAAATCACATCCATCACATTGGTGACACGTGTCATAAACCGTAATTGTGATTTAAAATATGTTGACGAACTAAAACTGTCAAACAATGCAGAGATATAAATAGAAGGACCAAAAGCGTCAACATGCCAAACTTGTGCCTCTGAATGACTCTGTAAAATGTCCGTATTCATTACTGAATAAATTATCAGACACTAAAAGTCGTTTGCGCTTAAAAATTAAAAGTTACAAAACACAGGGGTTAAAAGTGTCAACATGTTAATTTTACCTCTGAGAGGCCTTTTTACGTTCCCAAAAGTTTTGTAATACATTATTACACCCTCATGAACATCTGAGATAAGTTCCATAAAGATCCAATTCAAAATTTTCAAGTATATTGAAGTTTCCAAGAATAGGGGTTAAAAGTGTAAATATCACAATTCTAGTATCAGAAGACTTTTTCAAAATGTCCAAGACTTACAAATGCATGACTACACTCCCAAGGACACCCCTGGCCTGTTTACACTGACCATGCATGTTGGAAATGTCATATTATCGAGTATCATGAGTGCAGGGACTGAACATGAAGCAAAACAAAACAACTTGAAAACCTTCCCCCTCGCGTGGCGCGCCAGGTTTAACCTGGTTTGGCGCGTAGCGCGACAGCGCCTGTTTCCAGCCTGAACTGGCAGATGCCCAGCTTTTCAACCTAAAATCTATTCTGGATTTTCTGCAACCTGTAAACGAAAACAGCAGCATTTAACTGATTTGGAAAACCACTATACACATGTTAGCATCATAAAACATCTGGGGAACACTTGTCTTGATCCTATAACTTTTGAAATCCTATATAAAGGCCTCTTTGCTTCACTTGTTCCTTCACACTTCAAAGAATTTCACAAACACACTCTCAAAGCAAGTTCTCTGGAGTAACCTGATCTCTAAGGAGGCTCTATTAGTTCAAATTTTCGTGCTAAGGACTCTTGTAAGTGCTCTTAGCTTCTGTAATTAAGATTTCATTAGATTAATGACCGAAAGTCAAAGTTATCATAATTAAGCTTTGACTTTGTGATTAATCACAAACGGTCCAGCCATTATTCGAATTGAGAGTGGCTCTGAGTTGGTAATTATGTAGGTAATAAAGCCTTAAAAGGGCACTTACTGATTTCCACTCTAACTTGGTCAATTGTCGGGTCAAACTTAATATTAAAAAGTCAACAGAAAGCTATTTTTGCAAATAAACACATAACTAATAATGTAGAGGTTATGAAACATTTTTTAACACTAAAATAACTTGGTAAATAATGTAAGAACATGTCTAAGCATGTTCAACCCGACAATTCCGAGTTTAGGCTCGGTTCGGAGCCGAAAGTCGCAAAAGAAGACTTTTGCTTTGACTTTCAGTTCTGACCCGATTTAGCTTGTTTTAGAAATGCCTTAGGGTTCCATTAGGACCATATTACATGTTAGTATAACCCTCTGAGTTTATACAATGTGGTTCCTTTGTAATCCTAGTTCATTGCATGTTTCCGTTAAGTGCCAAAAATTGACTATTATGCCCTTTTGACTTTAAAACGAGATTTTTGAAAATGTAAGAGGACAAAAACCTTTATTACTGATTTATAAACTTGTCCTACAAATTTGACATCAGTTTGAGGTCTGAATTAGGAGATATGCTCAATATCGTAATTTGAAAGCTTTTTATTAATTAAACGGCATAATTAGCATAAAGCCTATTTAAACCCAAATTTCGACACCAAACCTTTTACCCACTGATGTAATATAATATTTTGGGATTTTTGAAGATTTTTAATTATTTTTAAACTTATCATATCATAGGGTTCTTGCTTTGATTCCGTAATTGACGGTTATACCCTTTTTGCTAATAAAATGAGTTTTATATATCATTTTGATACCAAACCTTTTGCTACTGATTTTATATGATAAATAAAATATTTTAAGCCTTCTAGACTGATAAAAATCTCAGCTTTTCTTATATAACCTGAAAATCGCTTAAAACCGACTTTTTACGCATTTTAAACGCATAGTATGGGTTAAAATTATTTTTGATGTATAAGACTTAATACCTACTGATGTTTTAAGTAAATTTTTATAATTTAACAGTAAGTAAAAGTTTTGAACTCAGATTTCCAAATTTGACCTTTAAAGCTTATGTGAACTGACCAAAATGCCCCTACGGCACATAGTTTGGTTATAAATGATAAATTTCACATATATGCAATACCCTACTGTTATGACTTACAAAAATAAATTATTTTTACTGATCAATTTAGACCAGAACCTCAGATTGTTATTTAAACTCTTTTATAAGCTTTAAAATGACCAAAATGCCCCTTTGGGGGCATAAATTGATTTTAAATTCGTTTTGGGAATAATGGAAGGTATCTACTGATATCACAACATATTTAAGGCATATTAACTTGTGAAACATGTACATGACTCTTTTGGTTACCCGTTATGCATTTTCGCGTTCGGTACGGTTTATGTAACTAGTTTGCATAAATTGATCGAAACGGGTCAAACCTTGTCATTTTTACCTCAAAATCCAGAATGTGTTTAGTTTACCCACATTATACAAGTCTTCATACTTGTCGGGTCTAAATCACATTCTAATCCGGTCTTCACTTAATCTTGCGTTTTGAACCGTTTATCTTTCTTTAAAACTAACCGGTCTAAGTTTAAACTTAAGTAAGACCCGTTAGGAATCTAATAGGTATTAAAAACCTCCATTCCAGATTTAGGAGCCCGGTAAAAGATATTTGCCCTTGCCAATTGTATACGGCTGGGATAAATTTGTATAATTTGCTCAGGTAAATACTGTTAACTTATTTTCCTTTATACGGGCTTGGGGTACGGTATATAAAATACCGATTGGTCGGGTATCGAATTTTTAATCATATGAAGGTTAAATAATTGAGATAACCCGTTTCATCTGTTTTGTTTGTTTTAAACCTTTGGGGGGTTAATGACCATGTCCTGGGTATCCTCGGCTCATTCATTGAAATGGCCACGACTTAAGCACGGGGTGTAGGCATACACCTACCGCTGCGTATGTAAAAATAATGTACCAGCCTGTTCGAGAATAACTCGCCGTGTGATATATTATGTGGTGTGTCTATTAATCTTTAACCCGGTATTCAGCCTGGGCTACTGAACGTATAACAAACATGTAATTCTTTTACAAGATTATTTTTAAATAATTATCCCAAGTTATAAAAGATTTATTGTGCCTTGAGCATTCAAATCAATTTTCTTAAACATTTTCAAAAGTGTCGGTTAATTGTATTTACCAGTGTAAACTGACGTATTTTCCAAAAGGTTAAGTGCAGGTACTAGGCGGAATAGGTTGGTTTCTCCCAAGTGACCTAAATAAAGAATTATGCAAGCTTTATCACTTGAAAATCTGTTGAACAATATCTTTCTTTGTTTTGATCCGCCTGTGGATCCTTTATATTCCGTTTGTAATATTATGATACTTTCAATTCGGTTTGTAATATTTTACTTTTAGACTTCCGTTGTGCATTGAACTATGAATATTGACTATGATGATATCAACTACGTCACGATACTCCCCACCGGGCCCACCGAAAATATGTGGAAATATCGGGGTTTGACAAGCTTGGTCACGGATCCCCCCCTGGGGCCCTCCGTGACGAGGCTAACAGTTTCCTTTTTTGTAGCAAGCAAGAGCTGGAATATTACGACGTCAACGAAGACCCTTTGAACGTCATTCAGGGATTTGGGGATTCGACAGGTATCATGGCATCCCATGAACTCCCATTATTCTAGCCACACAACTTACTGGAAATAAGAAAATAGAAAACTTATTATGAAAGGCAGAATGATGGAGTAAGTAGCAAACATATGACCCCACCAGTTTGTTTTATTTCGTTTTGATTTCCATAAATAGACGAAGCATTCGTTGTGATTTAATTACTTGAGTGGTGTAATACAGAGAAGAATAGAGAAAGTTTTAATCTCGATCCTTTTGTTTTATAACACGTTATCAGCACGAGGGTTCTCTACCAAACATATCAACAAAGGCAAAGGAGCTATACCATACTCAATGTAAGAATTTCATACATTTAAATACATACATATGTGTACATATATATATATATATAGGTTGAAAGCCTAAGGGTGCACCAGTGGATTGTAAAACCACACATCTTTAGGATGATCTTTTAGATCCCGTTTCTCCTTTATATATATATGTATATTTATAATATAGTTCTTTGATAAATAAAAATGAGTACAGGATACCTATTGCTATGGAGATATAATAATAATGGGACTACTAACCATCTAACATTTATTTATGCAAGCTAACATTTATTTATGCAACTAACATTTTAATTATGTGTATTGTTATATTTTGTCTCATTTTAATAAGTATGTAATCCTAATATTTACATATTTGTATTTAGTAACAAAATGGCAAATATCGCGAAACTGGAATTTCTAGCATTGAATATCTCTGGAGAAAATTATATGACTTGGACAGCAAATGTCAAAAGACACCTAAAAGCAATGGGTGTAATAGAAGTCATAAATGAAGAGAATAATTGTTCGAATCAGGAAAAGGCCAAAGCTGATGTGTTTATTCATAAACACATTGATAATTTGCTACAACATGAATATTTCAATTCTAATGATCCATATGAATTATGGACGGATTTAAAGAACAGATTTGATAATCAAAAGGAAGTTTTACTTCCCACAGCTAAAAATGAATGGAACAGTCTGAGGTTCCAAGATTTTACAAAAGTAAATGATTACACATCTGCTCTATTTAAAATATGTTCAAAATTAGAGTTTTGTGGGCACCCTGTTACCGAGGAGGAAAAATTGGAGAAAACTTACTCCACATTTCATGCGTCACATATAAGTTTAGCACAACAATATCGATTGTTGAGATTTTACAGATACTCTGATTTGAATGCACATCTCCTCGTAGCAGAACAACATAACATACTTCTGATGAAAAATCATGAAGCCCGTCCCACAGGATCATTAACTATACCTGAGGCGAATGTTGTTAATAATTATCAAAATAAAAGGGAACAAGGCCGTGGGCAAGGCCAAGGACAAGGACAAGGCCGTGGGCAAGGCCAAGGACGAGGCCGTGGCCGCGGTCGTGGGTATTTTGGTAAAGGTCATTATAATGGTCACAATCATACTTTCAAAAATAATAAATATTACCGAGGTCGTGGGCGCGGTCGTGGCTGTGGCCGAAATCAAAGAACTACAAATAATCATGCTCCACAAGATAATACTTCCAATTTTCATAATCAAAGGAATGAAGCCGGTGTGTCCGGAAAAATTGATAATTCTTGTTATAGATGTGGAAGTATAGATCACTGGGCAAAAACTTGTAGAACAGCTCCACATCTATGTGAGCTTTACAAAGCCTCGCTTAAAGAAAAAGAGAAGGAAGTAAACTATTTGGATAAATTCAATGTTCAGCTAAATGCCACGGATTTTAATGAAGACATTTAAACAAAATGTTGCTTGATTTCAATGATTTTATGTAACAATTAAATGTGTATTTTTATTATGTCTTTCCTTCATATAAAGTTTTTTATATAAAGTTATTATCAATAATTATAATATATTAATCATACTCTTATCATTTTTTTTTGTAATTGTAAGATTAAAATGCATATCATTGAAGCTCAAGATCGAATGAATGAAGCAAATATTTGTATAGCTGATAGTGGAGCCACACACACTATATTTAAATCTAAAAAATATTTTTATGAATTGAAACCAACAAGAGGAACTGTCAATACAATATCAGGTCCTAAGAACTTGATAGAAGGAGTGGGAAAAGCTAATATAGCACTACCAAATGGAACAACACTTGAAATAGAAAATGCTTTATTTTCCCCCAAATCAACAAGAAATTTGCTAAGTTTCAAAAACATATATCATAATGGATATGATACTCAGTCAAAGACTGTTGATAATGAAAAATATTTGTATATCATGAGCAAAGATCAAATATTGGAAAAACTGCCAATGTTTCAATCTGGTTTGCATTATACATATATTGATGTGCCTCAAGTACATATGGCAGTAAAAGAAAATTCTTGTGATCCTGAAACATTTAACTTATGGCATGACAGATTAGGCCATCCAGGATTAACAATGATGAAAAGAGTGATTGAAAATACTCATGGACATCCATTGAAGTATAAAAGGATCCCAAACTCTGATAAAATTCTTTTATGTGTGTCTTGTTCTCTGGGAAAATTAATTACAAGACCTTCGTTTATAAAAGTTGAAAAGGAAATTCTAATGTTCCTTGAAAGAATTCAAGGAGATATATGTGGACCAATCCATCCACCATGTGGACCATTTAGATACTTCATGGTTCTAATAGATGCATCAAGTAGATGGTCTCATGTGTCTTTGTTATCAACTCATAATATGGCTTTTGCAAAATTTCTTGCACAAATTATTAAATTGCGAATACATTTCCCAGATCATAGTATTAAAAGGGTGAGACTCGACAATGCTGGTGAATTTACATCACATGCTTTTAATGATTATTGCATGTCTGGAGGAATTATTGTTGAACACCCTGTTGCTCATGTGCACACACAAAATAGTTTAGCTGAATCATTAATTAAACGTCTACAACTAATAGCTCGACCATTAATAATGAGGACAAAACTTCCTGTATCCATTTGGGGTCATGCAATATTACATGCTGAATCATTAATTCGCATAAGACCAAGTGCAAATCATGAATTCTCTCCCCAACAAATTGCATCTGGCCAACAACCAAATATTTCCCATATTAGAATTTTTGGATGTGCAGTTTATGTCCCAATTGCACCACCACAACGCACAAAAATGGGACCTCAAAGAAGGTTGGGAATATATGTTGGATATGATTCACCTTCTTTAATAAGATATCTTGAACCTTTAACAGGTGATGTCTTTACAGCACGGTTGGCTGATTGTAAATTTAATGAAACAACTTTCCCTGTATTAGGGGGGGGGGGAGAATAAAGATAAAAATAAGGAAAAGGATGTCACATGGTGTGAACCTTCATTGTTATATCTGGATCCAAGAACTAAACAATGTGAGACAGAGGTTCAAAAGATAATACATTTGCAAGAAATTGCAAATCAATTGCCTGATGCATTTACTGATATAAATAGGGTTACTAAATCTCATATACCAGCTGCTAATGCTCCAGCTCGAGTTGAGATCCCTAATAAGGCAATAGATAATAATGAGACTCATGAATCTCAGAAACGTTTAAAACGTGGAAGGCCAATTGGTTCGAAGGATAAAAATCCTCGAAAAAGAAAAGCGCTTATAAATGAAATTGACCATAAAGATAAAAATCTTGATCAAGCGGTAAATACCGAAACCTCTCATGAGGAAGATGTTGATGATACTAACAAAGAGATATCAATCAACTATGGTCATACACATATAATATGGAACCGAGATGAAATGGAAAATATGGATGAAATATTTTCATATTCAGTTGCCAGTGAGATTATGAGTGGAGATGATACTCCTGAACCAAAGTCTGTAAATGATTGTAAAAATAGACATGACTGGGGAAAGTGGAAAGATGCTATGCAAGCTGAATTAAATTCATTAAACATACGAAAGGTTTTTGGGCCTATTGTTATCACTCCTAAGGCAATAAAGCCTGTAGGGTATAAATGGGTTTTCATACGGAAACGAAATGAGAAAAATGAGATTACAAGGTATAAAGCGAGACTTGTTGCTCAAGGTTTTTCGCAAAGGCCAGGGATTGACTATGAAGAAACATACTCTCCCGTGATGGACGCGATAACCTTTAGATACTTAATCAGCTTAGCAATATCTAAAAAGTTAGAAATGCATCTTATGGATGTTGTTACAGCTTATTTATATGGATCACTTGATAGTGACATATATATGAAAATTCCTGAAGGATTTAAACTCCCTGAAGCGTTAAGTTCAAAACCCAAAGAAATGTATTCGATCAAATTACAAAGGTCTTTATATGGGTTGAAACAATCTGGGAGGATGTGGTACAATTGTTTGAGCAATTACTTGATAAGTAAAGGTTATACAAGTAATCTTATCTGTCCATGTGTCTTTATTAAGAAGACAACTTCAGGATATGTGATCATAGCTGTATATGTTGATGATCTAAATATAATTGGGACTCAAAAGGAAATTCATGAAGCAATTATTCTTTTAAAGAAAGAATTTGAAGTGAAAGACCTTGGAAAAACCAAATATTGTCTTGGTTTACAAATTGAACATATGAACAATGGAATACTTGTTCATCAGATGAATTATACTGAAAAGCTATTGAAACGTTTCAATATGGACAAGGCAAATCCTTTGAGCACCCCAATGGTCGTTAGATCACTTAATGTTGAAAATGATCAGTTTCGTCCTTGTAAGGACAACGAAGAAGTTCTTGGTCCAGAGACACCATACCTTAGTGCAATTGGAGCACTTATGTATCTTACTAATTGTACGAGACCTGACATTTCTTTTGCAGTTAATTTGTTAGCAAGATTTAGTTCAGCTCCCACTAAAAGACACTGGAATGGGATTAAACATATTTTTTGATATCTTCAAGGTACTGTTGATTTAGGCTTGTTTTATCCTAACGATTCAAAAGAAGGGTTAGTTGGTTATGCAGATGCAGGTTATTTATCTGATCCCCATAAAGCAAAATCTCAAACTGGATACATATTCAAGACTGGAGGAACTGCAATTTCATGGCGTTCTCAGAAACAAACACTTGTTGCAACATCCTCAAATCATGCTGAAGTAATTGCACTACATGAAGCTTCAAGAGAATGTGTATGGCTAAGATCTTTGGCACAACACATACTAACATCTTGTGGACTAGAGAAAGATGTAAATCCAACTCCAATCTATAAAGACAATGCAGCTTGTGTCTCACAAATGAAGGAAGGATATATCAAAAGTGATAGAACAAAGCATATACCACCAAGATTCTTTGAATATACTCGTGACCTTATTAAAGATAATCAAGTCGAGATGAGATATGTCTAATCCAGCAACAATTCAGCCGATCTTTTCACAAAAGCACTACCTACATCAACTTTCAGGAAACACGTTCATGATATTGGAATGCGACATGTACGGAAAATGTGATAATCCACACATGACAATTTGAGGGGGAGCATTATACACGTTGCACTCTTTTTCCCTTAGCTATGGTTTTATCCCAACGGGTTTTCCTTAGCAGGGTTTTTAATGAGGCAACATATTTGATCCACTGTGTATAATGCAAGCTGCACTCTTTTTCCCTTAGCTTTGGTTTTGTCCCACTGGGTTTTCCTAGCAAGGTTTTTTTTAACGAGGCAGCATGTCAAAGCCAAACACCAAAGTTGTAGAACAACATACCACAAGGAGCTAATGATTTATTCATCAAATAAATAAATGGGCATATGTTTGAGGGGGAGTATTATGAAAGGCAGAATGATGGAGTAAGTAGCAAACATATGACGCCACCAGTTTGTTTTATTTCTTTTTGATTTCCATAAATAGACGAAGCATTCGTTGTGATTTAATTACTTGAGTGGTGTAATACAGAGAGGAATAGAGAAAGTTTTAATCTCGATCCTTTTGTTTTATAACAAAACTAACTTAATAAAATAAAATGCTTAATAATGATAAAAAGCAAGAACTAAATTGCCAACTCTCATGTATGCATGATATCATTGTTGACCAATAAAAAAATCATTAAAGTTAAGAAAAATAATAAAGGAAATAATTATTATTATAATATTAGAATAGCAAAAGTATTAAAAAAGTTATATATTATTATTATAATAATAAAAACACTATTTATTGGGTTTGTTTATTAATATATAGATAATAAAATAAAATGCTTAATAATGATAAAATGCAAGAACTAAATTGCCAACTCTCACGTATGCATGATATCCTTGTTGACCAATTGGCTAGTTGTTGACCCACTACCGGCACACGTCATGTTGTTAGTGGTGGACCAAAATACCCTTCGCTCTTATTTTTTTTCTATTTTATCGTGTGTAAGGTCATAATACATTCTTAGGCTTTCACATGATCAAACTTTCTATTTGATCTCTAACCTATAAAACTAAAAATTAAAGGGTTAAAGTGAAAATAGTCCTTTCATTTTATTGGACTTTAGTAGAACGAATAGATGGAAACTATTGATAAAAATCAAAAAGTGACGTCTACTCGTCTATGGAGTAAATCCGTAAAATTTTGAATATATGTAAACAATATGGTGATACATTTAGTTTACTCGTATATTTAAAACGTAAAGAGTCAATTATGAATCAAACAATGAAGTCTACTCGTATATGGAATAAATCCGTAAAAAATTTGAATATATGTAAACGAAAAGGGGATAGTTTAGTTTACTCAAATATTTAAAATGTAAAGAGCCAATTATGACCCGTTTAAGAAATCCTTAAACCACTTGAACACTCCAACAACACCTTTTGTCTTTCTTGTTTTTTTTTTATTTGTTGGCCATGTCATTTTCCTTTGAAAATCACATGTAATTGGCATATCAATTCTTCTGATGCTTATACAAATTTGCATAATTTTGTTTCGAAGGTTTGACAAGGGTTTTTAGTTTTGAAATATGTATATGGGCCGTATAATGTTATACGGCCCGTATAGAAAAGTTAATTTTTTGTTGCAATTGGGAAACCATTTAATAAATTTTGTAAATTTTAAAATAGTGTTGTATATATCGGATTATGTTACGAGTTTGTAGTTAAACGTATTTATTATGTTTAATAAGTTTCCACTTTGTAAAACGATAAATATGTATAGAAAAGTTAATTTTTTGTTGCAATCGGGAAACCGTTTAATAAGTTTTGTAAATTTTAAAATAGTGTTGCGTATATCGGATTATGTTACGAGTTTCTAGTTAAACGTATTTATTATTTTTAATAAGTTTCCACTTTGTAAAACGATAAATATGTATAGAAAAGTTAATTTTTTGTTGCAATCGGGAAACCGTTTAATAAGTTTTGTAAATTTTAAAATAGTGTTGTATATATCGGATTATGTTACGAGTTCGTAGTTAAACGTATTTATAATGTTTAATAAGTTTCCACTTTGTAAAACGATAAATATGTGATATGTTTATGATAAACTACGACAACAATTATTAAACAAACAACTTAACATCTAAACATAAGATTAATATTTAGAATGTTTTACATCTAAAACAAACAAAAAGATAAATTTTTACAATGTTTCAAACGTAAAATAACAAAAAATACGATAAGCAGCTACGGCGGTGGCGGTGGTGGTGGTGTAGCGCCAGCTCGTGGGGGTAGGGGCGCGCCAGAATGCATAGCCACAATCGCCTCGACCATCCACTGTACATCCCCTCTGACTGCAGCTACATCCGACTCGACCTGAACGAGTCTCTCCTCCACCTGGACGAGTCTCTCCTCCACCCCAGGTGGAGGCATCACACGCTGTCTCACGATCCGTCGAACCTACGGGCGATCACCCTGTAAATCCTCCGCAGCTACCTGTGATCGATCGACAGTCTGATCGACCCCCTCATGTACCCGGCTTCCCTCTCCGTCGCCTCCCTCTCCATCGCCTCCCTCCCCCTCGCTTCCCTCTCCCTGGGGTCCCTCACCCACACCATACGCCCAAACTAGCCGCCCTCCCTCGACCTCACGAGCCAAACCCATCGATTGGGCTGTGTCTCTCCCAACCCTGTCAAGCTGGAGTATCAGGGTCATACCACTTGCCACCTGCGGGGACAAGAGGCGAAAGAAATGCTTCGCCAGACGGGTGACGAAGGCCCCACAACTGATGTGGGTAGAGGTACACTTAAAAGCGTACTCGGCGAGATATGCGGTCAACCTGTACACCAAGTTGCCCCCCCCCCCCCCCCGTCGGTAAATAAGTCGTGCAAGTAGAATAGGTCATTTTGTGTGACCCCTTATAACAACCCTCCTGAATATTTTCGACACCCTAAATATAATTAAAATATCCCAATATGTTCTAAAATATACCCCGTATGTGAAAACTGAGCCCAAATACCCTTATATAATTAAAAATAAAATCAAGTTTTATGTGTCGCTCGCGGGCCGCGTAGACCTTTAGGGTCTCTTACGCGGGGCGAGACAGCCCAAAGTCAGGGCCGCACCCGGTGCTACCACGTGTCATCATCGTGTCGAAGCTATATCCGGCGAATCAGCAACCCTAGCAGCTACACCCCTACGTCGCGGGCCGCGTAGCCCTTGGCTACGTCTTACGCGGGCCACGAGGGAAGGCGAAAGGTCGCCTATAAATGGAGGCTCTCAGCCTTCAGTTCCAATCGTTCAAAATCTCTTTCTCTCTCTAATTTTCTGCATAGTAGGCATAATCTCCGGGCATAATACCCCCCTAATTAACGAAGTTCTGCTCCGTTGTAAGTATCATAACCCCGGTTACGTATTAGATACGCTGCCCGATTAATCCAGGGTTCCGTAACGGCGGTCAAGGTTCTGCCCGACGTAGACGTTGGAATGCCGTCTCAGGAAGGGTATTACTAATGTAAATATTAAGGGTTATTATACTAACACGTGTGCATTTGTGTAAATTATAGATAATCACCAGGAAACCCTTACAGAAAACCTAAGACAACAATGTGAGTAATCTCCTTTTTTGCAAACTGTTTTACAAAACCTTAAATATTTTACAATGTGATTAAGCAGTGATTGAGTCTTTGTAGTCCTCAATTACTGCCGGTATGTTGTGGTTTTGTATACAAAATGTGAGACACGTTACCATTGGACAAAGAGTTAGCCAATATGTAATATGACCCGCCAGTCAGGATTGACAGTACTGAATGAGTAATTGTGTAGATATAAACATTGTAATCGCTCTCAATACTGCCAATTAATAAAACTCTTCTTGATTAAACTGGGATTCACTCACCAGTATTTCCCACTGACAAAATGTTTTTAAACGTGTTTCAGGTAACAAAATGTGAAAGCCAAATAGAAGCCAGCTGGACAGCACTGAAGGCTTGGAAAAGTGGCTATAAAAGTTACCTAAATAAAGAAGATGTTTTATTTCAATAAAATGGGGTTTACCCCTATAAATCAGTTTGTAATGAAAACTTGGGTTTTATCCCAACATATTTATTTATATAAAATATGGTGTCTTACTCTGATAAAATATTTCCTAACTACGGTCCTGATGTAAATTCCGCTGCCAAATTGATAAACACCGATACCACCAATACCGAATCTCGCGGCCGCCCGTTCCCGAGACAGATAGGGGGCGGGGTTGCGACAGAAGGTGGTATCATAGCTAAGCTACTGATTCATCCACAGAAGTGTTCTGCTGACACCAAAATGTATCTAAAGTGTTAGGAAATAAATTACGGAACTACGTGCATATTTGTATTTTATTGTTGTGTGTTATTTGACTATTTGTTAGTTTACAGTATGAGCGACCAAGGACCTTCCGACGAGTATCGTCAGTTGTCCAGCTCACCTAGAAGCGAAGGCACCTCTTCACAGCCTGCCCTCTCAGGGTATTCAGCTGATAATGAAGACGGGATATTCGTGTTTAAGGCTTAGTCTGAAGAGCCATTCCCTCCTAAAAAGAGAGGATGGTTTAGTAGGGGAACGCATGAACGTAGGAAACGAATGAGAAAGTTACAACAGCAGCGAGCCCTAACAGCCGCTAAAAGAGAGACAGATGCCCACGCCCAGGATATGCTTAATAGGGGTTTAGCCAATTTCCATATCCTAGCAACCACAGCAGCCGACCCTAACCTGGAAAAACTGATAGCACCCCAACCACTACCACTGTTCCCTAGCCAGCCAATGGAAATAGAAAACAACCCAGAAAATCAAGTCGAAATGCATGATTTCAACCCAGAAGAGATACCTAGGGTACCAGGACCCAATCCCTTAGACCCAGACTACGACCCGTGGTTAGATGATAATAGGGACTATGTGCAACGTTACCCAATACAAGAAGACATGCCCATACCGAATCTTGGAGCTTACCCTGGTTTGGACCCTCTAGATCCCTACTACGATAGTGATCAATACATTAGGGAAATTTTAGAGAATCCTTACCCATACTAGGAACCCATGCCCCAGTTCCCAAACCCAGTCCCATCACCTGCACCCCCAATGAGTGCAGAAAATGTGCAAGAGCTCCGAACTTTCGGAGAAGAGATTTTAGAAAGTAGTGAGAGAATGTGACAGGTTGGAGAGCGACTCGTCTGAAAGTACGACGAGCGCAATATGGAGTTCTGGATGAACCCATATAAGTGAAAGTGATGGTGGAGGAAGTAATAATAAATAATAATAATAATAATAAATAATAATAATAATAATAATAATAATAATAATATAATAATAAAAATATAATATGTGTGTATGTTTGAAAAAAAAAACTACGGATGCCTACTACAAATAGTGTACTTTCAATTTCACTCGTATTGTAATTCTAAATTTCGGTATTGGTTTGTATTAGATGCATATTATATATAAGAAAGAGTAAGTCGCAATGCTCGACGTTTTTGATCAACATGCGTGTTGTGTGATTGATTGCATTAAATATTATCTGGTGATATTAATACGTGATAAATGTTTATAATTCAGATGGACAACGAAGTAAACCAGGAAAATCAGAATGATAATAACCAGAACGACAATAACCCGAACAATGAGAATCCAAACAACAATAACAATGGAAACCAAGTGGATAATAGTGTCATCCAACACATAGTGGCACAAAGAATTATAGATGCAATGCCATTTATCATTCAAACGGTTAAGGAAGCTGATAATAAAAGTAAACATAGCAGTAAGCGACCAACTGAACCTGAACACAGCGTAAACAATGGACCCGTACTTTAAGTGCCCATTCCCAAAAGGAGAAGAACCATACCTTATAGTTGTTCTTATAAGGAATTCTGGTCTTGTAAACCAATAGAATTCTCGGGCAATGAAGGACCCATTGCAGCTCTACGTTGGGTAGAAAAGACTGAGGCAGTCTTAAAAATAAGCAAGTGTGCGGAAGAGGATAAGATAATGTTTGCTTCCAATCTGTTTAAGAACTCATCATTAGAATGGTGGAACACTATCATCCAGTCTAGGGGAAGTGATAGGGTTTACAATATGGAATGGGAAGAATTTAAGAATATGGTAGAAAAAAAATTCTGCCCTCCCAATGAAAAAGAACAAATAGCAAATAAATTCCTAAACCTTAGAATGACTGGAGTGGATAGTAAGAGGTACACTACATTATTCTTTGAATATGCTAGAATAGTGCCAACCCTTACATCACCTGAACCTGTATTGATCTCCCGTTACATCTGGGGATTAATTGGGGAGATTAGGCATGTAGTCAAGGCGGCTAGACCTCAAACCATAGAAGAAGCTGTAGAACTAGCAAATACCTTGACAGATGAGTTAGTGCGTACACGAGAAGAGGACCAAAGGAGGAACCTAGCTCAAAGGCTTACCCAAGAATTTCGTTCTGGAAATTCCAACCGTGGGAAAAATGTAGGTTCTACCTCTGCACCTTATTGCAAGTATTGGACTTTCATTTTATTGGACTTTAGTAGAATGAATAGATGGAAACTATTGATAAAAATCAAAAAGTGACGTCTACTCGTCTATGGAATAAATCCGTAAAATTTTGAATATATGTAAACAATATGGTGATACGTTTAGTTTACTTGTATATTTAAAACGTAAAGAGTCAATTATGACCCGTTTAAATTAATAAAAATCAAACAATGAAGTCTACTCGTATATGGAATAAATCCGTAAAAAAATTGAATATATGTAAACGAAAAGGGGATAGTTTAGTTTACTCAAATGTTTAAAATGTAAAGAGTCAATTATGACCCGTTTAAGAAATCCTTAAACCACTTGAACACTCCAAAACCACCTTTTGTCTTTCTTGTTTTTTATTTTTATTTTTATTTGTTGGCCATGTAATTTTCCTTTGAAAATCACATGTAATTAGCATATCATTTCTTCTGATGCTTAAACAGGGTATCATTCATCGTCATCGTTGCTAGTTCCTCATTGTCATCTTTACAAGTAAGCTTCTTCTCCATGTGATTAGATCAAGAATTATCTATATAAATGTATAATATTCTTATAAGAGACCTATAAGTTTGACCCTATTACCAATTCTGTGCAGAAGGAGTCGAATGCACGCCAACTGTTTTTTTCAAAGTCATTGCTCTGAAGTTTGCAAGGTTCTTTCACTTAAATATTTAATTAGGTCAAGAATTATCTATATAAATGTATAATAACTGTTTTTTTCAAAGTCATTGCTCTGAAGTTTGCAAGGTTCTTTCACTTAAATATTTAATTAGGTCAAGAATTATCTATATAAATGTATAATATTCTTATAAGAGACCTATAAGTTTGACCCTATTACCAATTCTGTGCAGAAGGAGTCGAATGCACGCCAACTGTTTTTTTCAAAGTCATTGCTCTGAAGTTTGCAAGGTTCTTTCACTTAAATATTTAATCATATCTCCTTACAGGCTCAAAGCTATAAATTGTTGGGATTATTTGAATACATGCACAGATTAATTTTGAAAAATATATATATATTCAGTATCATTGGTGGTCAAAGGAAGATCTCACATTCAGTTGGCAGAAAACTTTGTTCTTTCATTTGTAGCAACTGCTGTCAATTTGCTACAAATTTCCGACAAACTTATCATTTTATTTTTTAAAATTATCTATTTTTCTAAAATTGATAAATAACAAATAAAATAACATTTTCTTGTAGGAAATATGTAGCAACGGGTGTAAATTTGGTACAAATTTCCGACAAATTTAATATTTTATATTTTTAAGTTATTTATTTTGTTGTAGTTACAAATAATATAAAATTTTATAATTTTTGTCGGAATTTTGTCAAAAAGGTTATAAATTTTGTGACAAAATTGTTACAAATGGTTATTGTGTGGCAATTTTGTAGGAAATTTGTGGAAACGTTTTGGGTGTTTTTTTGTTTTTCTTTTTTGTCAAAAAATTGTCGGAAAATTGTAAAAAAAAATTGAGTTGGGGGAAATTTGTAGGAAAAAATGTAGTTTTCTAGTAGTGGCCGGTGGACTGAGAAGAAATTGAAGCCAGAGAAACTAATGTAAAGCTTACCTCATAAGCCACATAGAAAGACATAGCAAAGTACAACAAATAATACACATTATACAACTTTCATATGCATAGATAAGCAACAATGCAAAAGGTACAACATGTTATTGCATAACTATGTTGTAAATTAGACTATATATAAATATAAATTATAATTGTAACTAGTTTGGATAAAATTGGTGTTTCAGGATCAAACTGTAGGCATTTGATGTTGTATGGACTAAAGTTGAGCATGCTCATATTCTGTAGGGCTGAATGCGAAATTATAATATATAACGTGGTTGCTTAGCTACAACAACTATTCTGTCTTTTGTGGTGTTTTTTCTTTATTTTTAACCTCTATATTTTTTTTTCTTTTACAAATTTGTCACAAAATATATTTCATTTTTAACCTCAACATATTATCTATAAAAAAAAAAAAAAAAAAATTCTTTCTATGTGGCTTATGAGGTAACGGAGAGAAAAAAAAATATTATCTATAAAAAAAAAAAAAAAAAAATTCCAAACCTCAACATTTATCCATTTTAAACTTTGGTCCCTTTATACTTCTGATCTGTTACAATTTTTCGTTTTACGTTGTGGTCTGAATTTTCCGAATTAATACGCTGCAACATGCGTCTATGGTTCAACGTTTTTACGTCTATTTTTTCTCGTTTAACGGTTCTAAGTCGACTTTGTTATTCTTTTCTATATCTTACGTTCAGTCTAATTTTTACGTGTTAACACGCTACAATGGACGTTCGTTTTAATGTTCCCGCCTTAACATGCATGACTTAAATAGTAGTTAGATATAAGAAATGATTAGCAGTGATGCTGCAAGGAACATTTCTAAATAGTAGTTAGATATAAGTCATTAATCTATACAGCAGCCTTTAGTTCAACTGACAGAAAACTTTGTAAAGTACAAGTGGATGATCACGAACTTATTAATTACATTATCAGACGCAACTTTATCGCCAATTAGATAATCTATGTCAGCTAGATACAAGCTTGTATGTATAGTCATCTAAATCATACAGACTTGATACAAACCTGTTCAGGATTAAGGGATAAAGCTAGAAGTGCATTTCAAACAAGATCTGCAACATATATGCCAGATAACATGGAAAATTCGGCGATCGTAGTTGATCATGTTGATATGCTTGATGCCTCTTTCGATTCGGACGAAGGAGTTATTATAAATATTAAAGATGACATGGACGAAGGTGTCTTTACCACTCGACTAATGGCATCAATATCACAATGGAAGCAACAGGTAATTTATATAACTATATGTCTTCCAAGTTATAGTCAAATAACCTAATATGTTTTTATATTCTCCATAGATCATAGAATATTATTTATGCAATTGGAAGTCTGAATGTGTATATATATCTTGCAGGGAAAGAAGGGAGTGTGGCTTAAATTGTCTCTTGAGTTTACAAATCTTATTAAGCCTGCAGTAGAGGTAAATAAATTGTGCTTCATTCTACGGATATAATTTTGACTTTTAGTCCCAATTAAAAAATGTTTTGACTTTGATTTTTTTGTTGACTAATTCAGGAAGGATTTTGGTACCATCACGCTGAACCAACGTACGTTATGCTCGTGTATTGGATTCCTGGAACGAATCATACCCTCCCGCCAAATGCTTCACATCGAGTTGGTGTTGCTTCTTTTGTTTCAAACAGTGAAGTTTTAAAATTTTACTAGGAGAGATAATGCATAATTTTATGAAAGTATACACTCTTTATGTGAAATCGGTATCATTTCATGCTTTAGATTGTTGTGGATCTAGAGGAGGTATGCACAATATTTTATTCGTTAACATATTACTTACATATTTTAAATGAACATTTACTGGTGTGGAAAAATCATAGTAACAAATATAACCAATCAACCAAAAAACCAAACTGGACCAGACCAGACCAGGACTATATTAGATTCACAGTCTGGTTTGGGCCCGAACTGGTTTAGATTGGTGCAAAAAAACTAAAGAACCAATAGGGGACAAGACCCTACTGGTGTTGGTTTATTCAGTTTTGTTCTCCGTTCTAAAGTTTCTTAAAAGCTGGTTTTTGGGTATTGTTCCCCGTTCAAGATATTTTCAGAAATTGGTTCTTGGTTCAGTTGAGTTTGAAACCCTAACTGAAATGGTATTTTTAAACCTTCTCTATTATTCACACTTGAAACCGCATTGATCTAACACAAGATTGTATTTTGTTCATAGTCTGGTTTGGGACCAAACTAGTTTAGACTGGGATGTATTCTGAACCGTTTATCAGTTAAATTAAAATATAATGAAATGGACCAATTTCATAATTTCATTCATCTTATAACCCTGTTTTTTTTATCATTATTCTCTCCAGCTAAATGCTGAATTGATGGGACTCTCTTCATTCAGGTTAGAAGTGTACTAAATATAGTTTATTATAGTTAATTTACAGGCAAACTCACAAATAATTATCTTTACCTGGCAAATTCAGTTTTCTAACATGTATTGAAAAAACAACTCGATTGATCATAGTAATGGAACACAAAAATATTTTGATCAAAGGTAATACCAGTTTGCCTTCGTATTCGCTCTCTTCTTCGGCTTATCAAGTGATATAGGTTGGGCAATTTTCTGATGTTACATTAATTAAATTAAAATTGTTTCTTTGGTTTTGATTATCAAATTCTCAAACCTAGAACTCAATTCAAAGTTATTGTTTTTAAGTAAATCCAAAGGTGAACGTGCATTTTTGACTAAGATGCTTAATTGCTTTCCCCCCCCCCTTATGTAAACTGAATACGATTTTTATTGTATACAAAATAGAGGCAGGGCCTTCACACCACTCTCCATGCAGCTTAATCCTCACAAATCGAGGTTAGTATCTTTTTTAATCATCACCATTAATGTCGAATGGTCACTATTAGTTGGGTTCTTCAGCTTGTGGCCAACCACCAATCCATGTAGGATCCAAACCGAATAACCCAACAAACAAATGGATAGGACGGGTTTTTTTTGGGTAACCCGAATAGTGAAGGTTTCTAGCTTGAATACCCCGAGCATACTTAGTATGTTCGTAAACTTGAATTGCTCTAGAATAGTTATCAGTTAGTATGCTAAGATACTTCGGAACATAGTTGTCGATAGCGAATAGTGACAAGGTACCTATATGCTACGTAGCGATAAATAGCAACCGCTATTTTATAAATAGCGAAAAAGTAGCCAAAAATTCAAGAAATTGTTTTACATTCAAACAACCAAAATAAATAAACATTCAAACCACCTAAATAGCTAAAATACTCAATCACAAATCATCTAACTCTTCATATTCCGGGTCGTCATCATCATCATCATCATCGCGATCCGATGTTGGCACAAAATCTTTATAAGCCCCAACATCATTTTCTTCAACATCGTCACAAATATCTTCATCCACTAAACCTTTTCCTTTTGCCCTTGAGCTCGATGCGGATGTCTAGGCACCCTTTTTACTCCCACATGTTCTTGTCGAATAGGGCGCCTCTTCCGCCCCAGTAGCATCCCTTACATGACCCCATGTCAAATCTTCACCCTCGACCACCGGGGCATCTTCTTCATCCTCCTCCTCTAAGGCTCCCATCAACTACTCATGCGGATCTTGTACATTTGCATCATCTTAAGATAATCGGGTCAATTGTATCACACATATCGTAACTTCTTCTTAGAGCCCGATTATACTTAATGTACACAAGATCATTAAGCTTTTTTTGCTCCAGTCAGTTTCTTTTTTTGGATGTCTTTGTATTCTACACTTCCAACTAAGTTTCCCCCTTTCTTCCCCGATGTACTAGATAGCTTGAACACTCCATATAACAGGCCTTTCGCCTTTTTATTAGCGTCACTAGCTGATGAACCAGCGGACGATACGGACCTCTTTCCCCTTGATTGAGCTTCACTACCAAAAGTAGGAAATTCATCTTCAACATCATCTTCTTCTAAATCTACAACGTCGTCAAAATGTGGTATTTTATTCATCTCTTCATGTGCGTGCGTCTTCTTCTCAAATAAATCTTGGAATAATTTTTTCACATCAGCAGGAACTTTGGGACATCTCGCCACATTTGGGGAATCCCAAGCAAGGTGATGCTTGTGTCTTGTAATCCCGCCACTTAGAACAAACATACAGAAATTACATCTAACTGAGTTTTTCGATCCTTCTACCACAGTCCCATATGCCCACCCCGAATCAGTTTCCTTTTTACTCTTTCTGTTTGTAATCAAAGAAAAAACAGAAGAGCAGACACAAATTGAACATATAAACGAATTGATGAGCAGACAAGATCACGAATCAGAAGATAAGCACAGGAACTTGTAGACATATAAACGAATTGATGAAATTGAATAAGATAAAGGAAGTAAGGAACAAAGAAGAATAAACCTGATGTATTAGATTAGATCAGAGGTTAGAAGATAAGCGAGCAACGGTTGATTGAAGATGAGAGCTGTTTGATTGAAGATTTGATTGAAGATGAGAGCTGCTTGATTGAAGATGAGAGAGCAGAGGTTGTGTATTGAACATGTTGAAAATTGTTTAAGTGTTGAAGTTTAAATGTCTCATGGTTCGGTCGGCATTGTATCGTAGCAGTGATCGAGTTATTACCCCGTTATCGCAGCAGCGTCTCGATACTATAAAGTGTTATTTGAGCAGAATGGAAAGTTCATGCAACGTACAATTTATAGCAGTTTTATGACTCTCTCGCGGCCCGCGACCAATTTAGTTAAGTCCCTCGGGCCCGCAAGGGACACCCTAGCTACGGCTAGGGCTGCCGTGTCACCATCTAGCCTTGACACGTGGTCGACACGTGTCGTTCATCATTATCCGGAGATCATAGGGCTGTCGCGCCCCGCGACCAACTCTCTTAACTCTGTCGCGTCCCGCAAGCGAGTACAAAATTTTGTTTTTCTTGATTTTTTTTATAAAAAGTAGGGTTTTACTGGTTCGGGTTTTCATTTACGGAGTGTTTTAGGTCATTTTGGTGCAAGTGGTTACAATTGGTTTATTAATAACTAGTGTTAAAACCCCGCGTTGTGGGGCGGGGTCGTAAAACCATACTAAGTAGTAAGCAAGCGATTAACATAACCGAAAAATATTCATAAAACATAAGCGTTAATTTATGCCACAATGTAACGTAAAACACAATAAGCCCACATTAACTCTAATTATGGCCCAAGTATAGTGCATTTAACCAAGTCAAACTGAAATTCATTAGATTATGTGAACATTTTTTAACTTTAACGTGGCCCATCTTATAAACAATTGAATCAACTCATAAACTTAACTTTTATTAGGGTTGGGGGTATGATTAATCACTCTAGGATGATTGAGTGAAATCCTACCCAATAATATTATGTCATGTCAACTCCTCATTCCACTCCCCATTTTGCACTCAATCACTAGGTATGGTTAATCACTTTAGGGTGTTTGAGTGATTCTCACTTTTGATTGGTTGTTCTCTCCTCTCTCCTCTCTCTCTCTCTCCTCCATCACTCTTCAATCACTTCGGTGATTACACACCGATTTTGGTAACCTCTCACCCACTCACCGAACGGTCAAAACATGAGGGTATGGTCACCGCTCGGTGACTCCCCCTCCCCGCTTAACTCACCGAAGATTATACCCCCCACCCTTAAATGTTTTGTTACCTTAATGATGTTTGTACTCTTGTTAAATATGTTGATAAAAACTTGAAATTTTAATAAATGAAATTGCTTAAATCTTTTTATTCAACTGATGAGAAGGGCGTCGGTTATAAAAAAATAACTGTGATAAATTATTACTAAACTCAAAACAAATATAATTGCTCTTTTTACCCTCAAATAACAACTAAAGTTTCCGAATAGTTGTCCTTTGAAGTGGAGCACATTAGGCATTAGCAACGATCACCGTACATAAGTATCTACCTCAAATGTTAATATAACTAGAGTTTTTGACCCCCGCGTTGCGGGGCAGAGGTCCTAAAACCGTACTAAGTAAGAAAAACGACGACCAAAACCAAGAAAATCATAAAATATAAGCACAAATTTTTACTGCGACGTGACGTAAAACTTAGACAAATACAAAAGCAAACTTATAATGCGAGATAGCATAAAAATAGACAAACTCGAATTTTTACTAACAAAACTTTTAACCTAAAAATAATAAATAAGGCAAACTTGAAGGGCAAAAAACGAAACACACAAACTTAAAAAACTTAAGAGTTAATTGCCATTTTCGCCCCTGAGGTTTGGGCACATTTGTCATTTTCGTCCAAAATGACAGTTTGGTACCATTTTGCCCCTCACGTTTGGCCATTTTTGTCATTTTCATCCAAATCTCTAACCTAGTTAAAAAGTTCTGTTAAATGAGAATTTTTTTAATTTAATTTTTTATATTTACGCTATAAAATACAATTGTTTAATTTAATTTTTTAAAAAGTTCTCTAACATAATTGTTTATTATATTTTATAGAGTACATATAAAAAATTAAAGAGTTAATTACCGTTTCGAGCCGAACCGTTTCGACGCGAACCGTTTCGACCCGTACTGTTTCGACGCGAACCGTTTCGACGCGAACCGTTTCGACCCGTACCGTTTCGACCCGTACCGTTTCTACGCGAACCGTTTCGACGCGAACCGTTTCGACGCGAACTGTTTAGACCCGTACCGTTTCGAGCCGAACCGTTTCGACGCGAACCGTTTCGACCTGTACCGTTTCGACGCGAACCGTTTCGACCCGTACCGTTTCGCCCCGTACCGTTTCGAGCCGAACCGTTTCGACGCGAACCGTTTCGAGCCGAACCGTTTCGACCCGTACCGTTTCGAACCCGAACCGTTTCGACCCGTACCGTTTCGAGCCGTACCGTTTCGAGCCGTACCGTTTCGACCCGTACCGTTTCGACCCGTACCGTTTCGACCCGAACCGTTTCGACCCGAACCGTTTCGAGCCGAACCGTTTCGACCCGAACCGTTTCGAACCCGAACCGTTTCGAGCTGAACCGTTTCGAACCGAACCGTTTCGACGCGAACCGCCGTTTCGAGCTGAACCGTTTCGACCCGTACCGTATCGAACCCGTATCGAAACGGTACGGTTCAGTTCGCGTCGAAACGGTACGGGTCGAAACGGTTCGGCTCGAAACGGTTCGGGTTCGAAACGGTACGGGTCGAAACGGTTCGGCTCGAAACGGTTCGTGTCGAAACGGTTCGCGTCGAAACGGTACGGGTCGAAACGGTTCGCGTCGAAACGGTACGGGTCGAAACGGTTCGCGTCGAAACGTTTCGCGTCGAAACGGTTCGCGTCGAAATGGTACGGGTCGAAACGGTTCGCGTCGAAACGGTTCAGCTCGAAACGGTACAGGTCGAAACAGTAATTAACTCTTTAATTTTTTATATTTACTCTATAAAATATAATAAACAATTATGTTAGAGAACTTTTTAAAAAATTAAATTAAACAATTGTATTTTATAGCGTAAATATAAAAAATTAAATTAAAAAAATTCTCATTTAACAGAACTTTTTAACTAGGTTAGAGATTTGGATGAAAATGGCAAAAATGGCCAAACGTGAGGGGCAAAATGGTACCAAACTGTCATTTTGGACGAAAATGGCAAATGTGCCCAAACCTCAGGGGCGAAAATGGCAATTAACTCAAAACTTAAACTGTAAACCGCTCTAGCTAAAAAAAAAAAAAAAACTCTTTTTGCTATTTAAAAAGAGGTAGCAGCGCAGCTTGTTGTCAATTTATCATCTATCTTAGGGCCTGTTTGGTTGCATCTTAATAGCCTCTTAATGGCCCATGTCTGACTGAGTCAGATATAAGATTGTTTGTTTTATGCCTCTTAAAACTAACCCAACCTCTTATTGAAATCTGACCGAGTCATACATGATAACAAGTCTGACCAAAAACTTTCCACCAAATACCCTAAAAACCCCACGCCACTTTTTCTCCCCTCTTCTACTCATCATGCGCCTCCTTCCCTAGGGTTTTTTTCTTTGCAAATCTACAACAATCTGTTACAAAGGAAGCATCAAAGGTATGTTCTAATCACTTTAATCGAAATTAATCGCTGATTTTGTTGATGTCGTTGTATGAAATCGTCTTTTTTCTGTTTGTTCTTCGATTTCATCTGAATGTGTTGTATGTATTCCAAACTAGCTTCGAATATCGATAATTTTTTTTGTTGCTGCTGTAAATCGAAACAAATTGGCCTTCAATTTTTTTTTTTTGCTGTTAAAAGCAGATTTGTTGCTGTAATTAGGAACTTGCTGCTGTTGTAAATAGGTATTTCGAAAGTTGCTGTTGTTCAAGACATGAAATCTTTTTTTTTTTGTTTTTTTTTGCTGCTGCAATTCCACCCCCTTGCTGCTGTAAATTGTGTGGAAATACAAACGAGAAAAGAAAATCACTACAAACAAAAGACCCGCTCCTAGTTCATTAAACACAAGAAAAGAAAATCACTACAAACAAAAGACAATAGAACAAAAAAGAAAGGAAAAAAAAACTTTAGTGGACTAAAAACTAACCACCAAAAGTTTGGTGGTCATACTCAAAATTCAACAAATGCGACTGTCTACATACGCAAAATGTTATATTAGATAACTAGTAAAGAACCCCGCGCTTCGCGGCGGGTAACTGTCATTCATTATCATATTCATAATGATAGTTCTTAAAACAACATAAAACTCGCAAAGAAAAGTCACTAAAAGCAAACAAAATGAAGGAAGTCTTAAACCTATTTCGTATTTACTGGTCACTGCTATACCGATAATCACCGATACCAATGCTACTCCTAGGTTTGATCCTTTGTCCCTTGATTTTACCTAACTTGAGTCGTAACCAAATAAACTGCAATACAACATGACACATTTAGCACCTTCGTTAGTTGATTGATTATAAGATCAACAATAACTATAAGTAAGCATGAAGAAATGGTCATTCCATAGAACAACACTTACATAGAACATGCATGTATCATAAGTATGATACCATGAAGTTTCTCATTTTGTAAAGCTGCAAGTCAAATACAACATTCAAAAAATATATGATAACAATAATATTTGTGTAATTTAACTTAAATGAATACTATCAGTATGTACTAAATTATAATTATTCGAAAAAAATACAATTTTAAGAACTCCCCTATCATACATGAAAACTTATATAATTAAACACAAATTGCATAAAAATTCAAGTGTACTAATATAAGATGCAGCTTAAATAACTAAGCTTCTCTCAGTGCCAAGAGTAACAATTGTATTCTTTGGGTAACTAAATGCAAAAATGTATTGTCAACCTTCACACAAATGAAACGGGGCCACTAACCACTCCGAACTGAAGTATCTTGGCAGACCCAACCGTGATGTGAACCCTGTATTGAAAAATCACCTGCTCCCATTTTTATATCCAAATTGACCCATTTGATCATTTGTTAATTCCTGAGTTTTCATGCTAATAAGAGTGATAACTATAGCATCAATCTCATCTACATAAAAGTAAGAGCCTGCACAATAAAGACCTGTATTAGATTTAGGACTTACTGTTGGTAATCAAAATCTTCTTACTTTGTAGCCCATTACAAACATAATTACTATCACCTATAGAACTTTTATTTGGAAATATTTATAATAAAAGTTACAAAGGGGAAGGAAAAACAAACCTTCTTACCTTTGTAGCCCTCGTTTCCATCATGAGTCTCGACTGCAGTCGAGGGTACGTCTCCCTTACCTAAAAAAACCCATTTAGTTAGAAACATGTAAATTTTGTCACAAAACCTAATAAAAACCCAATAGTATATTGTTAGAAAATACATTTCATGTAATCAAATGAAAACAAAGATTTGTAGTCGAACACATTTTGTTAATGTTCATCTTTAAACTATTTAATTGAGTTAATCAGACCTGTAAAGCTATGTAACTCAAATCCCCAAAATGAAAAGCATTCAGTTGGGATTAAGAAGCTGAAATCAACTTCAAACCAACACATGGGTGTTGGTAATCTTCTTAAATCGATCAAACAAAATGCAACAAACCAAATTTCCAGCAACTAAATTCTTAGAAATTTTAATTTTGTGAACGAATACCTAAACAAAGTTGAAGACTAAGAAACCCAAGACCTTAGGTATAGTGACAATCAAATTGAACCAACCAAAACACACAACATAATGATTTGTAGAATCTAACCTCAGTCAACCTCAATTTGGCTAAATCACGAATATGGAAGTCATGTTGCCAATTGGTCGTAAAGGCGCATCCGGTCTTCATCATAGAACTCTTTGGCCGCCACAATTGCCTGAATACCTTCCGATCTCCCCATCGGCTGAATCTCCTTGTTTGTTTTCACATAATCTACCTTCGTCTTCTCCTAATTTGAGACTATTTGTAACCCATTGGGGCCATTAGCGTCACACACACTATCGTAAACGAAGCAATAGGTCCGAACTTACCACACTGTCGGTACCTTGGTGTTTGCCGATCTACACCAAAACGGGACATGCACAACATGTCTGACTCGCCGGAGTTCTGCTGGAACCCTAGGCGCTATGGTCTGCTTCGCTTTGAGTCAATAATCACCATTAACCTCTAGTATCAACGACACTCGTCGTCGCCGGAACAGGGGGCAGAAGAGAGATGGTTACTGGAACAGGCTGGCGTCGTTTCGATTATCTCTCTCTCTCTTTCTTCTTCTCTTTACCGTTACGGATCCCCTCCCTCGCTATGTTGGACAAAAAGAAAAAGTGGCAGTACCGTAAATATGATTCAAAACTTGGTCAAATGGTGTACTATTCCTAAGATCATTCATCTTTTGTTATTATACTAGAATTTTGTCCTGCCGCGCGTTGCGGCGGCGTCGAAACTTAAAGTGACTCGACTTTGAACCGTCAAATCCCGACTCATTTCTAATCCAGACTCGTTTCTGAACAAAACTTGCGCCAAAACATGGACAAAATGTTAAGCTTTACAGTAGTAGAAATATTACAGATCAAGGATAATCGGATAAGCACCCATAAGCAACTTCCAAACAACTTATTGCTGTATTAAAACATGATAAGCAGATAGATAAACATTTCTAATAGGCGATCCCAAACACCCTCTGAACAGGCTTCTTAGCCTTATGGGAAACAGTAACATACTTATAATACTATCAATTGACATCATTGGCTGAAGTTAACATAAGAGGAAAATAAACCCTATCAGCAGCCACTTGTAAAATGACATGATGTCCGATGAGATTAGGTAGCACGCAACTTACGCTAGGCATGTGACAGTTAAAAGGATTAGTGAATTGAAATAAGTGCAAGTTGTATCTATTATTTAAACCCGAGACCCATCCCATTGCAAGTTACAACTTACAAAACTCATGAATGAAGTGCATTTTCTATTGAATTAAACAGCTTACCTGCACCGAGGCCTAGGAAGTTCAAAGGCATACCTAAATCAGATACAATGTTAATGATTAGTTGGTTATGAAAAAACACAACTTATGAAAACATCCAGTAAATCTAAACACTAACTTCTGAAACCCCCCCCCCCCCCCCCCCCCCCCCCCCACACACACACACAATTACAAAAATGTCATTTACAACTTATAAACAGAAATCAATGTGTGTGTGTGTGTGTATATTCCAACAGTTTTGACAAGTAATTTGGTACAAGAATTGTGTGAGAGAGAGACCTCCGAAACCCCATCCAACGTCGAAGCCACAGCCAGCACCAAAACCTGAAAAGTGCAGGATGAATATTAACAAAGAGGCAAAATTATTAAGGAAAAAGATGCAAAAGTTTATTAATATTACCGAATCCAATACCGGTTCCATTGAAATTTGTAAACAACATTTGGATTCACTGCAACAATGGGGGATCCCTACCTCTTCACGTATGTTAACAAACAAAAGAAATATGGAGTTTGATTTTTATCTAAATTTCAAGTTTTCATTTGCCCATGTTAGCACCCTAGGATGTAAAATTTAGGGGTTAAGTATTTCTGTGGTACTATTATCGAAAAATACTGGTATGTACTGATTAAATTTCGACCAATTATCTGGTGTGTTCGGAATCGATATTTTCGGTTTGGTATTTTACCAATTTATACCTTCAAATACCATACCATACCTGTATCGATACCCACATTTGACGAACTTGTGGATAGGTATCTTATTGGTATCGAACTCATCGCTGGGGGAGCTTGCATCGTAGGACTCGCACTCAGTAGAACACTACGCTGAGGTGTGAGCGAGAGCAGTGAAAAGCATGATCATGATTACATTTTTCACTGTCAAATCAGCACTACGTTGGGTCAAATATCCTCAATTGGCGAGGGCGTGGTTTTCACTTACCATGCTATTCTAATTGTCACGTCTTTTTTAGTTTTAAATGCAAGTATAATGTTATGTTTTAGAAATTTGTAATTTAAAAAATACGAAAATAATGTAACTTAAACCTGTTCTGTAAATGCAAGCATTCAGTAACAAAAACGCGAATGTTATAAGTTGTATATAGATGTGCAGCTCTTTGCTCTAACCTTTTTGTTGATATTTTCTACATTCTTTGAATATTAATGTAATCCTTCAACTAATCAGCACACTCGACCACATCTAACAGCAAACCAATCAACAACTGTGAAAACTAAATCACCTATTTTTGGTTAAAGAATCAGCATCACCATCATTATTATATTATCATTGAAGAAATGAAAATTATTATAATCAGAAACCGAAGACAATATGGTACTCAGTTTTGAACTTATTTTGAACTTATTCTCCATAGATCATAGAATATTATTTATGCAATTGGAAGTCTGAATGTGTATATATATCTTGCAGGGAAAGATCGACGTGTGGCTTAAATTGTCTCTTCACTCTACAAATCTTATTGAGCCTGCACGAAAGGTAAATAAATTGTGCTTCATTCTACGGATATAATTTTGACTTTTAGTCCCAATAAAAAAAATGTTTTGACTTTGATTTTTTTGTTGACTCATTCAGGAAGGATTTTGGTTCCATAAAACTGGACCATCGTATGTTATGCTCAAGTATTCGATTCCTCCAACGAATCATACCCTCCCGCCAAATACTTCACATCGAGTTGGTGTTGCATCTTTTGTTTCAAACAATGAAGGGGAGGTAGGCTTTCATCACATTTTAAAATTTTACTAGGAGAAATGCATAATTTTATGAAAGTATACTCTTTATGTGAAATTGGTATCATTTCATGCTTTAGATTGTTGTGGATCAAGAGAACAGTGGAGCATCTAAAGGCACAGACAATTCGAAATTATCAACCGATACTGTTGTAGAGGAGGTATGCACAATATTTTGTTCGTTAACGTATTACTTACATATTTTAAATGAACATTTACCGGTGTGGAAAAATCGTTGTAACAAATATAACCAATCAACCAAAAAACCAAACTGGACCAGACCAGGACTATATTAGATTCACAGTCTGGTTTGGGCCCGAACTAGTTTAGATTGGTGCAACAAAACTGAAGAACCAATAGGGGACAAGACCCTACTGGTGTTGGTTTTATTCAATTTTGTTCTCGGTTCTAAAGTTTCTTAAAAGCTGGTTTGTGGGTATTGTTCTCGGTTCAATATATTTTCAGAAATTGGTTTTTGGTTCAGTTGAGTTTGAAACCCTAACTGAAATGGTATTTTTAAACCTTCTCTATTATTCACACTTGAAACTGCATTGATTTAACACAAGGTTGTATTTTGTTCATAGTCTGGTTTGGGACCAAACTAGTTTAGACTGGGATGTATTCTGAACCGTTTATCATGAAATTGACCAATTTCATAATTTCATTTATCTTATAACTGTTTTTTTATCATTATTCTCTCCAGGCATGTGCTGCATTGATGGGACTCTCACTCTCTTCATTCAGGTTAGAAGTGTACTAAATATAGTTTATTATAATAAGAAAATTATTGAAGTTTCTAATCTTAATAATTTACAGGCAAACTCACAAATAATTATCTTTACCCGGCAAATTCAATTTCTAACATGGATTGAAAAAACAACTCGATTGATCATAGACTCATAGTAATGGAACACAAATATTTTGATCAAAGTTAATACCAGTTTGCCTTCGTATTCGCTCTCTTCTTCGGCTTATCGAGTGATATAGGTGGGGCAATTTTCTGATGTTACATTAATTAAATTAAAATTGTTTCTTTGGTTTTGATTATCAAATTCTCAAACCTAGAACTCAATTCAAAGTTATTGTTTTTAAGTAAATCCAAAGGTGAACGTGCATTTTTGACTAAGAACTTAATTGCTTACCCCCTTATGTAAACTGAATATGATTTTTTTTTGTATACAAAATAGACGCAGGGTCCTCACAGCACTCTCCATGCAGCATAATCCTCCCGAATCGAGGTTAGTATCTTTTTTAATCATCACCATTAACGTCAAATGGTCACTATTAGTTGGGTTCTTCAGCTTGTGGCCAACCACCAATCCACGTAGGATCCAAACCAAAATCTGAGCCACCCACTTTAGTTGGTTGAAAAATGATTAAAAACATAGGAACCACAAACCCCCTTTTAAACCAATTTTTATTCAGTCTTACCCAAAAGACGAGCCTAAAACCGAATAACCCAACAAACAAATGGATAGGACGGGTTTTTTTGGGTAACCCGAATAGTGAAGGTTTCTAGCTTGAATACCCCGAGCATACTTACGGATCAGTATGTTCGTAAATTTGAATTGCTCTAGAATAGTTATCAGTTAGTATGCTAAGATACTTCTGAACATAGTTGTCGATAGCAAATAGTGACAAGTGACCTATATGCTACGTAGCGATAAATAGCAACCGCTATTTTATAAATAGCGATAAAGTAGTTGAAAATTCAAGAAATTGTTTTACATTCAAACAACCAAAATAAATAAACATTCAAACCACCTAAATAGCTATAATAAAGTTTCTAATTATACTTTTACAAAATCAAATTCAACTTGTTTTCATTGGATCTAAGTTATGTTTCGAAATTCCATACAACTCGATTTGATTAAGCTTGAAGATTATTTGCTTCCACATGCATATGTGAACACCACCCCTCAATCATATCTATTGCCACACATAAAAGTGTAACACCTCAAATATTAGATTCAAGTTTAATTTTGATAAGGTTACAAGTTTTAAGATACAAAGGTGATGATTATTTACAGCAAGTTAAGTTAATGAACAAAAAGTGATTCTCATGACTAAAATAGTAACACCAACCTGTGTTTAAAAAAGCGCGCTTAAAGCGAGCGTGAAGCGCTGGAAAAAACGCTTTTTTGGTTCTGAAGCGTTACATTACGTGAAGCGATGTGAAGCGAGCTTTAAGCGTGAAGCGATGATGGTTTGAAGCGACGCTTCAGCCCAATCAGGTCACATTTGGGCCATTTTTTAAGCCCAACAGTCTTTACAAGGTACATATCGACCTTATATCGACGATATAGCGACTTCCTATGTGAAATCCGGCGACAAATTCCGGCGACGGAGTTGCTTTCAGCCGGAAACCAGGAAGAAGGGGGAAGAAGAAGAGAGATGCGCGGCTGCGTATCTGTCTTTTAGGCTTTTAGGGTTTTTACAAGTTAAGGTTTTTAAACATTTAACCCCTCTATCTTTCATTAGTTTACATTCAGTCCCTGAAACTTCTAACTTTTTACTTAAAATGTGTAAAGATAGTTTGTCTATTTAAACATTTAACCCCCTCTATCTTCAGTAGTTTACATTTGGTCCTTAAACTTTTTAATTTATGCATAAAAGTACAAAATTAACATTATAAAATACATATATATAATATGGATAGCTATTTTTTATACATATATATAAAATTAACATTATATATAATTATATATAATATGGAGCTCTTCGTATACGTGAAGCTCTCGCTTCGCGCTTGAAGCTTCGCTTAAAGCTTTTGGAACCAAAACGCTTCGGAGCGCTTCGCGCTTTTTTAAACCAAGACACCAACAAGTGACTGCAATAGATCATCCTTTAATAAGTTGCTTCTATGTGATATAGGTTCCAGTCATACCCTCTATTTATAGGGATCAACGCAGTTATGGTGGAAACATGTACTCAAGCGGCTGAACCTACCCCAGTAAACAAGATACGGATGGTATTATCTTTAGGAACTCTGGCCATGAATGTTTGGGTGTTCTATCAAACCGGTGATATACATGACAATAAATGGAAATCATTTATCTTCAATCTCACGGCGATACTACCTTCTTATTTAGCAATCTCTATGCTTGTACCTGAACGGTTTAGTTGGATTGGTTTTCCGATTATATGCACCATTTTGACTATGGTGGAGTGCCGTGAAAAGCTACAAAGGATGCTCAACTGGCCTCTTGAAAAATGCCGGGGTGCCATAAAGTGTGTGAGAAACTTTTTCTGAAGTTGATCTCAGTTGGTCTATAATATCTGAAATAACGAATAGTTTTTACTGTATGTGCATGTGTTTGCTTTCATCATCCTGTATATGCTAATGTAATACCAGGGCGAAAAATATCTTGAAAAATGAGTTGATGCCTTAATAAATTAATAATAGTCTTAATATTTTATTTTCGAGCCGAGGGTCTCTCTGGAAGCAGCTTCTCTATCCCTATGGATAGAGGCAAGGTCTGCCTACATCCCACCCTCCCCAGACCCTATAAGTAGCTTTGCTATTTGTGGGATCTACTGGGTATGGTTGTTGTTGTTGTATATTTTATTTTACGTTAACTACACATATGTTTAACATTTAGATTTGATTTAGATTATTTGTGATTGTGAGAATCCATATCTTAATAGTGCAAAGCAGTATAGAAAAGTAAATAGTTTTATTTTGTTTTAAATTAGTTATACATGTATTAAATTTCTAGATTTTTGTGATCGCGCGTCACAATTTATAGGTCATTAATATTGAGTTGAATGCACACCAGTCACCAACTATTTGTTCAAGTTCTCAGAAAAGCAACTAAGCAACTGGGGTTCTTTTCTGCTTTCTTTTTGTTGCATGTTATTGATTCTTTATTGAATTTCCTAGCGATTTCCAACCATTTATTACTTACTTTCTGATGATCATTGATTGGTATTTTCACTTCTTTATTCAGTGCATCTTTCTGAAAACAAGCCATCCTTTATATACAATCATTTGGTGTAAAAAAATTGTTATAAACGCATGACAATGTCTAACTGCTACATACCTTGCTGCAAATTTCAAGAAAATACAATCTTTAATTGTAGTGTATGGGTTCTAAATTTGTAGGTTGAAAACAAAATCTAGATCCTTGTAGTTAAATTCAAACCAATGCAGATTTAGATAGAATGAAGAACTGAAATGGAAACAATGAGTCACTCACAAACATGAAATCAGACCTTAGTTCACTTCGAAGGTCGAACGTGTGCGTTGGAATATGTTGTCGTCAATGGGGAGGACGGTGGTTGAGCAGTGAGTGTTGATGGATGTAGATAAAAGCGACCCGTTTTTTGTCTGTTCAACCGAGGTAGACCCGTTCTGCTTTTCTTGCTAACTTATTTCTTTTACCTATCTTCAGTTTGATCCAAGAATATTATAGCTTACCCAAAGTCCCCATAACAATTATTTAATGTCCCAATTGGCCTATTTATAAAGTTTTGTTCATAATTGCCACCTATACTTTGAATATTTTAGTCTATAAGCTTCTTTCCTGCCATTTTTATATTCGTATATGATATATCCTACCTATACGTGGTTGGCGATTATTTGAATACATGAACAGATTAGTTTTTAAAAGATATATATACCATTGGTTGTCAAAGGAAGATATCACAATCATCAGTCTGTACAATAGAAAAAACTTTGTTCTTTTAATTCGTTGTCTTCTTCAAGTATTTTATAAGGTACGAACTGATAATCGCTTAAAGAACCATGTTAATTACATGATTAGACGCAACCTTATCGCCAGTTAGATACAAACTTGTATGTAAGATCACCTAAATCAAGGGATAAAGCTAGAAACCTTTTTTTTAATGGCATATTTCATTTTTACTCCTTGTGGGACTTGAACCCGTGACCTCCCTAGTTTTGTTGCAACTAGAAGATTAATTTGCTTCTTCCATTGGGCCACCAACCCCAATGGTAAATGAAAACATTTTTACCATTTTACTTCAGACATCAATATCAATGAAGGCAGCAGGTAATTTATATAATTATACGTCTTCCAAGTTATTAGTCTAAGTTCAACTGGAAGTCTGAATGTGTACATATATATTGCAGGGAAAGAAGGGATTGTCGCTTAAATTGTCTCTTGAACTTATGAATCTTGTTAATCCTGCAGCAAAGGTAGTAAATAATTCGTGCTTCGTCTTTACGTATAGTTGACTTTTAGATCCAATACAAAATGTTTGACTTTGATTTTTTTGTTGACTCATACAGGAAGGATTTTGGTACCATCATGCTGAACCAACGTATGTTATGCTCGTGTATTAGATTCCTGAAACAAATCATATTCTCCCACCAAATGCTTCACATCGAGTTGGTGTTGCTTCTTCCGTTTTACACAGCAAAGGGGAGGTTGGCTTTCTTCACTTTTTAAAATTTCACTAGGAGTTATGATGCATTTAAAGGCACAAGCGTCTGGAAATTACCAACTGGTACTGTTGAGGAGGTATGCACAATATTTTATTCTTAATGTTTTACTTATTTATTTATTTTGTATGATCATTTCCTTATTATTATTGTTATTGTATTTACAGGGGGAAGATATAAGTGTAGCAGCCATAAGGGAAGTGAAAGAAGAGGCTAGAGTATGTATTTTGGACTATTAACATTTTGTCAAGTGAATTATAATATTTAAGTATATGATTTTAATTTATCTAATAACTGTTTTTTAATTATCATTATTTTCTCCAGATCGATACAGAATTCATAGAAGTTCTTGCATTCAGGTTAGAAGTGTGCTAAACATCCTTCATTTTTTAAAGCAATATTTTGAAGTCTTCAATCTTAGTTTATACATCAATAAATTACAGGCAAAGTCACAAATCATTTTTTAGCAAGTCGGATCTCATGTTTGTATGTGTGTTGAAACCAACGTCATTTGACATTGAAAAGCAAGATTCTGAGATTGAAGCAGCACGGGTAATTAACAACTGCATCCTCTCGTTAATCCATATATTAATTAATTTATTTAATAGTGTTTTTGTGATTAAAATACATAATTAATTCTTGAAATAACTAGAGCCGTTCTTATATGTTCAGTGGATGCCGGTTGAAGAATACGCCAATCAACCCTTTATAAAGGAGCACAAATCTTTTGATTACATTGCTAAAATATGCATAGCAAAAAAAGATGACAAATATGTTGGATTTTCTCCATTGCTTACAACATCTGCCACATCAGCCAAAAAGAACTATTTGTATTCCAATTATCAACTGGAGCAGTAATCTCTTATGTGATGCTTGCTTTCATTCAACATGACCCTAATAATAAGTAATGACATATATTAGTTGTCTTTTGTCTTTGAGTTAATTACTGTTTGCGTCCCTGTGGTTTGTCAAAAATCACTATTTTAGTCCATTAGTTTAAAAATTGTGATTTCAGTCCCTGTGGTTTCACTTTCGTAACCATTTCAGTCCCTGTGGTTTCACTTTCGTAACCATTTCAATCCATTATTCTGTTAAGAACAGGGACTGAAATGGTTACGAGGTGGACTGAAATGGTAACGAAAGTGAAACCACAGGGACTGAAATCGCAATTTTTAAACTAATGGACTGAAATAGTGATTTTTGACAAACCACAGGGACGAAAACAGTAATTAACTCTGTCTTTTAACCTTTTATGTATTCACTTGCTGATAATTAAGATATGTTCTATATTGTTCTATTATTATAACTTTTACAAAAGGGCATGCAGTCTAGCAATACCATATTATAAAATTATATTTATTTTATAATTGAGTATAAAAGTGTGGATCAGGGACTCAGGGGTCATGTTTGCATGCATCTGAGACTTGTTAAGACATATAAACTCAAATTATTATTATTGTTGTTATTATTATTATTTTATGTAACATACTACTCGTATTTTATATTTGGTAGGATAGGTTGTGACGGTTACAAGGTAGTTAAGATTAAATCGACACCATATGGTTGTGTCGGTTTGATAGGTGCCAATAACCGTTGTCTGCACTGTATATAATCTAGATGATCATCACTAAGAAATTATAATATTTCCAAAACCGTTCTTCATTCTCTTATACTTTCTGTGTTCTCGAATTGCATCGTGTTCTTGTGATTGATCCGACCATTTACCACCAACATAGTGGTATCAGAGCAAAAACCAAGAGGAAAACGATCCTTTATTTCATCAATAATCAATCCACACTCTATTCACTCACAAATGGAAAACAAAAATACTACACTCGTCGTCCACAACTGTCTCAAAAACTTTGTTTCTATTGCTGATTCAAAATACGTGAAAGGGACAAGGCTGTTTTCGACAGTTCCAACACATTATTATCGATGGGTGTAAGAGTTACTTTGATCAAGGCTGTTTTGGACAGTTCCAACACATTATTTCTCGTTATACAAAACTCCAAAAACGGTTTTAAAGCAACTTGAGGCAATTAGAAGATCCTTTGTTTGGGTGGAAATCTGGACAATAAAAAAGTTAAGTGGGTAGCATGGAAACGAGTTACGGTTCCGAAGGCATCAGAGGACCTAAGTCTTGGGGAAATTGGAAAACTCAAACCTGGCTTTACTCTCCAAATGGTGGTGGAAAGGTAGAACGGAAAACGTTATGGTTTCTTGTTGTTTCTTCTACCCATCACAGCAGGAATCTGGGAAACTTCTTGCCTTACAAAGCATCAGCAGCATCTAGAACTTGGGGGTCTATTATGCGTATTGGTGTTGACCTTGCAAGATCAAATGTCTTGCTTACTCATCTGATTAAAGGTTCGATTGGAAATGGAAGTAGTATTCGGTTCTGGATTGATTCTTAGGCCACTTCTGCACTAATAGATTAGTATTGTATATTTAGACTTGATCCATATCGTGTATATCTTTGTATTGATTTAAGGTTATCTCCTACCAAAAATAGTGGAGAGCCTTTTGTATTTATAGGGCATTATTTTCAATGAGAAAGGCAATCGATTTACCCTAATCTTTCATGATATCAGAGCGTGAGTTCTGATCCCCTAAACCCTTCTTTTTTTTTTTTTTTTTTTTTTTTTTCTGATCCCCTACTTTCCGATCCCCTGTTCTTCACTGTCACAACCATGTCGTCTCAACTTCACCCCGCAGTCACCGTCTCCAATATCCGCACCCTTATTCCCGTGACCCTAGACTTCAAAAACGGCCACTACACGACGTGGTCGGAACTTTTCAAGATACAGTGTAAATCGTTTCAGGTATATGATCATTTACAGCCTCGGGTTGCTGATTCTTCTTCTTCATCTACCACTACTTCAGCAGATAAAGACAAGGACAAAGAAAAAGGGCAAGCGCCAGTCGAAAGCTGGGAACGACTGGACTCAATTGTGCTTCAATGTATTTATGGTACAATCTCTTCCGATCTTCTACATACAATTCTGAAACCCAACACCACAACCTATGATGCCTGGACCGCACTAGCAAATTTATTTCAAGACAACAAAGCATCTCGAACTATCGATCTCAATAACCGTTTTGCTAGCACTCGTCTCGATCAGTTCCAGTCTATGACAGCCTACTGTCAAGCTATGAAGGTTATATATGATCAGCTAACAAACATCGGCTCACCAATTACCGATGAACAGCTAGTGTTACAGATTTTGACCGGACTCACGGAGCAGTACGAAAGTGTCGCACTCATCATTCAGCAAACGAAACCTCTGCCTACTTTCTATGAAACTCGGTCTCAACTTTGAATGGCGGAGACCAGGGAAATAAATCAGGCCAAACAATCTGCTCAACTCGCCGGCACGGCTCTAGCGGCGACCACCGAGAACAACAAAAATTCTGACACTCGTTCTGAATCGGATCGCGGCCGAGGCCGTGGCCGGGGTAGAGGCCGCGGACGGGGCAGGAACTCGTCTACTCGAGGTTGTGGCGGCTGGAATCCTTCCGGTTACTCGGCTAAACGTGGCGGCTGGAACCAGTCAAACAACAATATGCAGCCCTACTCACCGTTTCCTTGGAACAATAATGGCGGCTGGAACTCCTTTCCTCATTGGGCCGGCCCACAACAGCAATGGGCTCATTAGGTGCCTCCCTCATGTCCATACCCCACCCCCCCTAAACCAAACAGTGCTGGCCCAGGTGTGCTGGGCCCCAGACCAGCCCGGAACTATGCAGCAAGTCAGGCCTCTTCCTCAGATGGATACACTCCAACGGATTTGACTCAGGCCCTCTATCACATGGCACTCCATCAGCACGATCCAAATTGGACAATGGACACAGGTGTGTCAGACCATATGACTTTTACAAATTTTCCGTCTTTATTTAATAATTGCATGTCTCGTAATATTGTAGTCGGAAATGGTCGTTTCACAAAAGAAAATCATGTTTCTATAGAATTTGACCCTTTTGGTTTTATTGTGAAGGATCTCAAGACCAGGACTCCTATCTGTCACACCCCAATATTTCCACGTATTACCGGTGGGTCCGGTGGGGAGTATCGTGACGTAGTTGATATCATCATAGTCAAACAACACAAATTATAAATGCACAGCGGAAGCAAAAGATAGATTCATTTCAACCGAATAAATTGTAACATTAAGTATCACAAAATAGTTGAAACGGATCCACAGGCAGATCAAATAAAAAGGAAACATTGTTCAACAGTTTTATATCATCCAAGCTTGCGAGACTTATTGTGGATGCTAGGAGAAAGCCAGCCTATTTCAAGTAGTACCTACACTTAACATTTTTGGGAAAATACGTCAGTTTACACTGGTAAATACAATCAACTGACTCATTTTAAAAAGGATTAAAAATTGATTTGAATGCACATGGCGCAAAATATCTTTTATAACTTGGGATAATTATTTATGCATAAACTTGTAAAAGAATTACATGTTCGTTATACGTTCAGTAGCCTGGATTGACACCGGGTTAAAGATTAATAGACACACCACATGATATAGTCCCACGGCGGGTTATTCCCAAAACCGGCGGTTATACCTTATTATTTATATACGCACTAACGGGTATACGCCTACACCCGTGTACTTAGGTCGTGGCCATTTCGTAAAATGATGCCAAGGATATCCGGGACATGGTCATTAACCCCCAAAGGTTTTAAGCAAACACAACAATTTAAACGGGTCATTTCAATGAATTAACCATCATACGATTAAAGATTCAATGCCCGACCAAGCGGTATTTTATATACCGTACCCCAAGCCCGTATAGGGAAAATAAGTTAAAAGTATTTACCTTTGCAAGTAATAATCACAACAAGCAAGTGCACGTAGCTTTTACCAGGTCTCCTATTCTGGAACGAAGGTTTATAATAGCCTATTAGAATCCTAACGGGTCTTTAATTAAGCCTAAACTTAGACCGGTTAGTTTTAAAGGAAAATACGGTTCGAACGCATGATTAAGCGAAGACCGGAATAGAATGTGATTTAGACCCGACAAGTTTGAAGACTTGTATAATATGGGTAATCTAAACACATTCTGGATTTTGAGATAAAAATGATAAGGTTTGACCCGTTTCGGCTAATTTATGCAAACTAGTTACATAAACCGAACCGAACGCGCTAGAAGCGTAACGAGTAACCATAAGAGTCATATACAGGTTTCCTAAGTTAATATGCCTTAAATATGTTGTGATATCAGTAGGATACCTTCCATTATACCCAAAACGAGTTTAATCTCAAATTAAGCCCCGTAGGGGTATTTTGGTCATTTAAAAGATTATAAAAGAGATTAATTATAATTCTGAGATTCGGGTCTGAAATAATCAGTAAAACAACTTAATTTAATAGGTTATATCAGTTGGTGATAAGTCTCATATGACTGTAACGCCCCAAAATCCAAATGTTAATATTTGTCGTGTGTTCCTATATGACACGTCATGAATTAATAACTAGGCTATTTAACCTAGTTAAGGGTATGGTCAAAAGTATTAAATGATGAAGGTAGTGTCGGTTATGTTTTAAAAGTAAACTCGAGGGGTTAAAGTGGATAAGATGAAAGTTGATTTACTAATAAAAGAAATCAACACACAATATAAACACACACATCGTGTGTGTTCGAGAAGGAGCCATGAGCTCCATGAGAGCTCCACAAACCCTAATCATGAAGATCATCAAATCGGAAGGCAAGATGAAGCCTAAATCCATAACCGAGCATGGATTAATGATCACCAACACGAGGGGATCATAAGGTATGTCTTAAATCTAAGATTGGTGATCATGGGTGAAGTGGGTTATGTTCAAATCCGTGAGTTAATATGAAATTAATCATGTACAAGGGTTAGAATCATCGTATAGAACACAGGGTATGTATGATTTGTGTTAATTTGATGATTTGAGGTGAAACCCGTTAGTTAGGGTAAAGATAATGACTAGAATCACCACCTATGTCAAAGTTTTGTTTAAAGATTGATGTATTAAGTGGGTATGATGAATTCTTGTTAGATGAATTAGGGAAATATGATGATGATATGTTCGATGTTTAATTGGGAATGATACATGATGATTAGTAGTAGGTTTTGATGGGTTATGTATGAATTTAGAGGATGTATGTATGAATTAGTTGTACGTTATGCTTAAAAGGTGGTACGCACATCAAGTGTATGATAAAATGTATATAGTGTCGTCCGTATAGTCGATTATGATGTTACTAGTATATGATGATAAATCGATAGTTAAATATGGTTAATAGTTGACTTTTGATAGTCAACTAAGTATAAGAAACATGGTTTGACTCGTTGTCGTAAAGGTAGGATTATAAGAAGTCGTATGATACACGTTATAGCAATCCGCGTTAAATGTAATGACATTATGAGTTACATGAATTTAAGCGTATATGGATATGATTATATGAGTTATGTTTGTTAAGAATGACTAATGAAAGTTAAGTGTGAAATATGTGATCGATATGATTGTTAACATGTACAAATGGGTATGCTAATAAGAGCGTGATTTTGATGAAATGAAAGTATAGGAATCACGACGAGACGGGCTCAAGCATGAGATGTTAACGGGTCAAGAGGAGGCAAGGAATCGGATACGAGCAGGACGCATAAGGTAAGTGATTCCTGTAATCACTTCTTAGTTCGATTAAGTAATATGGTGTTTTAAGTAACTAAATATGATGGTTGAGGTCAAATATGTGTCGTAGTCTTTCGTCGTAAATGATGGGATTAAAGTTGACCAAAATGCCCTTGATGGGTATTTTGGGCAAACGATCTTAAAAGTAGTTTAGAAACAAGTTATTCGATTAGTGTAATGTTTCGGTCAAGTATGAAAGTGAGGAGTATGGTTTTGTAAGTTAGAAACGTTTTAAGGCGCAATTACCCTTAACGGGTCAAAATACGCTTTTGAGCGCAAACGGGTGGAATAAGATGTAAGGTATCCGGGAATGAATATTTTATGACAAATGACCTTGAAGTTATCAATTCATATGAAGTTAAGGTCAAACAAACAAGTTATGTGATAAAATTATGAACGGGTCAATTCTTGGTAAAAAGGGTAGTAAGCCGAAGGCTTAAAAGTCTGGAATTTTGTTAATCCGGATGTCGGATCTTAACTTCGTAAGATGGAGAATTAAATTACGGACGCGTAGGAAAAAGAATCGGGTAAAATGGATCAAAAACGAGAGAGTTAAGCTCGTTTCCGTGAAACCGGATCGTGCTGGGAATATGCAGCAATTAGCTGCAACTTTTCTGCGAAAACAGGGGCTAGGCATGATGCCAAGGCCCTTGGCGTCACGCGAGGCCCCCTTGTTTGGCGAAAATTGTTCGTTTGCTCCGTTTTGGCTTGGGAACTCGTTTAAACGTGTTTTAAGTTGCGTATGACTAATTTAACTTATGTTTTATGACCATTTGGGTAAGCGCACATGTAGATAGGTATGTGTGCATGTTTGTATATCTCTATACACGTATGTAGAAATATATGAAAGCATGTATGTACTTACGTGGGTATGTTTATAAGTATGTGAGCAAGAATAAGCGGATATATGATGGTATGTATGAGAGTAGGCATGTATGAGTTTGGTATGATGCACGTAGGGTTGTATGTATGTAAATATGTATAATGTCATGAGTGTATTTAATGATGTTGGTATGTGTACATGTAGATACGTATATAATGATGTAGATGTGTGTATATGTAAGTATGCATGTAGATTGGCAGGTATGTGTGTGAGTATGTATGCAAGTAGGTATGTATGCATGTGTGTACGTATGTATATATGGAGATAATATGTATGAAGTTTAGGTATGTATGTAAGTCTTTCGGTATGATTAAGTGTTTACGTTGTTTATTCGTGTACCTGGAGTTATAAGTGAAATGCAGGAATAGCAAAGAAGTCTCACCACGGATGGTATGACAGGATGGAAAAGCGGGGATGTAAAGAGTTAACGAAACGAGAAGTAAACGTGAACAAACCTTGTATGTTTATAATGCGTACTAATGTTGTGAATTTTATGTGGTGAACGCAGGTAGTACCAGTCATGAGGATATCCAAGGATTGGAGATCGAGGATCGAGTCACCAGATAGATTGTACGGGAGTGTTGAGTACGTAATTGAGTGAAGCTAGGTTATGGTTTCTTATTGAAAATGAGTATAATAAATGTATTTATTGTGAAAGAATTAATATTAAAAATGAATTTAAGTGCGTCAAGGTGTTTGTAACGAAAGAAATTTTTATGGTACGATTTTCCGCTGCGACTTTAGTCAGTTACGAATTAGGGTGTGACAATGACAAAATGGTTTTAAACCCATACTATGTGTTTAATATGCGTAAAAAGCCGTTTTAAGCGATTTCCGGGTCATAACTGGAAATCTGGGTTTCGGATCAGTTTATAAAGTTCAACATACTTCATTTATCATATAAAATCAGTAGCCAAAGGTTTGATGTCTAATTGTTATGTAAAACTCATTTTATAAGTAAAAAGGGTATAATCGGTAATTTCCGAATCAAGGCAATAACCTTAGGTTATGATCAGTTTAAAAATAATTAAATATCTTCAAAAATCCCAAAATATTATACTACATCAGTGTGTAAAAGGTTTGGTGTCAAAAACTGGGTTTAGATAGGCCTTATGCTAATTATGCCGTTTAACTAACAAAAAGCTTTCTAATTACGCTATTGAGCATAACTCCTAATCTAGACCTCCAACTGATGTGAAATTTTAGGGACATGTTTATAAATCAGTAACAAAGATTATTGTCCTCTCACATTTTCAAAATTCTCGTTTTAAGGTCAAATGGGCATATTGGTCAACATTAAGCAATTAACGGAAACGTGTAAATGAATCGGACAATCAACGAGCCAATGTCCTAAGGAAGCTCTAAGGCATTTCTAAAACCATCTAAATCGGGTCAGAACTAAAGTCAAAGCAAAAGTCAAAGTTTTGCGACTTTCGGTTCCGAACCGACCCTAAACAGAAAATTGTCGGATCGAACAAGCTTAGACCAGTTCTTATACTAATTACCAAGTTATATGAGTGATAAAATAGGTTACACGTCTTCTACATTGCTAATTATGTGTTAATTCGAAAATTAAGTTTCTGTTGACTTTTTATAACAAACTTTGACCCGACAAATGATCTAGTTAGAGCGGGAATCAGAGGGTGCCCTTTTAAGGGTTTATTGCCCACATAATTACCAACTTATAACTACATTAAGTTTGACTAATCACTGGACCATTAGTGATTAATCGTTAAGTCAAACCTTAATTACGACGGTTTGACTTTAAGCTAATTAACTAAGCAAAACACGATTAAGGAAGGTTAAGGAAGCTTACCAAGGTCTAATGCATGACTAATGATGCTTGGGGAGTGGCCTTGAGCTCCAGAAACCTTCAGGAGTTGAGTTGGGAATGGATTATCAAAAATTGCAATAATGTGGACCTTTATATAGTGGGTTTGATTGCTCAAGATTGTGCCAAACAAGTCTATGTTGGATCCTTGATCAATCACAAGTGTCCCTAGAGCCTAAAAACCCTTTTGTCCAGCACATGGTATTGCAAACAAGCAATAAGAGTCGGTTAAACGGGATTGACAGACACCTGTCCATGTTTTCTGTATCTGGGAGGCTGAGGCGCCCCGCGTAAGGTTCTGGGCAACCTTACGCGCCCCGTATGGAGCCCCTGATCAGGTTAAGCAAGTTTCCACTATTTGCAGTTTTGGTCCCCGGTCCTTCTAAAAGTTATTTTACCTTTATTTCTTGCATTATAAGCCCTCTAAATTGATTCCCAAGGACTCCAAGACATAAACAAACACTGTTAAGTCCTTGGTTACTTTGTTATCACCCGTAAAGCCATAAATTTCAACGTTGATGCTTTTAACCCCTCCCATACGAATTTTACCATAACTTTCTCGTACGATAACGAAACTTGGTGAAATTTTTATCATGCATTCTAGTGAGAATAATTAATTGTGAAAAAGCTTCGGGTTTGTTAAAAGGTCACTCAGAGGTATTCCTTAAACATGTTGACACATTTAACCCCTGTAGTTTGTAATATCTCACTTTCTTTCATAACTAGTTTCGTATGATCCATGATTCATTCGTTTAAGGGTATAAACATCATGTAGGGTTATTGTAAAGTATATTTATCCATTGTTGACATTTTGAACCCTTATATTCACATACTTTCCTTGTTTGTCAACTTTAGTCCCTCTAGAGTATTCTTTCACACGTTCAAAGCTTATGACACGTGTCAATACATTATCGGACATGAATTTTCGAGGTGTTACATCCTCACCCCCTTAAAAGAAATCTCGACCTTGAGATTTACTGAAACAAATGAGGGTACTTTTCTTTCATTGTGGACTCTACCTCCCACGTGTACCCGGGACCTCTACGGGCATCCCACTTTACTTTCACGATCGGTACATGCTTCCTTCGAAGCTTCTTAACCCGTCGATCCTCAATCGACAAAGGTTTTTCAACAAACTTTAAGCTCTCGTCAATGTGCACATCTGTATGTGGTATGACTCTTGATTCATCAGCCAGACATTTCTTCAGATTGCAGATGTGGAATACGTTATGAATACTACTGAGCTCTTCAGGTAAGTTTAACTTATAAGCAACTGATCCGACACATTCGATGATCTCGAATGGTCCTATGTATCTCGGGCTTAACTTGCCTTTCTTACCAAATCGCATTACCCCTTTCCAGGGTGATACTTTAAGTAGTACATTGTCACCTACCTCGAACTTCAGAGGTTTACGCCTTAAATCTGCGTAGCTTTTCTGCCTATCCCTGGCAGCTTTGAGACGATCGCGTATTTGCACAATCTTATCTGTCGTATCCAGGACTATTTTAGGTCCTTTCAGTTGGACATCTCTAACTTCCGCCCAATATACGGGCGTTCTGCACTTCCTACCGTACAAGTCCTCGAAAGGCGCAGCTTTAATGCTGGTATGATAGCTATTGTTATAGGAGAACTCGACTAATGGCAGGTGGTTATCCCAACTACCACCTAAGTCAATCACACATGCTCGAAGCATGTCTTCCAAAGTTTGGATTGTACGCTCACTTTGCCCGTCCGTCTGAGGGTGGTAAGCCGTACTGAAATTTAAGCGCGTGCCCAAGGATTGTTGGAAACTTTTCCAAAAATGTGACGTGTATCTAGTATCTCTGTCAGAGATAATAGACACTGGTACGCCATGCAGAGATACAATCTTATCTACGTACAATTGGGCTAACATGTCGGAGCTATAGGTCTCCTTAATGGGTAGGAAATGTGCTGACTTAGTCAGTCTATATACTATCACCTATATGGTATCATTTCCTTTCTTTGTCTTTGGCAACTTGGTGATGAAATCCATTGTCACCATTTCCCACTTCCACGTGGGAAGTTCAGGTTGTTGTAGCAAACCTGACGACTTTTTATGTTCAGCTTTGACTTGCGCACACGTCAAACATTTAGCTACATAGGTAGCTATAGACTTCTTCAAGCCTATCCACCAAAAAATTGATTTCAAATCCTGGTACATCTTGTCAGCTCCAGGATGAACGGAATATTTAGAACTGTGGGCTTCCTGGAGGATAACATCTTGAAGTCCTCCATAAACTGGAACCCATATTCGTCCATTCAACCTCAGAATTCCCTCCTTGCCATAGGATAACTGTTCTTCAGTTACTCCTAGCTTTTCATCAGGATAGTTAGCTTCCAGCACAGCTTCCTTCTGCGCAGCTAACAACCTTTCATTCAAACTATTCTTTATCTCAATGCTCTTGGCATTGATTCTTAAAGGCTTCACTCTTTCCTTTCGACTTAAGGCATCGACGACTACATTCGCCTTGCCAGGATGATATCTTATCTCACAATCATAATCATTCAAAGTTTCCATCCAACGTCGTTGCCTCATGTTCAAATCCTTTTGGTTAAACAGGTGCTGGAGGCTCTTGTGATCAGAATAGATCACACACTTGATACCATATAAATAGTGCCTCCATAGCTTCAGTGCAAACACAACGGCACCCAACTCCAAGTCATGGGTGGTGTAATTCTTTTCATGCACCTTTAACTGACGTGAAGCATAGGCAATAACTTTGCCTTTCTGCATAAGTACACATCCCATCCCGGTGTGTGATGCATCACAATATACCACAAACTCTTCTATTCCATCAGGCAATGTCAACACAGGTGCATTGCTTAGCTTCTGCTTAAGGATATCAAAGGATTCTTGTTGCTTCGGTCCCCAATCGAACTTAATATTCTTCCTAGTCAAAGAAGTTAGGGGTGCAGCAATCCTTGAAAATTTTTCAATAAAACGCCTGTAATATCCTGCCAATCCCAAAAAAACTGCGAATTTCTGTGGGCGTCTTCGGCTTTTGCCAATTCATGACAGCTTCAACCTTAGCGGGATCTACCTGGATTCCGTGTTCACTAACCACATGTCCAAGAAATTGGACTTCATGAAGCCAAAATTCACACTTAGAGAATTTGGCGTAGAGCTTTTCTCGATGAAGCAGTTTCAGAATGCAATGGAGGTGCTTCTCGTGGTCAGCTTGATTCTTCGAGTAAATAAGAATATCATCGATGAAGACGATGACAAATTTATCCAAGTAAGGCTTGCAGACGCGGTTCATGAGGTCCATGAATGCGGCTGGTGCATTAGTGAGTCCAAAAGGCATCACTAAGAACTCGTAATGACCATAACGAGTCCTAAATGCAGTCTTATGTACATTTTCATCCTTGACCTTCAGTTGATGATATCCTGACCTTAAGTCGATCTTGGAAAAGTAACTCGCTCCTTGAAGTTGATCGAACAAGTCATCGATCCTGGGCAATGGATACCGATTCTTGATAGTAACTTTGTTAAGTTCCCGGTAATCGATGCACAGTCGCATCGACCCATCCTTTTTCTTCACAAACAGGATTGGTGCTCCCCAAGGAGATGAGCTAGGTCTAATAAATCCCTTTGCCAACAAATCATCCAGTTAAGATCTTAACTCTTTCATCTCTGTTGGCGCCAATCTGTAAGGCACTCTTGCAACAGGTGTTGCGCCAGGAATAATGTCAATCCTGAACTCCACTTGCCTATCTGGGGGTAAACCAGGTAGTTCTTCAGGGAATACTTCTGGATATCCAGAGATAATGGGTATGTCTTCGATCTTAGGCTTTGGTTCATCAATAGTTACTTGCGCCATGTAGATAACACAACCCTTCGTCAAACACCTTGATGCCTTGAGCATGGACACTTGCTCAGGCATTCCGTACTTAGTATCTCCTTGGATTGTCAAAGGCTCGCCATGAGGAGCTCTGACAACCACTTGCTTCTTAGCACAAACGATCTGGGCTTGGTTGCGAGACAACCAATCCATGCCTATTACTATATCGAAACCGGCTAATTTCAAAGGAAGTAAAGACAATGGAAAAGAATGGTTCCTAATGGATATGAAACATCCATCTAACACGGTTGAGGCGGTTTCTAAGGTACCATCAGCTAATTCCACCTCATATTTCACACTTAAGGTTTTAACAGGTAAATTCAGCAACTTACAAAACTTATTATCTACAAATGATTTATCATCTCCTGAATCGAATAGCACTCTTGCATAAACATCATTTATGAGGAAGGTGCCTGTGATCACATTGTCGTCCTGAATAGCTTCCTTTGCATCCATCCGGAAGACCCTTGCATTGGTCTTTTTCCCATCCTCAGTCTTCTTTGCAAGTTTTGGGCAGTTGGACTTGATATGCCCTTTTTCATTGCAGCTATAGTAGGGGTGAGCATGGTGCGGTTCGGTTCGGTTATTACCTATAGCCGAAACCATAACCGCACACTGCGGTTATCAAAAAGTCATAACCGTTCGGTTTCGGTTAATGCGGTTTCGGTTAATCGGTTATTGCAGTTAATGCGGTTTTGGTTCGGTTATAGGTCGGTTATTTTCATTGTTTCTAATGTTGGACTTTAAATGCGTGGGTCGTGCAAAATTAATGCGTAAACAATAAACTAAGGTCGGACCCATTCTTTTTTTATTAGTGTAAACTATAATGGGCCAATAAGGTTGGGTCATGGTTAAAAGTTAAAACATTCAAATACTTCACAAAAGATACATATAGATTAGGCCATGGTTAAGCATTTAAATTCAAACTTAAAGACTTATGGTGCTACGGATTTGGCTATGTTTAAAATATTCGGTTCGGTTCGGTTATTTGTTATAAAAATGAGAATAACCATAACCGAACCGCAAAAATCGGTTATTAAAAATATAAATAACCAACCCTTCGGTTATTTCGGTTATCGGTTATTTCGGTTCGGTTTTTTCGGTTACGGTTCGGTTAATTCGGTTGTATGCTCACCCCTAAGCTATAGCACGTAGCATCCTTGATTTTCTTGCAGTCTAGGGTCTTGTGCTCAGAAGACTTGCAAATCCCACATGCCCTTGGCTGTGACTGGGATTTCGACTCATATCTGCACTTCCCGAAGTGCTGTTTCTTGCAGATCTTACATTTGGGTTTATCACCCGACTGATGACCATCTTTCTTAGATCCAGAACCCTTTTTGTGGTCATTGTTTCCCATATGTCTCTTATCCGATCGCCGTGAGTTATCATCCTCACGCTTCCTTTTCTCAGCATCAGTGTTTCTCAGCGATCTCTGCCTGACCGCGTCCAGAGTAAGAGATAATGCTATATCAGCTGCAGACCGGAAGGTAGCTGGTCTAGAGGCTTTCACACTGGCCTTAACTTCTGGGGCTAAACCCCCGATGAATCGAGCTATCCTCTTGGGTTCCGGTGTCACAAGGTATGGAACCAACCTAGACAGGGTATTGAAACTTGTAAGGTAGGCTTGACAATCCAAGTTTTTCATAACCAGCGACAAGAAATCAGCTTCAATCTTCTCAACCTTATGCTGAGGGTAGTAGTTCTCCTTGATTAATGACACAAACTGTTCCCAAGTCATATTGTACAATGGGATTTTCCCTGTAGCTTGGATCAAAGACCTCCACCAAGCTAATGCCTCCCCCTTGAATGACTGAGACACGAACTTTACCACATCCTTATCAGCGCACCCGCTGATATCAACCACGGTGTCCATCTCATCCAACCATGTCATGCAGTCTATAGCTCCTTTTCCCCCCAGTGAAATCCCTGGGTTTGCATGAAACAAAATACTTATAGGAGCAACCCTTATCACGGGGTCCTTGATTCAGTACGATCCTTTGAGATGGAACACTCCTTTGGTTTGATGAGTGATGGGAATTACTGTTGTGAGCAGTGTGAGTTTTAGAGGGTGGTTTAGAGTGCGGTGCAGATTGGGTCCTTACATGGGTACCACTGGATTCATGGAACTGTCTATCCAAAGCGCGAGTAATGGCATTGTCTATCATTGCCTGCAGTTCTGCACCCGCTACGTTAATTCGGGTATTATCATGATTCTCCCTTGGGTGACTGTTGATTTCATCCGAGTCAGCCATGTAGTTTGAACTGTTACATAAGATATTGACAATAATTTATTTGGGAGTTTATTATGGAATTGTCTTTTATGGCAATTCATTAACCATGGTAAACATAGACCATATTTGGTTAACTTGTTAATCATATTTATTTAGGATTTTTATTATATTGTATCCTAATTATAAAACAATAACAATATTTTTAGTGGCACAAAAGGCCTAGTCACAGGGACATTCTAAATCATAAGCCATGATTTCAGAGAATCAAAGCATTAAGGTTTGAACATAGTTCATTACCTTTCTCTGACAGGGAGTCGTAGACTACTACTGTCTTTTGTCTTATATGACAATGAGTATGGCCCGTAGGCACTACATTACCTATGGATGTTTAATATGTGATCATATTAATTGATGATTTAAACCCATGATTTATAATCAGGTTAGGATAGGAATCTTTTGAAGAATCCTCTAATAAGAATGACGTGGGTGATTTTAACGAATCACGTCTGCCAGGAGCGTTAACATGTTTTCAGATGTTAACAAGGATTTGAATCTTTTTAAACAGGTCTTACCATCTAGGCCAAGTCTTATAATGACATGCAGGCTAGGTTATACCTTTAAGATTCTTATTTAATATTTAATAGGCAGATTATTTTAAGAGAAACGATTTTTGATTTATTCATTTCATGTATAATATACTTATGCATATAATGACAAAATGAAATTTTTAAACTTAACATTCCATTAAACATTAAAAGGAGTACACATTGCCCTAAACGAGACTTTTAACAGAAATAACTTGCCCACGCAGGGGCTAAACTGATAATACAAGTCCTCGCGGGGACTGATTACTAAGATAGATGTCCACGCAGGGACTAAAAGACAAGTCCACGCAAGGACTAAATACATAGATAAATGTCCACGCAGGGACTTGATTGAAATAAGGAAATACAACAATACATATAGGGATTCAATGATCCCTCTTCTTCTTTCCTTTTTAACAAGCTTGCTAGGCCCTTGAGGAATCCCCGGTTGTTCCAACGCTCTTCCTGAAAGTCTCGTTCCACCCTGCTTAGCCTTTGGAGGATTTCCTCCTGCTCCAGTGGGGAAAACCGTGGCGGTTGCGGCTGGTGCTGAAACGGGGGTCGAGCAGGTACTTGATACCCATGAGTTGGGTATCCCACTCCCCAAGGGGCTCCATATGGTCCTTCAGGATGAAGGGTGTTGTAGTTTGCTGCCACAAGGTATGGGTCGGCTTCCGCATAGTTGTAGTTAGTGTGAGCCGGCTGCTCAAACGGATTGTACGCCGTTGAACCAGCGTATGTAGGAATCGGGTTACCAAAACCCAATGGTGGCGGCGCAATAGGTGCAGAATTCACCTCTGAAACTGGGTTTGAAGGCCCACCCATCTGTGGGTCTTCATGCAGTGGCGGATAGTGACTGCCACTTGAGTGATGGGGGGTGCTAAAGTGAAAACCCCCGTCTCGCACGGATATTTGTACGCCTGTTCTTCTACGCCTTGGTGGTTCTGGAGGTGCTTGATGAACTAGCGGCGGTGGTGGCGGTGGTGTGACTGCCACGAAACGCGAATCCTCGGAGGGATCCTGCTGCTGCTGGTGAGGCGATGAATGGTGAGAGGGTGTAAAATACCATTCATACTGGTTGAACCTTGCTTGGTAGCTGTCAGGACCACGGTAGGGTGATCCATGGAAGGATGACTCATCAGAAATCTCGATGGGGTGAGTAGGTGTCCCAGAAGGTGGTTCAACTGGATCCGTGTCTTCATCTATATCCATTGCATGGTCTCCTGAGAAATGGTCTTCAGATCCTAGTGGGTTAAAACCCACTGGTTCTTCAATATAGTTTGCCGGGTTGAACCGGCCCTGAAAGACAGGAGTGGGATCGCCAAAGGAATGGTGCGAAAGGGATCGCTGCAACGGTAAGAAGGAGTGGCGTGAGTCATCGGGCTCGTTCTCTGATTGCGGCCCAAAGGAGTGACGTTAAGGAGGCGTTGAGCTAATCGAGGCAGATCGCCTAGCGGGCTCCAAGTAGGTCCTCCAGTTCCCTTGAGGATCGGCACTCATGGTAGCAGAAGGAGTTCGCCGATGTGAAGGCCCGGCTTCATGATCGTTGGGGGTGTTGATTGGCCCCTTACCTCGTCCTCCTCTTCGGGACCTCGGTGGCATATTTCCTGTCAAAACAAATGAAATGTACAACAAAGAAATATAAAGGACAAAGTTAAAATAAAACAAATTTGGATTAGTCCTAAGTTCTTTGTCTAGACTCGAAAATTTAGGAATGTGCAATTGTGTAACTGAGATTAAACACAAAAGGCTAGTGTTTAATTCACTCAATGTTGGCTCTGATACCAACCTGTCACACCCCGATATTTCCACGTATTACTGGTGGGCCCGGTGGGGAGTATCGTGACGTAGTTGATATCATCATAGTCAAACAACACAAATTATAAATGCACAACGGAAGCAAAAGATAGATTCATTTCAACCGAATACATTGTAACATTAAGTATCGCAAAATAGTTGAAACGGATCCACAGGCGGATCAAATAAAAAGGAAACATTGTTCAACAGTTTTATGTCATCCAAGCTTGCGAGACTTATTGTGGATGCTAGGAGAAAGCCAGCCTATTTCGAGTAGTACCTGCACTTAACCTTTTTGGGAAAATACGTCAGTTTACACTGGTAAATACAATCAACTGGCTCATTTTAAAAAGGATTAAAAATTGATTTGAATGCACATGGCGCAAAATATCTTTTATAACTTGGGATAATTATTTATGCATAAACTTGTAAAAGAATTACATGTTCGTTATACGTTCAGTAGCCTGGATTGACACCGGGTTAAAGATTAATAGACACACCACATGATATAGTCCCACGGCGGGTTATTCCCAAAACCGGCGGTTATACCTTATTATTTATATACGCACTAACGGGTATACGCCTACACCCGTGTACTTAGGTCGTGGCCATTTCGTAAAATGATGCCAAGGATATCCGGGACATGGTCATTAACCCCCCAAAGGTTTTAAGCAAACACAACAATTTAAACGGGTCATTTCAATGAATTAACCATCATACGATTAAAGATTCAATGCCCGACCAAGCGGTATTTTATATACCGTACCCCAAGCCCGTATAGGGAAAATAAGTTAAAAGTATTTACCTTTGCAAGTAATAATCACAACAAGCAAGTGCACGTAGCTTTTACCAGGTCTCCTATTCTGGAACGAAGGTTTATAATAGCCTATTAGAATCCTAACGGGTCTTTAATTAAGCCTAAACTTAGACCGGTTAGTTTTAAAGGAAAATACGGTTCGAACGCATGATTAAGCGAAGACCGGAATAGAATGTGATTTAGACCCGACAAGTTTGAAGACTTGTATAATATGGGTAATCTAAACACATTCTGGATTTTGAGATAAAAATGATAAGGTTTGACCCGTTTCGGCTAATTTATGCAAACTAGTTACATAAACCGAACCGAACGCACAAGAAGCGTAACGGGTAACCATAAGAGTCATATACAGGTTTCACTACAAAAAAATGACATCTAGTGGCATGCAAAAAGTGCCATAGAAAAACAAGAAAGTGCCACTAAAGAATCTTGTAAGAATGAGCGGCACAAAAAAAAGTGCCACAAGAAGCGCTGACGCTAAAGCCTTTTAGCGGCACTTTTTCAACGTGTCGCACAAAGTTTTTAGGCTTTTAGTGGCACTTTTTTATCTGCCAGTACAAACTTTTGAGCTTGTAGTGGCACATATTTTTTGCCACAAAAATCACATCAAATTAAATGTCATTGACGTTTATCATATTAATTTTAATTAATTACAATTTTCATTTATTTACATTAAAAAATAAAAACAAAATTGTAAAATGTAGAAATCATAAAATAATCACTTCAATTAAAAGTTCAATCAATCTTCCAAAGATTCCAAATGTCTAATAAGAGTCGATCTAATTCTAATGATCAAACATATAACCCAAAAAAACTAACAAGTGTATGAATAAAAACTCAAAACTTCATTGTGTTCATGAATCTCTTTCACAATCTTCATGCGAGTGAAATAATCATCGTGTTAACGTTTTCTTAGTAGTCATACTTCCACTTCATAGTTCCCAGCACTTACTACTTATTGTCGCTATATTAGCCAACTGACTATACTTAACCTGAAATTTCACAATTCATGGTAAATTGATTAGATCTGATAACCATAGCTATCAAAGATGTTAGAGCAGTTAATAAAAGGAAAACTTACTTCTTTTGACATCACTTTAAGCTCTTCAGCCAAAAGATTGGGTGGTTTTTTCAATACCCCTAGTTGTCGGAATTGCCATCACCTAACAACAAGAGAGTTCATGATGAGAATGTTTACCCTTCATTTTATAATGAGTCGAATTGAGTTATCTTCTTACACAGGTCAATTGACCATGAAAGATCTAAGTCAAACAACGTACCTAAAGAATTATCTTCTTTATGCCAGTGACAATAAGGGTAAGGAAAGATTGCTGTATGTGGCTAAAAAGGGGAAAAGGTAAAGTTAACAGAGATCGTAACTTTAACTGTGAAGAACCAAAATAAAAATAAAATGAATCATAACAAAAAGGCACTAACGGGATTAAGTAGAGCCCTGTGTGACTTAGTGTCCACTAAAAGTGTATTTGATTCATCATACTCTCCTATTTCCCATGGAAGATTGGGTTCTTGCTTTTCCCATAACTTCTAATTTCCTTTAAAAGTAATTTTTGGCTATTATTCTCGACCGTAAAAAAACCAGTGTCAGTACAGTGTGAAAGATCCTACAAGAAAACATGATCAATATTAACGGAATATAACATTGAATTCGTAGATGAACTATACTAAATTATATAAATCGGCTTACCCAACAGACAAGCAATTTGTGTTAATTTTCTCTCATAAGGAAGTCAACAGCGCGTTCTCTATTGAATCTGTATGAAGTTCATAAAAACTTATAAGCACAACAAATTATATCAAGAACAATACTATTTGTAATAAAATACATGGTAGAACTGATGTAGGAATACCTGAAATTGCAAAATAAAAGATAAGTTGCGATAAAAAAAATAGCAGACTTTTGATCAACAAAACTTGAACCTGAGTATTTTTGGAAAAGATGTGTACATAAGAACCATTAGGCAAAGAATACAATTGATGTCATGCTCATAGATCTATGTGACTTAAAAGGAAAAAAACTGGTCTTTTCCTTACTTGTACAAACTACAGATAAACTTGTACATACAAATTATATTAAATCTAGTCTTTAAAAATCTAGCCGCGTAAATCAATTGGATCGGACTTAATTGGGGAATTACGTAAATCGGTTTAAGTTCATCGTTTCAGGTTTCCAAACTCCCTAATCGAACATATCAATGGAGAATTTATAAAAGTATTATAAAAGAGATTGTAGAGCGATCCACTATTATCCGACCCGTTTGCTGCAGAATGACATAGCAATATCATTGCAGAAAGTTCTCACTCAAATAGAATTGGTCAAGTTAATATTGGATCAAGGTCAACCTGGCTTTGGTCTGATTTATACATGAAAATTTGACCCGTAACTGTAAAGCACATCGTAACAGCAAAAACATATTATTCCGACTCGAGTTAAAATAAGCAGATAGTCCGTTTTGTAAAGCACATCTAAACAACCCCCAACACAGATTTAAATAAACAGTTTACTAAGATTAAAATACCCAACCCAAAATGCCATAAACAAACATAATTCATATTCTTCATCTAACTCCATGAATATAAAAATAATAAAATAAAAAGCTTGCATCATATTCCATGTATATGAAACAATCAGCTTTGTAGATAAAAAACATGAAAACTAAAAGGAAAAAGGGAAATTAACTGACCATTGAACATGAACAAGAGCACTATGAGTCTGAAAGCCATGGCAGAACACAGCAGCGATGCAAGCGCTCTTTGTTTGTCCGAATCCCCTCTTCACTCGTTTCACTCACCGTCTTTATTTTCGTCAACCAATGACCACACAACCGCCATGCCAGACGCAGTTGTGTCCGATCCGCAAGTTTCAACAAGTGAAAGCTCGACTCACCAATGTTAAATAATGGGTATACGTATGTAAAAAAATAATATAAATTTGTTTGAGCTCGTTCAGGCTGGCGAGCCTAAACGAGCTTTGTATGTAAAGCTCAAGTTCGGGCTTGATAACTAAACGGGTCATGCCTATAGGCTCGAACTCGGACTTGGGCTCGTTAAGACTCAATTCGTTTGAGCTTTTATTGATCTGATTCCAAATAGCTCTTGAGCCGCTCCGTCTCATTTACACCCCTACCCACGACAACACAATCTGACACTTTCAGATCTAAAGTGACCAGTGTTGTAAAAATCATGACTAGTCGCCGATTAATTGCTAATCGGCCAGTAACTACTGAGTAATTTTTCGTTAATCAGTCCATTAATCGCTAGTTGGGCCTAGTCGCCGACCAAAAATAGGTGAAATTTGGTATAGATGAAACAAGATAAATAATTAGCTGCCTTATAAAGTAGTTTCAATATGATGAAAAAAGTTGAACGCTTGGGTGGACTCCACATACTTTAACCCCACCAAAAATGCAAAAGATAACACATTAACACAATTATATAGAACTGAAGATAAAAAGATATAAGAGCACATGTTCTTTAACCTCCCACTCCAAGAAAGCTTGATTTCTTACACAGTCAACAAGTAGCTCTACCATTTGAGGAACATAGGTTTTAAGGGCATCATAACTGTAACCCATTTGCTCTCTAGAAGCAGAGGCCGTCACATTGCCGCCAATTGCCTCCACTTCCCGCACAACATGCAAGTGGCTTCGATTATATGTGCTTTTGAGAGCCATACGTTCTAGAAGGCGTGTAACACCAAATGAGGCTAGTGTCTCATAGATTGAGCCACTATTAACATACAAACCAATCAAGGCAGCGGGGTTCTACACAAAAGGGTAAACACAATTATGATCAAGCAACAGCAAACAATTACTAACATTGACCAGATTATGAATGCAAAATAGCTGAGTTACTGATGAAGATACTGAGGCGATTTTGATACCATTTGAAAGGGTTGTTATCTTTGTCTTTCCCGGTTCAACATTATCAGGTAAAGAAGATGGAAGTTCAATACCCTTGAGAGGAAGTCCAACAGAGGTAAGGTGGAAGCACTTCCTCCTGTAAACCAGCTAAACAAACCCCCTGATGATGACTTGGCGGCAACAACACTTGAACTAGCAAACCTAGTCAGCATCCAATGTCAGCAGAAAACAATGACACGATAATAATAAATTAACAGCTCAAAAGCCGAAAACAACCTCATGAATCAATCCTTTCTGATTCATCTCCAGATTTGTCCAAAAAAACCTAAAAATTAACCAAATCCTTAACAATTTCATGCCAAAAACAACAATCAACACATCAATTTACGATATATTCAACGAATAAACACCATCAGTTGCAATTTGCTTACTTGAAGCCAAAAAACCTAGGGTTTTGTATCCGAACTAGTTAAATTTAATACGAATAAAATAAAGGTTACCTGATGCTAAATCTTTCAAATGCTTTTCCAGGATTTATTTATACCACTTTAGTAGATGACAATAATTGAAGATAAAGTCATGAAAGTTGCAATGTCTTTAGCCAACAACAACAAAGACTCACTTTTTATGAATAGAAAACATAAACGAAACTAAAATGTTGTGATATTAGTTTGTTCCAAATAACTTAGTCAGGAAGCTTCAAGATAATAGTGAGTTTACCTCAAGAAAGTGGTCCAGATCAAAGAGTATCCATTGCACTGAAAGTTCATTCTGATTGATAAAGTTTAATGTCTTTGACATAACAATAAAACCTCACTAGTAATTCGGTCAGTTATGCCCTACATAAATGATAAGTATACATATGTTTTCTTTATCAACTATAAAACAGACTAAAGTTTTCTTTTGCTTACATACTTGCTTTCTCATCTAACTTTGAACACCAAGTCCAGGTTTGTTTGGCATCTGAGAAGTAAAAGCGACTAAACTCTCCAGGTTTGTTTGGCAATGCAGAAAACATAGAATGCTTCTTCCATTGTAATTTATCATTAATCATAGCTCCTCAAGATCAGCTTGTGACCTGCATCAGCCAAATACTTTGCAGTGGATAGACCAGCCAAACCTGCATATGCGAAAGTTTCCATAAGGTGTCACAAGGATAGCTAAAATAAAGAATGAAATAAACAACAGGTATCACTTGCACCAACAATTAGGTTATTAATGGCTTAACTGGATGTACAAACTAACAAATGAAACAGTAACATTAGTCCATGTACAAGCTTTTCCATTTGGAATTCTATCATATTTTCTCAAGATATATAGTTCTTTTTTTTTTTTGAACTATAACTTTCATTCAAAAAACCAGAACAGTCCGCAAACTGAGGACCTCCGAAAAAACCCCAATTACAACATGTACAATGGAGACTTAACCCAATCCTTCCAACTAACATCTTTCAATCAAGATCTATAGTTCTAAGCTAAAATAATACCACTTCAATTCTAAAGAATGCAAGGAATAACATCAGAGAGACAATTCATCAATCCATTCATATTTAAATGCATTAAACACTAGAGTGAGGAACAAAACAACTTAAAATGAAGATTTTGTCAAACACAACTATAGATCAATAGTCACACTTACAATACTAAACTAAACCAAACCAAACCCTAAATCTCCATTACGGCTCGGGTAAGTAATCAAAAACAATTATGGATCAATAGTCACACTTAATACACATACATCCATATAAAAACAGAAATCAACATTCAGATCCGTTATAAAAGCTAAACAACTAATCACATAGAATAACTTATTTTCAAAGGAGATAGATATGAAATATCGGAAATGGAACTCACACTTGCCAAGCAAAGAAAACGAAGACATAGATGAACAAGGCACGGCCTAAACCTAACCCTAGTTGTTTCATATGGTGCACCGGGTACAGAATCAACCAAATTACTGCTGATTCCGCTTCATTGGTGACTTCTAGTGGTGCAATTGATGAATGAGAACCCAAATCGATGACTGGGGGAAGGAAATTGATTATGGTGAACTGCGATTTTGGGTATGGGAAATTGTTTTTGGAGGAGATGGTTTAATTGTGTTGAAGCTTTAGTGGAAAAACTAAAAAAATGACAGGGAAAAAATTTAGAAGAAATCTTATTAAAAGGTAATGCTTGAAAATTGAAGGTTTTTTTTTTATTCAGAGGGAAAACTAAAAAAATAGAGGGAAAAACTAAAATAAATTTTATTAAAGGGTTTTTAAGGAGGGAAAAAGGGATGCTTGAAAATTTAAGTTTTTAAAATTGCTTGAAAATTTAAGATTTTTTTTTCAGAGGGAAAACTAATAAAAAATTAGAGGGAAAAAAGTTAGAAGAAATTTTATTAAAGGCTTTTTAAGGTGGGAAAAAAAGATGCTTGAAAATTTAAGTTTTTTTTTATGTAATGGCTCTTGAAAATTTAAGTGGCATAGATAAAGTGCCATTAAAAATCTATCTAAGTTTCAGTGGCATATACAAAATGTCATTAAAATCCTAAATTAGTGGCATAAAAGCTTAGTGACATTAAAAATATGTGCTAATAAAATATGACATATGCAAAGTGCCATTAAAGCCTAAATTAGTGGCACATAAGCTAAATGCCATAAAAAATGTGTGCCACTAAATGGCATTTTTTTGTAGTGTTTCCTAAGTTAATATGCCTTAAATATGTTGTGATATCAGTAGGATACCTTCCATTATGCCCAAAACGAGTTTAATCTCAAATTAAGCCCCGTAGGGGTATTTTGGTCATTTAAAATATTATAAAAGAGATTAATTATAATTCTGAGATTCGGGTCTGAAATAATCAGTAAAACAACTTAATTTAATAGGTTATATCAGTTGGTGATAAGTCTCATATGACAAAATGGTTTTAAACCCATACTATATGTTTAATATGCGTAAAAAGCCGTTTTAAGCGATTTCCGGGTCATAACTGAAAATCTGGGTTTCGGATCAGTTTATAAAGTTCAACATACTTCATTTATCATATAAAATCGGTAGCCAAAGGTTTGATGTCTAATTGTTATGTAAAACTCATTTTATAAGTAAAAAGGGTATAATCGGTAATTTCCGAATCAAGGCAATAACCTTAGGTTATGATCAGTTTAAAAATAATTAAATATCTTCAAAAATCCCAAAATATTATACTACATCAGTAGGTAAAAGGTTTGGTGTCAAAAACTGGGTTTAGATAGGCGTTACGCTAATTATGCTGTTTAATTAACAAAAAGCTTTCTAATTACGCTATTGAGCATAACTCCTAATCTAAACCTCCAACTGATGTGAAATTTTAGGGACATGTTTATAAATCAGTAACAAAGATTATTGTCCTCTCACATTTCCAAAATTCTCGTTTTAAGGTCAAATGGGCATATTGGTCAACATTAAGCAATTAACGGAAACGTGTAAATGAATCGGACAATCAACGAGCCAATCACAGAGGGTTATACCATCATGTAACATGGTCCTAAGGAAGCTCTAAGGCATTTCTAAACCCATCTAAATCGGGTCAGAACTGAAGTCAAAGCAAAAGTCAAAGTTTTGCGACTTTCGGTTCCGAACCGAGCCTAAACAGAAAATTGTCGGATCGAACAAGCTTAGACCAGTTCTTATACTAATTACCAAGTTATATGAGTGATAAAATAGGTTACACGTCTTCTACATTGCTAATTATGTGTTAATTCGAAAATTAAGTTTATGTTGACTTTTTATAACAAACTTTGACCCGACAAATGATCTAGTTAGAGCGGGAATCAGAGGGTGCCCTTTTAAGGGTTTATTGCCCACATAATTACCAACTTATAACTACCTTAAGTTTGACTAATCACCGGACCATTAGTTATTAATCGTTAAGTCAAACCTTAATTACGACGGTTTGACTTTAAGCTAATTAACTAAGCAAAACACGATTAAGGAAGGTTAAGGAAGCTTACCAAGGTCTAGTGCATGACTAATGATGCTTGGGGAGTGGCCTTGAGCTCCAGAAACCTTCAGGAGTTGAGTTGGGAATGGATGATCAAAAATTGCAATAATGTGGACCTTTATATAGTGGGTTTGATTGCTCAAGATTGTGCCAAACAAGTCTATGTTGGATCCCTGATCAATCACAAGTGTCCCTAGAGCCTAAAAACCATTTTGTGCAGCACATGGTATTGCAAACAAGCAATAAGAGTCGGTTAAACGGGATGGACAGACACATGTCCATGTTTTCTGTATCTGGGAGGCTGAGGCGCCCCGCGTAAGGTTCTGGGCAACCTTACGCGCCCCGTATAGAGCCCCTGATCAGGTTAAGCAAGTTTCCACTATTTGCAGTTTTGGTCCCCGGTCCTTCTAAAAGTTATTTTACCTTTATTTCTTGCATTATAAGCCCTCTAAATTGATTCCTAAGGACTCCAAGACATAAACAAACATTGTTAAGTCCTTGGTTACTTTGTGATCACCCGTAAAGCCATAAATTTCAACGTTGACGCTTTTAACCCCTCGCAAACGAATTTTACCATAACTTTCTCGTACGATAACGAAACTTGGTGAAATTTTTATCATGCATTCTAGTGAGCATAATTAATTGTTACAAAGATTCAGGTTTGCTAAAAGGTAACTCAGAGGTATTCCTTAAACATGTTGACACATTTAACCCCTGCAGTTTGTAATCTCTCACTTTCTTTCATAACTAGTTTCGTATGATCCATGATTCATTCGTTTAAGGGTATAAACATCATGTAGGGTTATTGTAAAGTATATTTATCCATTGTTGACATTTTGAACCCTTATATTCACATACTTTCCTTGTTTGTCAACTTTAGTCCCTCTAGAGTATTCTTTCACACGTTCAAAGCTTATGACACGTGTCAATACATTATCGGACATGAATTTTCGAGGTGTTACACTATCCTACGATGCAATAGTTCTGGTGATCTCTACACATTGGATCCCACACAAGTGTCCAAGTTCACCTCCCCATCTACCTTCACTGCTGTGTCTCAGGATCTTTGGCATCAACGCCTTGGCCACCTTGGCTCCAATTTATTGCATTCCCTTAAAAACTCTAGTTTTATTCATTGTAATAACACAAAAACTAAATTATGTCAGTCTTGTGTTTTTGGTAAACATGTTCGTCTTCCGTTTATTGATTCTATTAATTCTACCTCATTACCTTTTGATATCATACATAGTGATTTGTGGACTTCACCAATACTTAGTAGTCGTGGACACCGTTATTATATATTATTTCTAGATGCCTTTACAAATTTTTTATGGACATTTCCCATTAGTCAAAAATCACAAGTCTTCTCAACTTTTCAAAACTTTGCTACCTATATTACCACCCAATTTGAGCGTAACATCAAAAAATTTCAATGCGATAATGGAAAAGAATATGTAAACACTCAATTTAACCAATTCTGTCATTCTTATGGCATGAAATTCAGATTTTCATGCCCACATACATCATCTCAAAATGGTAAAGCTGAGCGAAAAATTCAAACAATTAATAACCTTATTCGAACCCTTCTTGCCCAATCTTCTATGCCTAATACCTATTGGCATCACGCTCTCGAAGTAGCCACTTATCTACTCAATATCCTTCCCAGCAAACTTCTAAACTACCAATCCCCTACCCAATCTCTCTACCTCACCCAACCTACCTATACTCATCTTCGTGTCTTTGGTTGCTTATGCTATCCCCTAATCCCCCACACTACCATCAATAAACTTGAGCATCGGTCCATGCCTTGTGTTTTTCTTGGATACCCCTAATCATCGAGGATATAAATGTCTCGATCTTTCTACCAACAAAATTCTCATCAATCGTCACGTTATTTTTGATGAAACTACCTTTCCCTTCTCCACTTCTCCACAAAAGTCTATCTCTTCATACGATTTTCTATCCACTCCTATCCATCCAACCTACTGGACACATGTTTCCTCATTCCCCACTTCCCCCAACCCGGCCCAAACCCCATCACCGGTTTCTCCTACCTCACCCACTTATACACCCTCCACTCCACCCCATACACCTCCACGGCCCAACAGCCCTCCCCACACACCTCCACGGCCCAACAGCCCTCCCCACACACTTCCACGGCCCAACAACCCCCCTTCCAAACTACCCATTAACCAAACCTATTCTCGCCGGCCCAAAACCAAACCAAACCCGACCCGATACCCCCACCACCCCCTCCCTCACCTCCTGTCATGTCTACTCAACCAGCGACTGGCTGTACTGATGTGTTCAAAATGTAACATATAAATTTCATCAAATGAGGCATAAAACTAACCCTTTTTAGTACTAATGTTGGAAAAAGTGTGCTTTTGTCTTTCTTTTGTATTTTCAGGATTAAATGAGCTCAAATTAACAAAAGAAGCAAAAAGACATCAAAATCTAATATAAATACAAGAAAAAGAACAAGACGTGGCATGCCCGACCCCACAACAGCATCTTCCCAAGCAAAACAAGATATCAGAAGCCTGAACACGCCCCGTGCTCAGCCAGCACGGGGGCGTGCCCAAGTGTTAGCAGAAAAGACAAAGTGGTAGAAGCTTCTATTGCCCACCACGGGGCCGTGCTCAGCGGACACGGGGCCGTGGTCAACTATAAGATTCGCACAATCCAGGCAAATCTTCATAGTACAAAGATTCTTCTGCACACGGGGTCGTGCTCAGCGGACACGGGGGCGTGGTCAACTAATAAGACAAAGCTGCATTTAATGAAGAAAGAGAGGATGTGGACACGGGGCCGTGCCCACTGGACACGGGGTCGTGCCCGAGCTTCTGTTCAGCCTATAAATAGAAGTGCTTGGCTCAAGCTCAAACCATCCCTTGGCACACCACCTCTCTCACACTTCACCCACCACCCACCACCACCATAACACCATCATCCACCACCATCATCCATTGTCCATCGTAGAGTGTGTGAGTCGTCTCGGGATCCAAGATTGATCGTAAGAGTTCTTGACAATCAAGGCCATGTTTGCCTAAGTCTCTTACATCACTTGGTGAAGACAAAGTGTCTAGTGTAATACTTTTTATTTCTAATCTTTTGCACTTTTTATTTGGTTTTGTATTAATGACTTTAATAACTAGTTGCTTATGTTGAAGGTGATCTTTCCTTATCGTTTGTCCGTGGTGTCTTGGCATTATTTTACTGTCTATATAAAATAAAAGATTTTCACCATTCATATCTCCACGGTCTATATGGAGGTATGTTGGCTACCTGGTCGGGGGTTAAGGGAACGGTTTGGTAAAGGTCTTGCCATTGTTCAGCGTTTAGAGGTCCTGCAATGGACCTGGGTCAAATTTAGTAGGACCTCCTTCAATACTTCACGGTATTGGATGGCGGGGGTCCAAACTCTTTGATCCCCTCATAAGTTAACTACTATTAATACTATAACCCGGCTATTTAGGACTGTATCCCTGCTGACTCAGACTACTTAGTCGAGGGTAACGTCACCTCCAAAAGAGGGGCCTACCATAATTTGCATTAATAACTTAATTAATTATCTTCCAATAATCCACCCCTTTAGGATTGTATCCTTGCTGACTCAAACTACTGGGGTGAGGGTAACGTCACCTTCAAAAGAGGGGCCTACTACAATAAATAAGATAATCTCTTAAATATGTGCAAAAGTGCGGAAATAATCAAAGGTTACATTAGATACGAGTCGGAACCAAGTGATTCATCTTGTCTATCTGTTTTTTTCTTTTTATTTTATTTTCAGCATTTAGTTAATTTTTATTTTTCTTAGTTAAAAACATTTTTCTAAACTTTTTATTTTGATTAGACGTTGAGGATAAACCGGTACTAAAAGCTCTTGTGTCCTTGGACGACCTCGGTATCTTGCCAACACTATACTACGCTCACGATGGGTGCACTTGCCCATATGTGTGTTTAGTGTTAGTAAAATATCGTGTTTTATAAATTTAAAACTTGGCTAAAATAAGTGTTAAAGGGGCTTAAAATATACACCTAATATATATAACACTTCACACGCATCATGTACCATACGTACTCGTTCTGTGGACGGCATCTCAAAACCCAAACAACACTTTAATCTTACCGCATCTTGTGTCACTCCCTTACCTAAAACCCCCACCGAAGCCTTGTCTAAACCGGATTGGTACAACGCCATGACTACTGAGTTTAATGCACTTATTAAAAATAAGACGTGGGAATTAGTCCCTCACACCGCTGACATGAACGTGATCCGTAGCATGTGGTTATTTCGCCACAAATATCGATCGGATGGCACGCTGGAACGATATAAAGCTTGCTTAGTTCGTGATGGCAGTACTCAGCAGGTGGGCATTGATTGTGGGGAGACATTTAGTCCGGTTGTTAAGCCGACCACTATTCGGGCCGTCTTAACCTTAGCTTTATATCAGTCATGGCCCATACATCAGTTGGATGTAACCAATGCTTTCCTACATGGTAACATTAGCGAAACAGTTTATATGTATCAGCCCATGGGCTTTCGTCATCGCCAGTATCCGGATCACGTTTGTTTATTAAAGAAATCTCTATACGGGTTAAAACAGGCACCCCAAGCATGGTACCGGCGATTTACGGATTTTGTATTGTCCATTGGTTTTCAGCAGAGTAAGTGTGACAACTCGTTATTTATATATCATCAGGGTTCTGACATGGCTTATTTACTTATTTATGTTGATGATATTATTCTTTCCACGTCACATGATACTCTACGAGTCAATCTCATACATCAGCTGGCAGCCGAATTTGACATGAAGGATCTTGGACCACTGAGTCATTTTTTGGGGATTCATGTACCACGACAGCATGATACTATGTTCTTGTCATAGCAATCATATGCATTAGATATTATTGATCGGGCCGGTATGTCATCCTGCAAGTCGGTTGCTACTCCAGTGGACACAAAACCTAAACTTAGTGCTTCTTCAAGTGCACCGTTTGAGGACCCTACGTTATATCGTAGTCTTGCTGGAGCTCTTCAGTATCTTACCTTCACCAGACCTGATATTAGCTATGCAGTTCAACAAGTGTGTATGCATATGCATTCTCCTCAGCTTGATCATTGGAATTCTCTTAAACACATTATTCGCTATCTTCAGGGCACTACTTCATTTGGTCTCACCTTGGGTACCTTTAGTGATCTCTCTTTACGCGCATACACTGATGCTGATTGGGCTGGTTGCCCGAATACTCGACGCTCTACTTCAGGCTATTGTGTTTATTTGGGATCTAATTTATTATCTTGGTCTTCTAAGCGTCAGGCTATCGTATCTCGTTCTAGTGCGGAGGCAGAATACCAGGGTGTTGCAAATGTGGTGGCAGAATTATGTTGGCTTCGAAATTTATTGCTAGAATTACGTCGCCCCCTACGGAAGGCTAGTGTGGTTTATTGTGATAATATCAGTGCAGTTTATTTATCTGGGAACCCGATACAGCATCAACGTACCAAACATATTGAGCTGGATATACATTTTGTTTGTGACTTGGTTCAACGTGGTGATGTGCGGATTCTTCATATCCCGTCTCGTTATCAAATAGTTGACATTTTTACAAAAGGCCTGCCGCGGGTATTATTTGACGATTTTCGGTCCAGTCTAAGCATTCGGCCTCCTCACGCTTCGACTGCGGGGGTGTAATAGATTAGATAATTTTGTATATTTAGATTTGATCCATATCGTGTATATCTTTGTATTGATTTAAGGTTATCTCTTACCAAAAATAGTGGAGAGCCTTTTGTATTTATAGGGCATTATTTTCAATGAGAAAGGCAATCGATTTACCGTAATCTTTCATGCACCATTTAAAGATTTGCACCCCGCCCTATATGCGTTGGAAGTAGCCAAAGACTACATGTCCTTGATTGTTACTTATGTGAAGACGACATCAGTACGTGGCACTGGAGATGGATGCACGACCCGATGGAAAAAATTGTGGCGTTAGAATTAGGCAATATTGAATCAATTCTAGCCCAAGTTCAGGTTTCATCTAGCAATGACCGTTGGATATGGGCTAGAGATAAGGATGGGTCCTTCTCGGTCAAATCTGTGAAACATCTCCTAAACTCCTCACATCAGCCAAGTCCAAGGTAAACTTACTAGGGTGGGTCGTAGAGATGGAAAGAACCACTACCCTATGTGGTCTTTCAGACCGAAACATCCACCCAGGGTTCCAGTGAATGCCGGTTTTGTGGCGAAGGTGATGAGACCATGGCTCATTTGTTGACATCATGTTATATGGCGGCTAGGATATGGCAATGGGGTCTTCGTTGTGCAAAATCCCCAACATTCTTGCCTTCTCGGTTCAAGACTAACTGGAATATCACAAATCCGCTAAGTTGCCAAAGGAAAAAAACAAAAGTGGTGCAGGCAATCATCCTGACGTCCTGTTGGTAAATCTGGAGAGCTAGAAACCATTCGATTTTTTCTGCGAACCAATGGCGTAGTTTGAAAGAAAACTCAGTGGGGGGCAGACTCTCAAGATCCGAATCGGTGGGGGCTGGACACTTAAAAATCCAATTTTTTAAATAAAAAGTCATTTTGGAAATTTTCAGTAAAATTAACACTATGAGCAAAAAATCAGTGAGGGCCAATCATGTGCAAAACCGTTGATGATTGATAAGCTCATTCAGGATATCCAAAGTATATTTTTCCTATGGGTAAAAAAAGGCAAATGTACAAATGCTAGAGTGGGAAAAGTGGTGCAAATTCAAAATGTAATAGGATGATGCAGATGGGTTTTTTTTATGTAGCCTTTTTTATTGAACTTAGTACTGTGCTGCTGTAAACAGTTGGTGGATTGTATCTCTGTATGGCTGGCTATAGCACCTTGTTGTGCCTGTTCTCTTTATACATGAAATCAAGGGAAAATTACCAAAATGTTGGTTGACCAAGTGTGTTTTCAAATTTGTCACCCTCCTGCGTCCTTGGAAGGACTACTCAGCCTCGGAAGCGTTCGTATGTTTTGTTGAAGCGTCCATGTCCTAGAAGCTGACACGTGACATTTTGCATGTGGGCCCAGACGCATCCCAATGCGTCTTTTTCTCTCTCCTCTCTCTTCTCTTTCTCTCTCCTCTCTCCCTCTTCTTTTGGCCGACGCATCTCTCTCTTTCTCTTCTCTTTCTCTTTCTCTCTCCTCTCTCATCTCTCTCTTCTCTTTCTCTTTCTCTCTCCTCTCTCCTCTCTCCCAATGCACTTTTCGTCTTTGATCTTCCTTGAACTCCATTTGGGCATGAACCAAGAATCAGCAGCAGTAGCATGACAACAAAAATGAGAGAAAGTGTGTTGGATTTAGTGCTCATGATTGAAGATATTGATGTGTATAACAAGATGTATATGAAGGTTTATATATATGTGTGTATATGTAAAGTGTGTTGTTGTGGATGGGATCTTTGATTGTGTTGATCTTCAACACTGTTGTTACTATCTTCTCCATTTTAATTAGAAGAGAACGAGAAAAGAGAGAGAGAGAAAGGAGAGAGAGAGAGGAGAGAGAAAGAGAAGAGAGAGAGAGAGAGAGAGAGAGAGAGAGAGAGAGAGAGAAGGACGCATCTTGTGTTTAAAAGATGCATCCCGTGTTTGAAAGACGCATCCCGTGCTTGAAGGACTCATCCCGTGCTTGAAGGACGCATCCCGGAATGGTCCTTTCAAGGACGCATAAACATGTCGGACACGTGTTAGCTTCTAGGACATGGACGCTTCAACAAAACATAGGGACGCTTCCGAGGCTGAGTAGTCCTTCCAAGGACGCAGGAGGATGAAAAATTTGAAAACACTCTTGGTCAACCAACATTTTGGTAATTTTCCCTGAAATCAAATATGCTGTCCAAAAAAAGGTTAGTCACGGATTTTAATATGTCATTTAATGACATTAATTAAAGTTTTTGATAGATTTTTTAACGGTAAATTTGGAACACTGACGGACCACTAGAGTATCACGTGCCACTAGCTGAACCACCCGATCATATCCATCCCCAATAGGCTATAATGCCTATACACCAATTAAGAACCTAATAAACCTGGAACCCCCCCCCCTCTTGTGGAATCGAACTTTGGACCTAATGGTCCCTAAGCTTTATCTCACCCTCAAGATGTCACTAGGCTATAAATAACCAATTACCCTTCTTGTGTTTATAATAGTATATAGTATAAAAGTCAATGAGGTAGTAATGAAGTGGTTGGGCAAAGAATTGGTGCTCCTTATAGGGCTGGCATATTGTGTATACATGTACACGATAATACACGATACACACAATCCTATACACGAACACGACACGATAAGGTATCGTGTCCAGTTTTCCATACACGAACACAAAATATTTTTTAACAGGTATACACGATAATTACCTGTTAATACCTGTTTACGAATGTTTCAATAATTACATATCTAGGAACCTGTTTAGTGAATTAAAAGTTGCCAAAAGTTCACAATAGGCTTAAATAATGCATAAACGCAAGTTCACATGGGTCTTTCTTCTAAAATCTTCAATTCAAAGTTCACATGAATATTTCTTCTCGACGGCCGGTGGTTGGTAGGGCTGTGCAAACTGCTCGACGATCGCTCGAAAAATGATCGTTCGATTCCTGCTCAGTTTGTAAATGAGCCGCTCGGATCGGTTCGATTCAAATTCAATCCAAGCATGAGCAAAGGTCCGCTCGCTCGTCGATAGCTCGATTTCGCTCGAATTATATTTATTAGTAATATATATATATATATATTATAGATTTTAAAGATTAAAAGCCCAAAAAATATACTAGCCCAACTTAATAGTTAATATCAAAATCTAACCCTAAATCCCTAATTCCTAAAACAATCACATAGTCATAAAATGTTGTTCGAAGATATGCATATCGCCGCACACCAAATCTAACCCTAAATTCCTTATTCCTAAAACAATGTCATAATCTGATTGTTCGATTAAGCCCTCGTCGATGCCAGTCTGCCACACAATCAAGCCCTCGTCGTTGCCAATCTGATTGTTCGATCAAGCCCTCGTCGCTGCCAGTTCCACATGTCCATTCTCAGGTACATTCTATCTCCTTATTAGCATGTGTGTTTATTGAACGTAGCCTTATAATTCAACCGAGCAAAACCGAGCGAAAACGAACTGCTCGATTTTAGTTAGGATTTGAGAAAAACCGGGCGAAAACGATCCGCTCGATTCAAATTCAATCCGAGCATGAGCATCACTTTTGTGCTCGGTTTTGCAAATTCGATCCGATCGGATCGGATCGGTTGTAATTCAATCCGAGCATGAGCAGACCCTCGATCAGATCGGATTAGCTCATGAACACCCCTAGTGGTTGGGGTGGTGTCGCTGGGAGTGGGGCTGGAGAAGGAGAAGGGAAGAATTAGGGTTTCTTTTTAATATGTCCATTGGAATGGGAACGGGCCGGAAGGGTTAGGAAAACTTAAGAGATAAGTAATAAAATCAGGTTTTCAAATCACATGGTCCCACTAAATTATATTTTTTATTAAAATTGTTAACATGTATTAACCAGGTACTAAACTGGTAAACATGTGTTTTACCTGTTTAGACACGAAAATTAACAGGTATTTTCGTGTCTACCTGTTACCTGTTAAGGCCATACACGATACATGTTAACTTCATGTAGATTCGTGTCGTGTATTCGTGTACGTGTCTAAAATTGCCAGCCCTAGTTCCTTGTGACGCAGGTTTGATTCCCACTCTCCTCATTATTTTCTGCGGCATCCAAGTGAAGAGCGAATACGGGTGACGCCGGTTCGACTTGGATGGGAGGCGAGTTTTTACCGATTATTCCACTGTCGTGCCTTCGTGCGGGTGGAGGTCGGGTTTCCGCGTATCTGGGGAGAACCAAGGGGCTGGTGACGGTCGAGTAGTCGACCTTGGCCACAGTGCCCGATGTCACAATGGTTGGCATGTCGTTCCTTACCGTTCAAAAAATAGTATAGTATAAAAGAAAAAAAAGTAATATAATCTCTTAATTGTCCTTGTTGCACTTAAAATAACCTATAAAAGATAGAGAAAAAAAAAAGCAATATAACATCATACATAACCTACCATGGCATGTGGTTTGTCAGTTTATAAGTTTTAGTTACGGGGTTCTAAAGTTGTTGATTTGAAGGAACAACTCCCCAAATATTTCACCTTCATTTCCTTCTCATCCCCAAACAATGTAACCCTAATTGTTATGCTCAAGATCATACATTACTTTCCTAAAAATATAGAAAAAATATTTTCTTTCTGGTAGTGAACGAAGTGAAGACTAGAGGCTAATGGAACAGTAATCAAGCAAGGCATTCTTTATTCTGGTAAGATTCAGATCTACATTTACTCGATCAATGTGTTTTTCTGTCAATATAATGCCATTTAAATTTCTAATCTTTGACTCAAATTTGCAAAATGTTGAAGAAACATGTAAGAAAACTAACTTGACTCCTTGACCATGACTATGAATCTTTTGAATTCAAACCCTTGAAATCCTTGTCCATCTTTCAACTACACAAGTTTTGATTACCACCAAAATTAATTAATAAAATATGCCCGAAATTTCAAAAGACTTTTAAATAAATAATCAAGAAAATTTGTAGACTCTATGAATTATCACTAAAGTTTTAAAATCGTAAAGTTAAATACTTTTGAATTGTCTTTATTGATAAAGGCGAGTATTGTTGAACCGTCTTCATTGGCTGGATAGTTGAATCGACAAACTTTTTCTTTTTGCAAATTAAACTTCATTAAAACATACATCCGACCCAAACGGGCAAAAGGCCAATACAAAACACTATCCCTGACCCAAACGGACAAAGGACAAAATTACAACATATACATAGGGTATTTACACCACTCCTTCCAACCAATATATTTACATGACGATCTATTTAACCCACCCGAAACCCTTCGATTTAATCTCTATCATGATATCTTGCGGACTTCTACTGGTCTGCTTAAAAACCAACTCATTCCTGCATTTCCAAATACACCAGCAAGAAATAATAATCAACCCGTGAATAATCTTCTTCATTTTCCTTCCCCCCTGAGTAGAATTATGAATATTCATTAAATCTTTGAAATCGAACGTGAAGATCGGGGGAATGTTGCACCAAGCGCTTACAGCCGCCCGCACCCGAGTTGCCATCGTACACGCTGTAAACAAATGATCCACCATTTCCTCATATTCATCGCAAAAAGTACACATAACCGATGAGATTTCCACGTTCCTTCTTCTTAAGTTGACTCTACTAATTCGCATTTTATAAAATATTTATTTTAGACTTTATATTTTTATTGATCCCCTAAATTTATATAAAAAGGAAAAAAGAAACAAAAATCTACATCGCCACGGTTCCCTATAAAATGGATGAACAAACCCTTAAATTTAATAGAAAATGAATGTTGAGTGACTTGATTGGAACACTTTTGAAGCTTGAGTGACCTAATTGAAACACTTTTAAAACTTGGTTACTCTTCTACAAAGTTACCAAAAAAAAGAGTTAAATGTAATTTTAGTTCCTGTGGTTTGGACCGTTTTGCCAGTTTAGTCCAAATGTTTCATTTTTCGCCCGTGGGTCCAAAAAGGTTTCACCACTGCCATTTTAGTCCACTACGTTAACTTCATACATTATTTCTGTTAACGGGAAAGGCAATTTGGTCATTTTATATGGCCGAATTGCCTTTCTAGTTCACATGATTACATTTAAAATGACCGAATTGTCCTTCTCGTTAACAGAAAAAATGGATGAAGTTAACCTAGTGGACTAAAATGACAACGATGAACATTTTTGGACACACATGCGAAAAATGAAACATTTGAACTAAACTGACAAAATATCCAAAATCACAGAGACTAAAATGACATTTAACTCAATGATTTTATTAGAATATGGCATATTAATTTGTAAAAATAAACATAATTTCATAGTTGTGTTAGTAATTAAAAAAATGGGTGAGGAGCAAGGTGTGATAAATGTGTAGTATGTTTGTAATTTACATATAGGTGCATGCACATTTTATATATTTTATATATATTTAGTCACTAAACTAAATGCTTTCTTATTTTCAAATGTGTATGCGTTCCGCTGTAATGCTTAGACTTTTGTTCTTGACTACTTGCCTTCGAACATCTACCGACAACCCATAAATATACACCACATAGTGCTTTTAACTTTTTTGCACTATCTTCATGTTCATATCTGCCCACAAGGCATAAGCCTTTAATAACAAATCTCATTTTACTCCCTTTGAATCATTTTATCAGTTTAGCTCAAAAATTTCATTTTTCATCTGTGGGTCCAAAAAAGTTTTATCGTTGTCATTTTAGTCCACTGGTTTAACTTCATTCATTTTTTTTTGTTAACGAGAAGGGCAATTCGGTTATTTTGTATGTAAATATGTGAACTAAAAAGGCAATTCGACCATATAAAATGACCGAATTGCATTTACCGTTAACAAAAATAATGGATAAAGTTAACCCAGTGGACTAAAATGGCAATTATGAAACCTTTTTAGACCTACAGGCGAAAAATGAAATCTTTGGATTAAACTGACAAAACGACCCAAACCACAAGAACTAAAATGACATTTAACTAAGAAAAAAACTAAACTAGTTTTGTATTTTATTGTCTATTTCTCATCATCACATCGGTATGTCTTAATTTTACAACTCAGGATAAAATAGTAAAATAGTTTTATATTTTATTTTTAAATTAGCTATATTATTATTTTAAATTTCTTTGACCATTGGGTCCGTAAGGCGTAGTGCTGCAAACGAATTAAACGCTCCGCGACTAGTTCGTGAACTGTTCGACGAGAAGTTTGAATAAATGAACAAACACGAACAAGAAATTTCATCCCTTTAGTAAATTAACAACATGAACAACGGTTTTTATTTTTATATTTAGGTAAGGGTTCCAGTAAATTTTTTTTTTTTTTTTACAAAATGTAAGAAGTATATGTAGGTATAGTGTTTTAAATTTTATGTATGATGTTTTTTAATCTTTTGGCATCGTATTATATAGAAAAACAACAAACGTAACAATTTAAAACATTGTTAAAAAATTCTAGGCATGAAATCTAAAACACCATACAAAGAATTTAGAGGTTGTTTGATAACTTATGATTGGGTAAGTGCTGAACTAGTAAGAGGTCTAAACCATTAAGTGCTGAACCAATAAGAGGTCTAAACCATTAAGAGTCAGTATAATGCTTAACCGTTCAGAGACAATTGTCTGACCATTTCAGATAAGAGGTCTTAATCATTCAAATATCTTCTCGTGATACAAACAGTCTGAACCATTAAGTGTTGAACCAGTAAAAGGTCCAAACCATTTAGAGCCTGATTGAGAGCTAAACAAACATCCCCTTGATTAGTATATTTTAAATTAAACAAGCACTTAAGCACAATTTACAACATACATGCATACAAAACAGATTGAATTCAGTAAGGTAATGAAACTATTATTTGATTAAGGTACAACTACTTAAGCACAAATTACAACCAAAGATGCATACAAATGTTCCAAAAAGTAAGGAAAAGAATTATTATTATAATTGTTATTATTATTATTATTATATTAATATATTAAAATCATTATTCATTTCAACTGGTTTATTAATATACAGTAATAGTAATAATTTACTGAAAATATTGGTTTTTTAACACCAAAAAGTAAAATGTTCAAAACTTAAAGAAATGATTAAAGAAATCCTAATTGTCTTTTTTTTCCTTTTAAAATAAACTATAAAATGCATAATAAATAATTAAAAGAAATCCCAATTGTCTTTTTTTTTTCTTTTCTTTTAAAAAAAGAATTTGCTGGCCATGGCATCTTCTTTTTAACAACTCGGAACACACCAACTGTTTGATCAAAATCAAAGTTAACCGGGGTTCTTTTCTGCTTTCTTCTTGTTGCATTCCACTGATTCTTAATCAAACTTTTGCAGGTATTAATTTATTCCAACCATTTATTGCCGACTGATCCCTCATCACTATTTTCACTTCTTCTTTACTCAATCTATCTTTCTGAAAACAAGCAATCCTTTCATACACCTTTTGTGATGGATTATTTGGTGTAAAAAGATATTTAAAAACTGACACATAACTTGGTATGTGCAATTTTTTTATTTCATTCAAGCTAACTGGTTTAGGATTCAGTTAGTTTGGAAGTGCCAGAAGAAAACAAGTTGAAAGTTGAGAGTGGTGTGGTAAAATCGAAAGTTGAGAGTGTTATCAACAAATTAGTGAAAGTTTGGGTTGTTTAAATCAAATATCTCTTCATTCTACAAGAACAAAATCTGGATCTTTGTTGTTAATATTTAGAAGATCAAAGCAAGTTTTAGATGATTTTTTTTTATGACATGGCTTTTAGCATCAACTAACTGGGTTAGGGTTCAGTTAGTTTGGGAATGCCTGAGGAAAATAAGTTGAAAGTTGGAAGTGTTGTGGTACAAATTGAAAATTGAGAGTAATATCGACAAATTAGTGAAAGTTTGGGTTATTTAAATCCAATATCTCTTTGTTCTGCATGAACAAATCTAGATATTTTTGTTAATATTTAGAACTGAAACTTTTTTTTAACGGCCAACAGAATCAATCCCGAGCACTCTCGGAGCACCCATTGGACCAAACGGAGTACTCCGAGAGTAACCCGGGTCCACCACCAATTCCAGGGAAAACCCGGTAACCCGTCCGCCCGTAGGCACGACGATGAAATTACCTTGATATTTGCAGCAAACGGAAACAGTGAGTCCACCCTAACGACAAATCAAACTTCACTTTTGAATCGCAGGGCTTTGAGGTCAAAATAGCGACCCGTTCTTTGTTTTTTAGTTTAACCCATTTTGGACCTTTTCGTTGTTTTACCTGTTCAAATATGACCCTTGGGTCAGAATTGGCGATTATATTATCAAATAGTTCAAAGGAACTTTCCCGCCAGCTTTGTGATAATGATAAATAGTTAGCGATTTATTTTAATAAATGAACAGATTAGTTTTTAAAAAGACATTTATCGGCAGGTGGTCGAAGGAAGGAAGAGCTCGCAATCATCAATCTGTACAAGAGTTTTTATTTCATTTGAGCGTAAATTTTCGTCGTTTCCCTTCATTTGGTATTTTAGAAGGTACAAATTGATGATAGCATGCATAAACAACCTTATTCATTACATGATTAGACACAACCCTATCGTCAAATGTGTTATATGTCATTTAGATACAAACTTCTTTTAGTTATAGTTTTGTCTCATTTTGTTCAGGATTAAGGGATAAAGCTAGAAGTGCGACACAAACAAGATCTGTAACAAATACTGCAATGAACATGGAACATTCATCGAAAGATTTGGTAAACGAAGTTGAGCATGTTGAAATGCTCGATGCCTCTTTTGATGCTTATGGAGGAGTTATCATAAACATTAAAAATGACATGGATGAATATGTTTTTACCGCTTTACTTCAAACATCAATATCCCAATGGAAGCAACAGGTAATTTATATAATTATATGCCTTCCACGTTATCGGAATATTTGAATTCTATTTTATTTTATTTTAATTATCATATCTTTTAATTATCTGAATTTCAATTTCCTAATTTTTTATATTTAGTTTCCTTTTGAATTCTATGATATAAATAGGATCTTAAGGTTCGTTGTTACATAGTTTTTGGTTGATTATTAAATAAAAAGAATTGTGTTCTTGGAACCATTGGTTCAATTTATCGTGTTTGATAATCCATTGTTTCTTGAGCCATTTGATTGCACGCGAAACTGCATCATTATCAGTCTAATGTTCAATTGGAAGTCTAAATTTATTAATATATATCTTGCAGGGAAAGAAGGGTGTTTGGCTTAAATTGTCTCTAGAACTTGTAAATCTTGTTAAACCTGCAGTAAAGGTAAATACACTGCGCTTTATAGTTAAGGATTTAATGTTGACTTTTAGATTCAAAACAAATGTTTGACTTTGATTTTTTTGTTGACTCATTCAGGAAGGATTTTGGTACCATCATGCTGAACCAACATACGTTATGCTCGTGTATTGGATTCCTGAAACGAATCATACCCTCCCGCCAAATGCTTCACATCGAGTTGGTGTTGCTTCTTTTGTTTTAAACGACAAAGGGGAGGTACGCTTTCTTAATATTTTTTCATTAAATATTTCACTAGGAGAGATGATGCATAAAACTACGAAAGTATATACTTCATGTGAAATTAACTGTAATCATTTCATGCTTTAGATTCTTGTGGTTCAAGAGAAAAGTGGAGTGTTTAAAGGCTCAGGCGTCTGGAAATTACCAACCGGTACTGTCGAGGAGGTATGCAAAAAAAATTATTCTATTTCTTGGGTCACGTCGGGTCAAGTCCAGTTTCGACCCATTAAACACTCCTACTTGCATTTCCTTATTATTATTGTTATTGTATTTACAGGGGGAAGATATAAGTGTAGCAGCCATAAGGGAAGTGAAAGAAGAGGCTGGAGTATGTATTTTGGACTATTAACATTTTGTCAAGTGAATAATAATATGTAAGAATATGATTTTAATTTATTTAATAACTGTTTTTTTATTATCATCATTTTCTCCAGATCGATACAGAATTCGTAGAAGTTCTTGCATTCAGGTTAGAAGTGTACTAAACATCCTTCATTTTTTAAAGCAACTTTTTGAAGTCTTCAATCTTAGTTAAAATATCAATAAATTACAGGCAAAGTCACAAATCATTTTTTAGCAAGTCGGATCTCATGTTCGTGTGTATGTTAAAACCAACATCATTTGAGATCGAAAAGCAAGATTCTGAGATTGAAGCGGCACAGGTAATTAACAATTGCATCCTCTCATTAATCCATCGATTAATTAACTTATGTAATAATAATTAGAACCATTCTTATATGTTCTTCCTTGCAGTGGATGCCAGTTGAAGAATACGCCAATCAACCCTTTATAAAGGAGCACAAATCATTTGATTACATTGCTAAAATATGCATAGCAAAAAAAGATAACAAATATGTTGGATTTTCTCCTTTGCTTACAACTTCTGCCACATCAGCCAAAAAGAGCTATTTGTATTCCAATTATCAACTGGAGCAGTAATCTGATACTTGCATTCAACATAGTCACCAAAGGGGGTGATGTATTCCCAAATCAAGTGGTTGTGAGTTCAAATCTTGGAGGGCAGGTGTGGTGTGATTTTAGCCATTCAAAGAAAAATAATTAACATATATTGGTTGTATTTTGTTTCCTCAAACTTTTTATGTATTTACTTTCTGATAATTAAAATATTTACTATATTGTTTTATCATTATAAACTTTTACAAAAGGGCTTATAGTCTAGCGGTATTAAAGTATGTACTAAAGGTGTTCCTCTCCAAGTGGTGGAGGGTTCTAGTCCCATAGCAGACTTTGGTGCAGATTTTGGAGGAGGTTTATAGGGTGTTTGAGTTAGCCGTTCAAAAAAAAAATTTGAAGTTTTATTTATTTATATAAATCGAGTTTAAAGTTGTGGGTTAGGGGTCTTGTGGCAAATTTGGAGATGTGTTTTTTTTAGGTTTTGTAGTCTTGTGTTGAAATGGCATATGCTCTGATCAATATGGTATTCACCGATCGGTGGATGATAGCCGACTCCAAATCGGTTAGCGGTGAGGGTGTTGAGCGGTGAGGGTGTTGTGCGGTGAGTAGTCACCGATTGTTTGAGTGGGATTGATTGAGGAATATAGTCGTTACCTATCCGTTCTAGAAATAAAAAATATATAACTCAAACACCCTAATAGTAATTGACCATTGCCAGTGATTAAGTGTAAAATAGGGAGTGGAATTGGGACTTGACATGACATGATATTATTGGCTAGAGAATTACTCAAACACCCTAAAGTGATTGAACGACTCCTTCCACCCTTAATAGAATAAAATGCTTAATAATGATAAAATGCAAGAACTAAATTGCCAACTCTCACGTATGCATGATATCCTTGTTGACCACCTTGGCTAGTTGTTGACCCATTACCGGCACAGTCATGTTAGACCGTGGGGTATGGTGGGGCGGGGGTTGGGGCATGGGTTGACACATGGCTTGGGAGCGGGGGAGGCTTCACTGGGCTGACCCACATTGAAGACGGTATGGTGGGGCGGGGGTTTGGGGCGTGGCCAGCCCAAACGGCTATTTATATTTTTAAAACAAAAAAATTAAATTTTTTAGTAATGTTTTTTAAATAAAGAAAATTACATAAAAAAAATCCTAATGCTTGTAATATTTTTTCTTTATCTCTTCTCTCGTCTCCAACATTAGTTCCAACTCTTCACCTGATAGGTGATCAATGGGCTGGGCTAGAAATTTCATATCATCTCGTCTTTGTTTATGGGCATCCCTAACTTCTTTGTTCTTCCGAATTTCGGCCCTTTGTTGTTGGAATACGTTGAATGTATCTAACTTGCTTGCAATGTCTTCCAACTGATCGCTGTATATTCCCCTACGCGAGCCCGAACTCCCAACTGAAGGCGATGCCATACCCGCTCTTGATTTTTGAGCGCGCCTTTTTGCGGCATCTCGGTCCACTTCGAGGATAAGCTATCATTTTCATGATAAAGCTCCCTTTCCATTTCTTCATGGAATGCTTTACTAATAGCTTCCAAGAAATGGTTTCTATGTTGAGAATTTCCTATTTTAATCAAAACAAAATTTAATATATTACAAAGTTATATAAAAAAACATAAATATTAAAATAAAGGCTACAAAATATTTAGAAATACCTAAAGTTGGATGTTGAGATTGTTGAAGCCAAGCCCTCGCCAATGCAACTTCTTCATTAAGCACCCATCTTTGTTGTTTTCGTTTGGCGCTTTCAAGTGCTTTTTCGGCCTCGGTTTTTTTCTTGTGACTTCTCTTCTTTATGGGTTTGGATGCGGAAGGACCATCGATGGGGGGTTGAGTTTCGGGGACGGTTTCGGTTTGGGAAAGGTTGATGGACGTTTGTGAAAGATTGATGGGCGTTTGTGGAAATGGACTAGGTATAGAATCGTCGGTGTGAGGGAAGTTAGTATACACACGATTCGAGAGAAACGATGCGTAACCCGCCATATCGGGCATAGTGGAGTGTATTACAAAGGGAGCAATTGGACGATTGGGTGGTGGGCTAGGATTTTCTTGTAATGCCCACGGGTTGTTCGGGTCAAAACCAAGATTATGAGGATTCATTTTTCGTATTGTGGTTGGATGAGTATTTAAAAAAAAAGATAGAGATGATTATAGAAGAGGTGGAGTTGTTGTGGTAAAAAATGAATAGAAATATGAGTTTTTATAGTGAAAAAATTCAATTTTTTTTACACATAACCGTTGGCCAACGGCTAGCCCAAACGGCTAGTTATCTTGGCCATTCACATCCCGCCATGTCACGTTGATGGCCCCGCCCAACGCCCGGCCTTAAACTCCCGCCCAAGAGGTCACGCCCAAACCTAAGCCCACCCGGGGTGATGGCTTGGGCGTTTTCAGCCAACCCACGTCCCAACCCCCACCCCATACCCCACAGTCTTAGTGGTGGACCAAAATACCTTTAGCTCTTATTTTTTTTTTTTTTTTACCATGTGTAAGGTCATAATACATTCTTAGGCTTTATACACTGATCAAACTTCCTATTTGATCTCTGACCTATAAGACTAAAAATTAAAGGGTTAAAGTGAAAAATTTTAAGGGCAAAATAGTCATTTCATTTTATTGGACTTTAGTAGAACGAATAGATGGAATTTATTGATAAAAATAAAAAATTGACGTCGTCTATAGAATAAATCCGTAAAAAAAAAAAAAAACAACTGAATATATGTAAACAATATGGGGATACGTTTAGTTTAGTTACTCAAATATTTAAAATGTAAAGAGTCAATTATGGCCCGTTTAAATTAATAAAAATCAAACAATGAAGTCTACTCGTCTATGGAATAAATCCGTAAAAAATTTGAATATATGTAAACGACAAGGGGATACGTTTAGTTTACTCAAATATTTAAAACGTAAAGAGTAAATTATGACCCGTTTAAATTAAAAAGGAAAATTGGTTTTTAATAAACCAACATTTGTCCCGTTGGTAAATAATAATCTTACCTACGTAATTGGTATATTATAATACTACCTATCAACATGTTGGTACTTAATGAACTTTCGTTAATTTTTTTAACTGAAGTTAGTTTTTAAGTTTTATTTATTACACAAACAGTCCCTGTTAACTATTTTATAAAATTTAATTACATGGCCCTTGATGGTTTTTTGTAATTTACTAGTTTTAACTATTTTATTTATTACACAAAGAATCCCTGTAGTTATTAAAAACTAATTTTCCTTAATAAAAATCAAACAATGAAGTCTACTCGTCCATGGAATAAATCCGTAAAAAAATGAATATATGTAAATGAAAAGAGGATACGTTTAGTTTACTCAAATATTTAAAAGAGTAAACTGCCATTTTGGTCCCTGTGGTTTGACCAGTTTTGCCACTTTAGTCCAAATCTCAAACTTATTACATCCAGGGCCCTGTGGTTTGCATTTTGTTGCCATTTTAGTCCAAAATCCAAAAAACCCCCTTTTTGACTGTTGAGAGCTGACTATTTTGTCCTTTAGTGCATGGGTATTTTGGTCATTTATGTTTTATTTAAAGCAATTCAACAACAACAACAACAAAACCCAGAAAATCAAGAACATTTTCTTCAACAACAACAAAACCCAGAAAATCAAGAACATCTTCAAAGTTCATCATCAAAACCCAGAAAATCAAGAACATCTTCAAGAAAAAACGAGGCTCAGATCTGTATCTTCAAGAACATCACCAAACATCATCATCAAAACCCAGAAAATCCAGAAAATCAAGAACATCATCTTCAAGAAAATCAAAAACAAAAAACAAAAAATCCAGAAAATAAAGAACAGCCTGCACATATGTATAATTGATTATACCAAATTCAGATCTGAAGTTACAAAACAAAAAAACCGACTCAAAACACAACATCAGAACCGATCAAAATTCAAATCGAACACTGCCATTTTGATCATCATCATCCCAAGAGCTGAGACCATCATCATCCTCAGCCACCACGCCACTCTCTCGATTTCTACCTGCAACACAAGATCATCTTCATACACACAAATAAAACCCATAACACTCCTACAATAATAGATAAATACCCTAAAACTCTCACAAGATGCAGAGATAATCAGAGAAAGTAGTGTGAAAGTGAGAATTAGGGGAACCACAATCGCACCAATAATTGAACAAGATCCAAAGCAAATCTGCATCTAATCATAACTGCAACAGAGCAACAATCTTGTATGAACAGAGACTAATGTGTGTGTTGTAGGTGAGCGATAGAGAGAGAATGAAGATTCTTGAAACCCTGCTCACGGCGGCGTTAGTGATGGTTCTGGTGGAGGTCCGAACAGCAACAGCGACGGTGGATTTGTCTCTCTCCTCTCTCTTTCTCTGATCTCCTGAACAGACATGTGTGTAGGCCTGAAATCGAAGATGAAGGTGGTTCGACGTAGGTGATGACAGTTGAAGTGGTGGCCGCCGGAGATGAAGAAGATGAACGGGAGATGTGGCCGGAGACGAACGGAGATGAAGAAGACGAACGGAGATGTGGCCGGAGATGAAGAAGACGAACGGCGGTTGTCTGCTGTGTGCTGCTGTGTGCTGCTGTGTGTTAGGGTTTTGAATCAAATGATGATGAATCTGTATTTTTATCTCTTTTTATATCTAGTGACATTAAATAGAAAAAGATTTAAAAATGACCAAAATGCCCCTGCACTAAAGGACAAAATAGGCAGCTCTCAACAGTCAAAAAGAGGGTTTTTTGGATTTTGGACTAAAATGGCAACAAAATGCAAACCACAGGGCCCTGGATGTAATAAGTTTGCGATTTGGACTAAAGTGGCAAAACTGGCCAAACCACAGGGACCAAAATGGCAGTTTACTCTATTTAAAATGTAAAGAGTCAATTATGACCCGTTTAAGAAATCCTTAAACCACTTGAACACTCCAAAACCACCTTTTGACTTTCTTGTTTTTTATTTTTATTTTTATTTGTTGGCCATGTAATTTTCCTTTGAAAATCACATGTAATTAGCTTATCATTTCTTCTGATGCTTAAACAAATTATCATTCATCATCATCGTTGCTAGTTCCTCATTGTCATCTTTACAAGTAAGCTTGTTCTCCGTGTGATTAGGTCAAGAATTATCTATATAAATGTATAATATTCTTATAAGAGACCTATAAGTTTGACCATATTACCAATTCTGTGCAGAAGAAGTGGAATGCACGCCAACTGTTTTTTTCAAAGTCATTTCTCTGAAGTTTGCAAGGTTCTTTCCCAGTTCCCACTTAAATATTTAATCATATCTCCTTACAGGCTCAAAGCTATAAATTGTTGGGATTATTTGAATACATGCACAGATTAATTTTGAAAAATATATATACATTCAGTATCATTGGTGGTCAAAGGAAGATCTCACATTCAGTTGGCAGAAAACTTTGTTCTTTCATTTCATCGTCTTCATCTTGTATTTCAGAAGGTATCATTCGATAATCGCTTAAACAACCTTGTTAAGTACATGATTAGACACAACACAACCTTATTATTAATTACATCCTCTATGTCAATTAGATACAAACTTGTGTGTATAATTTTCAGTTTAATACCATAGAGATATAATAATTATATAACTAGTATACTATTCTCCTACAGACCCAAACTAACATGGGACGAGCAGGTTAAACATGATTTGTTAAACTTGCACCTCTCTACGGTAGAATTGAGGTTAGGGATTTTTAGGGAGCGTATTAGATTTCTTTTAGGTATGTCTAGGGATTTTTAGTTTGACTTTTGAAAGAAACGTTTCGTTAAGTTGATGCACTCTTTGGACGCAACCTCTCTATCCTCTGGGTAGAGGTTTGGTTTGCCTCCGTCTCACCCTCCTTAGACGGACTTTACTCGGTATGTTTATTCGTTTTTAATATTCCCCCGCAAGCTAATGTCGGGTATGACATGTAGCTTGAAACATAAAAGAAAAATTTACTTTATGTTTTCGGATGAGATCTGACTGCTGGCTGCTGCAACAATAGTTCTTGGTTGGAATGATCTTGTTTTGGTTAGTTTCTGCCAACATAGAGGTGTATATATTACATAAAGACTGTATATATAGAGAATAATATTATACTTGAATACATTCTAGATATAACAGTTATATAACTAGTCTAATATACACTCAATAAAGCAGTGTTTTTTGTCCCAGTTTGTTCAGGATTAAGGCACAAATCTAGAAGCGCGTTCCAAACAAAATCCGTAAAAAATATGGCAATGAACATGGAAAATTCATCAAAGGATATAATAAATGAAGTTGATCATGTTGATATGCTTGATGCCTCGTTTGATTCTTATGAAGGAGTTGTAATAAATATTAAAGATGACATGGATGAAAGTGTTTTTACCACTTTACTTCAAACATCAATATCCCAATGGAGGCAGCAGGTAATTTATATAAGTCTGTGTCTTCCTAGTTATTAAAATCCGCACATCACATGATGCGGTGATAAGATCGCATCGTTGCAGTTGATGTGCACATTATATGATGCGTGCACTTCACGCGTCGGTTTATGGAATCAAAACACATAGGAGCGCCACACACACGCTATTTAAAACCAAGATTGGAAGTCTGAATTTATATGTACGTTGCAGGGAAAGAAAGGAGTGTGGCTTAAATTGTCTCTTGAACATGTGAATCTTGTAAAGCCTGCAGTAAAGGTAAAATAAACTGTGATTCATCTTAAGGATATAATGTGGAATATTACATCCAATACAATATGTTCGACTTTACTGTTTCTGTTGACTCATTTAGGAAGGATTTTGGTACCATCATGCTGAACCAACATACGTTATGCTCGTGTATTGGATCCCTGAAACGAATCATACCCTCCCACCAAATGCTTCACATCGAGTCGGTGTTGCTTCTTTCGTTGTAAACAATAATGGCGAGGTTGGTTTTTTCATTTTATATGTAAATTTCACTAGAAGGTTTAATGTATAGAAGCATACTCTTTATGTGAAACTGAAATTATATCATGTTTCAGGTTCTTGTGGTTCAAGAGAAAAGTGGAGCATTTAAAGGAACAGGTGTCTGGAAGTTACCAACTGGTACTGTTGAGGAGGTATGTACAATATTTTTTACATTAAAGTTTCACTTTATTTGGTTCATAGTCCGGTTTAAACTGGTCCGGTTTTCGGTTATGTTATTTATGTTTATTGGGTTGGGCCTGGTCTGGTCCAGTTTCACGCCGTTGAACACTCGTACTTGCATTTCATAATCTGTATTCTATTTACAGGGAGAAGATATAAGTGCAGCTGCCATCAGGGAGGTGAAAGAAGAGGCTGGAGTATGTGTTCTTGACTTTAAACATGTAATAATATGATTTTATCTAATAACTGTTTTTTTTTTTTTAAATTATTCTCTCCAGATTGATACAGAATTCATGGAAGTCCTTGCATTCAGGTTAGAAATGCAGTAAATTTTTTTAAGTTAATTTTTGAAGTCTTTAATCTTTGTTTATGTATTAATTAATGAATTACAGGCAAAGTCACAAATCATTCTTTAGCAAGTCAGATGTAATGTTTGTGTGTATGTTAAAACCAACATCTTTGGATATTGAAAAGCAGGATTCTGAGATTGAAGCAGCACAGGTAATTAACAACTGCATGCATGCTTTGATTATTCTATATATTAATTAATTAACAATTGTCATTCTTATAATATTGTTTCTTGCAGTGGATGCCAGTTGAAGAATATGCCAACCAGGCCTTTGTAAAGAAGCACAAATCTTTTGATTACATTGCTAAAATATGCATAGCAAAGAAAGATAACAAATATGTTGGATTTTCTCCATTGCTTACAACAACTGCTTCATCTGCCAAAAAGAGTTACCTGTATTCTAATTATCAGTTGGAACAGTAGTAATCTAGTGCCTGGATTCAACATACCCTGATCATGATGATTGTAATTAATGTTATATATTGGTTGGTTGTATTTATTCTTTATATATTTACTGTCTGATAAACATATGTACTAAAATATTCTATTCTATTATTTATAAACTTCTATTTGTTTATTAAGTTTAAAAGTGTGGCTGTGTTAAATACCCTATAAGTAGCTTTGGTTATACGTGAGATTTCATTTAAAGTATTAGCTCTATTATAGTAGGCGAGCTAAAGGAGTCCGCTCTATCTTAGTTGACACATAAGAAGAGGGGGCTAAATCTTAGGTGAATGGGACTCTATCTTAGTCGGCATAGAAAAAGAGGGGCCAACCAATCTAATACTTATACTTTTAAAGTGTCTACTCTATTTTAGCCGAGGCGCTCTAGACCGCTTGCTAAAATAGCGTCGACATTTTATACGTGTAATTATTAGATTGATTGTTTTGTGAACCGGTTTTACTTTTTATTGTTTTTAGTGTCAGCTAAAATTAAGGTGGTGTTTGTTTTCTAAAAAAGATCTGCGCAAACTGTTCTGTCTGCGCCGCGAAGACACTGTTATCTGCAGACTGTTTGTTTTCCGAAGACGTTTCATTAAAAAACGTCTGCGAGAGCTCTTCTTGGTGCAGACTTGACCCAGCCACTTCTAAGATATTCTAAGGTCTAGAGAGGGTTAAACACCACCACCCATCACGACCGTCAATCCCCCACCCCACCACCGTCCATCACCACCACCACCACCGTCCACCACTATCGTCCACCACCGTCCACCACCACCACCACCAACCACCGTCCATCACCACCACCACCACCAACCACCGTCCATCACCACCACCACCGCCACCCACCACCACCGTCCACCGCCACCCACCACCACCGTCTACCACCACCCACCCACCGTCCAGCACCACCACCACCACCATCCGTACACCTCAACCAGTTTATTTTTGAAGTTTACATACGTTAAAAAATAAATGTATGCATATGTGATCCGTAGACTGCAGGCATTTTACCTCTTAAAACAAAGTGGCATCTGGGGGTGGGATAAGGCTTTGGGACCAATAGGTCTTGAGTTCGATTCCCACAAAGGGGGTTTTCCATATTTATTGGGTTTCCTCCTGAATTGGTGTATATATAGGCATTATGCCTAGTGGAGATGGATATGATCAGATGGTTCCGCTCGTGGCACGATGATACTCCAGTGGTCCGTCAGTGATTCAAATTTGCCGTTAAAAAAAAAGTCTCCTTAGCCGATTTTGCTTACTTGCCGTATTTTAATTATTTTGTTAGGATCGGAGGCTCTCATGATTGTGTTTGTTTGTATAATTTGAACAAATTAATAGAAATGAACAGAGTTTAAGTGCAGCGGAAATAAACAACAAACTTTGTAAACACAATCAAAGAGAGAAATAGTTTTGATAAACATTTGCTTTTCCATTAAGTCGAAAGATTACAAAACAAAGCAAAAGATTACAATGCAAGCTTACAAACTAAACTCCCCCTCAGCCTGATACTCCATGGTTGGTTGCACAAGATGAAAGGATTGAATTGAGTAGAACTCACTCAAAACGACCAAATGTAACAGTACAGGGTACTGCTCCATTTATAGACAATCCAAACCACTGAGGCATCTCAGCTGACGTCACCATGAAAGCGACGTCTAACAACCTAACAACCTGTAACTACTGTTCCTATACAAGCACTGCTAATCTTAACCACTGACTACAGATGACACACTAAACTACTGCTTTCTCTTTACATCAGTGCTTTCCTCAAGGTTGATCAGTCCTTGATTGAGCAGTGCTTTGTCATCAGTAGATTGAACAGCAGTGTTTACTTCTTAGCAGTCTTTAGGGCTTTATCAGTAGTTAGAAGAACAACAGATGTTGTATACGGACAGTGGATATAGGACCATCAGATGTTATAATCACTTTCAAGGGAGAAGTCTAGTACAAACAACTGCTTATTATGAATCCACTGTTGTGAACCAGTTTTGGCTTTCATTATCTGTTCCTCTGGTAGGGTTCAATCCCAACAATCTCCCCCTGGAACAGATAATGCCAAAACACTTCATTATTTAGGATCTTTATTCCTCATCAGAAGTTCACTAGCTTGTCTTTTAAATTCTGCTTCAAAGTCTTTGGAACTTGAGTCATCCTCATCCCTGCACAATGAAAGTTCAAGGAGATCTTGTAGATCTTCAACACCAAGGCTTAGTGCTTGTTTCCTTGATATGTACTTCATTTCACCATTGGACCTGATCAGGGTCAATACATGGGTCTTTTGATCAGAGAGCCACTTTAGTATTTTTGAACCCAATGGGTTTCTTGGGAGAGATTTATTTACTGATGAGCTTAGAGATTTTGGCCTTGTGAAAATTTGTAAAGCAGTATCCTGAGCTTCAGACATTCGTTTGAAAGCCTTTTCTATGACTTCATTTGCTGCAGCTATGTCTTCTGCAACTTCTTTGTCAATCTGCTCTTGTTTCTTTTGTTGATCTAGCTCATTGTCTGAGATATTTGCTGATGTGTTTGGTGATGATGATTGGTTCAAAACCTTTTTGGCAAGGTCTTGAAGCTTTGCTGATTTGTCTTTATCTAAAGCCATTTTCTTGATGGCTTCTTCAAAATACTCAGCTTCTTTTTCTTTTTCCTCTGCTTTAGTCAGCTGTTTCCTCTTATCTTGGTTTATCGCAATGATTGAGGTTTCTGCTGATGTGATCAGTGGTTCAGAGGTTTTGAACTGCTGTTCTGGCTTTTTGTAGTCAGGCTTCTTTGGAGTGTCAGAAACAGTTATCCTCCTTTTCTTGAGCCTTTCATAAGCCTCATCTGTATATTGTTTTGTCCATTTTGCTATGGATTTAGCATCTCCAACGTTTGCATCCACCAGCTCATGTTTCTTTCTTTTGTATTCAGAAGTAAGATCAGCAATTAGCTTTTTGTATTTTCTCCAGTTTGGAGCATTCCTCTTCTTGGTTGGATCATTTTTTATTCTTTCAATTCTGTTTGCCTCATGCTTTAATGCAACTATTGGCCATTCTTCGAATTGTTTCTCTTCAGCTGGATAGAATTTTTCTTTCATAATGTATGCAAGATATTATTTTCTCATTTCTTTCGGTAGATCTGCTTTGGGTGATAAATTTGATATCTCTTTGCTCAGAACTCTTGCATAGTCTTCCATCTGCTTGACTTTAGTGAGCAGGAATTCCATTCTTTCTGAAATGTCTTCGTCACCTTGGTCTTTGCACTCAAGTTTAGCTCTTATCTTAGCTTGCCTTGCTTTGAGCTCGAGATATTCATCCATATTTTCTGGGACTATGAAGCCTATGAGAGAAGGAAATCTTCTTTTTGAAGGATCATCCTCAGTGTAGAATTGTCTCATCTTATTTTTTACAGCTTCAGGTTCCAGTGGAAATTTTGCAGCCATAGGATCATATTTTTCATCACCTGCCTGAGTTGTTTTTCTTTTTCTGGTGTAAAGATTTATGGGTGATTTGTTGATTGTAGTGAAGATGGTTTGAAGTGAAGTGAGGGTAGTGGTGGATGATGACTGACTAACAGTTGTTGAAACAACTGGTGTTTCAACTGCTGTTGTCATTACAACAGATGTTGTAACATCTGATGTCTTCTGCTTTTTCGCAGGAGGTGATGGTGGTGATGTGACATTAATGAGAGCAGTGGTGGATGACTGGCAAACAGCTGTTGAAACAACTGGTGTTTCAACCTCTGTTGTCATTACAACTACTGATGTGTCAGTAGATGTCTTCTGCTTTTGAGCAGGTGGTAATTTGGTGGGTGGTGGTGTAGTTTTAGGTTGTGATGATAGAGCAGTGGTTGTAGTGTGTGTTGTAGTGGTGTGTGTTGAAGAAATGGCAGCTGTTTGGCTAGCAGTTTTTGAAACCACTGACATATCAGCTGTTTGGATGGAAGTTTGAGATTTTGTTGTTTGAGGTTTGGAGCCTTTGGGAGGTGGTTTAGATGTCTGTTTTTCTTGTTCTGGTTCAACATACATGCCATCTTCAATTCCCTTCTTCTTCAACTGCTTGATTTTCTCCCCCTTTTTGGCATTATCTAGAAAGGGATTATCCATGAAGAGGATAGTGGAAGGAACTTTTCCAGTGGTGCTTTGGATATGAGCCTTGATAGCTTTGATGTCTGCTTGAGTATCTTTAAATCTTGACTCCACCATGTTTGTCAGCATTTGTACATGTATCGAATGCTGCTGATCAGCCATTTGTTTTTGTTTTTCAAGCAGGGGTTGTAATAAGTTCCACAACTCATTTGCAGCTGGTGCAGGTTGTGCAAGTGCTTGAGCTGGAACAACAGTGGATTGTGCTTTTTGAGCTTTTAACAGCTGTTGCACCATATCCTTTATTTCAGCAACTGATGTTTCAAGTTTTTCAACTCTGCCCGTCAATTCCTGATATTTTAAATCATCACCCAAGTTAATGGGATCATCTGATTTCCCATCAGCAGTGGTTGTACCAATGTGTGACTTAGGAACTGAGTCCCAAAAATCACCCATTGATGCCCCTTATTCTTGGTTTTGGGGTCTTCTCTCTTCAACACTTGATAACCTTTTGAGGGTACCAGTGGTTAAAACAAACTCACTGGTGGTTACCAGAGGTGCTATAGAAGAAATTGCCTTCAAGGGAGTCTTACTAATGAAACAACTGTCCAAATGTAGATCTGTTGATCCATCACTTGTAGTTGCTGCTCCACTTGAACTACCACCAAGAGTTACTTGTAACTCAAGGGGTGTAACCTCCTCAGTTGTTGCTGGGATAGCAGGGGTAGTAGCATCAGACCCAGTCACTTGTGGGAGTATACTCTCAGTGATAGGTGATAGAGAGGAACTGGTTTGTGGCTATAGCAACTACATGCAACAAGGGTATTATGGATTGTGGTAATGTGATTGGTGAGGGTATGGGTGTTGAAAGAGACATGTCATTGGGATGAGGACTGAGGAAGATGGATCCGATTGGGTCCAGAGCTTCATATTGTGGGGTCCCTGTGTTTACAACCTGATCCTTTTGTGAGGATGCAGGAGGAGTTTGAGGCAACGGTGGAGATCTTTCTTCCATCTGCTGTGAGGAAGTAGCAGCAGTGGTTTGTGGTGACATTTGTGTTGTCACTGGCATTAACTCTGGGATCTCATCTTCCAGAGTTGCCTTTTTAGAGGCTTTGGTGGGTTTTTTGGATGATTTCTTTTTGGCATTTTTGGTGATGGCAGGTGTGGATTTCAAAGCAGTGGTTGTGCTGCTATGATCACCTGGAGCGGTTGGCTCAGCAGCAGATGTCTGAGGAGCAGTGGTAGCTGCTAAATTCTGCTCAGGCACCTCTGCTTTTGTTTTTGTAGGTGCCATCATTCTAGAAAATGTTTCAGTAGTCAAACCATTTATTTGAAAATAAGCACCTTGTTGGAGTAAATTTTCATTTTCTTTTCCAAATTTTTGTTTAAAATAATAGCTTAGAAACCTGGGAAAAAGTAGAAATACTTTGCTATCAACATTTTTCACCAAATCATCAAAGATCTCCTGGGAATAGTTATAATTTTCATTATTTAAAATAGCATAACCCAGACATTGGATTTTTAATGGTATTTCGTTAAAAGCAGTCGTTTTATTTGAAACACACATCAAAAGTATGTGGAATAAAAACCTAGGTGCAGAAGGAAAGAAACCTTTTTGTAAGGTATCCCTTTTTGGTTGTTCTGCATACCCCCTTTTTAAGAAATCAGTTTTCAACTCGGTTTTAGAAAAAGAAGTTTTACCTTTCTGATCATCGAGCTTAAAGACTTCTGAGATTGACTGTGGAGTAATTTGAATCGCTTTACCCTGTATAGAGGAGTTGATGGCAATGACGGTCTCGCCTTGTTTTTCAAGGGTAGCATTTTTCCAAAACTCTCTCGGGGTTTGTTGGTAAATTGGAGCACCAGCAATTAACAAAGTTTTGTACTTTGATGCTGAAAGAATATCAATGATTGAATCGAAGGTGTGGTTGTTTGTGGGTTTTGTGAGTAGACCCAAGTAATTGTGAGGGGATTTGTACGGGATTTCAATGGGTTCAGCGGCCGTTTGAGCGACCTCTTTGGAAGCTGATGATGATTTTGATTTTGATTTCGTCATTTTGATGACGAAAGACGAAGAATGATTTGAAATGGAGGTTGGAAACTGCTTTGAGAAGAGAATTTTTATGAATTCAATTCGACAGTAAAACCCTGTTTGGGGTTTTGAAAGGGTTTTATTTAGGGAAAAAGTAAATGCTGATGTGGCAGCGGTTACAAAGATCTCACGGCTAATAACTGACCACGTGCCAACCTCTGATGAATAGATGAATAATGGAGGATAGTTGTTTTGGTGAACCACTGATGAAGCAAATATCAGTGGTTACAACGGTAACAATATGAGAGCAGTGGGTGATTTTTACAATCAGTGGATAGCATATCAGTGGATAAGACACTGATTTTGAGCATCAGTGCTTGCCAAGAAAATGAAAGGTCAGTGGTTGACTTTCAGCAGTGGACAGTATTTAGTAAGCAGATGTTTGAACAAAACAGTGGTTAAGGGTAAGGTAATTGTAACACCTCGAAATTTCATGTCCCATAATGTATTGACACGTGTCATAAGCTTGAACGTGTGAAAGAATACTCTAGAGGGACTAAAGTTGACAAACAAAGAAACTATGTGAAAAATAAGGGTTCAAAACGTCAACAATGGATAAATATACTTTACAATAACCCTACGTGATGTTTATACCCTTAAACGGATGAATCATGGATCATACGAAGCTAATTGTGAAAGAAAGTGAGAGATTACAAACTACAGGGGTTAAACGGGTCAACATGTTTAAGTTATACCTCTGAGTGACCTTTTAGCAAACCCGAAACTTTGTAACGATTAATTATGCTCACTAGAATGCGTGATAAAAATTTCACCAAGTTTCGTTATCGTATGAGAAAGTTATGATAAAATTCGTATTCGAGGGGTTAGATGCGTCAACGATGAAATTTATGACTTTTCGGGTAAACACAAAGTGACCAAAGACTTCACAAAGATGGTATAAGTCTTGAAGCCCTTATAAATCAATTTAGAGGGCTTATAATGCAATAAATAAGGTGAAAATGACGTTTAGGAGGACCGAGGATCAAAACTGCAATTTATAAAAACTTGGTAACCTGATCAGGGGACTCACGCGGGCCGCGTAAGCCCAAGCATATCCTTACGCGGGCCGCCTGGCCTGCCCAGATGCAGAAAATGTAGACAGGTGGCTGTTAAGTCCATTTAACCGACTCTTGTTGCCATTTCTCAATACCATGAGCTCCCTAAAATGGTTTTTAGAGTATAGGGACACTTGGGATGCATCCATGATCATTGGTGGCATTACTTGTCATGATCTTGATCAATCAAACCCACTATATAAGAACCCACTTTGTGCAATTGTTGATCATTCATTCCATCACATCTTCTGGTCATTTCTGGAGCACAAGACCAATTCCTAAGCCTCATAAATCGTGCATAGGACCTTGGTAAGTATGCTTAACCTTCCTTAATTAAGTTTTGCTTAGTTTATAGCCTTAAAGTCAAACCGTCGTAATTAACGGTTGACTTATTGATTAATCGCTAATGGTCCAACGATTAGTCAAACTTAGGGTTGTTATAAGTTGGTAATTATGTGGGTAATAAACCCTTAAAATGGCACCCTCTGATTCCCACTCTAACTAGGTCAAATGTCGGGTCAAACGTAATCCGAAAAAGTCAACAGAAACATAATCTTTGAATTAACGCATAAATTGCAAGGTAAGAGGCGTGTAATCTGTTTTGTCATTAATATAACTTAGTAATCAATGAAAGAACATGTCTAAGCATGTCCGACCGACAATTTTTAGTATAGACCCGGTTCGGAACCGAAAGTCGCAAAACTTTGACTTTTGCTTTGACTTCAGTTCTGACCCGTTTTATTAAAGTTTGGATATGCCTTAGGACTTCCTTAGGACCAGGTTACATGGTAGTATAGCCCTCTGTGATTGGTTCGTTTGTTACCCGAGTCGTTTACATGTTTCCGTTAAATTGCCAAATGTTGACCAATATGCCCTTTTGTCCATAAAACGAGAATTTTGGAAATGTGAAAGAACAAAAATCTTTGCTACTGATTAATATGTATGTCCGTAAATTTTCACGTCAATTGGACGTCTAGATTAGGAGTTATGCTCAATGACGTAATTAGAAAGCTTTTTATTAATTAAAAGGCGTCATTAGCGTAAAGCCTATCTAAACCCAATTTTTGACACCAAACCTTTTACCCACTGATGTAATATAATATTTTGGTATTTTTGAAGATTTTTAATTATTTTTAAACTGATCATAAGCTAGGATTAGTGCCTTGATTCGGTAAATACCGAATATACCCTTTTCGGCCATAAAATGAGTTTTACAAGTCCTTTTGCTACCAATCCAATTGCTACTGATTTAAATAATAAATGAAGTGTTTTGAACCTTATGAACTGACCTGAAAACTCAGATTCCTATTTTAACCCGTAAATCGCTTAAAACGACGTTATACGCGTATTAAACGCATAGTAAGGGTTTAAAACCATTTTGTCACATAAGACTTAACACCAACTGATATACCATGTTAAAATAAGCAATTTTACTGATTTATTCAGACCCGGATCACAGAAGCTTAATTGATCCCTTTATAATCTTTAAAATGACCCAAATACCCCTACGGGGCTTAATATGAGATTAAACTCGTTTTGGGCATAATGGAAGATATCCTACTGATATCACAACATATTTAAGGCATATTAACTTAGGAAACCTGTTTAGGACCTATATGGTTACCCGTTACGCCTCTTGCGCGTTCGGTTCGGTTTATGTAACTAGTTTGCATAAATTAGCCGAAACGGGTCAAACGTTTTCATTTTAATCTCAAAATCCAGAATGTGTTTAGTTTACCCATATTATACAAGTCTCCAAACTTTTCGGGTCTAAACCACATTCTATTCCGGTCTTCGCTTAATCATTCGTTTGAACCGTATCTTCCTCTTGAAAACTAATCGGTCTAAGTCAAGGCTTAATTAAAGACCCGTTAGGATTCTAATAGGTTATTAAAAACCTTCGTTCCAGATTTAGGAGCCCAGTAAAAGCTATCTGTACTTGCTGATTTGATACGACTGGGATTGAATTTATATTTAGCTCAGGTAAATACTTTTAACTTATTTTCCCTTATACGGGCTTGGGGTACGGTATATAAAATACCGCTTGGTCGGGCATTCGACCTTAACTGATTGGTGGTTAAGTATTATCGAGATGACCCGTTTAAATTGTTTTGTTTGCTTAAAGCCTTTGGGGGGTTAATGACCATGTCCCGGATATCCCTGGCATCATTTTACGAAATGGCCACGACCTAAGCACGGGGCGTAGGCGTACGCCCGTCGGTGTTTCATATAATTAATGTGGTGTGTCCATTGATCTTTAACCCGGCACGAACCCGGCTACTGAACGCATAAGAAACATGTAAATCTTTTACGAGTATTATATTCAAATAATTATCCCAAGTTATAAAATATTATTTGTGCCATGTGCATTCAAATCAATCATTTTTTTAAACCCTTTTCAAAATGAGTCGGTTGATTGTATTTACCAGTGTAAACTGACGTATTTTCCCAAAAAGGCTAAGTGCAGGTACTAATCGGAATAGGCTGGCTACTCCTAGCATCAATAAAGAGTCTCGCAAGCTTAGATGCCTAAAGTCTGTTGAACAGTGTTATTTTTATTTTCGATCCGCCTGTGGATCCTTTACTTCTGTTGTAATACTTTGATGTTACATTATTTCGGATTGTAATATATTTATCCTTTTGCTTCCGCTGTGCATTTATATATTGTGTTGTTTGACTATGATGATATCAACTACGTCACGTTACTCCCTACCGGGCCCACCGGTAAAGTGTGGAAATATCGGGGTGTGACAGGTTGGTATCAGAGCCAATATTGAGTGAATTAAACACTAGCCTTTTGTGTTTAATCTCAATGACACAGTAGCACATTCCTTGACCTTCTGAGTCTAGACTTAACATAGGAATAATCTCAATCCTAATCTGTAAATTTTTGCTTCCAATTTTTATATTGGATACGTCGCCAAGCGAAGAAGCTGTAATAGGGATTCTCCACATCCGGAGCCTTGAAATGCTGAGCTTCGTACCGCGGCCAGGGTGAAACGTGCAACCAAGGAGAAAGCATTCAGAAATAAAATGAAGAAGGAACTCCTTTTTGCTGAAGATCGGTTCCTTAATAGTCCTTCTAAGGACATATTTATTTTTCAGTTCCTTCAAGGACAACATTATTCCCTTCAAAGTCCCTTTTAGGACAAACCTGAATTTTTATTTTATAGTGGAATGACTGAATTTTCATCCTAATCAGGAAATATGAAATAAATGAAAAAATAATATTTCCTTTTATAAGATCTACCATTATAATAAAATGGCAAAATCTAGAAAGGACAAGACCTAGCTATATGTCACATTAAAACAGGGCCAAGATGGTCGTTCCACAATTAGATTCAGATCCTTGTTAACATTTCAAGTTAGGATTGTTCTGCGTTAAATATTAAAAGAATCTTAAAGGTAAACCTAGCCTATATGACGAGGCCAAGATGGTAGGACCTATTCAAGAGATTCAAATCCTTGTTAACACCTAAGAACGTGTTAGCACTCTTGACAGATGTGATTCGAGAAAATCACAACAGTCATTCTTATATTGGATTTCTTCCAATTTTCTTATCTAGTCTATTGATTTAGAAATCATGGCTTATATCATCCTATAAGATGATCATATTATAAACATCCCTTAGAAGGGAAATGCCTACGGGCTATAGTTAATGTCCTCTGAGACTAAAGACAGTGGTAGCCTACAACTCCCTGTCAAGAAAAAGTAATGAACTTTGATTCACACCTTAATGCCTCGATTCTCTGAAATCATGACTTATAAATTAAACTTGTCCTTGTGACTTGACGTTTTGTGCTATAGTTATATTTTTATTAAATCCAGGATAATATTAATAAAAATCCTGAATAAAAATAAATATCATTCCTTTCCTGCCATTATAAATATTAAAAGAGAATCTGAAAAGGTTTGACCTAGCTTGAAGGTCATTGAAGACCTAGCTAAGATGGTAAAACCTGTTTAAAAAGAGATTCAGATCCTCGTTAACATCTGAAAATGTGTTAACACTCACGACAACAGTGATACGATAAAATCACACTTGTCATCCTTATATTTGGAGTTTTCCAAATCCCTTAATTAGCGTAAATGATCAATAGGAATCATGGCTGGTAAACGTCGAAAATGATGTACGCATCAAAACATCCATTTGGGATGTATACCTACGGGAAAAGGTGTATACATGAAAAGATAGTTTTTATTGCATAAATTCTTGTCAAGACAATGAACTATGAAATTTTCCGATCCAAAGGAATCATCGATTATGTTTTAGATTTTTCCCTAGTGACAAGGCCCTGTGCCATCAAGAGTCCTTGGGAACAAGCTCTTGTGCTATATAAAATGTCAGTACGACATTGGCAGTCGTGATTTATGTCCCCTGTCTAATAAATGTGAAGGATTATATTCTGTTTACACGCCAAGGATGGTTTACTTAAAAACCTAGGCAGAACATAATCAATTAACTTAAATACTATCTTTTGACCTATGTGGTTTATTTACACCATAGCTATTTAATCAACAAACTCGACAATTCACCATATAATTAAATCAATTATTATTACTTAGGTTGTAGCCTTCAAAGCTTCACCATGGTTGACTCCTCTGAAGCTCACAATCATCCAGTTAATCAGAATGATGATACAAGACTGAATTTAACGGGCGCCGAGTTACAGGCTATGTTAGATACAGCTGTAAACAAGGTCGTGAACCGAGCGTTAAGGGATCATAAGCGAAAGTACGATAATACCCCGAATAAGAGTTATAAAAAGGGTAAGACCGGTTCAAACTATAACCAGTCCAAGCCAAAGGAGGCAAAACCCGAATGTAAAACCTGCAAGAAGAAGCACCTTGGAAAATGTTTCTATGATCAGACCGGGGATGTGTCATCTGTAAGGAGATGGATCACAAGACCCATGAATGCAAGGACCTGAAGAACAACCAGCGGTCAGGTGAAAAGACCAAATGCAAAATCTGTAGGAAATACCACCGCGGGAAATGCAGATTTGAATCTCAGCCTTCACCTTGTGGAATCTGCAAGTCCAAGGGGCATAAGACCTTGGACTGCAAGAAGATGGAGGACGCAACCTGCCATGGTTGCAATGAAATAGGGCACATCAAAACTAATTGCCCTAATAAAACCAAGAAATCTGGCGAGGCTAAGAAGACCAAAACCGGAAACTCTCAAATGGATACTCAAGAGGCTATCCAGGATGACAAGGTCACAACAGGTACTTTCTATATCAATAACGCTCATGTTAGAGTATTATTTGATTCCGGTTCAGATAAGTCTTTCGTAGACAATAGATTTTGTAAATCATTAAATCTGCCTGCTAAAACTCTAAGCGTTAAATGTAAAGTAAAATTGACCGATAGTACTTCAGAGACTGCTTCAACAATATTAGATGGATGTTTTATATCCATTAGGAATCATTCTTTTCTGCTGTCCTTGTTTCCATTTATATAATAAGGGACTCGATATAGTCATAGTAATGGATTAGTCGTCGTGTGACCAAGCCCATATTGTGGGTGTAATAAGAAGTATGTAGTTATCAAAACTCCTTATGGTGAGCCTTTGACCATTCAAGGAGACACTGGTTATGGATTGCCTAAACACTTGTTGAATATAGTATTTAATACCAAAGATTCGAGCATGGAAACTCGGATAAGACAAACAACAGTCGCAATGCTGAGGATGCGACAAATGTTAATGTTGCATCCAATGTGAACCTCAATGTTAATAGAGTTAATCTCCAAAACGGTAATTAACGCAGCTGTTAGAAAGGCTATGATAAAAGTCATGAAAAGGTTCGAGAAGCCGAATGATGTTCGCTTTAAAACACATGTCGCTGCTCATGAGAAAGAGCTTTACTCATGCTTCAAATACGAGGAATAAACTAAACAAAATCATATATGGCATGGAGCCCCATTTTAGGATGTACTTAAAAGTACTTCGTCTCTTAGAAGTCAAGAGACCTCAATAATAATAAGGGGCCATCGATTTCAGGAAATTGATGGATGAAGTAGAAACCATAAGGTATATCAGCGGTTATGCTGGAAAGGACATGGTAAGGTATACATCACAGTCATCCGATGGCAATACCCTTAATTAGTGAGGACATTAATGAAATCCTGAAATCCTCAGGAAGGATCCTCTTATACATCGTGAGATGGTCCAAGTTTTAAGGACCTTATTAGAAAAACCTAGTATCCGTTTCGCGAAAAGGGAAAAGACGGAATAAGAATTTTCTGACTCTCACCATAAAAGTTCTAGACTTTTGACAGTATAACGCAAATTTTTGGCTGAGACAGCGCTCTATTCCATTTACCCAAGACCTAAGCTTAATGCAATAATTGTTGGGGGTTAGCATCGGGAATAAGAGGGCACATTAAGGTTTCAAGGCCTGCTTATTATAAATCCATTATGGATCAATCTCAGCTACTCACGTTCTATAGATTTAGAAATAATCAGTCAAAGCTGAGACTGCCCTAAAGTTATCTAAGATTTTACAGCTAAGTTTAGAAGGATTAAGAATGGAGGCGTTTAAACCCCCTGTTGAATGATTAGAGGCAGCTCACATTAGGAATGTCACCAGATAAATCCTTATTTGTGATTTTATTGCTATAAATTACATGTGGTTTCTGGTGCTGTTAAGTCTCTCATAAGACCATAAACTTAGCAAACTTTTAGAATTTTTTCTGTAAGAACCCCAGATGTTAAGTGTAAGGTAGAACCTTCAGGCATCAGAAACCTTCAGTCGCAGAATTTTAGAAGTATCCTTTCTCAAAAAGGAAGTCCGACAGTGTACATAGTAGATATCTCTTTAATCACTATCGATTGTGAATACCCGATGGTATGATAAAAGCACCATGTGAGGATTTGTGTATCTTAATATGTCCCATAGATTGCTTCCATGCCTGATCAGTATGGAGGTTTAATGCATGGAACCACAAAGATACCCCGATGGTCATATGGTACTAAAGTCAACTAATGGTATTCAAAGTAGATATCCAGGATGGAACTGTCCAAGTAAATGTTTCCGGTTAAGGAAATTCGTGGAATTGTAACATACAGGTGTCACTTATTTGACACAAGCATTGATGGATGAATTGGAGTCTGAGATTTGGAAAATCTCTGTAATCTCCTTATACCTAAGTATCTTCTCATAACTTTTCCCTGCTTACCTCCTGAGAGGCAGGTAGAGTTAAGATTAACATCCCGCTGTGGGCTGGAATATTGTGAAAACTCCATGTTGATTATGGAATAATCGAAACCCTGACTAAGTAGGTTTTAAGACATAGGCTCATATAGCCTGACTCAATATTCTGGGGGTTTTATGTTATTGAATAAGAAAGACGGTTCATATTGCTTATGTATCAATTACCGCAACCCTAATTAGGCAATAATTAAGAATTGCCATCAGCTGCCCAGGATCGTCGATCTGTTCGACTAACGGCAAGGATTAGCTATTCCTTAAAATTAGTTAAGTAGTGGTTGGAATAACCATCTCACCTTAAGATGAGTTTTTCTATAATAATTGATATATATGCATCAAGGCTACTCCTTGGGAGACCTTGTATAGTTGGAATGTTAAATATCTATTGTTAGGACAATAGATTGGCAAGTCCAATTATCAGAATCTGAAAGTTGTATTGGAAACAACAAATAAGATCACACAAATTCATAATCATCAGTAAGATGCCAGTATTCGGCAGAAAATCAAGGATTAATGAAAATAGCAACCTCCTAAATTCTTGTTAAGGAATAAGGTTCAACAAAAGATGTCACCCAGGAAGGGTGTGCCAAATTTGTTAAATTATCAGGCTAGTTAAGCTCTGAATATATAGAATCATTTGAAGGAAGTCGAATGTATCAAGATCAAGTAGCTTATAAGCTAAAACCTATTTAAGGAGTTTGACGGAGCTCGCAATACATTACACACTAGTGACTGAAGGATGTGTTCCGCCAATAAGTCAAGAAGCACTATCACATAATGATATGCTGATTTAAGATGTGATGAGTATCCTGTATCGATTAAGGATCGACAGGTTAAGAAGCTCCAAGAGGATACATGTACCTAATATAGGGGTCACTTTGGGAGCTTGGAAAGGCTCCAGACATGTTATAGAAGTTAAGTCCATTATGCGACAAAAAGTACTTCCAGCATTTTATCAAATCTCGAGGTCGAGATTTCTTTTAAGGGGGTGAGGATGTAACACCTCGAAATTTCATGTCCCATAATGTATTGACACGTGTCATAAGCTTGAACGTGTGAAAGAATACTCTAGAGGGACTAAAGTTGACAAACAAAGAAACTATGTGAAAAATAAGGGTTCAAAACGTCAACAATGGATAAATATACTTTACAATAACCCTACGTGATGTTTATACCCTTAAACGGATGAATCATGGATCATACGAAGCTAATTGTGAAAGAAAGTGAGAGATTATAAACTACAGGGGTTAAACGTGTCAACATGTTTAAGTTATACCTCTGAGTGACCTTTTAGCAAACCCGAAGCTTTGTAACGATTAATTATGCTCACTAGAATGCATGATAAAAATTTCACCAAGTTTCGTTATCGTATGAGAAAGTTATGATAAAATTCGTATTCGAGGGGTTAGATGCGTCAACGATGAAATTTATGACTTTTCGGGTAAACACAAAGTGACCAAGGACTTCACAAAGATGGTATAAGTCTTGAAGCCCTTATAAATCAATTTAGAGGGCTTATAATGCAATAAATAAGGTGAAAATGACGTTTAGGAGGACCGGGGATCAAAACTGCAATTTATAAAAACTTGGTAACCTGATCAAGGGACTCACGCGGGCCGCGTAAGCCCAAGCATATCCTTACGCGGGCCGCCTGGCCTGCCCAGATGCAGAAAATGTAGACAGGTGGCTGTTAAGTCCATTTAACCGACTCTTGTTGCCATTTCTCAATACCATGAGCTCCCTAAAATGGTTTTTAGAGTATAGGGACACTTGGGATGCATCCATGATCATTGGTAGCATTACTTGTCATGATCTTGATCAATCAAACCCACTATATAAGAACCCACTTTGTGCAATTGTTGATCATTCATTCCATCACATCTTCTGGTCATTTCTGGAGCACAAGACCAATTCCTAAGCCTCATAAATCGTGCATAGGACCTTGGTAAGTATGCTTAACCTTCCTTAATTAAGTTTTGCTTAGTTTATAGCCTTAAAGTCAAACCGTCGTAATTAACGGTTGACTTATTGATTAATCGCTAATGGTCCAGCGATTAGTCAAACTTAGGGTTGTTATAAGTTGGTAATTATGTGGGCAATAAACCCTTAAAAGGGCACCCTCTGATTCCCACTCTAACTAGGTCAAATGTCGGGTCAAACGTAATCCGAAAAAGTCAACAGAAACATAATCTTTGAATTAACGCATAAATTTCAAGGTAAGAGGCGTGTAATCTGTTTTGTCATTAATATAACTTAGTAATCAATGAAAGAACATGTCTAAGCATGTCCGACCGACAATTTTCAGTATAGACCCGGTTCGGAACCGAAAGTCGCAAAACTTTGACTTTTGCTTTGACTTCAGTTCTGACCCGTTTTATTAAAGTTTGGATATGCCTTAGGACTTCCTTAGGACCAGGTTACATGGTAGTATAGCCCTCTGTGATTGGTTCGTTTGTTACCCGAGTCGTTTACATGTTTCCGTTAAATTGCCAAATGTTGACCAATATGCCCTTTTGTCCATAAAACGAGAATTTTGGAAATGTGAAAGAACAAAAATCTTTGCTACTGATTAATATGTATGTCCGTAAATTTTCACGTCAATTGGACGTCTAGATTAGGAGTTATGCTCAATGACGTAATTAGAAAGCTTTTTATTAATTAAAAGGCGTCATTAGCGTAAAGCCTATCTAAACCCAATTTTTGACACCAAACCTTTTACCCACTGATGTAATATAATATTTTGGTATTTTTGAAGATTTTTAATTATTTTTAAACTGATCATAAGCTAGGATTAGTGCCTTGATTCGGTAAATACCGAATATACCCTTTTCGGCCATAAAATGAGTTTTACAAGTCCTTTTGCTACCAATCCAATTGCTACTGATTTAAATAATAAATGAAGTGTTTTGAACCTTATGAACTGACCTGAAAACTCAGATTCCTATTTTAACCCGTAAATCGCTTAAAACGACGTTATACGCGTATTAAACGCATAGTAAGGGTTTAAAACCATTTTGTCACATAAGACTTAACACCAACTGATATACCATGTTAAAATAAGCTATTTTACTGATTTATTCAGACCCGGATCACAGAAGCTTAATTGATCCCTTTATAATCTTTAAAATGACCAAAATACCCCTACAGGGCTTAATATGAGATTAAACTCGTTTTGGGCATAATGGAAGATATCCTACTGATATCACAACATATTTAAGGCATATTAACTTAGGAAACCTGTTTAGGACCTATATGGTTACCCGTTACGCCTCTTGCGCGTTCGGTTCGGTTTATGTACCTAGTTTGCATAAATTAGCCGAAACGGGTCAAACGTTTTCATTTTAATCTCAAAATCCAGAATGTGTTTAGTTTACCCATATTATACAAGTCTCCAAACTTTTCGGGTCTAAACCACATTCTATTCCGGTCTTCGCTTAATCATGCGTTTGAACCGTATCGTCCTCTTGAAAACTAATCGGTCTAAGTCAAGGCTTAATTAAAGACCCGTTAGGATTCTAATAGGTTATTAAAAACCTTCGTTCCAGATTTAGGAGCCCAGTAAAAGCTATCTGTACTTGCTGATTTGATACGGCTGGGATTGAATTTATATTTAGCTCAGGTAAATACTTTTAACTTATTTTCCCTTATACGGGCTTGGGGTACGGTATATAAAATACCGCTTGGTCGGGCATTCAACCTTAACTGATTGGTGGTTAAGTATTATCGAGATGACCCGTTTAAATTGTTTTGTTTGCTTAAAGCCTTTGGGGGGTTAATGACCATGTCCCGGATATCCCTGGCATCATTTTACGAAATGGCCACGACCTAAGCACGGGGCGTAGGCGTACGCCCGTCGGTGTTTCATATAATTAATGTGGTGTGTCCATTGATCTTTAACCCGGCACGAACCCGGCTACTGAACGCATAAGAAACATGTAAATCTTTTACGAGTATTATATTCAAATAATTATCCCAAGTTATAAAATATTATTTGTGCCATGTGCATTCAAATCAATCATTTTTTTAAACCCTTTTCAAAATGAGTCGGTTGATTGTATTTACCAGTGTAAACTGACGTATTTTCCCAAAAAGGCTAAGTGCAGGTACTAATCGGAATAGGCTGGCTACTCCTAGCATCAATAAAGAGTCTCGCAAGCTTAGATGCCTAAAGTCTGTTGAACAGTGTTATTTTTATTTTCGATCCGCCTGTGGATCCTTTACTTCCGTTGTAATACTTTGATGTTACATTATTTCGGATTGTAATATATTTATCCTTTTGCTTCCGCTGTGCATTTATATATTGTGTTGTTTGACTATGATGATATCAACTACGTCACGTTACTCCCTACCGGGCCCACCGGTAAAGTGTGGAAATATCGGGGTGTGACAGGTTGGTATCAGAGCCAACATTGAGTGAATTAAACACTAGCCTTTTGTGTTTAATCTCAATGACACAGTAGCACATTCCTTGACCTTCTGAGTCTAGACTTAACATAGGAATAATCTCAATCCTAATCTGTAAATTTTTGCTTCCAATTTTTATATTGGATACGTCGCCAAGCGAAGAAGCTGTAATAGGGATTCTCCACATCCGGAGCCTTGAAATGCTGAGCTTCGTACCGCGGCCAGGGTGAAACGTGCAACCAAGGAGAAAGCATTCAGAAATAAAATGAAGAAGGAACTCCTTTTTGCTGAAGATCGTTTCCTTAATAGTCCTTCTAAGGACATATTTATTTTTCAGTTCCTTCAAGGACAACATTATTCCCTTCAAAGTCCCTTTTAGGACAAACCTGAATTTTTATTTTATAGTGGAATTACTGAATTTTCATCCTAATCAGGAAATATGAAATAAATGAAAAAATAATATTTCCTTTTATAAGATCTACCATTATAATAAATGAAAAAATAATATTTCCTTTTATCCTTTTGCTTCCGCTGTGCATTTATATATTGTGTTGTTTGACTATGATGATATCAACTACGTCACGTTACTCCCTACCGGGCCCACCGGTAAAGTGTGGTGTAAGTCCCGTTTAACCGGATCTTTCAATGATATCAAACTACCTATTGATTGTGCGGAATCCAATCAATAGGTGATTCAAGAATCAAAACAAAAATAAACAAGAATACCGAAATAACTTTTAACTCACACACGTTTCAATTACTTGAACAAGCAAAAACGTCTGGTATGAGTACACCACAATCGAATCGCCTCCACTCTAGCTCTAGAGAAATTGTGTAACTAGGAGGATCCAAGGTTCCAACCTAAAAACAAGTTAGAAACTTGTTTTTATACTAACTCAAGCCCAAGTCCCTACATGGGCTCCCCTTGGGCCTGCTTGGCCCACATGGCCTAAAGCTTGGCCCAAGTGACCTATAAAGGTCCACAACCTAATATAAACTAACCCAGTAAGGCCCAGTTCGTAACCATAACCCGTTGTGTTAATTTGATGCGTCAGTCTCACACTTTAGGGCCTAACAATCTCCCCCTAGACTGATGCCATCAAATTGTCTTCATAACATGAAATCAGCAACGTCTTCAACGTAGTCTATGGTTGTCACTATGCTGCAGATGTTGTGGAAGTTCTTGACTTCTGAACTCTCAGCACTGGGTCTCTTTCTTCAGATCTTGTGGTTAGCTTCATATCAGGATCTCGATCAGTATCTTCTTGAAAGTCTTTGTTAAAAAAAATGTGAGAGGAGGATTCTCAGCAGCTCTTTTCTTCTTCAATCTTTGTCTTTCAAGCAGGTTCACGGTACTTCTTCAAATGTACTTTCACTGTCAGACGACGTTTCGTATCCGGTTCTTCTGACTCAGGTACATCTTGTTGTAGTGAGCTTCAGGCTTCTTCAGCAACTAACAGCATCTCAGTCTTCATCAACCCCGCTGTTCTTGATTGAAATCAAGTTCTGCACATGCTCACAAACTCATAAGCAAACATTTCTTATGCAACAGGGAGAGTACCGTATGAACACTAGGTACATCCGAGTACGTGCACTCGGATTTCACAATTTAAACTCTTTCAACTTTTATGATCAGTCAAATCTTCAAGAACGGTTAGATTTTTAAGTTTAAGAAAACAAAGAAACACACTATTTTTGGATTTTTTATTTTATAGAAAAACAAGACACTATTTTTGTGTTTTTGAATTTTTCAAATTTTAAGAACTAAAAACAAATAAAAACTCAAAATATAAACAACTACCATAATATACAATTACAATTGCAATGGGATCAAAATTCGTTCTCAGGCAGACTAAGGAACACTTTTCAGTACGAGCCTAATCAAACTGGTCTATGCGATTGCCAATATGTTTGTCCACTTAAACTTTAACGCTCAACTTTCAATTTTTCAACTTCGTGATATGCTTTAGGTAATATTATACTATTATACCCGTGTGTCCCATTCCAAGGCATACCCCTGCGATCAAGGTAAGCACAACGATTCATCGTAGCAGGTGAGTATACTGATGTCATCCTTTAAGATATCCTGACTGTGTCTAGGTCTGCATATAATCTATTTTATCATGTTTTGATTTCTTAACAATGAACACCCAAATAAATACTAATCAAATCCTGGAAATATAAACAGCACACTCTATCATGCAAGTAGCTTCCCTACCACATATTTCACAAGTCCAATCCAGATCTCTGAAATCTTAACTGGGAATAGATTGAGAAGAGAACAGAATAGATCTTAAGTAGAGATGGTATAATATACAGATCAAATGAGTTTTTCTCAATTTGATATAGGTTTCTAGGGTTTCTTTTGGGCACTTGAGGGCCTCTTTCGGGTGTATTAGATCTATAGCGCGACAACGTACAGCTAGGTCAGCATGTATCTGGATGCAGCAGAAGTTGTCGTTGCCTAGCACCTCCAGGTCAGCATATATCTGGATGCAGCAGAGGAGGTACACGACTTTTTTCAGAGAAGATTTCAGAATCAGATCAAAATTGTGTGTATCGGGACAACATACAGACATTCAAATAGAAATGAGCTAATTCCAAGTGACTTTCTTTCCTGGGTTCATGTACAATTTTAGTTCTGAACAGAAGGACAGCCAAGATATCCCCGGATGATTCAACAATATAAAGACCCGAAACCTCAGATGTTGGCTATCTATCAACGCAAGATTTAAGACCATAAAATCATACGCCGTTGGTATGTTACCCACATGGTACATAGTTCGTTATGTTTATAACACTTAGTATCTTTTATCATGTTGAGCGTCAAGCCTATCAACATATCGCAGTAGATCCTAGTCTTTTCAGCTAGGGCACCTTACATGTGTTAGTCAAAACCCTTTAACACGAACATTTATTTCACTTCCCATATCATGCAATTTCTCTTTTTGCCTTTTTCATTTTTCAAATGTTTTTGTATTTTTCTCATTTTCTCCCCCTAAAACAATACATATTTACAGCAAACTCTTTTTGTATTTTCTGAGTTTTCTCCCCCTAAACTCTATATCTATCTATATGTTCCTCCCCCCCCTAAATTTGTGCATAAATCTTGTATTTTTGCGCAAATTTACCATTTACTAGAGAAAGGACACTTTATATACAAAGTAATGAACTAAGAAAGAAAGAAAATATTTTTGCTTAACCGTTCTGTCATCAGATTGAAGACTAATCAAATTCAATTCAAAGTACTGAATTTAAACGGTACTTTTTGCTGATCTTTTCTTACTTCTCTTATCTCCTCCAAAGGAAACATATCATCTGTAAAAAAAATTTGAGCTTTTTGCAACAGTGAAATGTTACCCGTTTTTATCTCTGGAACAACTGCTATCAACATTCCAGAGATTGTCAACAGCTCCCCCTTAGTTGTTCCTGAAAAGTAAGGAGATTAGTAAGACATTGGTACCCAGGCCATCGTAGTCCTGGGTTTTCCTGAAGCATCAAAATAAGACACTTCCTTTAGACACAAGTCCCCTTTCGTTTTAAAAATTGGAGATGTAGCTGCTTTTTGTTTTGCTCTCCAAATTTGTTTAGGCTTTTCTAGTTTCTTAGATGCCTTTAGCAAAACAGTTGGCTTATCAACCTTGTTATTTTTTGAAATTTGTTTAGGTTTCAAAGCTTGTTTTCTTTTTGCTTTAGCAGCATTCCAATCCCCATCAGAAGGTTTAACCTTGGGATTCACATTCTTCATTGCCTTAGGTGAAGATACCTTCATTGGCTTAGAATGGTAGTTGTCCTTTGGTGTAACCCTCCGATTTAGCATATAATATGGTACGTAGGGACGATGTGTGCAGTTCCGAGCTATGTGACCAGCAATGCCGCAATTGAAGCATGTTTGTCTCTTTATGTAGAAAGCATTCTGATCAGCTGGATTTGCTCTTGCAGACCCTGAAGGACAAACCGGTCCTCTTCGTGTTGGATGCGCCTGCACATGACTTTCAGACGAAGACAAATTTGGGTGTTTATATTTGCTGTTTGCAGAACTCTTGTTGCTATGAGCATCATTCTTTGTCTTTTCTCCCTGATTGGATCTTTCATTCACCTTTTCACGAGCCTTGTGAGGATTATTGCTGCCTTGTCCTTGATGAGCAGACTTCTTATACCCTCGATTTTGATCTTCTCGTTTTGGCTCCTTTTGCGTGTTGTGAACCGGCTCACAAACACCAGCACAAGAGTGAATATTAGCATTTTGTTGCACCTTTTGACGACAAACACAATTTCTAGCAATGTGTCCAGGAATTCCACAGTTGAAACATGTTTGTCGCTTCAATGTATGGAGATTCGAAGAGCTAGCAGCAGTAGCTGATCTGATTGGTTTAGGTGAACGAGCTTGCTTTGATTGCTTTGCATGTGTTCCATGTGCCTTTTCTGAGTTCTTATGTACCTGTTGATCAGAACTAGCACAAGCATGAGATTCAGACGGATGATGTTTTTCGTCTTTTACAATTTTATCATGATCATTTTGAATAGACGATTTAGTTTCTGTTTTAACTTTAATTTCAAAAACATTTATCGGTGACTGCTCATTTATTTCAACACTTTTTTCTTCTTTTACAAAATCAGGTTCAGTTTTAATTTCAGAAGATGAAGAAGATGAAGTTTCATCAACACATGTTTCGTCAACACATGTATCATGTGAATCTACTTGAGGTCTGCTTTCAGTCACGGTTTCCAATGTGGTCCCACTAGATTCAACATTAGGGACGTCCACTGAGGCCGATTCAGAAGAAGAATCAGGACATTCTTGATTTTCTTGGGAAGAAGTTTCAGTGGTTTCACTGAATGTATCCTGAGGGACCTCACCTGTCACACTATCATCAGCTGAAGAGTTAGAAACATTAGAATCGCAATTTTCAGCTACTGAAAAACATCCATCATCACACACATTATTCAAAGATTCATCACAAGCATTCACAGTTTTGCCCGAAACATAACTATGAAACGAGTTCAAAAACGATTGACCAAACACACAACCAGAATTAGTTTTATCAAAAGTAGGTTTAGAAACATCAGAATCTAAAGACGGTTCATCCCCAAACACATCACCCCATCCTACTTCAGGTACTTCATCTGCACATGATGAAGAAACGTTAGGATCAAAAGTACCTTTGGAAACAAAACTAACTGGTTTAACCACCTGTTTTTCAGCAGGTCTGACATTTACTGATGACTTACAGTTTTTGGGACCATAAGTCATTTTGTTTTCGTTCAGCATCTCCTCCTCCGTCATAGATAAATAAGTATAATTGTCATTGTAAGGAGGAGGAGCCTGATTAAAACCCAATCCCAACCCTTTTCTTTTCTGATATGCTAGCTGTTGATTACACAAATTCTCGACCAATTTGCTGGAGGAATCAAATTTTTTAATATTTAGCTCATTTATTTGATATTTATCTCTAACATCCTCCAGTTCTTTAGTCACATTGCATAATTTTTCCTTAACCATGATGAGTTGGGCTGTTGCTACACTAACATCATCCTTGAGTTGGATGATGTCTTTTCGCTGAGCTTCTATTTTCTCTTTAAAAAGTTTTTCGTTATTAGCCAAAGTGAAATTTTTCCTTTTAATGTCATTATAGTCTTCGATTAGCTCAGCGTTGTGTAAATGATATGCCTCAACCCTTTCTCTACATTCAGGAGTGCAAAAAACAGAAAGTATCTCTTCTTTGGTAATTTCTTGAGCCACTGGTTTGTGAAACATGAATGCCATAATTTCAGCGGGTGGCTGTTACTTTTGTTCTTCTCCTCAAAACACAAACCAAACGAGAACCTGTGTACTCGCTAACTCAAACCCTTTGCACGCGAATGAACCCGCTATCTGAACCGCACCTCAAAATCTGTCAAAACTTATCACACCCAAACAAACAAACCCTTTTTTTTATTAAATTATTTATTTATAAATAAACCCCTTTTTTTTAAGAAAACTTAGTATTACTATATATTATTATTAATATATTAATATATTTTAATTAATAATTATGTAATGATGACCTAATGATTAATTAATTATTGTTATAATTAAAATATATTAAACCTAAAATCTTATTAAAAACAAAATAATAACAGTATGTATGTATGTCTTCTTCGTTCAGAAACAAACCGCAACCCTAATTTAGCCTCTCAAAGTTATAACGTGAAAGAAGGTTGGCTGGAGATGGAACGATGATAATGATAGTTGTCGGTGATGAATGGAGATTGCGAGTCGGAACGATGGAGTCGAAACGATGTATCAAAATCGGCACTAGGAACCTCAACTCGAAACAATGGAGGTGGTTGCGACTCAACAGTGATGATGTTTAAGAAGTTTCAGGTTGCACTATTACAATGGTGATGCGCGGTGATCAAGATGAATGATGATGTTGCAGGTTTCGTCGAACGGTTATCGAAGAAGAAGATGATATGGTGTAAGTCATTGATGGAGATGGTGATTGATGTTGATGGCAGTGGTGATTAATGGTGATCAAATGATGATGACGGAGAGAAAAGATGAAGGTGAACGGACGTTGATTTGCAAGGTGACCGGAGTAGCAGGGATCGATGATGTTGCAACAACGGAACCTTGGTTGCGAATCGAAAGATAGAAGAAGTATGACTCGAAACAGTCGACTCGAGTCAAGAATGATGGTGAACTGATGAAGATGATGGACGGAGGTGGTTGCGACTTGGAATCGTCGGACTCGAAATGGTGAGTCGAGACCTGTTGTGATGAATATGACTCGAGACGGAACTCGGAACAAATGATGAAAGATGGACTCGAGACCTTGTGTGACTCGAGACCAATTGAAAAGTTAGTCGAGACCTTTGTGAAGTGAGTCGAGACCTTTGATATTATGAAGATGGGAGTCGAGACCTCAAGAGATGAATCGAAACCGTGACTCGGAACCAAATGAAGATTGACTCGAAACCGTGAAGAAGATTGTCTTCACTCGAAACCTTCTGTAAAGTAGTGGTAGTTGTGATGATGACTCGAAATAAGAAACAATATTGACAGTTGTAGCAAACTCCGAGATACTTGGAAATTTTTTAAATCAAGATACTTTTCAAATTTAAAAGGATTATGATTAACATCAAGATATTTTCGGAAAAAATAAAAAGATTATATTTAATCCTTTAACAACCTTTTCAAAATCTAAGCACCAAAATATACCAACTTTTTATAAAATTTGAATGAACACAATGAAGAACGCGAAGAACACCAACTCAAAAATTTCAGAAAACTTGAATCTTTGATATCACACCGAGCCTAGAAATAGGTTCTAATGGCTCTGATACCAATTGTAAAACCTTAAGGATCTTGCAATGATATCAAAGTTGACTTGTGTAAGTGCGGAATCCAAACACAAGTGGATTCAAGAAAAACTAGTAAAAACAATAAGAACAATTATCAAAAACAAACCAATCTTGCATTCACCTTTAGTTCGATGACTGATACAAGAGGACTTCCTGATCTCGAGTGGCCTTACAGACTTCTATCAAGCGATCAACCTCTAAAGGTTACAAAAGTTAACTTATATACTAACTAAGGTGGGTCGAGACCACCTAGGCCCACTCGAGATCTCTACATAAACCCAAAAACACATAATCGACCCGAAACCACTAAGTTAAACACTACAAGACCAATCCCAAACTCTAATATCTCTCAATGTATAAACCTTTAGGTTCCAACAATCTGCCCCTAGGTTTATGCATAGAGAGTCTTGAATCTTCAACTATCACCAGCACCACCCAACCGATCTTTGAACCCACCAAAACCTTTTGTGCGAATATGTATCGCTGAAGCCACAGCACCAGTCCATTCCTTCGCAATCTCCTCATATTTCTCAGTAGCTCTAATTTGATGACGAGCTAACACTTCCAGGTCTTCATGAGCCACATTCAGCAAATCAACTGGATCCACCAAGCGAAAATCCACATTATGATCACAAACAATTACAGCCTGCCCTAAACGCTCATCATAAGTCCAAAACTGCAAGGACTTCAAAGCACCTTGTGGAATTTTCCTCACCAAAGGAAGCACCTTTTCCTTATCAGTTACTGGCCAATGCACAATCTTCATTCGCTTGCGTGTATAAGAATCTCTAACTCCTTTAGTTGGTTTAACAATGGACTCTGTTGTACGCATTGAAGGAAATCCCTTAAGAACCTCCCTCTTCAATCTCTCGAAAAACAAATATCCAGGTCCTCCAGGCTTATCATCAACGTATGGTGCTTTAGACAGATCAGTCAAATCAATCTTAGTAAATGACTGAAACTGGCCTGGATGTTTATACCACTCAACAGGTCCAATCTTCCTTTTTATCCACCACCTTTTACGATCGTGATCAAATCCCCAGCTAACAACACCAGATCTATTTCCAACTTGATCATAGATAGTTTCACCAACATCCATTAAATGATGTGTAGCTTGAGCATCATCATCATCTGGATTAAGATTCCTGTTCTTCAAAATCACAAACTCCCTTTTCTTCTTGATTCTTTCAGCCTTCTCTTTATCAGCAACCGGATCAACAACTCTTTTAAAGTATCGCTCCATTGCAGCACTTCTCTCAGCATCATCTTTTTCAAAGGCTTTTCTTCTATTCTCCACATCAGTAGGATCAGAGAATTCATTACCAAATTTCTTCTCAAGCTTTCCACGTAAATCATACACCATATTAAACAGCAAAGTAACATCTCCTTGAAGCTGTTCAATTTGTTGATTCTTTTGCACTAAAGTGTCTTCAAGTTGGATGATCTTGGCTTCTTTATGAATAGAATCTTGCTCAACCACAATTAATCTTTTCTTCATTTCTCTCATGCTAATGAAATCATCATCATCACTTGAATCGTCATCAAAAGGAAGTCTAAACAGCTCTTCAGGTCTCTTACCACTTGAACTACCTGGCATATCAACAACTGCTCTAGAAGGACCTGCAGATTCAGAAACTCCATGTGGCATTGTCTCCATAACAGTATCAGCATTAACATTAGTAACCTGAATATCTTCAGTGGTGGACTCTAAAACATCCCTTTGATTATCAGTATTAAACTCAAAAATATCTCCAGTTGTGGCGGTGGTATCAGTGACATTCTTCTCAAAATCAAAATCATACAATCCTTCATCATCTTCAGCAATGTTTAAAGATTGATCTTTATTTTGCTCAACGTACATTCCGAGTCGAGGATCCCACCTTTTGCGCTTCAACGGTAATGAATCAGGATCCTTTGGGTTTTCACTAGACTCTTCAGTAGACACTGTAAGATTGGAAGGAGGATTTCCCATCTTATCAGTTACAGACTTTAATAACGAAGCCAAATTTTCAGCAGTAATTATAGAAGGAACAGTTGAAACAGCAACATCAGCTTCCTTTTCAGGAGGTAGTTCTTCATCATCTCCTGAATCACACATAATTTCGATGCCTTCATCGTCAGAGTCAATAGTTAAAACCTCTGTCTCAGGCCCATCATCAACAATATTCACTTGAACATCATGCTCCTCAGCAACCATAGCATTCACTTGAACATTTTGTACTATCACTGGATCATCAGCTACAACTTCAGTCTCTGAAAATCGACCAAATTTCTCCAAAGGAATACGTCCCTCAAACTTCTTTTCTGTTCCCTTCTTAGTTGTGAGAGCACCAAAACAAGAGGGTCCCATCGGTTTCAATTCCAAGGTATCACCAGATCGCGTCAAATCAGAATAGCGAGCATTGAAAATCATCTGCAAAAACCTGGGATACATGATAAACTTATCCTTTCGGACTCCAGTAACATTTCTCTTCATTCCTTCAAAAACATACTTCGAGTAGTTGAACGACTCATTTGTAATAAGTGCAACAAATGCAGCCGTTTGAGTAATATTCAGTTGATCTGTTCCCCCTCGATTTTCCGTCATACACAACATGAACATATGTGCTAACAAGCGCCAATAAGGGTGCAAAAATTTCTTAACAAGTGACGGATACTTTCCTTCGTAGCTCAACCGAGGTAACACATCTTCTATAGTATTACTTGGAAGTTCAATTGGATCAGATTCAGTATCACCAAACTGTAAAACTTCTCTTATCATTTGCTCAGTAATAACAACCTTCTTCTTCTGAATCTCAGCTTCTATCATTCCCTTTCCATCTGCTCCTTGTGCGTCAAATGTTGCTGTCTTCCAAAAATCTTGCACGAGACTTTCATAAACCACTGGATTCTCTCGCAGAGCATGAGCGAGTCGGCAGCTATTTAATCCTTTGATCAGTGATGTGTATTGTCTCCTGTGCTTCTCTGGTGGTAAGGCTAGATAACCAGCTTGATTATGTGTTGCAATAAATTTTAGATCCATCTCCTACACCAAACAGAAACATTAAGCACAGAGACATAAATTCAAAACAAATCACACCAAATTCAGCAGTCCAATATCAATTGATACACATGAAGAACTCGAGACTATGAGGTTTCGAGTCGAAACCAAGAGATTTCGAGTCGAGACCTCAGTCGAGACTGAGTTAACTTGACCAAGACCTCAGTTGAGACCAAATCAATTTTGAGTCGAGACTCCAATCGAAACCGATAAGGTTGCGACTCGCAACATTATATCTCGAGTCTTCACATGTATTCAGTCGAGACCCTAGTCGAGACTCCACAAACATCCTTAATTCACTGAGTTTTGGATCAAACACCACAAACACTCAATGATTTCTTTCAACACCAAAATATCATCAAGATTAGGGTTTATAGACATCTTCAAACATTCATCAAATCTTCAACCAACCTGCAAAACTTCAAGTAAACATCATTAAATCTATCAAAGTACCTTCAAAGAACTCAAAACCTCAAGTCGAGAACGGAGTGTCGCCGAAAAGGAGATGATATAGCCGGAAAAGTAGATAATATCGCCGGAGAATGAGAGAGAGTTTGAAAATGACAGATGAGTTGTTTCGAGTGCACAGTGATGGTCTCGAGTCAAATCCATTTAAATATATCAAACTTGTGGGCCGGGCCTTTAACAACATGGGCCGAGACCACAGTCTCGAATCGAGACCATTCCAACAATCAGATAATTGGATTTATTAAATAAAAATTTCACTTATTTTCAGCAATCCAATTTTAAAACATTTTCTTATATAACCCATTAAACTTTCTGAGCATATTTTATTAGACTAAAACCTATAAACACAAAAATAAATAATATTGAAATATTATTTACAAAATAAATAAAAAAAGGAAATATCATAATTTGCTCAGGGATCAAATCACGGGTTTCGGGCTTGACCACACTTATCAACACTGATCTACTACTGAATGATCTAGACGATTGCCAGTATATTTGTCCACCTAAACTCATCTCCCTAGACCTTTTTCATATAACTGCCTGTAACAAATTTATCATGTTCCCAATGTTTGTCTCACACTTTAGGGTCTAACATGTGGAAATATCGGGGTGTGACAGTAATGGTAAGGATTTGAAATGCTAGTATATCAGCAACTGTTAGTGCATCAGTGGTTGAGCTTTTGACAAATATTTTGATTCAAGGTTTTGCCACATGTCAATTTCAGGTCTCGAAACTTTTATAGAATCCTGACAGTGGTTTAGTATCCCAATGTTTAAAAACTTATTAGCAACTAGTCTTTGATCTGTGATAAAACCAAACTTGAGTTGACATGACCTTAACCTTGACATATACACCATTTCCTTTTGATCCATTTTCGAGGATAAAAACACCAAAAAAATAAAGGGTCTAAATCCTGTCAGGAGAATGAAACTTTTACTATCAAAAACCAGTAAAAGTACAAAAAATATATTATTCTTAAAGAAAAATAAAGAATAATATATCCTGCTTTATTTGAGAAAATCCTTTTCCAGAAAAATAATTAAAGGATTTTCTGAAAACAGCACCAAAAGGATCTGGTATAATTTTCCACTAAAGCTCCTAATCATATCATTCTCAAGTTTATGAAAATGATCAGTGGTTTGACAACAGTGGTATGAAATTGTAAATACATTTTGACCACTGTTTGGTACCATTTTCTTGTTGATTGATTGACAACAAAAATGAGGACACATGTTCACATGAGTTTTTGAAAACCCTGTTACCATGTGATGATTCTGAAAATTTGTCTAGTCCTCTTGTAAGTTTATTCACTGGAAATACTATTGTTACCTGAACCTTTTCCTGAACCAATGAATGCACACAGTTGTTTAATGACCATTGTTACCCCAATTTTTTTTTGACTCTAAAATGTTTAATATTTATACTCTTTTCTTTTGACTTCAAAAGTTTTGAGATAAACACACTTTTGAGTTTTTGTGACTTTCCTTCTTCCCTTTTTACCCTTCCCATTCAAAAGTAATGAAATACTTACTGGGAGGTCTTTATTGAAGAAATACTTAATCCAGAATCATTTTGCAGTAATGTTTTTGAGAGATCTAGTCATATTTTGTACATGCATATGTCAAATCTCACATTACATATGAATTGAACTATTTCAACACCTGATTTTCTTAATATGTTTATAACAAAGTTGATTTGGTCCTTTTTCAACAGGATTCCCAACCTGTTTTTCAACACATAAGATCTTGTAACTAAAGTTTCAATATCCCTCTTTTTATGTTAACAAAAACACTAATGTTATTTATTCAAACATAAGTTTTGTTGACATGAGGTACACCCTTTAGCAACAAACATGATGGAAAACAACACGAACTTCAAAACAACAATTGAAATCAATTTTCGTAAATAATTTTACCATAGTTATCAGATATATTTTCAGATCTGAAAACTGTAGATGGTTTATGTATGATATCAATTGTTATGTGAAGCTTGTGTGTCCTATGACATCTTGGTTGTTTTACAGAGCCTTTGAGTAGTCACTTTGAGCGTGATTTCTCGTTACTCTGTTTTTTAACTAAATACAATCAACCTTAGTATCAATGAATTTTGAGCTGAACTGTTATGTCAAATTGACTGTTAGATCGAATTTGACTGTCCAGGCTCTGATACCAATTGTTAGGATCGGAGGCTCTCATGATTGTGTTTGTTTGTATAATTTGAACAAATTAATAGAAATGAACAGAGTTTAAGTGCAGCGGAAATAAACAACAAACTTTGTAAACACAATCAAAGAGAGAAATAGTTTTGATAAACATTTGCTTTTCCATTAAGTCGAAAGATTACAAAACAAAGCAAAAGATTACAATGCAAGCTTACAAACTAAACTCCCCCTCAGCCTGATACTCCATGGTTGGTTGCACAAGATGAAAGGATTGAATTGAGGAGAAGAACTCACTCAAAACGACCAAATGTAACAGTATAGGGTACTGCTCCATTTATAGACAATCCAAACCACTGAGGCATCTCAGCTGACGTCACCATGAAAGCGACGTCTAACAACCTAACAACCTGTAACTACTGTTCCTATACAAGCACTGCTAATCTTAACCACTGACTACAGATGACACACTAAACTACTGCTTTCTCTTTACATCAGTGCTTTCCTCAAGGTTGATCAGTCATTGATTGAGCAGTGCTTTGTCATCAGTAGATTGAACAGCAGTGTTTATTTCTTAGCAGTCTTCAGGGCTTCATCAGTAGTTAGAAGAACAGCAGATGTTGTATACGGACAGTGGATAGAGGACCATCAGATGTTATAATCACTTTCAAGGGAGAAGTCTAGTACAAACAACTGCTTATTATGAATCCACTGTTGTGAACCAGTTTTGACTTTCATTATCTGTTCCTCTGGTAGGGTTCAATCCCAACATGTTTCTTTCCTTTTTTTTTTTTTTTGGATTATCTGTTTCACAAAGTGACAAATTCAGTGTCTTGTTTGGTCAACTTGCATCCGTTTCGATAAGATTTCGGATCACCTGGTCTTGTTTCAATTTGCAGATGTTTATATATTTTTTTAACAACTTTTGTAGTCTTGTGTTGAAATCATGTTCTTCATCTGAGGTTGCCACCTTGCATGTGAGGTGTAAATGACCGAATACTTTCATACTTTCATGCAAGAGATAAACAAGGTCATCAATACTACTACATATACCACTTGTTTCTTTCTATCATTTTCAGCTTTAATTTAATAATTAACAGAAACTATACATGATCATGTCTTCTTTAAACCAGCTTATTATTATCCTCCTGTTTGCATGTTCATATTGGTGCTCACTTTCTCATTCTGATCCAATCTCTAAAAAACCACAAGATGGTTATTATGGTGATGGTGTATTAGGGTTTTCACCACCAGCTGCATGTCAAAACTGCAACAACTGTCCTCCATATCCATGCACCTCTCAACCCCTTCAACCACCACCGCCACCGTCGCGTAAAGGGAGCGCGATATACGCTGCTCCGCCACCACCTCCAGCAGCTTCTGTAGGCGGAAATTGTCCGCCGGTCGCTCCGGTTACTTGCTGTCAAAGTACTCCTCCTAATCCCATGCCAAACAACACTGGTTTCCCATATTATAATGATAATAATGGGAACTTTACACAAATCTCCAGCTTTTCAACAACCAAGTGTTCTTTTGTGATTTTGTTGCTTCCCTTTGTATTTCTTTTTGGTCTTTGAACAAGTTAATTTAGAGCTTCTAGTGATGTGCATGTACGTTGATTATCCTTTAATTTTAGTTTCCTCTTTTCTTTCATTTATTTATGAGTTAACTGTCATTTTCGCCTCTGTGGTTTGGTGGAAAATGTCACAAAAGTCCAAAAAATGAAGTCATAGAAAGCGTGTCGGGTTCTTCTGCTACTGGTTTCTGTAACCAATCCATTATCATCCTTGGTGGTTTCTGTACCCATCCCCGCCGATAACTAGCAGGATCGATAAATAACCAACACGAAGATCTTTGCGATCGCTAAGGTTACCATCAACGGACTGATCGGTAACGCCGTAACGTTACTCTACTTGTGCTCCGATTTAAGCAGCGTGTACCGATCAACGTTTATCGACATTGTTAAAGGTGATGAAGAGTTTAGAAACCCTAGAATGATTGTGTTTTTATTGGGAAAAACGGGATAATGAAAAAAACAACCTTATATACTGCCCGTGTATAGTTATACGGCCCGTATACATTTGGTAACATCAAAAAGTTTGAAAAAACCTCACAAAATAAATCCATTGAGCCGTATACGTTTTACTGATCGTATAATTATACGGCCCGTATACAATAGGGGGTGTGAAAATAAGATATAGGGTATGTGTAAATAAGAGGGGCCTAAAAAAATCATTGTTCGCGCTAGAAATGAACAAATTGTACCGGGTACCAGTACCGAATTTCCCGAACCGGATTGATTTTTGGAACCCATTCGGTATCGACATTCAGTGTATTTTTTATACCGGTTTTTACCTTCAAATACCGTATCATACTAGTACCCATTTTTTGAGATTTTCGGTACCGGTTGGTACCGAGCTCATCCCTAGTTCACGCCAAGTTGGTAATTGTAAACATCAAACATAAATCAACTTGAATTTATACCCACATGTGCATAAAAATAAACAAGTAAAACTCAATTACAAAGTCTTTAGAAAATTAAAAAGATTGTAATGTAATTGTTAATGCTAAAAGTTGATGGACAGAAGTATATAAAATAAATACAAAAAGACAAAAAAGAAAACAAAAGAAAAAAAAAATCCAGGTGTTATCGTTGCCAGTCGAGGCCCATGCCGATGTGAAAGATAAACAGGTAGACAGATATTATGCATTATGTATCGATCTTATTTAAAATCTTAGGAAATTGTATGATTTCTTAAAGAAAAAAAAAATGTTATTGTTGTTTTGTAGCATATGTTTGTTAAACGATCAATTCGTTTAAAAGTTATAGGCCCAATAGATTTAAATGTCGTACGGGTGACTAGAGATGCACAAACCGGTTAATTTTAATAACCGGTTCGGTTAACCAGTTATACCGGTTAATTTGACTTTTTGACTTTAACCGGTTAATGCTTTAACCGGTTATTTTTTTAACTGGTCCGGTTAATTACTTTAACCGGTTCGGTTAATTAACCGGTTATTTTCGGTTATTAACCGGTTTTTTTTGCCTTTTTTTTGAATTTTTCTGTTATTTTTTCGGTTAACCAGTCTATCGGTTAAAAAACAGGTTTAAAAAAACCGGTTAATAACCGGTTATTATACTAAACACTTATAACCGGTTACTAACCTACGGTTAAATAACCGGCTGAACCGGTTATTCCTAAATCGGTTATTAACCGGTTACGGTTTCGGTTAATAACCGGTTACGGTTAATTAACCGGTTATTTTGTGCACCTCTACGGGTGACCTGAAGATAACGTTTTTAGTGGGCCACTTTGTTTATCCACTTGAGTTAGAGGTGTAAAAAAAACCGTACTTGAAACTGGATCCGGTAAAAAATCTTGGAACCGGTTCTTTTAATATCCGGGTATTCTATACCCGAAACTGACCCTATAGATAATTAGATAGGGTATACATTTTGATCTCAATACCTGGCAGTGGCGTCTCTAAGAATTCGTGTACCATGTTCGAGGTCAAAAAAATGTGTCCTTATATCATAACGATAAACAAGGCATTTACGAAAATGACAAAATCGTATTATTCGATAAACAATGTGTAACATCCGCCAAAAACGGATCTCCGATACCCATCCGTTTTGAAAACCGGATCCTAGATGAACTTTTTTTATTTATATTAGATGTCGCGTATTTAGAAAGTACTATAACTAGTTTTTTCAGGTTTAAAATATTAATTTTATGATTGAAACTTGTTAGTCCCGTTAATAATTACAAAAGAAATAACTAACCTAGTTATAAATTTTAGATTAAACTAATTTCCTAATTGAAGGGACTGATTTGGTAATTCTTTAGAACTTTTAAGTGCAGGGACCAGTTGTGCAATTATTGGAAACTGTTAAATGAAACTCAATAAAAAAGAGGTCAAACAAGGGACTCGAACCCGGGTCTCACCGGGCCCAAAGAACTATCCAAAACACGTGCGCCATTGCACCAAAGATCATTTTATGTATATTGTTCGATTCGATTTCTATTTATTAACATATATATATTTCAGTTTAAAAAAAACACGTGCCCCTCGAAATCACGGGCCCTGTTCGGAAGTCCTCCCCGCACACCCTCATAGCCGCCCCTGATACCTGGAGCCGGAACCTATCATACCCGATTAATACCCAACCGAACAAGAACCGGAACCTGTTATACCTGGCTATGCCCGATACATGATTCTAATATCTATCTTTTAAATTTATGATAGAGTGTTTATTATATATATATTTTTTCATTATACAATGCATATTTAATAATTTAATAAACAAAAAAACAAGAAAATAAGGTAAGAAAAACGCAATAGCGTATTAAAAATCCTGAAAATATGGTACTAAAAACTTGGAAATAGTGTATAGAAAAACCCGAAAATAGGGTATTTTAATACCCGGTTTCTTAAGAACCGAAACCAAACCCTACCCGGGTATGTTTTTTGGTCATATAACCCGAACCGAACCGATTATAGCAATAATAGGTTCCAACCCTTAAAATGAGAAACTGAAACCGGTTATGTACCTGGTTTGTGCACCTCTTACCTGAGGGGGCGTTTGGTTCGCAGAATGTTTTGGAATTGGAATTGGAATTTGTATAGAATTAGAATTTGAAGGAATTAGATTTGGAATTTAAACATTCCAATTGGTATTGGAAATTGGAAATTGTTGGAATTGGAATCTCAATTCTATTTTTGTTGTGTTTGGTTGTTAAATGAATTGGAATCCATCACCGCGGCACCCACAACCCCCAGTTTGGGTCGAAACGGTACAAGTGGAAACAATATGGGTCGAAACCGTTCGCGTCGAAACGGTATGGCTCGAAACGGTACAGCTCGAAACCGTTCGCGTCTAAACGGTTCGCTTCGAAATGGTACAGGCCGAAATGGTTCACGTGTAACACCCAAACAGGTTTAACCTTAACACAACGCAGCGGAAATTCGAGTCTTAAAATTTCTTTCATGACATACATCTTGACATTCTAAAAATTCATTTTTATAATATAAGAACATGACTTATCAACACTAAATTACGTATTTGGTCATTCCCGTACAATCCGTCTTGTGACTCGATCTTCGATCTCTACTCCTTAGTAATCCTCATGGCTTGTACTACCTGCGCTCACCACATTAAATTCATAACGTTAGTACGTATCATAAGCATACAAGACTTGTTCACGTTTACTTTTCATTTCATTAACTCTTTACATCCCGGCTTTCCTTCTGATCATACGATCCGTAGTGAGACTTCCTTGGTATTCCTGCGTTACACTACATCACCAGACACGCTGTCATTATAGTTAGTACTCAATTTCATTGGATGCATGCGTGCATACTTTCATACAACCTATACATACACTTATGATCACACATAGCAACATACATACCTATGTACCTACATACATACGTACGTGCATACCCAAAATACATCCCTTCATACATACATACATACTTACATACCTACATACATACATACATACATACATACCTACATACATACATACATACGTACAAACATACATACATACTTACATACATGCGTACATACTCATTCCATACCTTCTCACAACTTACATACGTACATACCTTCGTACATACTCACTTGACTACATATACATACCATCTACATACACCTTTACATACATACATTTATCCTTATACAACATACATACGTATACACTTACACACATACATACATTTATATTTTCAATCACCCATTGCAATATACCTGACTCATACTTGCCTACTCATATACGTCTTCATATATATATCCTTATGTACTCGCTTTCACACTATAATCTTACATACATTCGCGCATACACGCTTACATACCTTCTACATACGTGTAAAGAAATACAGAACATCCATACATACCTATCCACACATACGCTTACCATAAAGGTCACAAAACATGAGTTAAATTAGTCATACGCAACTTAAAACGCGTTTAAACGAGTTCCCAAGCCAAAACTGAGCAAACGAGCAACTTTCGCCAACCAGGGGGGTCTCGCGTGACGCCAAGGGCCCTGGCGTCACGCTAGGCCCCTGTTTTGGCAGAAGGTGTGCAGCAACTTGCTGCATATTCCCAGCACGATCCCGTTTCACGGAAACGAGCATAACTCTCTCGTTTTTTATCCGTTTTACCCGATTCTTTTTCCTACGCGTCCGTAATTTAATCCTCTACCTTGTGAAGTTAAAAACCAACATCCAACATAATAAAATTTCATACTTCTAACTCTTCGGCTTATTACCCTTTTCCCAAACTTTGACCCATTCGTGCATTCATCAACATAACTTGGTTATTTTACCATAGCACCTTATAAACCTCACAATATCCGTGACGTCTATCATAACCTACTAAATTCTTGGATGTCTCGCATCCTCTTAACACATTATCGTTCATATGCTTAATTTGACCCGTTAAGGGTATTCGCGCATTAATTGGTTTATGACTAACCAAACCATCATCCCCACTTCTATACTTGTCCAAAACATTACTCTAATCGAATAACTTGCTTCAAAACCACTTTTAAGTTCGTTTACCCCAAAATACCCATCAAGGGCATTTTGGTCAACCTTAAACCCATCATTTACGACGAAAGACTTTAACATATATTTGACCTCAAACATCCTGTTTAATTCATTACAACACTTTATTACTTACTTGTACTAAGAAGTGATTACGGAAATCACTTACCTTATGCGTCCATGCTCGTATCCGATTCCTCGCCTCTTCTTGACCCGTTACCACCTCAAGCTTGAGTCCGTCTCGACGTGTTTCCTATACTTTCATTTCATCGAAACCACGCCCTTATTAGCATACTCATTTGTACATGTAACCATCATATCATTCGCATAATTCACACTTAACTTTCCTTAGTCATTTCTAACAAGCATTAAAACATACAATCGACTTCATACTCTTTTCATCACACATAATTCATCATGTAATTACAATTAATACATATTAACATAACATGTACCAAACGTCTTCCTATCATCCTACCTTTACGACAACAAGTCCAATCATGTTTCTTAATCGTGTTGACTTTTAAAAGTCAACTATTAACCATATGTAACCATCAACTCATCTACATATACCCGTAACATTGTAATCGACCATACGGACAACACTATATTCATTTTATCATACACTTGATGTGAGTACTACCTTTTAAGCATAACGTACAACTATTTCATGCACAATTCTTCTAAACTCATACATAACCCAACAAAACCAACTACTAATCATCATGTGGCATTCCAAATGAACATTAAACATAACATCATCATATTCCTATACTTTCATCTAACAATAATTCATCATACCCACATAATACATCAATCATTCAACAAGACTTGAACATAAGAGATGATTCTAGGCATCATCTTCACCCTAACTAACGGGTGTTACCTCTAAACATCAAATTAACGCAAACCTTTCATAACCCATGTTCTACACGAGGATTCTAACCCTTGTACATGATTAATTTCATCTTAACTCACGGATTAGAACATAACCCACTTCACCCATGATCACCAATCTTAGATTTAAAACATACCTTATGATCCTCTCGTGTTGGTGATCATTAATCCATGCTCGGTTATGGATTTGGGCCTTGATTCATCCTTCAAATTGAAGCTTTTGAAGAACTAGGGTTTTGGGGCTCTTGAGAGCCCCTGCTCGATCATTCCAGAACACACACGATGTGTGTGTTTATGTGTGTGTTGATTTCTTTTTAATTAGTAAATAAACTTTCACTTGTTCCACTTTAGCCCCTCGGGTTCACCTTTAAAACATAACTGACACTTCTTCCATTATTTAATACTTTTGACCATAGCCTTAACTAGGTTAAATAGCCTAGTTATTTATTTCATGACGTGTCACATAAGAACATACGACAATTATTAACATTCAGATTTTGGGGCGTTACAAGTCTACCACCCTTAAACAAGGTTTCGTCCCCGAAACCTTTCTCACTTTCGTCAAACACACATTATCCTTTCTTCTAGTCCATCCATACGACTACTAGCCCATACTTTCCTGGTCATTCTTTCTTATATCATTTCCATTTTCATTTTCATTCACTTGACCTGTCAATAACTGGTCAATACACATATTCCTCCGTCCTTTAATATGATCCATTCTCAATGGATCTAATATCTCCATCTCACTTCTAAAAATTTTACATTCTCTACATACTCTGTATAGCATTTAACTTTTGTTTTGTTATCACAACAAAACTATTATTACATAATCACGCCTACGCGCTTAATTCTAACGTTAACCTCATTCTACATTTTCTACAGTTACTTGTATCCTGCATACCTTTACATTTCCTTTAAATCATTTCGTTCATTACACATTACTACTACTTTTACTTCATGCATTACTTAATTTACACATATACAGGTGTCATACTAGTTCATATCTACCCACTCATGAGTTAAATATTCTTACTAACTTCTTTTTCATTTCCCAACCCACGATCTGCAACCCAGATCGATTCATCTTTTCCTCGAGTACTAGCCACAATAGGCCAGATTTCATTCATCCGTGTCATGAGTTTCCACTCGTGCACATCCTTTCCCCAATACGATTGGTTTCATCACATCAATAATCCTAACATCATCATCAACATCCTCAGCGGTTAGCATATTTCATTTAAACATTCATTAAACTAGGTGATTACCCACCTATAACTTTTCTACAATTTCCTACGTACCTGCCATAACATACCGCACATTCTATTTCTTACATGCAATCTTTTCATTCAATTAATCATTTTGCCAACGGAAGTACACGATCGTACTTCCTTTCATTCGTACTTACTTGCAAAGACCTTATTACATCGTCTCAATATTTCTTACCAAACTTACCATTCCCGCCCCTACTTAATTATTGTTCGGGTCACAGCCCGTCATCATTCCAACTTCTAAAAGTCAATTACTCACATATTTTATACATAACTTATACAAAACTTCGTCTATTATACTATCACTTTTTACTTTATACTTACTCCTACGACCTGTTCGACTCAATCATAGTCAAACTGTCGACATCTTCTTAGGCAGATTAATTTCATCTTTTTATATTTTTGAATCCGTCCCACGGATTCAGACGCATCATTCATGCTTTTTCATTCATTGAATCCGCCTTACGGGTTCAAACAATACATTCATGCCTCTTATCCTTGAACCCGCCTCGCGGATTCAAACATTCATTCTTACCTTTCATCCTTGAATCCGTCTCACGGATTCAAACATATCGTTCATGCCTTTCATCCTTGAATCCATATCACGGATTCAAATATTGCATTCATACCTTTCATTCCCTGAATCCTTCTTAAAGATTCAAACATTTCATTCATACTTTTCATCCTTGAATCCGTCTCACGGATTCAAACATTGCATTCTTATCTTGTTGACCCGTACTTAATCACGGATTCAACATCCTTCATTCTTATCAGGCATGTTTTTTTTTTTCATTCTTACATAGTACTCTTAATTTCCCGAGAGTCTTACTTCCCATTTCACCCACACGCCCGCCTGCTACCCAGCTCTACCGGACATACCTGTAACAATTATCATGATCTCACGAACGTCATACGTTTCTCGTGTACTGGCCAGGTACACAATCCACATATTAGTTTCGTGCCCTCATGTAATTGTCACCTTATGTCCGTAGACTTAGGTTTCGGCGCGTGTATCGCTTCCACTACTTCTTTACTATACTATCATTGTCTTTCATCTTAAAATTTTCCTCCCCTTAATGAACTTTACCATTACCTACATCCATATATTACATTCACGTACCTGGGCTCATTTGCCTATTTGTCTTATTACCTCTTTGCCTGCCTTAGTATTCGTCCTAGACTGCATTCACGGATCATCCTCTTCCATCACTTATGCTTACCTTGCACATACAATACCGTCAGTTTCTTTATACATATACATAAATACATACTTTCATCAACCTTTACCTTTGGATCTTGATCGAGTCTTAGATTGTACGGATTTCTTATCTCAAGAGCACACAAGTTTGAGTTCAAGCACTTACCTTCTCGTACTTGATTCCCTCAAACCAGGGCTCTGATACCAACCTGTAACACCCAAACAGGTTTAACCTTAACACAACGCAGCGGAAATTCGAGTCTTAAAATTTCTTTCATGACATACATCTTGACATTCTAAAAATTCATTTTTATAATATAAGAACATGACTTATCAACACTAAATTACGTATTTGGTCATTCCCGTACAATCCGTCTTGTGACTCGATCTTCGATCTCTACTCCTTAGTAATCCTCATGGCTTGTACTACCTGCGCTCACCACATTAAATTCATAACGTTAGTACGTATCATAAGCATACAAGACTTGTTCACGTTTACTTTTCATTTCATTAACTCTTTACATCCCGGCTTTCCTTCTGATCATACGATCCGTAGTGAGACTTCCTTGGTATTCCTGCGTTACACTACATCACCAGACACGCTGTCATTATAGTTAGTACTCAATTTCATTGGATGCATGCGTGCATACTTTCATACAACCTATACATACACTTATGATCACACATAGCAACATACATACCTATGTACCTACATACATACGTACGTGCATACCCAAAATACATCCCTTCATACATACATACATACTTACATACCTACATACATACATACATACATACATACCTACATACATACATACATACGTACAAACATACATACATACTTACATACATGCGTACATACTCATTCCATACCTTCTCACAACTTACATACGTACATACCTTCGTACATACTCACTTGACTACATATACATACCATCTACATACACCTTTACATACATACATTTATCCTTATACAACATACATACGTATACACTTACACACATACATACATTTATATTTTCAATCACCCATTGCAATATACCTGACTCATACTTGCCTACTCATATACGTCTTCATATATATATCCTTATGTACTCGCTTTCACACTATAATCTTACATACATTCGCGCATACACGCTTACATACCTTCTACATACGTGTAAAGAAATACAGAACATCCATACATACCTATCCACACATACGCTTACCATAAAGGTCACAAAACATGAGTTAAATTAGTCATACGCAACTTAAAACGCGTTTAAACGAGTTCCCAAGCCAAAACTGAGCAAACGAGCAACTTTCGCCAACCAGGGGGGTCTCGCGTGACGCCAAGGGCCCTGGCGTCACGCTAGGCCCCTGTTTTGGCAGAAGGTGTGCAGCAACTTGCTGCATATTCCCAGCACGATCCCGTTTCACGGAAACGAGCATAACTCTCTCGTTTTTGATCCGTTTTACCCGATTCTTTTTCCTACGCGTCCGTAATTTAATCCTCTACCTTGTGAAGTTAAAAACCAACATCCAACATAATAAAATTTCATACTTCTAACTCTTCGGCTTATTACCCTTTTCCCAAACTTTGACCCATTCGTGCATTCATCAACATAACTTGGTTATTTTACCATAGCACCTTATAAACCTCACAATATCTGTGACGTCTATCATAACCTACTAAATTCTTGGATGTCTCGCATCCTCTTAACACATTATCGTTCATATGCTTAATTTGACCCGTTAAGGGTATTCGCGCATTAATTGGTTTATGACTAACCAAACCATCATCCCCACTTCTATACTTGTCCAAAACATTACTCTAATCGAATAACTTGCTTCAAAACCACTTTTAAGTTCGTTTACCCCAAAATACCCATCAAGGGCATTTTGGTCAACCTTAAACCCATCATTTACGACGAAAGACTTTAACATATATTTGACCTCAAACATCCTGTTTAATTCATTACAACACTTTATTACTTACTTGTACTAAGAAGTGATTACGGAAATCACTTACCTTATGCGTCCATGCTCGTATCCGATTCCTCGCCTCTTCTTGACCCGTTACCACCTCAAGCTTGAGTCCGTCTCGACGTGTTTCCTATACTTTCATTTCATCGAAACCACGCCCTTATTAGCATACTCATTTGTACATGTAACCATCATATCATTCGCATAATTCACACTTAACTTTCCTTAGTCATTTCTAACAAGCATTAAAACATACAATCGACTTCATACTCTTTTCATCACACATAATTCATCATGTAATTACAATTAATACATATTAACATAACATGTACCAAACGTCTTCCTATCATCCTACCTTTACGACAACAAGTCCAATCATGTTTCTTAATCGTGTTGACTTTTAAAAGTCAACTATTAACCATATGTAACCATCAACTCATCTACATATACCCGTAACATTGTAATCGACCATACGGACAACACTATATTCATTTTATCATACACTTGATGTGAGTACTACCTTTTAAGCATAACGTACAACTATTTCATGCACAATTCTTCTAAACTCATACATAACCCAACAAAACCAACTACTAATCATCATGTGGCATTCCAAATGAACATTAAACATAACATCATCATATTCCTATACTTTCATCTAACAATAATTCATCATACCCACATAATACATCAATCATTCAACAAGACTTGAACATAAGAGATGATTCTAGGCATCATCTTCACCCTAACTAACGGGTGTTACCTCTAAACATCAAATTAACGCAAACCTTTCATAACCCATGTTCTACACGAGGATTCTAACCCTTGTACATGATTAATTTCATCTTAACTCACGGATTAGAACATAACCCACTTCACCCATGATCACCAATCTTAGATTTAAAACATACCTTATGATCCTCTCGTGTTGGTGATCATTAATCCATGCTCGGTTATGGATTTGGGCCTTGATTCATCCTTCAAATTGAAGCTTTTGAAGAACTAGGGTTTTGGGGCTCTTGAGAGCCCCTGCTCGATCATTCCAGAACACACACGATGTGTGTGTTTATGTGTGTGTTGATTTCTTTTTAATTAGTAAATAAACTTTCACTTGTTCCACTTTAGCCCCTCGGGTTCACCTTTAAAACATAACTGACACTTCTTCCATTATTTAATACTTTTGACCATAGCCTTAACTAGGTTAAATAGCCTAGTTATTTATTTCATGACGTGTCACATAAGAACATACGACAATTATTAACATTCAGATTTTGGGGCGTTACAACGCCGAAACGATACGGGTCGAAACGGTTCGCTTCAAAACGGTACGGGCCGAAATCGTTCACGCCGAAATGATACGGGTCGAAACGCTTCGCGTCGAAACAGTTCGATTCGAAATAGTACGGGTCGAAATGGTTCAGATTGAAATGGTACAGGTCAAAAGCGTTCGGGTCAAAACAGTCGAAGATTCCAATGAATTTACTTTAATTCCTTCACATATAGGAAAAATTTTGAATTCCTTTAGTTAAAGGAATTTGAAGGAATTCATGCCTAATTCCAATTCCATTGTCAATCAAACACATGAAGATTGGAATTGAGATTCCAATTCCATCAAACTCTATGAACCAAACATAGTAAGAGATGGAATTCAGATTCCAATTCCCTTAAATTACATTGAATTCCTGCGAACCAAACACACCCTTATTACATCAGGTAGCTAATCATTATATATATATATATATATATTGGATTAGGCTCAATTGTGAACCTAACCCCTAATTGTGAACTAAATAAACAAATCTTAGCCCTTGATCATTTTTTAGATCAAAAGGGTAGGATTGTCATTAGATAATTAAATTTAATTTTTCTTTAATTTTAATCTAATTAAAATTCAGATTCAAAAAAATCAGTTACTAAGATTATGGTAACTTCTCCCTACAATTAAGTAACTCAATATATTATTTCCTGAACAAAATTTAAAATCTTTAATCATCTAATATTCAAACTATGATCGATGTGGTGTCAATCATGTATAGAATATGATTTGTCAAAGAAAACTAAACGAGAGAGAACAGGATAATGCCAAAGTGGTTGGGCACCAATATGATTTATTTATTTTTGAGTCTAAATGGCAGCATTCATTCATTGCTTCTTATGAAGGTTGGTTATTAGAACACCGGTAGTTGAATCACCGGTTAGAGAAAGCTTTATCTTTTTTTATTTCCATTCCTCTACTTTATTCCCATACTAGTTTTATTATATCATTGTTTTAGAATTTAGAATAACATTCCTAATTAGTCCATATGAATTCTTTAGAGATAATGCAAGAGTCTCCATTTGATTTGTTGTTGCTTTTTTTTTTGTCATATACGATTTCTGCCTCCACATTGAAAAATTTATGAAGATCATTGATGGGATGAGATGGCGTCACCACCAGTGCTCACATGATCTCATTTGATATGCATTGTAATCAATTGTAATTATTTTCTATTGCTTCATTTTATATTTATTATTAGTGTTTTATTATTGCTAATGTACATATATGTATCATGAAACAAATTAGTGTTTTATTACTGCTAATGTACATATATGTATTATGAAACAAATAATAGTTTGGATCATGATTTTGTTAATGTACACATATGTACAATATACGATGTTGAACAACCATATCACTAACTTTTGATTAGAGGTAAATTATGAATATACATATGTGCACATTACAAAATAAGACACGTACATTTAAGATGATTGGATGGAACAATATTTGATAATGTACATAGGTGTATATATGTTTCTAAATTGTGAATATGTATAATACATATGTGTACATTTAAATTCTGCATCATTTTTAAATGTGTTCTATGGGACAATATTTTATAATGTTTGTATTTTTTTAAATTAATAAATTAATTAATTAGTGAGAGAAAAAAAGAAAAGAATCTAATTAAATATTTAATTGAAGAAAGAATTAATTAACAAATTACTTTCATACCCTTTTCATTTGTTAACTGCCATTATTATAAAGTTACATGATCCAAACAATCAATGGTCCAGATTTGTTCGTTTTGTTCACAAAACAACTATGGTTCACTCAGGAACCCCACCATATATATATATATATATATATATATATATTAATACAAAATGAGCAGGAACAGTGTTCTATAATTGTTTTAGTAATTTTTTTTAATTTTGATACTTGTATTATTATATTATTTTAATTGATTGATTATAAGATTAATAAAACAAAATATGAAAAGTCCTCAAAGCATAATTGTTCAAAGAACTCACAAATTCGAATTTGTTTTAAGTTTTTTATTTTTTTTCTTTCACATTCGGGTATAAATTTTGTCCATAAAAAGTTGCATTCAACATAGAGTGTTTTTGTGGTACCATGCTGGTTCCCTGACAAACCGAACTGATTTTGTCCAAGCATCGGTATTGCTATTATCATCATGCAGGTGTGTTTAATTTTGTTTTCTTCATATTGCGATATAAATTTTGTTCACAAAGATTTACGTTCAACACAGAGTGTTTTTTTTGGTGTTGTGTCGGTAACCTGACGAACTGAGTTGATTCTGACCGAACATAGTAACCGATATTGCTATTATCGAAATTAATACTGGTTTATGGTTTCGATCAATGTAATACACGACTTGTCTTTTTTGTTGCTCTAACGAGTGTCGGTCCATAACGAACCGAGCTAATGCTAACCGAATTCCCGCCGTATAACGCGAGGGAACCACACTATACATATGAATTAAGACTCATCATGAATAGTAATTCATGTTTTTTTATATTTTAATTATTACTTAATTTGTTTTTTAGTAATAACGTGGATTTGTTAATATTTAAAATTTGTAAAATCACATCTATGTTTTATCATTTTTAATATTTTAAGTTATTTGCATGTGCATTGTAATGGTACGTTACCGCAAGCATTGAATCGGTATCGATTCGGTTCATTATAGTACTTGTGCGATACTGCATGAACTCAATATAGAAATCAATACATGTTTTACATCGATCGAAAACGATAAAAATAAATATCGATACTGGTATCGATCGATTCATATTGTTCCACTACTTGTACCCATGTTGTTAGGTACAATATGGTAGTGATACTGAGTTAGTCTATAAAAATGTCACAACCCCCGATCCCTGTTCCCCGGGAACGGGCGGACGTGATCACAGAGTTTGGTGGTATCAGTTTGTTTAGTCTCGCAGCGGAATTTACATCAGGACCGTAGTTAGGAAATATTTATCAGAGTAAAACCACCATACTTGATATTAATAAATACATGGGCAAAACCCAAGTTTCTTATTACAATACATTTATAGGGACAAACCCTATTTTATTGAATTTAAAACATCGTTTATTAGGTAACTTTTATAGCCACATTTTTCCCAAGCCTTCAGTGCTCTCCAGCTGGCTTTCAATAATTGGATGTTCACATTGTGTTACCTGTAACGCGTTTTAAAAACATTTGTCAGTCGGAAATACTGGTGAGTGAATCCCAGTTTAATCAAGAAACATTTTATCAATTAAAACAGTATTGAGAGCGATCACATTGTTTATTTCTACACAATTACTCATTCAGTATTTGCCACTCGACCGGATCTATGGCTATGGTCATATTACCCATTGGCTAACTCGTCGTCCAATGGTAATGCACTGTCATTCAGACTTACTACTACTCGTAGTAAATTTTGTATACAAAACCCCATAATACCGGCAGTAATTGAAGAACTACAAAGACTCAATCACCGCTTAATTTCATAGTAAAACATTTAAGGTTTGGTAAAACATTTCAAAAAACATTAACAAAAAGAGGATAAACTCACATTGCTGTCTTAGGCTTTTCGTAAGGGTTTCCTGGCTATAATCTATAATTTACACAAATGTACATTGATTAGTACCATAACCCTTTTAAATTATTAATGATACCCTCCCCGAGACGGCATTCCAACAACTACGTCGGGCAGAACCACGACAGTTGTTACGGAACCCTAAATCAATCGGGCAGCGTAACTATTATGAAACCGGGGTTATAATACTTACAATGGAGCAGAACCTCGCTAATTAGGGGTATAATACCCAAAATATTACTTCTACTACTCAGAAATTCGAGATTGAAAGAAAGAAATGAGCGACGGAATTCGAAATTTGATGCCTGCTATTTATACTTGTGTAATCTGCCTTCCACGCGGCCCGCGTAAGATACAGGCCAAGGTTACACGGCCCGCGTCAACCTTGGTCAACACAATAGCTTAGTCCGGTCACCAAGTAGGCTTGACACGATGTCGACACGTGTCGACCTCTGGTGCGATCCCGTGTTATGAGTCCGCGCGGCCCGCGTTGTTGTAAGCATAAGTTGAAGCGGCCCGCATGAACTAAAGAAGTCAGTGGAGTCCAAATCTGGTCTTAATACGGCCCGCTTGAGCTTGAGGTGGGATCCTACGCGGCCCGCCTCAGCTCTAAATTCAGATTGTTATTTTATTTTTATAAACTATAACATAATACGGGCTCGGTTTTCGCATACGGGGTGTAATATAAGACATATTAGGACATTCCAAAATATATAAGAGTGTCAGACATATTATGAGGGTGTTGGTTTTACCGAGGGTTGTTACATTCTCCCCACTTTGTTTTAAAGCTCGTCCTCGAGATCTACTGAAACAAGTGCGGATATTTCCTTTTCATTTCTGACTCAAGCTCCCATGTGTACTCAGGTCCTCTTTTGGAGTCCCATTTCACTTTGACCAGAACTAATCTTTTATGTTTGAGATTCTTGACTTTCCTGTCTTCAATTTGTAGAGGTCTTTCTACAAACTTGAGTTGTTCATTTACCTCTATATCCTTAAGAGGCACTATCAATGATTCATCAGCTAAACACTTTTTAAGATTAGATACATGAAACACATCATGTATTCCTGCCATTTCCTCTGGCAGTTGTAGCTGATAGGCTACTGGTCCTATTCTTCTAATAATCTTAAAAGGTCCAACATACCTGGGACTTAACTTCCCTCGTTTGATGAATCTTACTACTCCTTTCCAAGGAGAGACTTTCAACAACACTTTATCTCCTACTTGAAATTCCAATGGCTTGCATCGGTTATCAGCATAACTCTTTTGTCGATCACGTGTTGCTTTCAGTCGTTCCTTGACTTGAATAATCTTATCAGTTGTTTCATGCACTATTTCAGGTCCAGATAGTTTCCTTTCCCCAATTTCTGCCTAACAGACTGGGGTTCGACACTTTCGTCCATAAAGTGCTTCGAATGGTGCAGCATTGATACTTGTGTGATAACTGTTATTATAAGAAAATTCTTGTAACACCCGTTCTTGTCAAGGTTTAACGTATATTTTGAAAGATAATCATGTAATTAATCACTATCATATACATCGGGAATACGGGTTTATTAAAACTTTTGCAAATCATAAGTTATTCCACATAACGTGGTTGAATTCGTTGTTTAAAAATTTACAATGTGTCAAAGTGCGGAAGCGTGTGTCTTTATCGTGTTCGGTTCTTCACTGAGCTTGATCGTCTTCCGGCGTCCTAAAGTACCTACATTTCAATAACATGAAATGATTTAGTCATACGGGATTTAAATCATGTCCGAATGATGTCCGGGAAAACAATTGATTTTTCAATTGAAAAACAAAATATATAAAAAATATCTCCACCGTAAATTACGGTGGGACCGTAATTTACGGTGGCACCTGGGTTCAAGTTTTTCTACCGTAAAACAGTAGACCTTCACCGTAAACAAATTATCTCCACCGTAAATTACGGTGGGACCGTAATTTACGGTGGACCCTGGGTTCAGCCTTTCCATTTTGCCGTAATTTGACACGAAATCTTTCGTATCTTTCAAACCGCTTATCCGTTTGACCTACCGTTTCTTCCTACATGTTTGTAATTTAATTCTTCGTCATATGGAGTTAAAATCTGACATCCGGATTAAATAAAATTGGGACTTTTAAGCCTTCGGCTTATTATCTTTTCAACAAATTTTGACCCGACTATGTGTTTATCAAACAAACATGTTTGTTTGACCACCATTCATCATGAACCCTTAAATTCTAATATTGTCAATCATATTAAGTACTGAACACGGGTTTCTACGCAATTATTTACCCGTTTTTGTTTAGAATCTTATTTTGACCCGTTAGGGGTATTTACGACCATTTAAGCACGAACTGTGCTCATTTCTCATGTACCTCATAGTTCCACCAGTTTGTTATTAGCTAGTCTTCCACCACAACTATGAATGTGGTGGATTTAACGAAATGGACTATTTATTCCGAGTTTAATCCCACGGATGTGTTATTTTTGCGGCAACACACAATTTAAGCATTTAACTCTTGAAAGTTTATGTCTAAAACTTTCATACGCGTCTAAAAGTTACAAGATCATAAGATAAGTTCCTAAACAACCTTTATAAGTTGTTTACTCAATTTACCCTTCAAGGGTATTTTAGTCAACATTAGCCCCTCATTTACTACGAGGGGCTTTCACTACATATTTGACCAAGTTTGTATGTTAACTATAATCGTATGCATACGTACCTGGCTAGGGTCAACATATAGACCCAATTTATACCTTGCTTTTATTATCACATTTAGTGTGGGCGAAATTAACCGAATCGCTAATCGCTCCTGTTAACACAAGACTTGACAATCGCATTAGTCGATATTGTCAAATGGCGTTATCACCGCCATTTGACCCGTTTGGCCTATATGCCCGACGTTGCCTATTAAATCAAAAACATGGTTTTTGACTTCTAATTCATACATCCATCCCGTCCCGGATTTCATTACCGAATCCCATTTTCTCTTAATTTCTTTTCTTGCAATTTCAACCCGTTTCGGCTTACGCCAAAAGTTTCCTTTAGGCTTCGGTTTACATTAGTCAATACTTGACCAATTTCCATTTTACCCTTTCTATCATTATTAGGTTATACTACAAGGTGACCTTGACGGAAATTCATAATTCCCTAGTCTTTACATAATTAATTTACCGTTTTGCCCTTTTTGCCATAAACCATGGTTTTTATCATCTTTATATGTTCCGACTCATATCAATCACATCGGAAATCCATATTTTCAATATTAGCATTATTGCATCTATAACGTATAGAATGAACAAGTAATCTACACAATTATGTAAGTTTCACTTACCTTGAATCCGAGCTACGCTTTTCTTCCATGTTTGACTTGTTTGACCCGCTTTCACTCCAAGTTTCCACCTAGCTTGTTACGCGTCAAACTATCATCATCGTTTTCAAGGTGGTTAGTTTAATCATACTCTAATACGATTATTCCACCTTATGCATTTCATATCAAAATTGCTATTTATCGTATTATAGGTCAGTTTGACCTTTTTAATAGTCAAATGCCCATTAGTATACTAATTTGCATTTTCGAGTTATCAACTAGTTTTAGCACTATTTAATTACCCGGTAGGCGTTATCTTTAGACCTCCGTTTTAACCAAAGTTCTAATCGCGTTTAACACATTTAGAACTCTCTTTGATCACTTTTTGCATAATAGTCGAAACATCACAACTAGGTGTTTTAACTACAAAATTCTAGTTTCGAGCCTTCTTTGAGGCATTTCAACGAACACCTTAAGGGCAGAATTTTACATGTTTATTTATCATGTCTCTAGCTTATCTCTTAGCCCAAATTTCACATAAATCAACCATCTTACAAAGTGATTAACTTCTATAATTTCTGAATTCACTTCAAAATCGTCAATTTACACTAGATCAACAATCTATTTCCTAGTGTTCATCATATTAACATAAAACCCACTTAGCTTATCAATGGATCATCATGAATCTCATAGTTTTTCCAACAATCTAACATGTTATTGACTAGGGTTTACTCCTAGACATCATATTACTTCAAGATTCACTCATGCATGACATAATCAAGCTCAATTTCAGTTTCTTACAAATAACCTAGAATTTGAGATGGATCAAAACGTCACAATTTTACATACCTTGTGATCCTTTCAACTAGGTGTTCATGAATACGAGCTTGGATTTCGATTTGGGACTAATTTGGCCTCTCAATTTCTTGAATTTAGGCAAGTTAGGGTTGAACAAAGGAACTCCTTTGCTCCTGTGGAAGACATCGACCAGAACACACACTCAAGGTGTGTGTTTTGGTGTAGAGAGTTTTATTTAATTAAAACTTGTTTCTAGTTTGTCCCTTATGGCCCCTCTAATTCACCCAAGTTACATTGAGTGTATTTTAACCAATTTCTTTATTACTACAAGACTTGTAATTTAACTAGGTTATTTACTTCCTAGTTATTTTATCTTGTTCATAACCGATATTTAATATATATGTACGAAACCTATATATCTTTGGGGTGTTTCCCTATCCTTTATATTTTGAGTCCCGTCAACTCGGGCCTTTTATATACTTTGTTTTCCTCAAAGTATTTACCCTTCTTTTAATTAACATCAAGTTTATTTATTTAAATCCTAATATTCGTCGGGTAAATTTTACTACCAACGGTGCTTTACCCGTCTTTTAGTATTAACGCGATTTGATTACCAAACCCGTTTTCGGGGTGTTACAAGTCTACCCCCCTTAGAGAGGTTTCGTCCTCGAAACCTTTTCTTACATAATTCATTGAGTTTAAACTCAATGTATTTGAGCCGAGAGGTCTTTTAAACATTACCTATACTTCTTAACCAATCGTTAGTATTACCCGAAAAGTACGGTAACATCTTTTGGTTACTAATTGTCTTCATATCTCATACGACATAGTGTAACTTCGAAATAACGTAATTCCGTTATTTCTACTAGTTTAGTTAACTTAGCGATTTCCATCGCTTTTATATATTATTGAATTCTTTATGAATCCGTTACTTTGACCCGTTTAAAGGTCTTTAGTGAAATATTTCACTTTTAGCGACAATTTCCTCTGTTTTCAATTTTACTTATTCGATTCAGTCATACCGAACCTACCGCTTACAAGCAAACCAAATTTATTTAAATGACCTTGACCGGTCTCACTACTTAGACTTATTAGTCCAGTTACTTTTTACCGCTTGCTTGGTAATAATGTGATACTACTTCACATTACCTTTCTCGACCGTGATCGTGTTACATCATGTTTAATTTATATCCAAAATTTCCTTTCCGAAATATCACTTTTTGAATATAACGTCTTGCGCCTATCGGTGTCAAGACTTGAACCTTTCATGCTTAATATTCAATTTTCCTATCAGGATTCTCATTCGTAAAAACGTTATTTCTTACTAAAACCAAGGTTTTAGTTTAGGATCTTCTCTTTATCTTTCGTCAATTATCCGTAACAGGACACTGACAGTCTGTAATTTATTCTTTTACAGTCTTAGTTTTATGCTGGGATTTTTTTTTAACTGGTTCTCTCGCTTTGTTAAGTAACCCGTAGGTTCTTTCACGTAGCCTCGTAGGCTATTTCTTTAGGTCTTCACCCCCTTTTTACTGAAAACACTAAGGTTCATTTCCTTTTCTTTTCGTGACCCAAGGGTCATTCTGGTCCCGTAGACCTTAGCACCGTGTTTAATCCCATAGGTTATGATGATCCCGTAAATCATCTTTTATTTGTATCTACATTCAAATGTATATATATATATTCATATATAGCTTCAAAGCATGACTTGCTATGTTTAAAATCGTATATTTTCGCTTATGAGCTTTAGTTGACCTTGACCGTAGTCTAAGGCTTCATTTGTTTATTTCCGGGCGGAATTTTCTGACTTTGTCCTTACGTTTGACGTTTTACAAAAACGACCCGTTAAGGGACATATTCGCATTTTCCGGGTTCGAGTGTAAGTACACTACCTCCCAATGCTTGTCTAAATCATTTTAGATGTTTGCGTTTTCTGGGTTCGAGTGTAAGTACACTCCCTCCCAATACTTGTCTAAATCATTTTACATGCTTGCGTTTTCTGGGTTCGAGTGTAAGTACACTCCCTCCCAATACTTGTCTAAATCATTTTACATACTTCTTTGTCCCTTCACTCGGGCTCATTATCCTAATGTAATACGCTTCCGTCACTCGGTTGTGCGTTTACATTATTACCAAATATTTTGCTTATCTGATTCATTTGGGTACTTTTTAATTAGTCCCATTCATCCCGCCCTTACTACATAGGATGTAAACGTGTCTCTACTTGTTTCTCTTGGAAATAATATCCGAACATATTTTCTATTCGGGTTTTTCCAAGTTTTTAATCTACATATGCAACTTTCAATTTCTTCATATTTGTTGCATATTACTATTTGTGCGATTATTTAAAATATGCACCTGGTAATGTTTGCCCCGACGGGCGTTCCTTGCCATTAACCTTGTTCGCGGTCGTTTCGCGATTTAGTCCTTGGTGAGCATGCTCCTCTCGTCATACTTCGGACCGTTCCATCATCATATCCACAATTCATTTGACTCTTGTCGTCTTCAAACGCGAGTGTCCTTCAATTAAAACATTCACAAAAGTTAGTAACGTCAACTTCAATAATCGCCCGTATTATAATACAAGGCTTTTTCTACTATACGCGTCAACGCGCGTATTTTCGTCAACTATTTCAATCATTTTAATTGGGGTAACGTGAATCACACGATAGCCTTATGTGTTGGTTACAACATTTTAGCAATACCCGTACTTACCGGATTTGCGATCAAGCCTCGAACCGAACACTATTCTTTATCAAGAGCATAAGGTTTAAGTTCAAGCATGGTTCCTCCCCACCATACTCGAATCTCTTAAACCAAGGCTCTGATACCAACTTGTAACACCCGTTCTTGTAAAGCAAGGTTTAACGTATATTTTGAAAGATAATCATGTAATTAATCACTATCATATACATCGGGAATACGGGTTTATTAAAACTATTGCAAATCATAAGTTATTCCACATAACGTGGTTGAATTCGTTGTTTAAAAATTTACAATGTGTCAAAGTGCGGAAGCGTGTGTCTTTATCGTGTTCGGTTCTTCACTGAGCTTGATCGTCTTCCGGCGTCCTAAAGTACCTACATTTCAATAACATGAAATGATTTAGTCATACGGGATTTAAATCATGTCCGAATGATGTCCGGGAAAACAATTGATTTTTCAATTGAAAAACAAAATATATAAAAAATATCTCCACCGTAAATTACGGTGGGACCGTAATTTACGGTGGCACCTGGGTTCAAGTTTTTCTACCGTAAAACAGTAGACCTTCACCGTAAACAAATTATCTCCACCGTAAATTACGGTGGGACCGTAATTTACGGTGGACCCTGGGTTCAGCCTTTCCATTTTGCCGTAATTTGACACGAAATCTTTCGTATCTTTCAAACCGCTTATCCGTTTGACCTACCGTTTCTTCCTACATGTTTGTAATTTAATTCTCCGTCATATGGGGTTAAAATCTGACATCCGGATTAAATAAAATTGGGACTTTTAAGCCTTCGGCTTATTATCTTTTCAACAAATTTTGACCCGACTATGTGTTTATCAAACAAACATGTTTGTTTGACCACCATTCATCATGAACCCTTAAATTCTAATATTGTCAATCATATTAAGTACTGAACACGGGTTTCTACGCAATTATTTACCCGTTTTTGTTTAGAATCTTATTTTGACCCGTTAGGGGTATTTACGACCATTTAAGCACGAACTGTGCTCATTTCTCATGTACCTCATAGTTCCACCAGTTTGTTATTAGCTAGTCTTCCACCACAACTATGAATGTGGTGGATTTAACGAAATGGACTATTTATTCCGAGTTTAATCCCACGGATGTGTTATTTTTGCGGCAACACACAATTTAAGCATTTAACTCTTGAAAGTTTATGTCTAAAACTTTCATACGCGTCTAAAAGTTACAAGATCATAAGATAAGTTCCTAAACAACCTTTATAAGTTGTTTACTCAATTTACCCTTCAAGGGTATTTTAGTCAACATTAGCCCCTCATTTACTACGAGGGGCTTTCACTACATATTTGACCAAGTTTGTATGTTAACTATAATCGTATGCATACGTACCTGGCTAGGGTCAACATATAGACCCAATTTATACCTTGCTTTTATTATCACATTTAGTGTGGGCGAAATTAACCGAATCGCTAATCACTCCTGTTAACACAAGACTTGACAATCGCATTAGTCGATATTGTCAAATGGCGTTATCACCGCCATTTGACCCGTTTGGCCTATATGCCTGACGTTGCCTATTAAATCAAAAACATGGTTTTTGACTTCTAATTCATACATCCATCCCGTCCCGGATTTCATTACCGAATCCCATTTTCTCTTAATTTCTTTTCTTGCAATTTCAACCCGTTTCGGCTTACGCCAAAAGTTTCCTTTAGGCTTCGGTTTACATTAGTCAATACTTGACCAATTTCCATTTTACCCTTTCTATCATTATTAGGTTATACTACAAGGTGACCTTGACGGAAATTCATAATTCCCTAGTCTTTACATAATTAATTTACCGTTTTGCCCTTTTTGCCATAAACCATGGTTTTTATCATCTTTATATGTTCCGACTCGTATCAATCACATCGGAAATCCATATTTTCAATATTAGCATTATTGCATCTATAACGTATAGAATGAACAAGTAATCTACACAATTATGTAAGTTTCACTTACCTTGCATCCGAGCTACGCTTTTCTTCCATGTTTGACTTGTTTGACCCGCTTTCACTCCAAGCTTCCACCTAGCTTGTTACGCGTCAAACTATCATCATCGTTTTCAAGGTGGTTAGTTTAATCATACTCTAATACGATTATTCCACCTTATGCATTTCATATCAAAATTGCTATTTATCGTATTATAGGTCAGTTTGACCTTTTTAATAGTCAAATGCCCATTAGTATACTAATTTGCATTTTCGAGTTATCAACTAGTTTTAGCACTCTTTAATTACCCGGTAGGCGTTATCTTTAGACCTCCGTTTTAACCAAAGTTCTAATCGCGTTTAACACATTTAGAACTCTCTTTGATCACTTTTTGCATAATAGTCGAAACATCACAACTAGGTGTTTTAACTACAAAATTCTAGTTTCGAGCCTTCTTTGAGGCATTTCAACGAACACCTTAAGGGCAGAATTTTACATGTTTATTTATCATGTCTCTAGCTTATCTCTTAGCCTAAATTTCACATAAATCAACCATCTTACAAAGTGATTAACTTCTATAATTTCTGAATTCACTTCAAAATCGTCAATTTACACTAGATCAACAATCTATTTCCTAGTGTTCATCATATTAACATAAAACCCACTTAGCTTATCAATGGATCATCATGAATCTCATAGTTTTTCCAACAATCTAACATGTTATTGACTAGGGTTTACTCCTAGACATCATATTACTTCAAGATTCACTCATGCATGACATAATCAAGCTCAATTTCAGTTTCTTACAAATAACCTAGAATTTGAGATGGATCAAAACGTCACAATTTTACATACCTTGTGATCCTTTCAACTAGGTGTTCATGAATACGAGCTTGGATTTCGATTTGGGACTGATTTGGCCTCTCAATTTCTTGAATTTAGGCAAGTTAGGGTTGAACAAAGGAACTCCTTTGCTCCTGTGGAAGACATCGACCAGAACACACACTCAAGGTGTGTGTTTTGGTGTAGAGAGTTTTATTTAATTAAAACTTGTTTCTAGTTTGCCCCTTATGGCCCCTCTAATTCACCCAAGTTACATTGAGTGTATTTTAACCAATTTCTTTATTACTACAAGACTTGTAATTTAACTAGGTTATTTACTTCCTAGTTATTTTATCTTGTTCATAACCGATATTTAATATATATGTACGAAACCTATATATCTTTGGGGTGTTTCCCTATCCTCTATATTTTGAGTCCCGTCAACTCGGGCCTTTTATATACTTTGTTTTCCTCAAAGTATTTACCCTTCTTTTAATTAACATCAAGTTTATTTATTTAAATCCTAATATTCGTCGGGTAAATTTTACTACCAACGGTGCTTTACCCGTCTTTTAGTATTAACGCGATTTGATTACCAAACCCGTTTTCGGGGTGTTACAATTCTATTAAAGGTAAGTGATCGTCCCAATTACCTCCAAAGTCAATTACACAAGCTCTAAGCATATCTTCCATTGTCTGAATTGTTCTTTCACTTTGTCCATCTGTTTGTGGATGATAAGTCGTACTTAGTTTTATCTTAGTTCCCATTGCTTTTTGGAAACTTGACCAAAAATGAGATGTAAATCGACTATCTCTGTTAGAAACAATTGATAAAGGAATACCATGTAAAGAAACAATTTCATTTACATACAATTTAGATAATTGTTCCATACTAATTGTTTCCTTCATTGGTAGAAAATGAGCTGACTTGGTTAATCTATCTACAATCACCCAGATTGTATCATTTCCTTTCCTTGTTTTGGGTAATTTAGTAACAAAATCCATTGTTATTAATTCCCATTTCCACACCGGCATTTCTAATTGCTGTAACAAACCTGAGGGTTTCTGATGTTCAGCTTTAACTTGTGAGCAAGTTAAACATTTAGAAACATAAACTGCTATGTCCTTCTTCATTCCTATCCACCAGAAATTTTTCCTTAAATCCTGGTACATTTTATCACTTCCTGGATACATCGTATATTTAGACTTATGAGCTTCTTCTAATATACGATTACGCAGGTTTCCTAATTTAGGTATCCACATTCTCTTTTTATGGAACCTCCAAATTCCATCTGTTCCTTGTTCCAATTCTTTTAGCATATCTTTTAATTTTTCAGAATCATCTTTAATTACTGATTCTTGTGCTTCTCTTATCTGATCATTTAAATCTACTTGCAGATTTAATTTAAGAGAACGTACCCTTTTTGGCTTTTCATGATACTTTCGACTTAAAGCATCTGCCACTACATTTGCTTTTCCTTCATGATACTGGATATTACAATCATAGTCACTAAGAAATTCCATCCAGCGTCTTTGTCTCATATTCAACTCCTTCTGTCCGAAAACATACCTTAAACTCTTATGATCAGTGAATATGGTAAACTTACTACCATAAAGGTAATGTCTCCAAATCTTAAGAGCAAAAATTATAGCTCCTAATTCTAAATCATGGGTTGAATAATTCTCTTCATGATTCTTAAGTTGTCTAGATGCGTAAGCTATAACCTTTTGACGTTGCATCAACACACATCCATAACCTAATCTAGAAGCATCACAATAGACTATGAAGTCTTCAGTTCCTTCTGGTAATGCTAGTATAGGTGTATGGGTTAATCTTTGCTTAAGGATTCTAAAGGCTTCTTCTTGTTTTAATCCCCATTCAAACTTAACAGATTTACAAGTTAACTTAGTTAAGGGAATGGCTATTCTAGAGAAATCTTTAATAAATCTTCTATAATAACCGGCCAATCCTAAGAAACTTCTAACCTCGGTTGGTGACTCAGGGGTTTTCCATTTCATAATTGCCTCAATTTTTGTTGGATCTACATGAATTCCTTCATGATTGACTATGTGTCCAAGGAATTGTACCTGTTCTAACCAAAATTCGCACTTTGAAAACTTAGCATAAAGCTTTTCCTTTCTTAACAGACTTAAAAGTGCGTGCAAATGTCTTGCATGATCCTCTTTATTCTTAGAATAAATTAGAATATCATCTATAAAAACAATTATGAATTTATCCAAATATGGCTTACATATTCGGTTCATCATGTCCATAAATGCAGCTGGGGCATTGGTTAAACCAAATGGCATGACAGTAAATTCATAATGACCATACCTTGTTCTAAAAGCGGTTTTAGGAATGTCCTCTTCCTCAACTTTTAATTGATGATATCCTGACCTTAAATTGATTTTAGAGAAAAATCGAGCTCCTTGCAGTTGATCAAACAGATCATCGATTCTTGGTAATGGATACCGATTCTTAATCGTGACCTTGTTTAATTCACGGTAGTCAATGCACATTCGCATTGATCCGTCTTTCTTTTTAACAAACAATATCGGCGCTCCCCATGGCGACGAACTTGGCTGTATGAATCCTTTTTCCAATAATTCATCTAGTTGTTTCTTCAATTCTTGTATTTCGGCAGGTGCCAAACGGTAAGGTGCTTTGGCAATCGGTGATGTTCCTGGTATTAGGTGAATTCGGAATTCAACTTCTCTGTCTGGAGGTAGTCCTGGTAACTCTTCTGGAAAGATATCTGAAAAATGTGACACTACTGGAATATCTTTTAGTTCTTTTCCTTTAGTATTAGTGATTATAGAAATCAAATACACTACAGAACCTTTTCTTATACAACTTGCAGTTTTCATCACAGATATGAATTTTGTAGATCTAGAGAACTTATCTCCTTTAATTGTGATCTTTTTACCTTTTGATGAATTTATTTGGATTAACTTTTGATCACATAAAATACTAGCTTTATTGGCTATTAACCAATCCATTCCTAAAACAACATTGAATCCTGCCAGATTCATGGGATAAAGATTTGCAATAAACTTCTGATTTAAAATTTCTATGCTTGCTCCCTGCAAGATTTCAGAAATCCTAATGGTTTCTCCATTGGCTGTCTCTACTAAGCATTCATGTGGTAGTTTAGTTAATGACTGATTTAAAATTTTGCAAAACGATGTATTAATAAAACTTTGGTTTGCACCAGAGTCAAATAATACTTTAGCAAAGACATCATTAACTAAAAACGTACCAGCTATGACATCTGGAATCATCTTGGCTTCTTCTGCAGTTAGAACAAATGCTCTAGCATTTTTAGTATTCTTGTTGTCTGGAGCTGGAGCTAATTTTGGGCAATTCAGCTTGATATGACCTGTTTCTCCGCAATTGTAACATACCCTGCTGTTAGCTTTCTTCCTGCTGATGTGCTAAAAGTGGTCTAATTAAACTAACTAATTTTAACCCTAAATTAGACACTCTAAGCTTTAAATTTATAAACTTAGACTCGACCTAAAACTAAACCACACAACCGGCAAGTGTACCGATCAATGCAGTATAGCTACAGTAAGTCCGAGTATCGAACCCACGAGACTCTCTAATTACGCTAATTAGACTCTATCTAGACCTAGACTGACACAGACTCTAACTGTTTAATTGGTTGGGGGGGGTTACGGAAAATCTAAGGAAGTCTATTTAACTAATTAATAAACTAAAACTAGACTAAATACGAAAGAAAGCAAAGACGATTCTTATATGGAGAGCCGAGACCACCTAGACTAGAATCCTGGATTGACTTTAAAGAATTACCAATTAAGTTAAGTGCATGAATTATGGAACCGGGATCTTAAAGTACTAAACCTATTAAGAACCAACGAGGCCCCTCGACCCTTCTCAAGGAGAAACCTGTGGCACTACCTAGGCCGTTAATTCTACCGGTTATTAGACGTCTTCCCAGTTGTCTAATTATTGTGTAAGTACCCTAATGTTGACCTATTCTTTCCCAATCTTAGATCTAGGGTAGTTTGAAGTAATTAATTTGACTTGATAGACTAATAAGACCGACAGGTAAACCAAGACATAACCTTTCCCAAGGCCTATCTAAAGCAATTCGTCGGGTAAGACCTACCAATAGCCCCTCACTTCCCAGGTATTAGCACTAGTAGAACACTAAGACTTAGCAAATTATTATTAGTTACTTCTAGAGGTTATTGGCCAATTCTCTCTAAAGAGTGAAGGTTTTCTAACGTGATATAGACACTCACCGAAACCCTAAACCCTAATATGACTCTATGTTGTGATATAGACCGTCACTAAGAATCATATGAAGCAAATAATAACAATGAACCAACTCAAAGCATGCATATACATCAAATCATTAAAACAAACTCTTTACAAATCACAATTAACCCATAATAATCATGCAAATAACAAAACCGGTAAAAACTTTATATTAATCCATTCATCAAGTCTAGGTGGTTTATGAAATTAGCCAAGCATCTCAGTAAATGAAAACAAAACAAAGATGTCTAGAACATAATTCATTGTAACAAAGTTCCAAGAAAGTAATCGACAAAACAAGGGATTAGAAAACCCGATTGATTCTTCGATTCTTCAACTTCGACTCGTACCAATGATTCCCTTGCCTTGAAATCTCCAATTGCTCACCAAGAATGCTCCAAAATTGCTCCAAAAGATTGCCTCTGATAATCTCCTATCTGATGTCGATGTTGCGTATCTATCCCCTTGACTGCCGTCTAAAAAAAATAATATCCCTTCTTTTTCAATTGATGTGCCGCCCAAACTGATGTGCGGCTCTTTCTCTTGGCAGCCCAGGCCCACTTCTCTTGTTTAATTAATTTAGTTTTCTTAGTCCAACAGTTGAGCCCTCGATTGACTTAATTAAAACCCATGTGTTCATATATGTGTCACTTTTGTTGTGATCTTTTATTTGCCTGCACATATAATTAGCTTGATGTGAAGTCAACGAACACTATATTATTAAATTTGTTTTCTTTTATTTATTTTGTATTCTCATACTATTTATATTTACTGATTAAGACCCGAGATTAACATTATATAAATAACATGATGTTTGACCGTTAAGTAGTAACATATCGTTCTTTATTTTTTTTGCTTAACTGAATCGTTTTAGCTCGTTTTCTTTTGAAATCCTTAAATAACTGATATGAACCGACTAGGACTAATATTTAACTAAAACTAACCCTAAAGTTATTCCAAAGTGTAGGAATATTTATATAAAAATATGTATATTTTCGACTACATCAAATATCCCCACACTTAAACCTTTTTCGTCCCTGAAAAAGACTTATGCAAACGGAATCAGAGATGGATAAATACTCGGGTCAAAAACTTATTTATACTTAATTAAAACCAAGGCTTGCGTTAGCCGCGATTGCGAATATACTTGTCCCCTTAAACCCAAGTCCGGTCCTAAACCCTTATCATGTGATTTTAATTTAAGTGCAGTCAATCCACCTAGGGCCTCACACTAGAATCTACAGCTTCCTCTATAGTTTGTGGTCTAGCTGCCTTGACTACATGTCTAATTTCCCCAATTAATCCCCAAATATAACGGGAGATTAACACTGGTTCTGGTGAAGCAAGATTTGGCACTATCCTAGCATATTCAAAGAATAACTTGGTGTACCCTTTGCTATCCATACCAGTCATCCTAAGGTTTAGGAATTTGTTTGCTATATGTTCCTTCTCATTGGGTGGGCAGAACTTCCTTTCTACCTTGTCCTTAAATTCTTCCCATTCCATATTATAGGTTCTATCACTTCCTTTTGTTTGGAGGATAATATTCCACCATTCTAGTGCTGCATTCTTAAACAGATTAGAAGCAAACAGTATTCTATCTTCTTCAGCACACTTGCTTATCCTTAAGACTGCCTCAGTCTTCTCTATCCAACGTAAAGTTGCAATGGCCCCTTCATTGCCCGAGAATTTCATTGGTTTACAAAACCAGAATTCTTTATAAGAACAGCCATAAGGCATGGTTCTTCTTCTTTTGGGAATAGGCATTTGAAGTACCGGTCCATTGTTCACACTGTTTTCTGGTTCAACAGGTCGTTTACTGCTATGTTTACTTTTATTATCAGCATCCTTAACAGTTTGAAGTATAAATGGCATAGCATCTATAATTCCCTGTGCCACTATATGTTGGATAGCACTATTATCCACTTGATTTCCATTGTTATTGTTGTTTGGGTTCTCATTATTCAGATTATCGTCATTCTGAATATTATCATTCTGGATTACCGGGTTATTATCCAAATTGACTTGATTTTCTTGGTCGGCTGTCACGGCCCTTGGCACTGGTTTGATCCGGTCCAGAGCCGCGAGGCAGGAAATCCGATGGTATCTAATTTGATGACAGCGGAAGTCTTTTTAAACAGGATCGATTAATATTAAAACTGCTCGTTTATATATATAATATAGGGATAAATCCCATAATTTACAATATAGTGATTTCACTGGGAAATCTTTATTTCTCAAAACATGTTTCTTTATTTATTTACATTGAGCCACTTTTCTAAGCTTGTAGTGCTCCATGGCACTTTTCCTGTGCTCATAACAGATCACCTGAAACATGTTTGAAAAAGGTTTTGTCAGCAGGGAAATACTGAGTGAATCATTCAGTTTTACTAAAACGACTCGTTTGTTATAATTCACAGTATTAAGAGATATTACAATGTTTCTGATATCAAACCAACTACCCGCAGTATTTGTCACTCGACTCATTTCGGTGACTGTGGTCATATCACCATTGGCTGCCCCAATGAATGACGAATATCACTAATTAGGTTCGCCCACCTAAAGTGATAACAACAGTAGTAATGTGCACAATACCCCACATATCGGCTGTAATTTGGTGATTACATAAACTTAATCACTGCAATTATAACTTTGAAAATATTTAAGAATTTATAAAACATTTTGAAAAAAAGAGAATGATTCACATTGTAGATTTAACGAGCAGAGTATAAGCCTACTGATTAGCCTTGATTAACCTAATTTAAATAACAATGCACGCACAAACAGGTTAGTAACTAATACAGCAGTTACGACAATTCACGAGATTAAACCCTCACAACGGTTTACAAGTGCAATACTTAACAATTCAGCAGATTCACAACGAATGACAGAATATAGTCCGAGTTCGAACAGCACTCAAACATTCAAGTCGAAATCACGATGAATAACAAAGTATAAACTCAATTTGAGCGGCACTTAAACAATCGTTGGATAGTTATAATCGATCGGACGTTGAATCGTAATAACGATCGAGTTATTACCCTGATTGCGGCAGCACTTCGTGATCAGTGTGTGTTTTGTGGACTGTTTCTGTTATAACTCAGCCTACGTAAAGCGAATTTACGTCGTTTCAAAGACAGAATTCAAGTGCCAATGTCTGCTATTTATAGTCAAAATTTTGCATTGCTTACGGACCGTAAGCCTCACAATGTTACGGTCCGTAAGGGTTGAAAATAGGTTATAGGGTAGCCACAGTTGGGACTAGCTTTGCTGACTTGACAGATTCTTAATTTCGAATTTTGACAACGAGTAATTTTAGATAATCGTTAACTAGGGTATACCCCCCTTGAGTTTTAGGGGCCCTGATCCTGATTCTGATTGTTCTGAAAATTTTAGGGTTTGTTCAGAATCACTTGGGTTTCTCAATTAGGGTTTCCTATTGGCCAAATTAAAATAATAATTAGGACTTTTGATGAGAGTTATTACATTATCCCTACCTTAATAAAAATCTCGTCCTCGAGATTTACTGGAATAAATGAGGATACTTTCGCTTCATTTCTGATTCCAGCTCCCAAGTGTATTCAGCTCCTCTCTTTGAATCCCATCTAACTTTGACTAAAACTAGTCGTTTATGTTTGAGAAACTTGATCTTTCGATCCTCAATTTGAAGAGGTTTCTCAACAAATTTCAGTTTTTCGTTTACCTCTATATCTTGAAGAGGTACTACCAGTGATCTTTCGTACACACATATTTTATTTTATTTTTTATTTTTATTATATTATTACTACTGCTTTTTCCATTCTAACATTCATGGATATGGATTCATCCAGAAATCCATATTGCGTTCATCGTATTTCCATACGAGACGCTCTCCCACCTGACGCATCCTCTCACTGCTTTCTAAAATCTCCTCCCCGAAAGTCCTAAGTTCTTGGACGTTTTCTGCACTCATTGGGGGTGCAGGTTCTCGGACTAGGTTTGGAATCTGGGGTACGGGTTCCTGATATGGGGGTAAAAGTGCCTGTAATCGGTAAGGATCTTCTAAGATTTCCCTGATGTAGTTATCATGGTAATAGGGATCTAAAGGGTCCATACCTGAATAGGCTCCTATAGGTGTGTCTTCCGGAATAGAGTAACGTTGCACATAGTCCTTATTTTCATCCCACCAGGGGTCGTAATTCGGGTCTATAGGGTTTGGTGCAGGTACTCTAGGGATTTCTTCTGGATTAAAATTGTACATCTCTTCTTGGTTTTCCTGATTTTCTATTTCCATGGGCTGATCTGGGTTTTGTGGTTGTGGGGCTACTAATTGTTCCAGACTTGGGTCAGCAGCAGTCGTAGCTAAGATATGGAAATTTGCTAATCTTCTATTTAACATATCTTGAGTATGAGCATCTGTCTCTCGCTTAATAACTGCTAAAGCCCTTTGCTGTTGCAATTTACTCATTCTCTTCCTACGAGCAAAAGCTTCTTTACTGAACCATCCTCGTTTCTTAGTAGGAAATGGTTCTTCAGATTGAGCTCTAAAGGCAAATATTCCATCTTCCTGATCAGCAGTATACCCAGAAAGGGCAGGCTGGGATGATGTACCTTCACTCCTAGGTGAATCAGATAACTGACGATTCACATCAGATGGTCCTTGATCACTCATACTGAAAACCAACAGATAGTCAAATAACACATAACACATAATTACAGTTATGCATGTATTTCCATAATTTATTTCCTAACACAAAATTTTATAATTTAAGTGTCAGCAGAACACTTCTTTGGCTCAGACCAGTGGCTAGGCTCTGATACCACCTTCTGTCACAACCCCCGATCCCTGTTCCCCGGGAACGGGCGGACGTGATCACGGAGTTTGGTGGTATCAGTTTGTTTAGTCTCGCAACGGAATTTACATCAGGACCGTAGTTAGGAAATATTTATCAGAGTAAAACCACCATACTTGATATTAATAAATACATGGGCAAAACCCAAGTTTCTTATTACAATACATTTATAGGGACAAACCCTATTTTATTGAATTTAGAACATCGTTTATTAGGTAACTTTTATAGCCACATTTTTCCCAAGCCTTCAGTGCTCTCCAGCTGACTTTCATTAATTGGTTGTTCACATTGTGTTACCTGTAACGCGTTTTAAAAACATTTGTCAGTCGGAAATACTGGTGAGTGAATCCCAGTTTAATCAAGAAACATTTTATCAATTAAAACAGTATTGAGAGTGATCACATTGTTTATTTCTACACAATTACTCATTCAGTATTTGCCACTCGACCGGATCTATGGCTATGGTCAAATTACCCATTGGCTAACTCGTCGTCCAATGGTAATGCACTGTCATTCAGACTTACTACTACTCGTAGTAAATTTTGTATACAAAACCCCATAATACCGGCAGTAATTGAAGAACTACAAAGACTCAATCACCTCTTAATTTCATAGTAAAACATTTAAGGTTTGGTAAAACATTACCAAAAACATTAACAAAAAGAGGATAAACTCACAATGCTGTCTTAGGCTTATCGTAAGGGTTTCCTGGTTATAATCTATAATTTACACAAATGTACATTGATTAGTACCATAACCCTTTTAAATTATTAATGTTACCCTCCCCGAGACGGCATTCCAACAACTACGTCGGGCAGAACCACGACAGTTGTTACGGAACCCTAAATCAATCGGGCAGCGTAACTATTATGAAACCGGGGTTATAATACTTACAATGGAGCAGAACCTCGCTAATTAGGGGTATAATACCCAAAATATTACTTCTACTACTCAGAAATTCGAGATTGAAAGAAAGAAATGAGCGACGGAATTCGAAATCTGATGCCTGCTATTTATACTTGTGTAATCTGCCTTCCACGCGGCCCGCGTAAGATACAGGCCAAGGTTACGCGGCCCGCGTCAACCTTGGTCAACACAATAGCTTAGTCCGGTCACCAAGTAGGCTTGACACGATGTCGACACGTGTCGACCTCTGGTGCGATCGCGTGTTATGAGTCCGCGCGGCCCGCGTTGATGTAAGCTTAAGTTGAAGCGGCCCGCATGAACTAAAGAAGTCAGCGGAGTCCAAATCTGGTCTTAATACGGCCCGCTTGAGCTTGAGGTGGGATCCTACGCGGCCCGCCTCAGCTCTAAATTCAGATTGTTATTTTATTTTTATAAACTATAACATAATACGGGCTCGGTTTTCGCATACGGGGTGTAATATAAGACATATTAGGACATTCCAAAATATATAAGAGTGTCAGACATATTATGAGGGTGTTGGTTTTACCGAGGGTTGTTACAAAAAACAACTAAAAATACCGGTAGCAAAACCGATGTTGTTTTTTCGGTTCCGGTTCGGTTCACTACGGTAGCGACGCAGTATCCTTTATAGAAGATGCAAACAATCAGACATAAACTATACTGATGTTCGTTTCGGTTGGGTATGATATGGTAACGATACGATGTTAGTTTATCAAAAGTAAAAACAATAAAAATACATACTAGTACAGATGTTGTTAGTCAGTTTCAGTTTGTTTGGTACGCTAGCGGCATATTATCCGTTTGGGTAAATTACTTTTTGAATCCCTGTGTTTTATAGGTTTTAACTAGTTGAGTCCAAAAGCAAAATGTTTAACAACCTGAGTCCCTATAAGCTTTTTCTTTAACCATTTGAGTCCAATTTTCTAACACAGTTAGAATTTTGTTGTTAAGTTTTGTTAAATGACCAAATTACCCCTATGATAAAAAATAAAAAAACTAATTTATTTAGATTTCTCTCTCTCTCTCTCTTACACATCTCTCTCTCTCCTTATCTTTATCTACACCACCACCACCATCCCACTACCGCCAACACCACCATCCCATTGAAACCCTAACACCGCCATCCAACTGGCGCCACCTCTGAACAACCACCAACACCACCATCCTCTCAAGACCCCAGACTGATCTGCTTAATCGCTTTGATCTGCACGGCTTAAGGATCCTCCCGTGCACTCAACTCCAAAGCCAACTGAATCTGGTGCACTCCTCTGCTTTTGCATCCCCAGCAGCAGCATCAACTGCCATTGAAGTTCCATCCTCCCTAATACCCTTATGATTTCACTTTAAATAAAGATATCATAAATGTCTAAATATCTCCATTTTTTTAACCCAAACATAAATTTCTTCACCAAATGGATTCATGATAACATACCGTGGCGGAACCCCTAATTTGCAGATTCTTCATACTAATACCCTTCTGGAGACATAAATTTCTTCATGACACCATAAATTTCTCATCACCCCAAATCCAATGCGACACTTAAAACCCTAACCCTAATTTAATTCATGATAACATACCGCTTTTGACAAACCCTAAGAAGCCGCAGAGCCTTTTCGATTTGCTTTCGAAGAAGAATCCTTCAGACCACCGCTTTATTTAGTCGAGTCTTTATGTTGATCAGCCTCCGCGGTCTTAGATGAACTATCCCGATCAGCACAGTCGTGGCCACCATCGTCAACCACATTCACATCAGACAAACTTTTCGCATCTTCTTCTTGATCATCATCATCAGACAGTTATGGCATACGAAGAAACCGATGATGATCCTGTAGATGGTGGGATGGTGGAGGTGTTTAGAGAGAGATAAAGAAAGTTGCAAATTTGTTTGGTTTTTAGGCCATGTGTAGTCATAACCCCCCCTTTGTGGGCGTTATGCGACACGTGGCGCGCCACGTGTGCGGGTGGGGGTTATGGGGCGTTATGCATTTAAGCCCGTAGTCATAAAGCCCCTACCCATCAATACCTAATTATTAATTTTTGTTTTTATTAAATAATTATAAAAACATTAACCTTTTTTTGATTGGTCCAAGCTTGATAACCTCCCCTCCATAACCCCCCCCCCCCCATAACCCCCCGAACACCACTACAGGGGGGGTTATGAGGCAAATAACGGCGTGATATATATAGCGCTTCCCCCATTTTTTTGCCTCATAACCCCCCCCCCCCCCCGGTAGTGGTGTTCGGGGGGTTATGGGGGTACATGGCGCCCCACTACACATAACCTTAGAGAGATAAAAGATAAGGAGAGAGAGAGATGTGCAAGAGAGAGAGAAATCTAAATAAATTAGTTTTTTTTTTATTTTTTAATCATAGGGGTAATTTGGTCATTTAACAAAACTTAACAACAAAAGTCTAACTGTGTTAGAAAATTGGACTCAAAAGGTTAACGAAAATGCTTATAGGGACTCAGGTCGTTAAACTTTTTGCTTTTGGACTCAACTAGTTAAACCCCATAAAACACAGGGACTCAAAAAGTAATTTACCCTATCCGTTTTCAAAGAATTTATATCACAATGTTAATAAAAATAAACATAGAACGCAAATGAACCTAACCGATATCAACTAAACAACATCAGTACCGATATCGATATTTATTCTTATGGTTTCGATCGATGTAAGGTTTTATATTTCGATCACTATAGCGAGTGCCGGTACCATAATAAACCGAACCGATACTGACCGAATTCCCGCCGCAAAATGCGAGGAAAATCTCACTAGTTATCCATATGAATTAAATTTGGTCATGAATAGTGATCTAATCACATCACGTAGCTAACAGTATACATATGAATTGAAATTAGTCATGAAAAATTATTTAATATCTTATAATTTAAGAGTTTTTATTTATTTTTTAATCTATTTTGAAGCATTTACTTATTTTTATTGAATATTTTATTCATCATTCAATTTAATATTTTTCTAATAACTTGCATCGTTAATTTAAAAAAAAAATTAAATCCGCAACTATACTTTTTTCCAACATTGCGATATAAGTTTTATTAAAAATGAATACCGTGCCACTGTTGTATCAAACCAAATCATAACCGTCGATGAATTGTAGTTTGTTATGATGTACTTATTTACTTTTTAGAATATTTATTCATCATTTATTTTGCTTTTTTTTTTCTAATAACTTGCATTCTGTGTTTATTTTTTTTTTCAAAGTCACGATAAAAAAATTATTGATAACGGTCATTGTGCCATTAACATACCAAACCGAACCGAAACGACTGAACAACATTTATAATGAGACCGATATTTATTTTTAATTTTTTTTTATTTTCAATGAACTGGCACCATATCGTTATCATAGCGTAACAAACCAAGCCGAGCAACATCGGTACTGAACTTGTACTCATTTTTTATGGTATCTGTCGGATAACGGATATCATGCCGCTACAGTAGTGAATCGAGCTGAAACTAGACGTACAAAATCAATTTCGGTACTCGCATTTATTTTTATTGTTTTTGTTTTCAATAAGGATAAGTCGACACCATGTAGATATCTTACTATACCAAACAACATCGATACAACCTGTATTCTTTTTTATGGTTTATGGTTTCGATAATTTTTTTATTTATGCAACTCTGTATGTGACGATAAATGGAAATCAATACCAGTACTGTGGCGATCTAAACCAATCGATATCGTTCAAACACCATCGGTGTAGGTACATGTGTTTGTTTTTATCGTTCTCGGTTGATGTAAAACACGTGTTGCTTTCTATACGGAGTGCACGTATGGTATCAGTACTATAATATAACGAACCGAACCGACACCAATCCAATGCTCGCGATAATGTACCACCACAACGTGCGGTACAATAACCTAGCTTACATGATACAATACTTAAAAACTTCTTGGCTTCCTAGATCTCTCATCACCAAAATAAACTTTCTTTAAGATACTTTGTAGACCAAATATTACAACAATGTCTCACATCTAACATACATATGGTTGTTCATGAGCCGAGCCGAGCTGAGCTAGGGCAAGCTCGGGCTCGGCTCGATTATAAACCAAACTGGCTCGGCTTGGCTCGGATTTGAAACCGAGCTGAAAATCTAAGCTCGGGCTCGGCTTGGTTTTAAATCGAGCTGGCTCGGCTCGGCTAAAAAGAACATATTAAAAAATAAGTTCAACCTAATACATTACAAGCCAAAATCACGTTCAACAACGCAAAATAAGTTTTATATTTCAAGTAAATACAATATGTGTTCATTAGCACGACAATTAACCTTTAAATATGTCATAGATATCAAACTACAAGCCTAAATACATGTAAATAATAATCATTTTTTTGTAATATATTATATGTATATAAAAATAAAATATATTATAAGTAAAATAATTCGAGCTAAGCCGAGCCGAGCTACCAAGCGAGCCAAACCGAGCCACTTTGGCTCGTCACGAGCCGAGCCGAGCTGGGCTCACTTTATAACCGAGCCGAGCCGGCTCGGCTCACTTTCAAACTGAGCCATATCGAGCGAGCTTTTTCCGAGCTAAATCCGAACGAGCTTCGAGCGAGCTCCGAGCCAGGAGCTTCTTGGACAGCCCTAAACATACATACATCACAAAGGTTAAAAATCATTATTCTTTGCATCTACTAACATTTACACAACAATTAAAAAAGTTAATTATAATAAAATACAATGATTAAAAATACACTTAAACTTTCCACATGTCAATGCCTGATTAAAAATATTATATAAAAATATATTAGCAAATAGCAACTGCCGATGCTGCCCGATCTGCCCATTATATATTAGCAACCGCCGATGCTGCCCGATCTGCCCATATACGAACCGGAATTATACATCTGGTGATGACGTGGCATCATCATGTTACTCTGCAACCCTCCGTACATTCCACCACCGCTGACGTCACTATAACCGCTCGAATTCACACCGCCACCACTCCCTCCGCCGCCCGCGGCGGCGCCACCACCGCCACCAGACGATCCATCCTTCTCACTGTGCCTCCCAACCGTCGTCTTCTCCCCTTCCATCTCTCTATACTTGGCTAAATACACCTTCAACGGCTCAACATACTCTTCAAACCCTAACGTCGTCATCGCCCACAGCAAATCGTCACCGTTGATCGTCTTCCGCTTCTCTCTCTGACACTTATCCGATGCTTCTCCGGTGATAAAACTAATAAACTCCGACACACACTCCTGCACCGTCTCTTTTGCGTCCTTCGAGATCTTCGCGTTCGCCGGTAACGCCTTTTTCATGATCCGGCTCACGTTAGCAATCGGCAAGAACCGGTCCTGTTCTCTCGCCGATAACTCGCCGCTTCCGGCATTCTGACCGCCGGATTCGTTGTCGGAATCCGCCATAGCTGCCGGAGGATTTGAAGTACTGAACAATTACGATCAGTGACCGGAGGATTTTGAAAAATTGGCGCGAATCGGTGGATCAACGGCGGAGATTAGGGTTGCCGGAGCGGTTGAAGGATGGAGTGTTGGAGAAGGTTTTGGATTGGGTGAAAGGTTGTATGGTGAATTGGTGATCGTTGGATTGGGGATAATAATGCATCGAGAGTGACACGTGGCGGAATGAGAGCTGTTTGTTTGATGATAAAGGGGAGATGATGTGGGGGGTGTGTGAGCCGTTGGATTAGAAGGGGTATGGACGGTTGGATGGTGATGTGGCTTTTTGGTCTTTGAAGTCGCACGAGAATCTTGAGTTAACCCCCAACTTTTGGAATTTGTCCCTTTGGAAAGTTATATGGCATTTACAGGTGTTTAATGCAATGAAAATGAAAATGAAAATGAAAATGAAAATAATAATAACCAGTGGCGGAGCTAGACCTTAAAACCAGGGGTATCAAAAAAAAATTACGGTTTTTTAGGGGTATCCTTTATATAAAATCGAAAAAAAATAAAAAAATTAACACTACGAACACGACTTTGAGCCGTAGCCCGTGCTACGGCTGCTTCTTAGCTGTCTCCGCCCCTGATAATAACTATGATAGATAATAGATAATAAGTCCACACATTTAGGTCGAAACGAGGTTGTATCCATCTATATCACACGAGTCGGGTAACTGGATTAGCTCAAAACAAGGTTGTATGCATCTATTATCTATATCACATAGGATCGACATGACGTGTTGTTGTCAATGACCTCCAGCTATATCATTACATAGCCTAGTTTCTAGGTCATCCAAGCTTTGTTGCATGCCTTGTTATGTTGTAGGGTAGTTATTTGGGTTTATCATTGGGGCCCTATGCTTTAATGGGTTTATGACGATGGTCCCATTTATTAATGAGTTTATTACAAGGGTTCTGACCTTTTTATGTTAACGTATAGGTAGTATTGTATAATGTTATTACAAATAGTTGAATAAAATAATTTGTGTATATGATGCGCCATTAAAACAATATTAACAGAATGCATAATAGTTGAATAAAATCATTTGTGTATAAATGCACCACTAAAACAATATTAACACAACATTCACAGCCACCCCTTTATTTTTGGAGTCAAAATAGTCCCCCCCACACAACCATCATTTTTGACTAATTTATATGTGATTAAAGTTTATATTTATATATTTAATGAGTTTAGTGAGTAAATAAATACTTTAGTTTAAAATATAATATAATATAATATAGGAAAAGGGTTAAAGTTGAAACAAGGTATATTATTAGAAAGAAAAAATGTTCGGATAGTTTCTGTGGTTTGTCTATTTTTCAATTTTAGCCTCTAACTTTCTAAAATTACAACTATGGTCCCTAACTTTTGCAATCTCGTTCCCGGATAGTCCCTGTCACAGATGGGGGTTAGTTTTGGTGTTAAGTGGATGTGAAATGACCAGAATACCTCTACTGTTAAATAATAATATCAGTCAAAGTCAACATCCTCATCTCCATCTCTTATACCCCTGCAACCACCATAACTCACATATAAATTGATAGAATTGCCCTTCTTGTTAACAGAAATAATAGATGAACTTAACCCAGTGAACTAAAACGACAACGGTGAAACCTTTTTGTACACACAGGTGAAAAATGAAACATTTGGAATAAACTGACAAAATGACCAAAACCACAGGAACTAAAATGACATTTAACTCAAAAAAATAACTTCACCGACTAGAAACTTTTTAGTTTATATTTACCAGTAGCAAGCCCGGGTAAAGGAGGGGGTTTTGTTAGTGAATACGTTCATAAAGAAATTTTTGCAAAAGGCTTCCACTTCTTATTTTACTTAGGGTCTTGAAAAACATATAAACCACGGTTTATGTTTGCTACTTGCTAGCCTTATCCTTATATAAGCAAAAATGTTCCAAGTTGATGTCTTTCTCGTCTAATTTCTTTCGGAGATTAGCCATTTCAAATCGGCTTTTATAATCGTACCAAAGGGAAAATTCAATCACAATCAACAAACTCAATCAATCGTTTAAGCCTTACTCATTTCTGTCTCATACAAAATATGTATGTAACTAGGGAGGTTCTCCCGCGCTTCGCGGCGGGTGCCGCTATCGTACTAAACTGAATTGAAACCGTTTGAACAACATATCGGTACGATACTGACACTCGTTGTAACAATCGAAAGGCAAAACCCAAAAATAAAGTTGTTATATGCCCAAAAGGATATCGACGCATATTTTACATAAATCGAAAACCATAAAAACGAATATGAGTAATGTCTTCCGAAATGAATATCAGTATTCATTCTGATGATACAGATACCGGTACTGATGTTCGATTGGAATTGACGTGGTACCAATACTCGCTATAGCTTATGATGACTAAAAAACTCTATACTACCATCAGAGTTGTTCACACGGTATCAATTCAATTTGTCATGGTAAAAAACAAATGGTATAACTTCGATTCGTCAAGGTACCAGTATGGTATTCATACTCGCTATAGTTTATAATATAAAAAGATACTATATACCACTATCCAAGTTTCACATGGTATTTGTTCAGTTGACCACGGTAAAAAACAAATAAAAATCAATTATATTGATCCGTTTGATTTTGAACAAAACTTTTAGCGGAACGAAGACAAAAATAAACATGTCGCTTATGTTCTGAACTTTATAAAGTATTACATTGTATTATTAGAATAATGAAAAAAGCAATGTCAATTTATATATAAAAAACTACATGTGAGTTAGGTTTGATAACATGTACGTTTGTACTTCGATTACTTCAACTTTACCACTAACAACTCAATTTTAGGAAAAAAAAATGTACCAATACGTAGAAAAATTTAGACACGTCACAACAACATACTCAAAACTATATAAAATATCGTATCTTAATAGTTATAAAAACACGCAAAATCAATTAAAAATATATTAATAAAATAATTAATTTTTAAAAACAAACAATATTAAAATAATTTTAAAATACTATTCATGATCACTTTCTATTAATATATATAATAATATATATAATAGGGACCCAGATACCAATTAAGGCGAATAACCCGGGTTGTTGAGTTGTCTTTAAACAGCTTCCAGACTCTTCTCCAATCAGCAAGCCCAAGTTCCCTTTCAGCCCAATGACTGATTCCTTTCAAGCCCAATACCAGCTCCAAGTCCAGTGTTCGTCCAGTCCAAGCCAAGTCAAGTTATGTGTAACACAACAACACAAATTATAATTAACTAGTATTAAGCCCCGTGTTGCGGCGGAGGCCTAAAATCGTGTCAAGTTGCACCAATATCACACTACAGCCAGCGACCACCAACACCGGAACAACTCATATTAAAAAAAAAAATTAACAAAAAAGTAAAATAAAACAAAAAAAAGAAAAGTAGACGTAAAAACGTTAAACCACACACATGAAATGTAAAACATAGAAAACCATAACTAAGTCGATCTAACACCTGCGCATTTCAATGGGGCTGTTAAACGGGAAAAGTACGCGTAAAAACGTTGAACCACACACACACGTTGTGATGTGTTAACTTGCAAAATTTAGACCCAAACATTCAACGAAAAATTTGTAAATGGTAAAAAGTATAGGAACCAAAGTTGAAAATAAAAAAATATTGGTGTTAAATTGTAAAAGATGTAAAGGTACTGGGTTAAAGTAAAATAAAAGAAAAACAAGTAAGGTACAACTATTTATGCCAAAATTACAACCAACAATGCAATAAAATGTTGCAAATTAATATATAGTTAATTAATATATAGTTAATAGGCAATACAAACATATACACTCAAAAGATCGAAAAAGGTATTGTATGAGCTCAAATAATCATCTAATGGGCGCCTTGATCCAACCGTTGAGAAAAGCAATAGCCAAGATAATAAACGGTGTAGACATGCCGAATAGGATAATGTACGGTAGGGGCGTCTTCATCGGATTCTCCCCTTCCTTTTCACCCGCAGATTGCCAGTACCTGCACATTATCAACCGTCACTAAAAACAATAATAACAATAACATCATCCGTCGCTAAAACTTAATAATGAAATCGTATGCTTCCGTACTGTTCTGGTTCTTGTTCTTTAGTAATGAACTTCTTCTTCTTCTTCCCATCTTTACCCACTTCAGCATCTTCCCCACCTGCAAAATAACCAAAAACCCATTTCTAAAACAACAAAAACAAGGTTGATTTGATGGTAATTTGTCGGAAATTGTTGACCTAGTTTTGCTTGGATTTTGAAGCGGTGATTTGGGGTTGTTCTTGAAGGGTAGATGGGTCGATGTGAAGGGATTTTTGGTGGGATGTGAAGGATTGAAGCTAGTGAAGTTGCAGGAGAAGAAGAAGAAGTGGTGATGGAAATTGTAGCCATTTTTTTGTTGGGTTTGTGAAAGGGGGAAGTTGTTGATCTTGGATATCTAATCTATTTGAGTTTGGGATATGGAAGTAGTGGCTTGTATCTTGTTTCCTTTTCAAGTATCTAAATATTGTCTTTCACAATAAAAAGAAAATTGTAATACTACTCACTCCTTGTGTTAAGACCGTCGGGTATGGTGGGCCGTGGGTTGGGGGCATGGTGCGACACGTGGAGTATGGGACATTCAAGACCAAAAGCCAATTTCAAAGGGGTATGGTGGGGCGTGGCTGGGGTGGCGTGGCTAGTGCTCTTGGCCAATGAGGTTTCACCATGTCATGTGCGTAGCCCTGCCCAACGCCCGGGCTGAATCCCACGCCAATGGGGCCACCCCCAAACCCAAGCTCACCCAGGGTGGTGACTTGGGCGTTTCTCTCCAACCCACGCCCCATACCCCATAGTCTAAAAGGGATATTAATGTTAACCGAATGTTAAAAAATTTATTTAATTATTTTTCTTAATGGCAAACAAAATTAATTCTGAGCATTCTTGGGGCATTTACTAGATAAAACGGAGTACTCCGAGAGTAATTCGAGTCTACCACCAATTCCGGAGAAAACCCGGTAACTCACCCGCCCGTAGGTACGTCGGTGAAATTACCAGTAAAACCTGTTTGGCTCAAGGATCGAACCCAGGTTTCCCTGAGTTTCCTATCATTGATCTCTAGTGCCACACTCCGCATCAAGTGAGAGTTGAACCTACATCTCCCAAAAGAAATGCATGTCTTCCACCACTTAGTTAACTTAGGTGAATATTGATCAAACCACATTTTTTCTTTCTTTTTTTGCAGATGTGATGGTATGGAGATGATGGTGTGCCAGTTTATAGTGAAGATGATGGTGGTGGTTGTTGGTTCACGATGATGGCGGTGGTGTTGGTTGATGACATGGGTGGCAGAAAAGTGGTCGGTGGTGGTGGAAAAAGATGGGTGGTGATGGTGGTGGGGTGGGTGGTGACGGTGCAGGTAGGTGGTGGCGATGATAGAAGGTTGTGATGGGGTGGTTTGTGGGATATGATGGTGGTGGTAGATGTAAATGGAAATGACAAAAGTCAGGGACCAAAATGACAGAAAAAATAACTATTTGGACTAAAATTGCAAGAAAAAAACTATTTGGACTAAAGTGACAATTTTGGTCAAACTTCAAGGACTAAAATGACAATTTTCTCTTTATTTAATTATTCTTTTTTTTAAACGGCCAACAGAATCAATCCCGAGCATTCTCGGGCACCCACTGGACCAAACAGAGTACTCCGAGAGTAACCCAAGTCCGCCACCAATTCCGGGAAAAACACGGTAACCCCCCCGCCCGTAGGCACGACCGTGAAATTACCAGTCTAACCTGTTTGGCTCAAGGATCGAACCCAGGTTTCCTTGGGTTCCTATCACTGCACACCAGTGCATCACTCTGCACCAAGTAGGAGTTTAACTTACATCTCCCAAGAGAAATTCATGCCTTTCAACACGTGATCTGATCTGGAGATAATGGGCTATTATTTTCTTTTTGTAAACTATAACAACTCTAAATAAACCGACACCCTCATAAATTTTCCGACACCCTAATATATTTTAAATTATCCCAATATGTCTTAAATTACACCCGTATGTGAAAACCGAGCCCAAATTATGATCTAACATTAAAAATAAAATAAAAACAAAGAAATTCACCTTGTCGCGGGCCGCGTAGCCCATGGCTACGTCTTACGCGGGCTGCGACAACTTAAAGACCAGGCAAGCTCCGGTGCTGACACGTGTCCGACGCGTGTTGAACCTACTATATGACCCGGATCAGCTACGCCGTTGACCCCCTTTGACGCGGGTCGCGTAGGCCTTAGCCTACTTTTACGCGGGCCGCGAGAAACTCGAGATGAGGCCCTATATAATGGGAGCTCGGGATATCAGTTTCAGTCGCTCAGTTTCTTTTCTTTCTTACGAATTTCCACATAGTAGAAGCTATACTCGGGTATAATACCCCCTAAATAACAAAGTTCTGCTCCGTTGTAAGTATCATAACCCCTGGATACGTATTAGATACCCTGCCCGATTGATCTAGGGTTCCGTAACGGCTGTCGTGGTTCTGCCCGACATAGTCGTTGGAATGCCGTCTCGGGGAAGGGTATTACTAATGGTAAAATGGGTTATTACACTAACACGTGTGCATTTGTGTAAATTATAGATTGTCACCAGGAAACCCTAAAGGATAATCTAAGACAGCAATGTGAGTAATCTCCTTTTCATAAATTGTTTTTACAAAACCTCACACGAATAATTATATATTAAAAAGTTATTGAGTATTTGTAAGAATACAATTATCATGAGTATGTTGGGGTTTTGTATACAAAGTTATGTTACTGCCTTGCGAGGGGTAACATTTCCACAAGTCGGGTCTGACAGTACCATGGATGTTAATTGATAACTTGGAAACAAATGTAATTGCGAGATCGCCCTCAATACTGTACAATGGATTTTATTTAAACTTGATTAAACTGGGATTCACTCACCAGTATTTCCCACTGACAAAATGTTTTTAAACGCGTTTCAGGTAACAAAATGTGAAAGCCAAATAGAAGCCAGCTGGATAGCACTGAAGGCTTGGAAAAGTGGAAATAAAGTTACCTAAAAGAAATAGATGTTTTTATTAAATAAAAATAGTATTTATTCCTATGAAAATGTGTGTACTGCAAACTTTGGTTTTGTCCCATGTGTTTAATATTATGAAAATGTGGTATTTTACTCTGCTCAAATATTTCCTAACTACGGTCCTGATAAAAATTCCGCTGCCAAATTAGACAATACCAGATACCACCAAAACTGGCCGCGGCCGCCCGTTCCTGTATTTGTATAGGGGGACGGGGGTTGCGACAGAAGGTGGTATCAGAGCTAAGCCACTGATTCAGCCACATAAGTGTTCTGCTGACATCAAAATTCAATTTGTTAGGAAATAAATTACGAAAATACGTGTATAATTGTATTTTATTGTTATGTGTTATTTGACTATTTGTTAGTTTACAATATGAGCGACCAAGGACCATCTGATGCGTACCGAATTGTCTGGTTCGCCTAGAAGCGAAGGTGCCTCTTCTCAGCCTGCCCTCTCAGGGTACTCTGCTGATACGGAAGAAGGAATATTCGTGTTTAAGGCTCAGTCTGAAGAGCCATTCCCTCAGAAAAAGAGAGGATGGTTCAGTCGAGGGGCACATATGCGTAGGAAGCGTATGAAAAAGTTACAAGACCAGAGAGCACTAGCCGCAGCCAAAAGAAAAACCGATGCCTATGCCCAGGATATACTTAATAGGGGTATAGCCAATATCCACATCCTAGCAACCACTACAGCTGACCCTAACCTGGAACAAATGTTAGCACCCCAACCACCAATTCCTGACCAACCCATGGAAATAGAAAACCCTGAAAATCAAGTAGAAATGCATGATTTCAACCCGGAGGAAATACCTAGGGTACCAGCACCAAATCCCTTAGACCCAAATTACGACCCGTGGTGGGATGACGTTCGAGACTATGTGCAACGCTACCCGATACACGAAGACATACCCATGCCGAACCTAGGAGCCTACCCAGGGTTAGATCCTCTAGATCCCTATTACGATAATGATGTATTCATTAGGGATATTCTAGAAAATCCTTACCCATACCAGGCCCCTACACCTCCATACCAGGAACCCGCACCCCAGATTCCAAACCCAGTCCTAGAACCTGCACCCCCAATGAGTACAGAAAATATACAAGAACTTAGGACATTTGGTGAAGAAATCTTAGAAAATAGTGAAAGAATGCAACAGGTGGGAGAGCGACTCGTCTGGAAGTACGACGAGCGCAATATGGATTTCTGGATGAATCCATATCTGTCACGTCCCCCGTCCCGGTGTTACCCGCTCTAGGAGCCGCGGGACAGAAACCCGTGGTATTTATTATTTGAGTTGGCAGCGAAAGTTTAACATGATCTTTTAAAACTTGAAATTGCCCAATTATTTCATTTCATAATTTGGGACAAACCCCGTAATTTACAATGGAGGAATTTCACGAGGAAATTCCCTGTTTTACAAAACATGTTTATTTATTTAACTGAGCCACCACTTCAAGCTTTATTAGTGCTCCGTAGCACTTTTCCTTGATTCAAAGTAGGTCGCCTGAAACATGTTTTAAAAATATTTTATCAGCGGGGAAATACTGGCGAGTCACTCAATTTTGATAAAACGACACATAGTTATAAATTACAGCATAAGAGCGATTACAATGGCTACTATCTTAATTTTATCTGGCGCCGTGTCACACCCTGGTGACGATGGTCATACCACTATTGGGTCCTTTCACCCAAATAGTGATGATTATCACTGTTAGGTTGATGAACCTAACTGTGAGAAATTAGTAATGTGCACAATACCCCACTAGCCAGTGATTCAAGATAACCACGACTTAATCCCTGTAATTATAACTTTTGAAAATAATTGGAGTATTGTAAAACATTGTTGATAAAAAGAGAATGACTCACATTGCAAGTTTAGACGGGCAGAGTTTAGCCTACTGATAAGCCTGATAACCTAATTTAAACAACAATGCACACGAAACTAGGTCAGTAACTTAATACAACATGTACGATAAGCTCACGAAATCAAAACCCTCACGACGAATGACAAAGTATAGCCCTGATTTGGGCAGCACTTAAACATCCATCGGATTGGTTTCAATCGATCGGACATTGTATCGTAGCAGTGATCGAGTTAATACCCTGTATTCGTAGCAGCGTTTCCCTACTTAGAATTTCGATTTTAAGCAGTAGACTTCGGTTTTGAATAGATTTTTCGAACACAGATGAACTACTCATGCACCAGCAATTTATAGCAACTTTTTGGGTTTTAGGGTTTAGGGTTTACGTGGCCTGGAACACAGATGAACTACTCATGCACCACCCGCGTAAACCCTTGCTTGACTCTTACGTGGCCTGCGAGGGCCACCTAGTCTACGACTAGGGCTAGCGTGTCACAAGTAGGTCTGCCACGTGTGCGACACGTGGCCTGGAACGCTTATCCGGTCAACCTTGCTTTGACGCGGCCCGCATAAGCCTATGCTTACATTTACGCAGCCCGCGTGAAATCCAGAAATATTGTTTTCTTGGTTTTTCATGCACATTAGGGTTTCAGGGGTCCGGGTTTTCACTTACGGGTCATTTTGGAGCATTTTTGCAGGTCCTTAGATCCACCCCACCTTATTTAAAATCTCGTCCTCGAGATTTATTGAAATAAGTGAGGATACTTTCGCTTCATCTCCGATTCCAGCTCCCAGGTGTATTCGGGTCCTCTTTTTGAATCCCACTTGACTTTGACTAGTACCAATCTTTTGTGTTTGAGAAACTTAATCTTTATGTCTTCTATTTGAAGCGGTTTCTCCACGAATTTCAATTTTTCATTCACCTGTATGTCTTGAAGTGGGACTATCAGGGATTCGTCAGATAAACATTTCTTGAGGTTGGATACATGAAATACGTCATGTACCCCGACTAACTCTTCTGGTAGTTGTAAGCGATATGCAACTGGTCCTATTCTTTGAGTTACTGGAAATGGTCCTATGTACCTTGGACTTAGCTTTCCTTTCTTACCAAAGCGAACTACTCCTTTCCAAGGAGAAACTTTCAAGAGTACCTTAACTCCAACTTGAAATTCCATTGGCTTGCGTCGATTGTCTGCATAACTTTTCTGGCGGTCTCGAGCCATTTTCAGTCTTTCCTTGATTTGAGTGATTTTATCAGTGGTTTCTTGCACAATCTCGGGACCTGATAACTGGTTTTCTCCTATTTCTGCCCAACAAACTGGAGTTCTACACTTTCGTCCATACAGTGCTTCGAACGTGGCAGCTTCGATGCTTGAATGCTAACTATTATTATAGGAGAATTCGATTAAGGGTAGGTGGTGTAACAACTCTCATCAAAAAGTACTATTTATCCTTTTAATTTGACCAATAGGAAACCTTAATTGAGAAACCCAAGTGATTCTGCATAATCCCTAAAATTTTCAAAACATTTGGAATTAGAATTAGGGCCCCTAAAAATCAAGGGGGGTAAACCCTAATTGACAATTATCTCTAAAATGCGTTGTCTAAATTAAGAATTCTCGAACTATCAACTCAGCAGGCCTATACTAGTGACAAGGCTACCCTAGGGCAGATTGGTACCCCAGGCGAGTCGCGACAGGATCAGCAACATCTCCCGCGACACGCGGGGGGGAATCCAATTTCACGTATAAATAGAACAGTCTGTTTCATGCAATTGAGTGTTCGTTCGACGTTCAATTTCAAATTTTACGCTGAGTTATAATCAAAACAGTCCCAAAACACACACTGATCACGAAGTGCTGCCACAATTCAGGGTAATAACTCGATCGCTGCTACGATTCAATGTCCGATCGATTAAACTATCCAATGGATGTTTAAGTGCTGCCCACATTAGGGTTTATGCTTTTTCATTCGTCGTTAAATCGATGGATGTTTAAGTATCGCACTTTGTCATTCGTTGTGAAGGTTGTAATCTCTTGAGTTATCGTAAATGCTGTATTAAGTTACTAACCTAGTTTGTGTGCATGATTATTTAAACTAGGTTATCAAGGCTAATCAGTAGGATAAGCTCTGTTAAATCTGCAATGTGAGTCATTCTCTTTTTATCAAATTACTTTCAAAAGCATGTTTATTTTTAAAGTTATAATTACAGGGATTAAGTCTTTGTAATCACCATATTACAGCCGGTATGTGGGGTTTTGTATACATTACTTGATAATCTTCACCATTGGACAACGAGTTAGCCAATGGGTGATATGACCATAGTCACAGAAACGAGTCGAGTGACAAATACCGAGGGTAGTTGGTTGATATCTGAAACATTGTAATTGCTCTTAATACTGTAAATTATAACAAATGTGTCGTTTTAGTAAATAGAATGATTCACTCAGTATTTCCCGCTGACAAAACCTTTTTCAAACATGTTTCAGGTGATCTGTTGTGATCCAGGAAAAGTGCCGTGAAGCACTATCAGCTTAAGGAAGTGGCTCAGTATAAAATAAAGAAACATGTTTTGTAAAATAAAAGATTTCTTCGTGAAATCTCAATATTGTAAATTATCGGGTTTTATCCCGAATTGTGAAATAAAATAATCGGGAAATATTTCAGTTTTAAAAAGATCCTGAAGAAACTTCCGCTGTTAAATTAAATACCACGGGATTTCTGTCCCGCGGCCTCTGAAACAGGTCAAACCGGGTCGGGGGCCGTGACAGAAATAAGGTGGTATCAGAGCCACTGATCTAAGCCTATTAAGTATTTAGAAATACTTAATTTTACTAATTGCCAATTATGTGATTATGTGTTTTATTAACTGATTATTTGTTAATTACAGTATGGGTAAACAAAAGTTGTCAAACATCTATCTTAAACTAGATAGGTCATCCAACGAGAAGGGAAGTTCATCCCAAACAAAACCTTATGTAATTCCTGAAGAAAGAATATTTGTCCGTAAGGCACATTACGAGGAACCACTTTCTCCTAATAAAAGAAGTTTGATTATTAGGAAAAGTCAGGAGGAAATAAGGAAAAACCGAGAGAAGAAAGTTAAACAAGAAACCCATGACTTAATCAATAAATCACCTTGGGAGGACAAATTAGATGAGAAATGGGCAAATCTTTATATGCTAGCCACAGTAGCAGAAAATGCAAATCTCTAAATACTCAAAAGTTTTAGCACTTTTATTTTCCAGAAACCTCATTTAGTAAATAAATAAGTTACAGTAAATTGTAGTATAATTTACTTGTCAGTTGTTTTATGTATGCAATAATATTTACGGGTTATCTATAAAATTTTGTTATTTTATTTTAACATTTGGTATGTATTTTGCATATATGCTAAACAGCATGAATGAGATATCTGAAGGTTTAGAAAATCTTAACCTCTATCCCGTTAAGATAGAAGTTTCCAAGGAATTCACCTGTTACTTCTCTGATAAAGAAGAACCCATGGAATTTCAATCCAAACCACTGGCAAAACCTAAAACCAAGAAAAGAAGCAGATTTGTGGGCTGGAGGCGTGTACGGAGGAAAAAGCCAGCAACAAGAAAGGTTACCAAAACTGAAGAACCAAAAGACAAAGGAAAAGGGGTAGAAATTGAGGAAAATGTTAATCAAGTAGAAATAGAAGCTGAAAAGAGTTTTAAGCAAACAGAAAGAGAAGTCGGAGAAAGTTCTAGACAGAAGCAGAAAATGACTCCCTGGGAAGTTTTAGATCATAAACTAGTAATGAGTGACCTCATCGGACCTGCCGATGGAATTCTTGAACCAGCTAATCCAAACCTTATATTTACTGAAGAAGATCTTTTCATCTACCCACTAGAAGTTCCAATACCAATCAATCTGGAACCTGCTATTCCAGATCCTATTGTCCAACCTCAACCATTACCCGTAGAATTAGATGAATGGTGGACAACTGATTGACAATACCAAAATCTTTTAAACAACCCTGATACATTTTTCCCACAAGTTGACCCAGAACCTCCACTATACCCAACTATGAGCCCGGAGAATCTGGCAGAACTTCGTCTTTGGGGCGAAGAGTTAATTGATGCAGGAAATCGGATTAGGGATGTGGGAGAAAGAGTTACTTGGAAGTATGACGAAAGGGAGCGTCGTTTTTAAGAAATTAGCTGACCAAATAATGGGAGTTTGCAGGAATATGTGTTAATAAATAATCATAATAACCAGTATGTGTAATAACTTAACAATAAAACGTTGTATGATAATCGTGTGTACGAGGCATAATATAATATATAGAAATGAAACCTGTGAAATCGATAATTTTTTTTATTATACATGTTAATATGATTATGTGCAAACTGTTTTATTATATTTATAATTATACTAATTATTTATATAAAATTAATTATCAGATGGCAAACATTGGTAATGAACCAGTAAATGAGGTTAATCAGTCAGAGCAACATCCAAGAGATCAATATATGACTAGACAAGATATCGAAAATATTGTTGCTCAAGGGATAGCCAATGCTATTCCAGAAATCGTTGCTGCTGTAAAGAATCCAATCGAACCGCAACAAATCGTTCCTAGTAAACGTATTTCTGAAGATAACTTCAGTAATAGTGTAAACGGAGGCAATGATCATGTTAATCATAATGGGGAACCACATCAAGCTCCATTACCAAAGAAAATGAAAACTGCAACGCCTGGTTGCACTTTCAAAGAATTCCTTGCTTGTAAACCCACTGAATTTGCAGGCAATGAAGGAGCAACTGCATCACTGCGTTGGTTAGAGAAAAACGAAGCAGTCATTGCAATAAGTAAATGTGCTAAAGATGATCAGGTCATGTACGCATCAAATCTCTTCAAGGAAGGAGCACTCGAATGGTGGAACACTGTGTTACAATCAAAAGGAAGAATAATAGCTTATGCCATGACTTGGGAAGAATTTAAGGGTTTTGTAGAAAGAAAATTCTGTCACGAGTATGAAAAGGAACAGATGACAAATAAGTTCCTAAATCATCGGATGATGGGTGTAGATTGTCGTGGTTATACTTCGACATTCTTTGAATATGCTAGAGTGGTACCAACACTGGCTTCGCCAGAACCGGTACTCATTTCTCGCTACATTTGGGGACTGATTAGTGAAATCCGCAATATCGTTAAAGCTGCGAGACCTCGCACTATTGACGATGTTGTGGAATTAGCTAATACCCTAACCGATGAACTAGTACGCACCCAAGATGAAAACAGGAAGAAGGAATTAGCTCAGAAAATTACCCAAGGATTTCGTACGAGTAATAATAGCAACTTCAACAGAAGAGGAACGGGAAAATCCTCAACTATGCCATTCTGCAAGAATTGCAAAAGAAAATATTATGGAAGATGTAATGTAAGCTGCAATTTTTGCAAAATGGTAGGACATCGGGAAGAAGATTGCAGAAAGAAAACAACGATCTGCTATAACTGTGGAGAAAAATGACATTTTAAACCAGAATGTCCTAAATTAATCAAACCAGCAGACAACAAAACCAAGGCGACCGTCAGAACTATTAAAAAGAATACCAGGACATTCCAGCTAACCCCTCAAGAAGCAGAACTCATCCCAGATGTGATAGCGGCTACGTTCTTAGTTCACAACATTTATGCCAAAGTATTATTTGACTCTGGTGCAAACCAAAGTTTTATAAATACTTCATTCTGCCAAGCTCTTAATTTACCTTTAACCAATATTAGGCAGATTTTTACAGTTGAAACGACAGACGGAAATTCAGTTAAAATAGATAAAGTTTTGCAAGAAGAAAACATAGAACTTTTAGGACATAAATTCTCTGCAAAACTATTGCCGATGAATTTAGCTGAATTTGATGTTGTATTAGGAATGGATTGGTTAGTAGCCAACCATGCTAGAATCCTTTGTGATCAGAATTCCATAGAAATTCAATCACCCACCGGAGAAGTGATTAGGATTACAGGAGATAAACCATGTAAGCCCATGAAGTTCATATCAGTAATGAAAGTTGCTAATTATGAACGAAAATAAGGAATAGTGTATATGATTTCGGTAATCATTAGTACTAAGGGTAAAGATCTTAAGGAAATACCAGTAGTCTCAGAATACCCAGATGTATTTCCAGAAGAATTACCAGGGTTACCACCAAATAGGGAGGTAGAGTTTAGGATTCATCTAATTCCAGGAACTACACCGATAGCCAAGGCACCTTATCGGTTAGCACATACAGATATGTTAGAACTAAAAACGCAATTAGATGAATTACTAAGTAAAGGATTCATACAACCTAGCTCATCCCCTTGGGGAGCGCCAGTATTGTTTGTAAAGAAAAAGGATGGTTCAATGAGAATGTGTATCGATTATAGAGAACTGAATAAGGTTACAATTAAGAATCGATATCCATTACCTAGGATTGATGATCTGTTTGATCAACTTCAGGGGGCTAGATATTTTTCTAAGATAGATTTACGCTCCGGATATCATCAATTGAAGGTACAAGAAGAAGACATACCTAAAACTGCTTTCAGAACTAGGTATGGTCATTATGAGTTTACAGTCATGCCCTTTGGGTTAACAAATGCACCTGCTGCATTCATGGACATGATGAATAGGATCTGTAAACCATATTTGGATAAATTTGTAATTGTCTTCATAGACGATATACTTATTTATTCCAAAAGTCAGACAGAGCATTGTGAACACCTTCATGCACTCTTAACTTTGTTAAGAAAAGAAAAGCTTTATGCCAAATTCTCAAAATGTGAATTTTGGTTGCAAGAAGTGCAATTCTTAGGACACATGGTGAATCACGAAGGTATTCACGTAGATCCTGCTAAGATAGAAGCAATTACCAAATGGAAGGTTCCACAAACAGCAATGGAAATTAGAAGCTTTATAGGTTTAGCGGGGTACTATAGACGGTTTATTAAGGATTTTTCCAAGATAGCCGTACCATTAACTAAGCTAACCTGTAAAGCGGTTAAGTTTGAATGGGGACTAAAGCAAGAAGAAGCCTTTAGAATATTAAAGCAGAAATTAACAAATGCACCAATCTTAGCCTTACCAGAAGGAACTGAAGATTTTGAGGTATATTGTGATGCTTCAAAACTAGGATATGGATGTGTGCTTATGCAACGCAAAAAGGTGATTGCATATGCTTCAAGGCAATTGAAAAAGCACGAAGAAAACTATACGACTCATGATTTAGAATTAGGAGCCGTAATTTTTGCCCTTAAGATTTGGAGACATTATCTTTACGGAAGTAAATTTACTGTCTACACAGACCACAAAAGTTTAAGATATATATTTGGGCAAAAAGAGTTAAACATGAGGCAAAGGAGATGGATGGAAATCCTAAGTGACTACGACTGTGATATTCAGTATCACGAAGGAAATGCAAATGTAGTTGCAGATGCCTTAAGTCGTAAGTATTATGAAAAACAACGACGGGTACGTGCTCTTAGATTAAATCTACAATTAGATTTAATGGAACAATTGAAGAATGTTCAAACTACAGCAATCAAGGATGATGCTGAAGGAATGAAAGGAAGAATAAAGGAATTAGAACAAGGAGAAGATGGAATTTGGAGATTCCACAAAAGTAGAATTTGGGTACCTAAACAGGGAGATTTAAGACCTAAGATTTTAGAAGAAGCTCATAAATCTAGGTATACTATTGTAAGTCCCGTAAACCGGATCTTTCAATGATATCAAACAATCACCAAGTTTGTGCGGAATCCAAACTTGGTGAGATTCAAGATAAACCGAAAAATATGAAAATACGAATCGAATACGAAGAACACAATACCGAATCACTTTGAAACTTGCACACGATTCTATTACTATCAACTAGCAAAACCGTCTGGTACAAGTTCCTACACCACCAAAATCGCCTCTCTCACTAGAGAAAATGTAACAATGATGATCAAACCCTAAAACAAGTTAGAAACTTGTTTATATACCTACTAAAGCCCACTTCCCTACATGGACTCCCCTTGGGCCTGCTTGGCCCACATGGCCTAAAGCTTGGCCCAAGTGACCTATAAAGGTCCACAACCTAATATAAACTAACCCTGTAAGGCCCAACTCGTAACCATAACCCGTTGTATTAATTTGATGCGTCAGTCTCACACTTTAGGGCCTAACAATCTCCCCCTAGACTGATGCCATCAAATTGTCTTCATACCATGAATTCAGCAACGTCTTCAACGAAGTCTATGGTTGTCTCTATGCTGCAGATGTTGTGGAAGTTCTTGACTTCTGAACTCTCAGCACTGGGTCTCTTTCTTCAGCTCTTGTGGTTAGCTTCATATCAGGATCTCGATCAGCTTTGCTTGAAATATCTTTGTCAAAAAGAATGTGAGAGGAGGATTCTCAGCAGCTCTTTTCTTCTTCAGTCTTTGTCTTTCAAGCAGATTCACGGTACTTCTTCAAATGCACTATCACTGTCAGACGGCAATTCGTATCCGATTCTTCTGACTCAGGTACATCTTGTTGTTGTGCTGCTTCAGGCTTCTTCAGCAACTAACAGCATCTCAGTCTTCATCAACCCCTGTTCTTGATTGAAATCAAGTTCTGCACATACTCACAAACTCATAAGCAAACATTTCTTATGCAACAGGGAGAGTACCACATGAACACTAGGTACATGAAATTTCACAATTTAAATTCTTTTAACTTTTGATGATCAGTCAAATCTTCAAGAACGGTTATATTTTTTTTAATTTTAAGAAAAACAAATAAGCACTCTATTTTTGTTTTTTTTTTTTATAGAAAAACAAGACACTATTTTTTTTTTATTTTTTTTATTTTTAATTTTTAAGAACCAAAAACAAATAAAAACTCAAAATATAAACAACTACCATAATATACAATTACAATTGCAATGGGATCAAAATTCGTTCTCAGGCAGACTAAGGAACACTTTTCAGTACGAGCCTAATCAAACTGGTCTATGCGATTGCCAATATGTTTGTCCACTTAAACTTTAACGCTCAACTTTCAATTTTTCAACATCGTGATATGCTTTAAGTAATATTATACTATTATACCCGTGTGTCCCATTCCAAGGCATACCCCCGCGATCAAGGTAAGCATAACGATTCATCGTAGCAGGTGAGTATACTGATGTCATCCTTTAAGATATCCTGACTATGTCTAGGTCTGCATATAATCTGTTTTATCATGTTTTGATTTTTAACAATGAACACCCAAATAAATACTAATCAAATCCTGGAAATATAAACATCGTGATATGCTTTAAGTAATATTATACTATTATACCCGTGTGTCCCATTCCAAGGCATACCCCCGCGATCAAGGTAAGCACAACGATTCATCGTAGCAGGTGAGTATACTGATGTCATCCTTTAAGATATCCTGACTATGTCTAGGTCTGCATATAATCTGTTTTATCATGTTTTGATTTTTAACAATGAACACCCAAATAAATACTAATCAAATCCTGGAAATATAAACAGCACACTCTATCATGCAAGTATCTTCCCTACCACATATTTCACAAGTCCAATCCAGATTTCTGAAATCTTAACTGGGAATAGGTTGAGAAGAGAACAGAATAGATCTTAAGTAGAGATGGTATAATATACAGATCAAATGAGTTTTTCTCAGTTTGATATAGGTTTCTTGGGTTTCTTTTGGGCACTTGAGGGCCTCTTTCGGGTGTATAATTGATCTACAGAGCGACAACGTACAGCTAGGTCAGCATGTATCTAGATGCAGCAGAAGCTGACGTTGCCTAGCACCTCCAGGTCAGCATATATCTGGATGCAGCAGAGGAGGTACACGACTTTTTCAGAGAAGATTTTAGAATCAGATCAAAATTGTGTGTATCGGGACACCATACAGACATTCAAATAGAAATGAGCTAATTCCAAGTGACTTTCTTTCCTGGGTTCATGTACAATTTAGTTCTTAACAGAAGAACAACCAAGATATCCCCGGATGATTCAACAATATAAAGACCCGAAACCTCAGATGTTGGCTATCTATCAACGCAAGATTTAAGACCATAAAATCATACGCCGTTGGTATGTTACCCACATGGTACATAGTTCGTTATGTTTATAACACTTAGTATCTTTTATCATGTTGAGCGTCAAGCCTATCGACATATCGCAGTAGATCCTAGTCTTTTCAGCTATGGCACCTTACATGTGTTAGTCAAACCCTTTAACACGAACATTTATTTCACTTCCCATATCATGCAATCTTTCTTTTTGGGTTTTTCATTTTTCAAATGTTTTTGTATTTTTCTCATTTTCTCCCCCTAAACAATACATATTTACAGCAAACTCTTTTTGTATTTTCTGAGTTTTCTCCTCCTAAACTCTATATCTATCTATATGTTCCTCTCCCCCCCTAAATTTGTGCATAAATATTGTATTTTTGCGCAAATTTACCATTTACTAGAGAAAGGACACAGTATGTACAAAGTTATAAACTAAGAAAAAGAGAAAAATATTTTTGCTTAACCGTTCCGTCATTAGATTGAAGACTAATCAATATTCAAATCAAAGTACTGAATTTAAACGGTACCTTTTGCTGATCATTTCTTACTTCTGTTATCTCCTCCAAAGGAAACATATCATCTGTAAAAAAAATTTGAACTTTTTGCAACAGAGAAATGTTACCCGTTTTTATCTCTGGAACAACCGCTATCAACATTCCAGAGATTGTCAACAGCTCCTCCTTGGTTGTTCCTGAAAGGTAAGGAGATTAGTAAGACATGGGTACCCAGGCCATCGTGGTCCTGGGATTTCCTGAAGCATCAAAATAAGACACTTCTTTTAAACATAGGTCCCCTTTCATCTCAAGGATTGGAGATGTTGCTGCTTTGGATTTGGGTTTCCAAATCTGTTTCGGTCTAGCAAACGCGTTTGTTGCCTTCGGTTGAGCAACTTTAGTTGTTTCAGATTTGTTAGTTTTAGAAAAACATTTTTGTTCCTGAACAGCCTTGCGTTTGTTTTTAGCAGCATTCCAATCCCCATCAGAAGGTTTAACCTTGGGATTCACATTCTTCATTGCCTTAGGTGATGATACCTTCATTGGCTTGGAATGATTGTTATCCTTTGATGTAACCCTCTGATTTTGCATATAGTAGGGTACATAGGGACGCCGTGTGCAGTTTCTAGCAATATGACCCGCATTGCCACAGTTGTAGCAAGTTTGTCTTTTCATCGGAAAGACATTTTTAGCAGCTTGATTTGCTCTAGCAGGTCCTGAAGGACAAACCGGTCCTTTTTGTGTTGGATGTGCCTGCACATTCATTTCAGACGAAGACGAATTTGGGTACTTGTATTTGCTATTTGCAGAAGTCTTGTTACTCTGAGCACCATTCTTCGTCTTTTCTCCCTTATTGGAGCTTTCAATCACCTTGTCACGAGCCTTATGAGATCGTGATTGTCCTTGATAAGCAGACTTCGTACACCCCCGACTTTGATCTGCCCATTTTGGCTCATTCCGCTTGTTGTGAACCGGCTCACAAACATTAGCACACGAGTGAGTGTTGGCATTTCGTTGCACTTTTGGACGATGAACACAATTTCTAGCAATGTGTCCAGGAATTCCACAGTTGAAACAAGTCTGTCGCTTCAACGTATGAAGATTCGAAGAGCTATCATCATTAGCTGATTTGATGGGTCTAGATAAATGAGCTTGCTTAGGTCGCTTTGCTTGTGTTCCATGTGCCTTTTCTGATTCTTTCTGTACCTGTTGATCAGAACTAGCAGAAGCATGAGATTCAGACATATGATGTTTTTCGTCTTTTATAATTTTATCAGGATCATTTTGAAAAGACGATTCAGTTTCTGTTTTAATTCCCTTATTAGAAACATTTTCTTGTGACCTTTCATTCAATGTGACCACCTCTTCTGTTTCAAAATCTGGTTCAGTTTTAATTTCAAAAGATGTAGAAGTTTCATCAACACGTGTTTCATCAACGCACATATCATGTGAATCTACTTGTGGTTTACTTTCAGCTGCAGTTTCCAAAGGGGTCCCACTAGATTCAACATTAGGGACACCCACTGAGACAGATTCAGAAGAAGAATCAGGATACTCTTGATTTTCTTGAGAAGTCGTTTCAGTGGTTTCACTGAATGCATCCTGAGGGACCTCACCTGTAACATTTTCACAAGCTGAAACATTAGAGATGTTAGGATCACAAACATTAGTTGAAAAACAACCATCACCACACTTATTGTTCAAATCATCCACACAAACATTATCAGTTTTGCCCAAAACAACAGGCTCACAAGACGAAACATAAGCTGAAAACGACGCAAACAAAGAACTAGTAAAAGCAATGTCCGACTCAGTTGGTTCAGAATAATGTTCAAAATATGGTTCAGAAACATTTGAAATAATAACCGGTTCACTCCCATGAACCTCATCACACCTTACTTCAGAGCTATCATCTGCACACGAAGATGAAACATTAGGATCAATTGTGCCTTTAGAAACAAAATTTATTGGAGTAGACTTCTGTTTCTCAACTGGTTTGCCATTAAATGACGACTTATTGTTTTTGGGACCATAAGTCATTTGACTTTCATTTATCATCTCCTCCTCAGTCATAGGTAAATAAGTATAATTGTCATTATAAGGAGGAGGAGCCTTATTAAAACCCAAACCACACCCTTTCTTTTCTTTGTACGCAAGCTGTTGATCGCACAGGTTTTTAACTAGTTTGCTGGAAGAATCAAATTTCTTGATATTAAGTTCATTAATTTGATATCTGTCTCTAATATCTTCCAGTTCCTTAGTTAAAATGCATACCTTCTCCTGTGCCTCTAAGAAATGGGCTGTTTTTACATTTACATCATCCTTAAGTTTGATGATGTCTTTTCGCTGAGCTTCAATTTTATCTTTATAAAGCTTTTCATTCTTTGATAAAGTAAAATTTTTATTTTTTATGTCTTGATAATCTTGTATTAGCTCAGCGTTGTGTAAATGATATGCCTCAACCCTTTCTCTACATTCAGGAGTGCAAAAGACAGAAAGTATCTCTTCACGAGTAATTTCTTGAGCTGCAGGTTTGTGAAACACAAATGCCATAATTTCAACGGGTGGTTAATACTTTTGTTCTTCTCCTCAAAACACAAACCAAATGAGAACCCGTGTAATTGCTAACTCAAACCCTTTGCACGCGAATGAACCCGCTTTCTGAACTGTACCTCAAAACCTGTCAAACTTTTCACACCCAAACAAACTTTTTCTCTTTTTTTTTTTTAATAATTTAAACAAACTTTTTTTTTTTTAAAAAGTTTATAAAAGTATAATTATTATTATTATTATAAAAATCAATGATTAGGCAATGATGATCAAATGATTATTATAATTATTATTATTATAAATTTAAACCTAAATGACAATATACATGTTGTCTGTCTTCTTCTTCGTAAACCAATTACCGAACCGAAACCCTATTTTTCTACCGCCCGATGTGATAGCAACAGATGATACAAGGAGAATGGCTGGAGACGTAGTGTAGATCGGAGAAGAAGATCGGAGGAAACGGTGGTCGGAGTTGGTAACCGGAGATAATGATCGTTCTTCGGTGGTGATGAAGTTATATGTGGTAGGGTTGAATGATGGTGAACGATAGTAACGGTTATGGCGTGATCGTGATCGGAAGTGCAGATTGAATGATGGTGAACGATGTGTTTATGATGATGAACAACAACCGGAGAAGATGACGATGGTGAACGGCCGGTGAATGTTGTGACTCGGTGACCGGAGAGTTAACAGTGAACAGAGGGTGGTTATGTGATGTTGAAAAGTCGAGATGAAGGTTGCGACTCAAAAACATACAAGTCGAGATCTTGTAAGTCGAAACCGTAGACGGTTGCGAGTCGTAACCAAAACAAGACGAGCCGAGATCGTAGACGGTTGCGAGTCGTAACCAAAACAAGACGAGCCGAGATCGTAGACGGTTGCGAGTCGTAACCAAAACAAGACGAGCCGAGATCGTAGACGGTTGCGACTCAAGAAGAAAGGTTGCGACTCGAAATGTGGTGACTCGAAACCTCAATACTTGTTGCGACTCGAAAACAGAGATGACTCAACAATGGTTGCGAGTCGGAACGGTGATTGCGACTCGGAATCACTATGAGACTCGAAACCAGAACAGACGCTAACTCGAGACCTTGACAACTCGAAACCTTTGTGATCTTGTAGCTGACAATGATGGTTGCGACTCAGATGATGAAGATGGTTGCGACTCAAATTAAGACAAGGGATTGTTGAAGGCTGCCAATAACTCGAGACCAGAGAATGATGATGTTTACTGGTCACTTGGTGAAGAGTCGAGACCTGTGAACAAAAGGTAACTTGAAATCTCTGTTGATGACTCGAGACCAAGGATGATGATGATGGTTGAAGAGATTGGTGATGAAGGACTCGAGAATAGAGAATGACTCGGAACCGTTTGAAAACGTATACTCGTTCAACTAATTTTTTTTTTAAAAAAAAAAAATATGATGATCTGTATAAAAATAGGATAAGGAAAGTTTCAAAATAAGCCAGCAACCCTTCGAAAACTTTGGAAATTTTTTAAAAACAATATATTTTGAGAAAAATAAAAAGATTAGGTTTAATCTTTTAACAACTTTTTCCAAAATCAAAATACCAAAATATAGTGATTTTAGATGAAATTTCGATGAACACTACGAAGAACGCGAAGAACACGAAGAACAAAAATTTCAAATCTTGAATATTTGATATCACACCGAGCCTAGAAACAGGTTCTAATGGCTCTGATACCACTTGTAAGTCCCGTAAACCGGATCTTTCAATGATATCAAACAATCACCAAGTTTGTGCGGAATCCAAACTTGGTGAGATTCAAGATAAACCGAAAAATATGAAAATACGAATCGAATACGAAGAACACAATACCGAATCACTTTGAAACTTGCACACGATTCTATTACTATCAACTAGCAAAACCGTCTGGTACAAGTTCCTACACCACCAAAATCGCCTCTCTCACTAGAGAAAATGTAACAATGATGATCAAACCCTAAAACAAGTTAGAAACTTGTTTATATACCTACTAAAGCCCACTTCCCTACATGGACTCCCCTTGGGCCTGCTTGGCCCACATGGCCTAAAGCTTGGCCCAAGTGACCTATAAAGGTCCACAACCTAATATAAACTAACCCTGTAAGGCCCAACTCGTAACCATAACCCGTTGTATTAATTTGATGCGTCAGTCTCACACTTTAGGGCCTAACAACTATGCACCCAGGAAACAATAAGATGTACCAAGATTTAAGAAAAAAACTTTTGGTGGATAGGAATGAAAAAGGATATAGCACGATATGTTTCTAAATGTCTCACTTGTTCACAAGTTAAGGCAGAACATCAGAAACCCTCAGGTCTACTACAACAATTAGAAATACCTGTATGGAAATGGGAACTTATAACAATGGATTTTGTTACTAAGTTACCCAAAACTAGAAAAGGTAATGATGCGATTTGGGTAATTGTGGATCGATTAACCAAATCAACTCACTTTTTACCAATGAAAGAAACCTTTAGTATGGAAAGATTGGCAAAATTGTATGTAGATGAAGTTGTATCCTTACATGGAGTTCCACTCTCCATTGTTTCGGATAGTGATAGTCGTTTTACTTCTCATTTCTGGAAAAGTTTCCAGCAAGCTATGGGAACTCGATTAAATCTGAGCACTGCATATCATCCCCAAACAGACGGACAAAGTGAAAGAACAATCCAAACTCTAGAAGACATGCTTCGAGCATGTGTAATAGATTTTGGTGGAAATTGGGATGATCATTTACCATTAATTGAATTCTCCTATAACAATAGCTATCATTCAAGTATTGAAACCGCCCCATTTGAAGCACTGTATGGAAGAAAGTGCAGAACTCCAGTCTGTTGGGCAGAAATAGGAGAAAGTCAATTATCAGGTCCTGAAATAGTGCAAGAGACGACTGATAAGATTACTCAAATCAAGGAAAGACTGAAGATGGCTCGTGATCGTCAAAAGAGTTATGCAGACAATAGATGCAAGCCGTTAGAATTCCAAGTTGGAGATAAAGTACTATTGAAAGTTTCTCCTTGGAAAGGAGTAGTTAGATTCGGAAAGAAAGGAAAGCTAAGTCCAAGGTACGTAGGACCATTTTCAGTAATCCAACGTATAGGACCAGTTGCTTATCGTTTACAATTACCAGAAGAATTATCTGGAGTACATGATGTATTTCATGTATCCAATCTCAAGAAATGCTTATCAGATGAATCACTGGTAGTACCTCTTCGAGATATAGAGGTAAACGAAAAGCTGAAATTTGTTGAGAAACCTCTTCAAATTGAGGATCGAAAGATCAAGTTTCTCAAACGCAAACGACTAGTTTTAGTCAAAGTTAGATGGGATTCAAAGAGAGGAGCCGAATACACTTGGGAGCTGGAATCAGAAATGAAGCGAAAGTATCCTCACTTATTTCAGTAAATCTCGAGGACGAGATTTTTATTAAGGTGGGGAGAATGTAACAACTCTCATCAAAAAGTACTATTTATCCTTTTAATTTGACCAATAGGAAACCTTAATTGAGAAACCCAAGTGATTCTGCATAATCCCTAAAATTTTCAAAACATTTGGAATTAGAATTAGGGCCCCTAAAAATCAAGGGGGGTAAACCCTAATTGACAATTATCTCTAAAATGCGTTGTCTAAATTAAGAATTCTCGAACTATCAACTCAACAGGCCTATACTAGTGACAAGGCTACCCTAGGGCAGATTGGTACCCCAGGCGAGTCGCGACAGGATCAGCAACATCTCCCGCGACACGCGGGGGGAATCCAATTTCACGTATAAATAGAACAGTCTGTTTCATGCAATTGAGTGTTCGTTCGACGTTCAATTTCAAATTTTACGCTGAGTTATAATCAAAACAGTCCCAAAACACACACTGATCACGAAGTGCTGCCACAATTCAGGGTAATAACTCGATCGCTGCTACGATTCAATGTCCGATCGATTAAACTATCCAATGGATGTTTAAGTGCTGCCCACATTAGGGTTTATGCTTTGTCATTCGTCGTTAAATCGATGGATGTTTAAGTATCCACTTTGTCATTCGTTGTGAAGGTTGTAATCTCGTGAGTTATCGTAAATGCTGTATTAAGTTACTAACCTAGTTTGTGTGCATGATTATTTAAACTAGGTTATCAAGGCTAATCAGTAGGATAAGCTCTGTTAAATCTGCAAGGTGAGTCATTCTCTTTTTATCAAATTACTTTCAAAAGCATGTTTATTTTTAAAGTTATAATTACAGGGATTAAGTCTTTGTAATCACCATATTATAGCCGGTATGTGGGGTTTTGTATACATTACTTGATAATCTTCATCATTGGACAACGAGTTAGCCAATGGGTGATATGACCATAGTCACAGAAACGAGTCGAGTGACAAATACCGAGGGTAGTTGGTTGATATCTGAAACATTGTAATTGCTCTTAATACTGTAAATTATAACAAATGTGTCGTTTTAGTAAATAGAATGATTCACTCAGTATTTCCCGCTGACAAAACCTTTTTCAAACATGTTTCAGGTGATCTGTTGTGATCCAGGAAAAGTGCCGTGAAGCACTATCAGCTTAAGGAAGTGGCTCAGTATAAAATAAAGAAACATGTTTTGTAAAATAAAAGATTTCTTCGTGAAATCTCAATATTGTAAATTATCGGGTTTTATCCCGAATTGTGAAATAAAATAATCGGGAAATATTTCAGTTTTAAAAAGATCCTGAAGAAACTTCCGCTGTTAAATTAAATACCACGGGATTTCTGTCCCGCGGCCTCTGAAACAGGTCAAACCGGGTCGGGGGCCGTGACAGGTGGTCATCCCAGTTTCCACCAAAATCTATCACACATGCCCTAAGCATGTCCTCCAGAGTTTGGATCGTCCTTTCACTTTATCCGTCTGTTTGAGGATGGTATGCAGTGCTTAAGTTCAGCCTAGTCCCCATGGCTTCTTGGAACCTTGTCCAGAAATGCGAAGTAAAACGACTATCTCTATCCGATACAATGGAGAGTGGAACTCCATGTAAGGATACTACTTCATTTACATACAACTTTGCCAACCTTTCCATGCTAAAGGTTTCTTTCATGAGTAGAAAATGAGCTGATTTGGTTAATCGATCCATAATTACCCAAATTGCGTCATTACCTTTTCTGGTTTTGGGCAACTTAGTAACAAAGTCCATGGTTATGAGTTCCCATTTCCATACAGGCATTTCTAATTGTTGTAGTAATCCTGAAGGTTTCTGGTGTTCTGCCTTAACTTGTGAACAAGTTAGACACTTAGATACATATCTAGCTATATCCTTTTTCATTCCTATCCACCAAAAGTTATTCCTTAAATATTGGTACATTTTATTATTACCAGGATGCACGGTATACCTAGATTTATGGGCTTCCTCTAAAATCTTATTTCTTAATTCTCCTTGCTTAGGTACCCAAATCCTTTTCTTGTGGAATCTCCAAATTCCATCACTTTCTTGTTCTAATTCTTTTACTCGTCCTTTCATTCCTTCAGCATCATCCTTGATTGCTATCTCCTGAATATTCTTCAGTTGTTCCATTAAGTTTAATTGTAAACTTAATCTAAGAGCATGAACTCGCTTTTGCTTTTCATGATACTTACGACTTAAGGCATCTGCAACTACGTTTGCTTTTCCTTCGTGATATTGAATATCACAGACGTAGTCACTTAGAATTTCCATCCATCTTCTTTGCCTCATATTTAATTCTTTTTGCCCAAATACGTATCTTAAACTCTTATGATCTGTATAGACTGTAAACTTACTTCCATACAGATAGTGCCTCCAAATCTTAAGGGCAAAAATTATCGCTCCTAATTCTAAGTCATGAGTCGTATAGTTTTCTTCGTGCTTTTTCAATTGCCTTGAGGCATACGCAATTACCTTCTTGCGTTGCATTAGCACGCATCCTAATCCTAGCTTAGAAGCATCACAGTAAACTTCAAAATCTTCTATCCCTTCTTGTAAGGCAAGAATTGGGGCGTTTGTTAACCTTTGCTTTAAAATCTTAAAAGCCTCTTCTTGCCTAGGTCCCCATTCAAACTTAACCGATTTACAGGTTAGCTTAGTTAATGGCACAACTATCTTAGAAAAATCTTTAATAAATCGTCTATAGTATCCGGCTAATCCTAGAAAACTTCTAATTTCCATAGCTGATTGCAGGACCTTCCATTTGGTGATCGCTTCTATTTTGGAGGGATCTACGTGAATACCTTCGTGATTCACCATGTGTCCTAAAAATTGTACCTCCTGTAGCCAAAATTCACACTTCGAGAATTTGGCATAAAGCTTTTCTTTTCTTAACAAAGTTAAGAGTGCATGCAAATGCTTACAATGCTCGTCCTGACTTTTGGAATAAATAAGTATATCATTGATAAAGACAATTACAAATTTATCCAAGTACGGTTTACAGATCCTATTCATCATGTCCATAAATGCGGCAGGAGCATTTGTTAGTCCAAAGGGCATGACTGTAAACTCGTAATGACCATACCTAGTTCTAAAAGCAGTTTTAGGTATGTCTTCTTCTTGTACTTTCAAGTTTCAACTGATGGTATCCGGAGCGTAAATTTATCTTAGTGAAATATCTAGCTCCTTGAAGCTGATAAAAAAGATCATCAATCCTAGGTAATGGGTATTGATTCTTAATTGTAACCTTATTCAATTCCCTGTAATCGATACGCATTCGCATCGAACCATCTTTCTTTTTCACAAACAACACTGGAGCTCCCCACGGGGATGAACTAGGTTGTATAAATCCTTTGCTTAGTAATTCATCTAACTGCTTTTTCAATTCTAGCATTTCGGTGGGTGCTAACCGATAAGGTGCCTTAGCTATCGGTGTAGTTACAGGAATTAGATGAATTCTAAATTCCACTTCCCTATCGGGTGGTAATCCAGGTAGTTCTTCTGGGAATACATCAGAGTATTCTGACACTACTGGAATTTCCTTAAGTTCTTTACCTTTAGGGTTAATGATTACCGAAATCATATACACTATTTCTTGTTTTCTTGAATAACTGGCCACTTTCATTACTGAAATGAATTTCAGTGGCTTATCTCCTGTAATCACCACTATTTCTCCTGTGGGTGCATGAATTTCTATTGAATTCTTATCACAGAGGATTCGAGCATGGTTGGCTACTAACCAATCCATTCCTAATACAACATCGAATCCAGCTAAATTCATAGGTAATAGGTTTGCAGAAAATTTATGGCCTAAGAGTTCTATCTTTTCTTCTCGCAAGACCTTATTTATGTTAACAGAATTCCCATCTACCGTTTCTACCGTAAAAATTTGTCTAAGGTTGGTTAAGGGTAGGTTAAGAGCTTGGCAGAATGAAGTATTTATAAAACTTTGGTTTGCACCAGAGTCAAATAATACTTTTGCATAAACATCATGAACTAGGAACGTACCAGCTATCACGTCTGGGATGAGTTCTGCTTCTTGAGTAGTCAGCTGAAAGCCTCTTACATTCTTTTTATTAGTTCCTTCAGCTGGTTTGGACTTGTTGTCCGCTGGTTTGACTAGTTTAGGGCAGTCTGGTCTAAAATGTCCAGCTTCTCCACAGTTGAAGCAGATTGTTGATTTCTTCCTCCTGCAATCTTCCTCTTGATGCCCTGGAATTTTGCAGAAATTGCAATACCCTTTGCATCTTCCAAAATGCTTTCTTTTACAAGTACTGCAAAATGGAACAGTGGAAGATTGCTCGGTTCCCTTTTTCTTGAAATTATTACTATTACCCACACGGAATCCTTGGGTAATCTTTTGGGCCACTTCCTTTTTCTGATTTTCTTCTCTTGTGCATACCAGCCCGTCGATTAAGGTGTTGGCTAACTCTACAGCATCGTCAATAGTGCGGGGTCTCGCAGCTTTGACGATATCCCTAATTTTGCCGATTAAACCCCAAATATAATGAGAAATAAGTACCGGTTCTGGCGAAGCCAGGGTTGGTACAACTCTAGCATACTCAAAGAAGGTCGAAGTATACCCTCGACAGTCTACATCCACCATCCGGTGGTTTAGGAACTTATTTGTCATTTGTTCCATTCGTGACATAATTTTCTTTCCACCAGACTTTTAAATTCTTCCCAATTTATGGCATAAGCCACATCGCTTCCCTTGGCTTGTAGTACTGTATTCCACCATTCTAATGCCCCTTCTTTAAAAAGATGCGACGCGTACATGACCTTGTCTTCCTCGGCATATTTACTTATTTTAATTACTGCTTCGGTTTTCTCTAACCAATGCAGTGCTGCAGTTGCCCCTTCGTTGCCTGCAAATTCAATTGGTTTACAGGCAAGAAATTCCTTATAAGTGCAACCAGGTGTTGCAGCTTTCATTTTCTTAAGGAATGGGGCATGCATTATATCGTCGTTATTATTATTGTTACCGCCCCCATTTACACTATTACTGAAGTTATCATCACGAGTACATTTGCTGTGAGTAGGCAGTGGAGGTTCAACTTGATTTCGGGCAGCAGCAAGGATTGCTGGAATAGCATTGGATATTCCTTGAGCAACAATATTTTCTATATCTTGTCTGTTAAGAAATTGGTCTTCATTGTTTTGCTGGGATTGGTTAACCTCGTTAACTGGTTCATTACTAGCATGTTCCATCTGGTAATTAATAATATATATATGTTATTAACACAAAATAAATAACAATCACACAATAAAATAATCGCACATAATCATGTCAACATGTATAACCAAAATTGTCGACTTTGCGACTTTCATATTTTATATATTTTAGTATGCTTCCGTACACACCAGTTATCTTACAAAAGATTTTATTTTAAGTTATTTTACATGATTATATTTTTATTATCATTTTATTATTATTATTATTAAACACACAACCATACCATCATGCAACCACAACCAACTGGGGTCCCAGAAACGACGTTCCCTCTCGTTGTATTTCCATGAGATCTGTTCCCCCATTTCTCGGATTCGATTTCCTTCATCCACCAACTCCTCGCCATAGTGGCGGAGTTCAGCCAAGTTCTCTGTGCTCATAGGTGGGTTTGGTGCATGTTCAAGGTCAAACGGGGGCAAAAAGGTGTTAGGGTTATTTATATGATTCTGAAATTGCCAGTCAGTGGTCCACCATTCTTCCAACTCTCCTTATAGAGGTTGGGGGTTGACAATGGGATATGGGATAGCAGGCTCTAGATTAACTGGAAGTCGTGATTCAACTGGGTAATTAAAGAGGTTTTAATCTGCAGGTCCGATGAGGTCGCTAAGTGCCAGTTTATGATCCAGCTCCTCCCATGATGGTATTTCCTGGGCTTGCCTGGAACTTTCCCCAATCTCTTTTCCTTTCCCCTTATCCTTCGAATCCTCAGTCTTTACAACTTTCTGTACTGCTGGTTTCTTCCTACGCACACGCCTCCAGCCTACGAGTCTTCTTCTTTTTTTCGTCTTTGGTTTCTCCTGCGGTTGGGCCTGGAACACCATTGGCTCTTCAGTATCAGCCTGGTAGCCAGTGAAAGTGCTGGTAATATCTGTCGCAACCCCCGATCCCTTATCTGTCCTAGGAACGGGCGGACGCGAACTCAGAGTTTCGGTGGTATCAGTTGGTTAATTTAGCAGCGGAAATTACATCAGGACCGTAGTTAGGAAATGTTTATCAGAGTAAAACCACCATATTTGATATTAATAATCACATGGGTAAAACCCAAGTTTCTTATTACAACATGTTTATAGGGATAAACCCTATTTTATTGAATTTAAAACATCGTCTTTTAGGTAACTTTTATAGCCACATTTTTTCCAAGCCTTCAGTGCTCTCCAGTTGGCTTTTTACTAATTGGCTGTCACATTGTGTTACCTGAAAGGCGTTTTTAAAAACATTTGTCAGTGGGAAATACTGGTGAGTGAATCCCAGTTTAATCAAGAAATATTTTATCAATTAACACAGTATTGAGAGCGATCACATTGTTTATTTCTACACAATTACTCATTCAGTACTGTCAATCCTGACTGGTGGGTTATATTACACATTGGCTAACTCGTCGTCCAATGGTAACGTATTGTCGTCCCGACTTATTACTCATAGTGTAGTAAAATTTTGTATACAAAACCCCAACATACCGGCAGTAATTGAAGAACTACAAAGACTCAATCACTGCTTAATCACATTGTTAAGCATTTAAGGTTTTGTAAAATATTACAAAAAGTTTAACAAAAATAGGATAAACTCACATTGCTATCTTAGACTTCGCGTAAGGGTTTCCTGGGATTAATCTATAATTTATACAAATGTACATAGGTTAGTATAATAACCCTTTGATAATATTAATGATACCCTCCCCGAGACGGTATTCCAACAACTACGTCGGGCAGAACCACGACTGTTGTTACGGAACCCTAAATCAATCGGGCAGCGTATCTAATACGAAACTGGGGTTATAATACTTACAACGGAGCAGAACCTCGCTAATTAAGGGGTATAATACTCGAATATTATGCTTATAACTTCAGAAATTCGCTTAGAAAGAAAGAAATGAGCGACTGAAAGTGAAATCCCGAGGCCTCCTTATATAGAGTTGAAATCTGGTTCTCACGCGGCCCGCGTAAGAGTAAGCAAGGGCTTACGCGGCCCGCGTTGACCTCTGGTCAATGCGTAGCTCGTCCGGATCACCAACTAGGCTTGACACGATGATGACACGTGTCATCACCGGGCTGCGCCACTATCTTGATCTGACGCGGCCCGAGTTAACTAACGGGGGTCTTACGCGGCCCGCTTGAACTTAAGAAAATTAACGAAATCAGGTTTCAACCCTGATACCGCCCACGTAAGGTTGGGGTGGGTCCTACACGGCCCGCCTTAACTTAATAATCAAATTTTTTAAATTTTATTTTTAATGCTATACTGTATTTCGGGCTCGGTTTTCACATACGGGGTATATTTAAAGACATATTGAGACATTTTAAAATATAATAGGGTGTCGAAAATTATTATGAGGGTGTCGGTTTATTGAGGATTGTTACAATATCCATATCAGTGCTATGGATAGTAAAGTTTCGGAGTGCCTCCGAAAGTTCATTCATGCTATTAGCACAAATGAATATACACACAAACTTAAGTTAAAAGTAAATTTTCACAAAATCACAGAATGGCAATCAGAAAAATGAAGTATTTCTAAATACTTAATTGGATTAAATCAGTGGCTCTGATACCACCTTTTTCTGTCACGTCCCCCGTCCCGGTGTTACCCGGTCCAGGAGCCGCGGGATAGAAACCCGTGGTATTTATTATTTGAGTTGGCAGCGGAAGTTTAACAGGATCTTTTAAAACTTGAAATTGCCCAATTATTTCATTTCATAATTTGGGACAAACCTCGTAATTTACAATGGAGGAATTTCACGAGGAAATTCCCTGTTTTACAAAACATGTTTATTTATTTAACTGAGCCACCACTTCAAGCTTTATTAGTGCTCCATAGCACTTTTCCTTGATTCAAAGTAGGTCACCTGAAACATGTTTTAAAAATATTTTATCAGCGGGGAAATACTGGCGAGTCACTCAATTTTGATGAAACGACACATAGTTATAAATTACAGCATAAGAGCGATTACAATGGCTACTATCTTATTTTTATCCGGTGCCTTGTCACACCCTAGTGACGATGGTCATACCACTATTGGGTCCTTTCACCCAAATAGTGATGACTATCACTGTTAGGTTGATGAACCTAACCGTGAGAAATTAGTAATGTGCACAATACCCCACTAGCCAGTGATTCAAGATAACCACGACTTAATCCCTGTAATTATAACTTTTGAAAATAATTGGAGTATTGTAAAACATTGTTGATAAAAAGAGAATGACTCACATTGCAAGTTTAGACGGGCAGAGTTTAGCCTACTGATAAGCCTGATAACTTAATTTAAACAACAATGCACACGAAACTAGGTCAGTAACTTAATACAACATGTACGATAAGCTCACGAAATCAAAACCCTCACGACGAATGACAAAGTATAGCCCTGATTTGGGCATCACTTAAACATCCATCGGATTGGTTTCAATCGATCGGACATTGTATCGTAGCAGTGATCGAATTAATACCCTGTATTCGTAGCAGCGTTTCCCTACTTAGAATTTCGATTTTAAGTAGTAGACTTCGTTTTTTAATAGATTTTTCGATCACAGATGAACTGCTCATGCACCAGCAATTTATAGCAACTTTTTGGGTTTTACGCGGCCCGCGTAAACCCTTGCTTGACTCTTACGCGGCCCGCGAGGGCCACCTAGTCTACGACTAGGGCTAGCGTGTCACAGGTAGGTCTGCCTCGTGTGCGACACGTGGCCTGAAACGCTTATCTGGTCAACCTTGCTTTGACGCGGCCCGCGTAAGCCTATGCTTACATTTACGCGGCCCGCGTGAAATCCAGAAATCTTTTTTTCTTGGTTTTTCATGCACAATAGGGTTTCAGGGGTCCGGGTTTTCACTTACGGGTCGTTTTGGAGCATTTTTGCAGGTCCTTACAATATCCATGAATGTGATGGTGGAAACGGTAGTAATAATAATATTTATAATAAAATAATATAATATGTGTGTATGTATATGAAAAAAAAGTACGGATGCCTATTATTAGTAGTGTAACTTTAAATTTCAGTCGGTATTGTAATTTTAATTTCAGTACTGGTGTGTAATAGATGCATATTATATGAATAGAGTAAAGTCGCAATGATCGACGCTTTTGACCAAAATGCATGTCATGTGATTGGCTATATTAAATATTATTTTGTGATATTAATACGTGGTAACTGTTTAAAATTCAGATGGCCAACGAAGGAAATCAAGGAAATCTGAATAACGATAACCAGAGTAACATTAACTTGGTTAATGAGAATCCGAGCATCAATAACAATGGAAACCAAGTGGATAATAGTGCTATCCAACACATAGTGGCATAAGGAATCATTGATGCAATGCCATTTATTATCCAAACTGTTAAGGAAGCAGATAATAAAAGTAAGCATAGTAGTAAGCGACCAACTGAACCAGAAAACAGCGTAAACAATGGACCTGTACTTCAAGTGCCCATTCCCAAAAGAAGAAGAACCGTGCCTTACGGTTGTTCTTATAAATAATACTGGTCCTGCAAACCGATAGAATTCTCGGGCAATGAAGAACCCATTGCAGCTCTACGCTGGATAGAAAAGACTGAGGTTGTTTTAAAAATAAGCAAGTGTGCTGAAGAAGACAAGATAATGTTTGCTTCTAATCTATTTAAAAACTCAGCCTTAGAATGGTGGAACACTATCCTCCAGTCAAGAGGAAGTGATAGGGTATACAACATGGAATGGGAGGAATTTAAGAATATGGTAGAAAGGAAATTCTGCCCTCCCAATGAAAAGGAACAGATAGCGAATAAGTTTCTAAACCTAAGTATGACCGGGGCAGATAGTAAGGGTTATATGTGACAACCGTCACTTTTCCGTACATTCCGTACACTAATTGAATAGTAATCTATGCTTAAAACAAAATTGTGCATGATCTGGTTTACAAGACAAATGAATTTTTGATTACTGTTATATACATACAATGGCATTTCATGATACAAGACTTTATTTGTTGCTACACGTAACACGAGATAGTTATAATGATACACATAACAGAATTGGCACCGTTACCAGACAAACAAAAATGCTGACGTAGTTCAGTACATAGACAGACAGTATTTTGAGGCCCAGTATGAGCCAGAGATGACGTATTACACTAGCATAGTGTGTAGGGAAGTAAGGACCCCAAAACTGCATGCCTAAGTGGTAGACAAAGTGCCGGAAAGTGCCTAAAACCCACATAAAGTGCAGAATTCTGTATATTTCATCAATTTTCAGCTTTTTAACAAGCTAGCAATGTGTAAAAATATGGCAAAATGGTCCTGTATGCTTTCCTAAGTGTCGGGAATTGAAAGTGTCACAAAAAGTTACATAAAGGACATTATACGGTATAACTTAGCACTTTAACGAACCGGTATCTAACCGAACAACCGGACATTACCCGGAACACTAAAATATTGCAAAAAGCATTGTTTTTATTTTTCTGAGCTAGTTATGGTTCCCGAACACTTAAACATACTACATAATACATGATACCCATTTACACTTAATTAACATCATGTGCCAACAATTTACACTTAACCCCCCCCCCCCCCCATATGCTTACCTACGGCTCACATAAGTGGCCCCCACCACAAGATTTAGTTAAATCGTCCATAATCCCCATATGATTTTCTATGGATCTTCTTGGATCTTGATTTGATTATGCTTGTACTTGGAATATGAATACAAGGTAATTACATGGTTCAAAGTTACATATAAACCCCTCCCCATATGCAAGAAATCGGTCACATGGCCTAATTAGAAGATGTGAGTAATCTTCTCACAATCTTCACTTGATCTTCTCTTGGATATGATGAGATCTTGTCATGTACTAACTAGACATTAGAACCATTGGATAAAAGTGATTAGAGTTATAAAATGGACCATGAACACTTCATTTTCATCACTCACACTAAACAACTCACCTCCTCTTCCTCTTGCTCTCTTGCTCTCGGCCAAACATAGAGCCACCACCACCACCATTGTTCCATCCATTTCAAGGTATTCTCAAGGTGTAAGGAGCCATATTAGAAGGTTTGGTGGTCTCGGATCTTGAAGGACCTCACCCGTTAGCTTTTATCCATCACCTTTGTCTTCACCACCAACTAGTGATCTTCCCTAGCTTAAAGCTAGTAGTAAGACCCTCTTAATCCTTGTTTACTTCTATTTTTAGTTGGTTAAAAGACATATTATGATGCAAATAACAAGAACACTAAAGAACATAAACTTGAATCATGAAACATAAGCTTACATAAGATGAAATCTTGATGATATGATGTTGTTTAGCATATGGATGATATTTGCTTGTTGATTACTAGAAATATGATGTTGATCATCATGTGAAAATTGTTAGATTATGATTAAAAACATGATCTAACAAGATAAGAGGTGATTAAGTGTTTATACAAGATGACAATCTTCTTGATTTAACATGAACTTGAAAACAAAGTGATTTCTTGTAAAATGACAAACAAAGTGAGCTAGTAAACTTGTAGATCCGAGATTTATGAATGATTTTTCCAAGAAAACCAAGTTCAAAATATGATTTTTCAAAGATCATGGTTTTTACTAAACTTGCACTATTTTTAGTGATAAAATAAGTGTAGAAACACTTATAAAACAAGATGATGTTATAAATAAACATTTTTGTGAAATGTGTTTACAAGTTGTAAACACTAAATCTTTTCAAGAATAAAGTTTACCAAGAAGTAAATATATTTTGGAAGGTAACTAAGTCCACTAAAAACATTACCAAGTTACTACACATTTTTGTGAAAGATCAAGTTCATGTTAATATGTAAAGTGCATAGTTTTTGCACTTGGTAAACATATTATTTTCTAGAGTTGATTGTTGAGTGTTTGAATGATTTTTGAAAAGAAAATGATATGCTAAATAGCATGGACACCTCCATTTACAAAGGAAACTATGGGGAAATTTTCTAAAAATTCCAACACTTAGAAAATATTTTCTAAACAAGTGTTCACAAGTGTGTTTTAAATTATGATTTATAACATAAATTTTGCCATAAATTTTTGTAACAAAAATACAAGTATTGGAGGTTGGTTTTTGTAAATAAAAATGGATAAATATATGTTTAGAATATATATTTTTACATTAAAGACACATTGTGCGTGCTTATGTGTATACTTTGTGTAATAGTTGTATTATTTTAGGATTTAAAATAATATAACTTAACACGATACCAAGAAATCTACAATACAAACTAATACCAAGAAAATCAAGGAATAAAGTATATAAGTTACACACTTAAATATTGGCAAACCGAACAAGAACGTAACTTATAAAATATTCCGGAAAATACTCTTACAAATATATTTTTGGCAAACATTGTTTTGGATACAAGAAATGAAAATATGGTTTTTGAAGATATTACAAGAGTAATATTGTATTTTCGACCAAGAGAAAATCTATTATTTTTGGAAGCAAGAAATATATTTTCTTAGAATTTTAGAAGATATATGATTTTTTTTGAAGAAAAATATATATTTTCTTGACGATACATTATTTTTGGACAAAACAAGTCTACATATATTTTCTAAGTGAAAATATATTACTTTGGAAACTACAAATACAAGAATACGAGAATACATGTATGAAATACTCCCATCCTTGGGAAGGAAACACGAAAACAAATACTTGAAAAGTATTATAACTCTGGATGATGTAAAGACATAAAGGAAACGTAACTCAAAACATGAATACTAAGGCAAGGCACGACCCGCTCGTCTAATAGACCCTAGCACATTGTAGGTAGTCGTGTTTGCTGACGAGATTTGAGTTACGAGTACTGAAGACGCAAAACGGTGAGTTCATGATCCCCCTTTTCTTTAGCTGTTTTTGGTTTTATAACTCTCGGGGGTGAAATACATGTTACGAATACTTGAATGGTATGAAATGCCTATGAAATACTAGATCATGTGAGCATAGACTAAATACAGAAATGCCATTAAAACATTCATTAGGGACGAGGGTTAGATCTAACTGGTACGGCCGAACCCCACTCATGGTCATAACTAGTACCTAGTAGTGCTTCGGAGTCCCAGTCGAGGTTAATCGACACAGTCGATGTCACACCCTCAAATTACCACCTAGGGCATGTCCCTAATGGAGGTGCAACGATCCAACAAAGAGCCACCAATCATATCAAACACAAGTAATAATGTATTGAAATACTCAATTGAAAGAAATGTATCGTTTTAAACCAAAACCAAAGTATTGAGCGGAAGCATAAATGTATAAGTGTGTAAATGTATCAAAACCAAATCAATGTAATTGTTTATCATGACCACAACCACTCCAGCAGCATCAGACGGCAAGTTCCCAAGTTCCTTCAATGATTACCTACAAGCATGTAAACAAGTGTGTCAGACTACGCTGGTGAGTTCAAGGTTTTGTTAACGTGTTTTGTTACCAGATGTATGTTAAGCCAATTCAACGTGGTGATATGATGCTGTTTATGACTTGTTGAGATACCCTAGGGAGTGTGCCCATATGTATCCGGGAAGTGTGTCCCTTAATAACCTGGAAGTGTGTCCAGTCCCCAATGCCCCTAACCAAGCATTGGTAATGATGCCCAGATAATTAGTTCGCGCCCGTCCTTACGGCCCGATGCGAGGTATCAAACCTAATAGCGCTATCAACTAATTACCCCATTGCCCTACAGGCAATCCGATAATGATAGATTCCATGTTCAATAACCAAAACCCAATTTAACTGTTTACCCAAGATTCCCTTCCAAATGTTTACTAGTTGTCCCAAACCACCGGGACGCATGCTTGAGAAATGCAGTGAACTCACCTTAGTTTTGCTCGGTAAGATTAGTTGTTCGTTTTATCGTTGAACACTCCAATCCCTAATTTGTTTCCAAAGATAGTCAGTTTACATAGAATTTGCTTATTCATTGTGCATTCCTCACATGTGATAGGTAATTATGACACACATTATCATAAAGGTTACAACAAATATTCGGTTTACATGTATTTTCACAATACTAGCACATAAATCATACTAACTCGCATGAACTGTTCATATCTCATACATGCGAATATGCACATAGCAATAACCTTTCATAACACCCTATACCCACTATAGTTGCCAAAACCCTGTGCCGAGACCACATAAGATCCGCCATGGTTCGGCAGCCCGTGTTGAAACCCATACCAAGCCCAACCAAAAACATCTAACCAACCCCTGCCCCTTGTCTACAAGCGCAGCCCACCGGCCATCAGCCTAAACAAAACTATGCGGCCCAATGTAACAATGCGACCAACCTAAACAAATATGTTACATCTGTTGTGTGGCCCAACATTTATCATAACCATTTATATAATAACTAATTCATTCATACATCTGATGACACCCATGTGATCCATAGCTTTACCTAGTCTAGCCTATTAATTAACATCACTCACATAACATGCAACCATTAACACGACAACAATCTGACAATGATAACAATTCATTATCAAATCTGAATCCTATACATACAACAGTGATCGGACTAGAAAACAAAACATACAAATCAATTAACCTATCATGAGTTTAACTATACACAGCCATCGCATCATATACAAAAGAAACATGGCAACTTGATTCGGTTATCTTATATCATCACGTATCATCGTTAAATCAACATACATATATATAACTCATTAAATCAAGATTATGTATAAGCAGGATCATACTTAATCGAATTCACATATCATTATCGAACAATAATCATCCACCTCATTTAATCATACATATAAACAATATCATATAAACATACTAACCAAGAAGATGACAAGATCGGTGCTGATTCGAGAGGGGGGGGCCTGCTTCTGATTTCGTGCGATCAGAGGATGGGGTGTAGGGTAGGGTTTGATGTTTGTAGTTTTTGTGATGATTGAACATAATACGTATATTAAAAAGGGCATTGGCTTTGGGGCGGTTAGTGAACCGAGATGGGCTCAGCCCTTCATAATTGGGCCATCACACAATTAATTGTTATATGCAATTGTTTTAAAAAAAACTAAACAAGTAATTAATTTATAATACTAAGATCTAAACAAGTGGACCGGTTATGCTAAACTGTTGACCTACAAAGATTGGGCCATGCTAGTCTACACATGCCGGTATACGGCGCGGCCCAATGTGTCACTATATTATTTAGCCGGAGCATACGACTTTTAGTTTAACAGGGTTATCACGGAGCGGAACGTTTTAACACCAGAGGGAAAAATAACGAGAAATAAAGTTAGTAAAATAGAATGTTATTGACCTTGAAAGTTCGGGTTGTCACATCATCCCCAACTTGAAAGAAATTTCGTCCCGAAATTTGACAAGCAAGCACGAAGAAGTGAAGTGATAAATCACGATTGTTGCGGATTTTGCTCAGGTGTCACATCATCCCCAACTTGAAGAGGAATTTCGTCCCGAAATTCACCAGTTTCATCAGATTTATACTTGTCGTTAGGAAAAAGTTGAGGATACTTGAGTTTCATCTGATCTTCTCGCTCCCACGTGAACTCCGGTCCACGTCTTGAGTTCCAACGAACTCTAACAATCGGAATACGACTATGTTTACGCACTTTGACCTCCCTATCCATGATCTCAATAGGTTCTTCAACAAACTGCAACTTGTCATTGATCCTCAATTCTTGATATGGTACCACTAGCGGGTCGTCTGCAAAACATTTCTTCAACTGCGAAACGTGGAAGACATCGTGAACATTACCCAGCTCAGCTGGTAATTCTAGCTTGTAAGCCACTGTACCGATGCGCTCAAGAACTCTAAACGGCCCAACGCATCGTGGATTAAGCTTGCCACGCTTTCCAAAACGTACAACACCTTTCCATGGTGAAACTTTCAACATAACGCGGTCACCCACTTCGAATACTACCAGCTTGCTACGTTTGTCGGCATAGGCTTTCTGACGATCACGAGCTGCGGCCATACGTTTCCTGATTTGAACAATCATCTCTGAAGTTTCTAATACCAGCTCAGGACCTGAAATCTGACTGTCACCCACTTCAGCCCAACAGAGAGGTGAACGACATTTCCTCCCGTACAATGCTTCAAACGGAGCTGTCTTGATGCTAGTGTGATAACTGTTGTTGTAGGAGAACTCAACCAACGGTAAATGTTCCTCCCATCCTTTCCCAAAATCAATGACACACGCTCGCAACATGTCTTCTAATGTCTGAATAGTGCGCTCACTCTGACCATCAGTCTGTGGGTGGTAAGTCGTGCTCATATCAAGACGTGAGCCAAACGACTTATGCATAGCCTGCCATAACTCTGAAGTAAAACGAGGATCTCGATCAGAAATGATAGAAGTTGGCACCCCATGCCTAGAAACCACTTCCTTAAGGTATACTGCTGCGAGCTGAGAATGCTTGTCTGTCTCTTTGATTGCTAGGAAATGCGCTGACTTCGTGAGACGATCAACAATCACCCATATAGTATCGTTCCCAGCCTGGGTTCTCGGTAGCCCTGTGACGAAATCCATGGAGATCTGCTCCCATTTCCACATCGGTATCCCTGGCTGTTGGAGTAGACCCGAAGGTTTCTGGTACTCCGCTTTGACTCTAGCACAAGTCAAACACTTACTCACGTATGTAGCAATGATAGCTTTCATGTTCGGCCACCAGTACAAAACCTTGAGGTCCTGGTACATCTTATCCGACCCCGGATGAATAGAATATCGTGACTTGTGCGCTTCGTCCATCACTAGCTCTCGAAGGTTACCAATTAAAGGAACCCATACCCGTTCCATAATGTAGTGGATACCATCAGACCGCTGCTCAAACTTCTTCTGCATACCGCGCAAACCCTCAGCTTCGATGTTTTCTTCCTTTAAGCCCTCGATCTGAGCTGAATGAATCTAAGCAGGTAGATCAGAGTGAATAGTAAGCTGTAGAGCACAACCCCGCTTTTGTCTCGGTTCCTTGCGACTGAGAGCATCTGCTACAACGTTGACTTTACCCGGATGATACTTAATAGCACATTCATAATCATTAAAAAGCTCGATCCAACGACGCTGCCGCATATTCAATTCCTTCTGGTCGAAGATATGCTGGAGACTCCTGTGATCGGTATAGATGGTGCATTTGGTACTGTCCAAGTAATGCCTCCAAGTAAATCCAAAAACCATGATTTCCACCACTGGTTGTGTGTCGTGCAATTCCTCTTTGGAACTCCATTACGTAAGTCATCACTCTCTTGCGTTGCGTCGACGTGTAACTGGGAATCCGATTCGAACCATCATGGTATACCACGAACTCACCCGTAACCTCAGGTAAAGACGATGAGTGCATTGTTGTGTTGGGTTTCCAGAAGTTGAAATGATGCTCGTCTGTTCTCTCACTTACAAGTACACAACACCCTGCTGTGCTAAAGAGGTTAAAGCTGCGTAATCTTCGAAGATCCCGTGATAATTCTGCGGTAGTATCTAGCGAAACTAAGGAATTTATGTATCCCCGAAGAGATCTTTGGTGTCGATTTATTTCTAACAAAATGGGTCATAGCGAGATCCACGTGTATTCCCACTTTGTTGTTTATGTGACCAGGAAAGTGTACCTTTCGAATCCCAAATTCACACTTAGGTAGACTTTGCGTGGAGCTGCTCCTCCCCTGGGAGCTCTAAAATAAAATACAAATGTCGCCCAGGATGTTCCTTTCTCCTGGAAATAATTCAAAACGTCAACAATGAATACGGTCGACTCATGTGGTCCATAAGGCTGCTAGTGTGTTAGTTAACCCCAAAGGTCATGGAATACAAAGTCGCAATGGTCGTGCTGCGTTTGATATGCCGTTTTAGGAACATTCTCCCCTTGGACTTCCATCTGATGATAGTTCGTTCGTGAGTCACCCTCGAATAGGAGCTTGACCCTCGCAGCTGGTCAACAGGTTGTCAATACATGGTCAAGGCAAGTGGTTCCTGCCTGTCACCTTGTTGAGTTCTCGATAATTAGTACACGTACGAAAAGGCGTATCTTCACAGATATATCTGGGGCTCCCCAAAGTGAAAACTAGGTCCTACAAACTCCCGTCCAACAGTTCCCGTAGTTGATTAGACAACTCTTGCAACCCTCCTGGTGCAAGATGGTAAGAGTGCGTGTAGTCAGGGCTGCCCCTGGCGTGAGATCAGACTGAGATTTTTCCTAACAGTCGTTGAAGTAAACCCGAAAGTTCCTTGGGTAGCACACCGAAAGGAATCACGAATGATTGGTGGATCATCGATCCTCTGTTCCCTTAGCCCTAACATCAGTAACGGCTGCTAGTATAGCGGCGTAATCCCTCCGTAGACACTTCTGGCCTTCATAGCTGAAATGGCGCTATCCTTTGTACCACTCTGACGCTTTAGAACAAATAACGATTTTCCACACAAAATTTTGTCCTCACTGGTGTATCTGCGCGATCTCTGGATAACCAATCCACACTAACTACTGTATTGCAACCATCAAGGGTAGTAGAAGGAAGGTTGACGTCGAACACTTGTCCCACATGGTCGAGTTTACATCGCAGCGGACATATGAGGTTTCAAGAAACATCAGGGCAAACAGATCGGAGACGAAGCGAACAGCTACCCATCCAAGCTATCGTGTTGCTATTACGCCTGGTATAGTCTATGCCAATACCAAGTGTCCTTCCATGAGCTTCATTTCCAGTGTTGTTTTCGTCATGAGAATTTCCAGTACTGCCGTCGTTCCCTTGGTTGTTGCTGTCTTGATTGACCAACGGCCAATCCATGTGGTAAACGTTTTTCACTCCCATAGTGAGGGCTACTATTACGAGTACCCTGATGTTGTCGTAACTGTTACTTCTGCTTATTGTTTCATGAAGCGGAGTCCTATGATCCTCCACTGACAGGATCCATCTTCTACTGTTCTGTGCCACGTTCTAAGATGCTACTCATTGTGTTGACAGCGGTGCATTCCACACCGTATTCGATTGTCATTACTTACGTTCCGAGTGATTCGTAAAAGCTGACTCCCATGAGTCACTGGCAGAGGTTAAAGAGTCGATTGTATTCTATTCGTTGGTGTTCGCTGCCGGTCATCAGAGTCGTCCAATGTTTGAGGTTGGTGAAGTACTACATTTACCCTCTCATCCAACGATGTTGCAAGTTGTCTATGTATTACACGGTCTGTTGCGAGGGCGTTACAGAAATGGTCGTGATTCGAGATTCGAGACGTCAATATGTCAAGTTCCAACAAACGAAGAAAAGAAGAAAAAAAATAGGAAAGATATAGATCGTTCATCGTTGTGCATCACCCCACTCGGGGATGTTCGTATAAGCACCTAGCACTCTACACAGTCCACTAGGCGTTCAGTTGGGTGTTCAGGTAATACTCGATAGCATCGGAATTCGAAAGGTTTCAAAGGAAAAAAAAATGGAAAGATCACATTCGTGTAGGAGACAATCTCTACTATTTCTCCTATGGGTTATCAGGTTTCGCATCGATCAAATGATAGTTCAGAATGAGATAGAATCAAGTATCACCTTAAAGTCTACAACTTTCAAGTTCACATACAGTAGGGGAGATTCCCTCTTGCACTCGTTAAGCCTCATTGGGAATTGCATGCACCACGCATTATTATTATGTGTGCACCCATGATAATAAGGCGGTTTGCATGCTCCTCTCGACGCTTCTTAACTTATGTTCGAAGTTTCTCCCACTCCAATCAACACAGGTATGTACTAACAGCAAGACTAGGATTTACAAGATGCAAGTGTTGTGTTATGCTATCGATGTGTCATGATATCTATCTTGTTGTATCGTGCATGCTATGTATATAGATATGTCTACTAAACATGTGATGTATACTGTAACGCGGAACGAACCTTGCAATCTGAAGCTGAGTGTCATGGTCATCGTTTAGATCAATTCGGTTATAGTCTGGTTTTATGAAAACGTTTTAAAACCAAGTTCTCTATAACCAGTGGCTCTGATACCAAACTGTCACACCCTCAAATTACCACCTAGGGCATGTCCCTAATGGAGGTGCAACGATCCAACAAAGAGCCACCAATCATATCAAACACAAGTAATAATGTATTGAAATACTCAATTGAAAGAAATGTATCGTTTTAAACCAAAACCAAAGTATTGAGCGGAAGCATAAATGTATAAGTGTGTAAATGTATCAAAACCAAATCAATGTAATTGTTTATCATGACCACAACCACTCCAGCAGCATCAGACGGCAAGTTCCCAAGTTCCTTCAATGATTACCTACAAGCATGTAAACAAGTGTGTCAGACTACGCTGGTGAGTTCAAGGTTTTGTTAACGTGTTTTGTTACCAGATGTATGTTAAGCCAATTCAACGTGGTGATATGATGCTGTTTATGACTTGTTGAGATACCCTAGGGAGTGTGCCCATATGTATCCGGGAAGTGTGTCCCTTAATAACCTGGAAGTGTGTCCAGTCCCCAATGCCCCTAACCAAGCATTGGTAATGATGCCCAGATAATTAGTTCGCGCCCGTCCTTACGGCCCGGTGCGAGGTATCAAACCTAATAGCGCTATCAACTAATTACCCCATTGCCCTACAGGCAATCCGATAATGATAGATTCCATGTTCAATAACCAAAACCCAATTTAACTGTTTACCCAAGATTCCCTTCCAAATGTTTACTAGTTGTCCTAAACCACCGGGACGCATGCTTGAGAAATGCAGTGAACTCACCTTAGTTTTGCTCGGTAAGATTAGTTATTCGTTTTATCGTTGAACACTCCAATCCCTAATTTGTTTCCAAAGATAGTCAGTTTACATAGAATTTGCTTATTCATTGTGCATTCCTCACATGTGATAGGTAATTATGACACACATTATCATAAAGGTTACAACAAATATTCGGTTTACATGTATTTTCACAATACTAGCACATAAATCATACTAACTCGCATGAACTGTTCATATCTCATACATGCGAATATGCACATAGCAATAACCTTTCATAACACCCTATACCCACTATAGTTGCCAAAACCCTGTGCCGAGACCACATAAGATCCGCCATGGTTCGGCAGCCCGTGTTGAAACCCATACCAAGCCCAACCAAAAACATCTAACCAACCCCTGCCCCTTGTCTACAAGCGCAGCCCACCGGCCATCAGCCTAAACAAAACTATGCGGCCCAATGTAACAATGCGACCAACCTAAACAAATATGTTACATCTGTTGTGTGGCCCAACATTTATCATAACCATTTATATAATAACTAATTCATTCATACATCTGATGACACCCATGTGATCCATAGCTTTACCTAGTCTAGCCTATTAATTAACATCACTCACATAACATGCAACCATTAACACGACAACAATCTGACAATGATAACAATTCATTATCAAATCTGAATCCTATACATACAACAGTGATCGGACTAGAAAACAAAACATACAAATCAATTAACCTATCATGAGTTTAACTATACACAGCCATCGCATCATATACAAAAGAAACATGGCAACTTGATTCGGTTATCTTATATCATCACGTATCATCGTTAAATCAACATACATATATATAACTCATTAAATCAAGATTATGTATAAGCAGGATCATACTTAATCGAATTCACATATCATTATCGAACAATAATCATCCACCTCATTTAATCATACATATAAACAATATCATATAAACATACTAACCAAGAAGATGACAAGATCGGTGCTGATTCGAGAGGGGGGGGGCTGCTTCTGATTTCGTGCGATCAGAGGATGGGGTGTAGGGTAGGGTTTGATGTTTGTAGTTTTTGTCATGATTGAACATAATACGTATATTAAAAAGGGCATTGGCTTTGGGGCGGTTAGTGAACCGAGATGGGCTCAGCCCTTCATAATTGGGCCATCACACAATTAATTGTTATATGCAATTGTTTTAAAAAAAACTAAACAAGTAATTAATTTATAATACTAAGATCTAAACAAGTGGACCGGTTATGCTAAACTGTTGACCTACAAAGATTGGGCCATGCTAGTCTACACATGCCAGGCTGGCTCGGGTGAAACAAGATTATTCCGGTATACGGCGCGGCCCAATGTGTCACTATATTATTTAGCCGGAGCATACGACTTTTAGTTTAACAGGGTTATCACGGAGCGGAACGTTTTAACACCAGAGGGAAAAATAACGAGAAATAAAGTTAGTAAAATAGAACGTTATTGACCTTGAAAGTTCGGGTTGTCACAGTCGAGGTTAATCGACACAGTCGAGGGTAATCGACACAGTCAAGGTTAATCGACACAGTCGAGGAAAATCGACAAGGGTATAATCCATTACGAGTGCTTCCTATGTCCTCACATGCCTTAAAGTCCTTGTAAAACATTCATGTTCATACACGCTTTTCATACCTGTTCACAAAGGAGTCTCTCAAAGATTTACAAGAATTACAGTACATAAACAAGACGCATGAACTCGCTCAACTTTTTGTTGATGTTTTCCAAAATTACATGTATTTCAGGTGACATGATGGATCTTGGGCGCGGGTGTCGTAACTAGAAGTAGACTTTAAGTTAGATGTCATCCACTTTTGTTGATATAGTCGAAGGTTGTGTTTTAATACTTAAATAACCAGTGTTGTAATACTCAAATTTTATGAATGGATGAACATTGTTTTGATCATGTAGTTGTTTATTACGATTGAATGCAATGATATTAAACCAGTCACACATCATACGCTTCCGCAAAAGTCAGGGTGTGACATTATACTACCACATTCTTTGAATATGCTAGAATAGTACCAACCCTTGCATCACCTGAACCGGTATTAATCTCCCGTTACATCTGGGGATTAATTGGGGAGATTAGACATGTAGTCAAGGCAGCTAGACCCCAAACTATAGAAGAAGCTGTAGAACTAGCAAATACCTTGACTGATGAGTTAATCCGTACTAGAGAAGAAGACCAGAGGAGAAACCTAACCCAAAGACTTACTCAAAAATTCCGTTCTGGGAATTCCAATCGTAGGAATATAGGTTCTACCTCTGCACCATACTGCAAAGCTTGTAAGAAGAAGTATTCAGGAAAATGCTCCACTCACTGCAATTTCTGTAAGTTACCAGGACACAAGGAACAAGATTGCAGAAGAAAATCCAGTAATGGACTGTGCTTCAATTGTGGAGAAAAAGGTCACATCAAGCCAAATTGTCCAAAATTGGCTCCAGCTACGAACAACAGGAACACTAAAAATGCTAGAGCATTTTTCTAATTGCAGATGAAGCCAAAATGATTCCGGACGTCATAGCCGGTACGTTTTTAGTTAATGATATTTTTGCTAAAGTATTATTTGACTCTGGTGCAAACCAAAGTTTTATTAATACTTCGTTTTGCAAACTTCTCAATCAACCATTAACTAAACTCTCACAAGAATGTCTAGTAGAGACAGCAAATGGAGAAACTGTTAGGATTTCTGAAATCTTGCAGGGAGCAAGAATAGAATTTTTAAACCAAAAGTTTATTGCAAATATGTACCCAATGAATATGGCAGGATTTGATGTCGTTTTAGGAATGGATTGGTTAATAGCCAATAAAGCCAGTATTTTATGTGATCAAAAGTCAATTCAAGTAAATTTACCAAAGGTTGAAAAGATCATAATTAAAGGAGATAAACCATCTAGATCCACAAAATTCATCTCTGTGATAAAAACTGCAAGCTATATAAGAAAAGGGTCTATAGTGTATTTGATTTCTATAATCACTAACACTAAAGGAAAAGAATTAAGAGATATTCCAGTAGTATCTCAGTTTTCAGATATATTTCCAGAAGAATTACCAGGACTACCGCCTGATAGAGAAGTTGAATTCAGAATCCATCTACTGCTAGGAACAGCACCAATTGCCAAAGCACCTTACCGTTTGGCACCCGCAGGAATGCAGGAACTAAAGAAACAATTAGACGAATTGTTGGAGAAAGGATTTATACAGCCAAGCTCGTCTCCATGGGGAGCACCAATTTTATTCGTTAAAATGAATGACGGATCGATGCGTATGTGCATTGACTACCGTGAATTAAACAAGGTCACGATTAAGAATATGATCTGTTTGATCAATTACAAGGAGCCCGATTTTTCTCAAAAATCGATTTAAGGTCAGGATATCATCAATTAAAGGTACAGGAAGAGGATATTCCTAAAACCGCGTTTAGAACGAGGTATGCTCATTATGAATTTACTGTCATGCCATTTGGTTTAACCAATGCCCCAGGCGCATTTATGGACATGATGAACATAATATGTAAGTCATATTTGGATAAATTCATAATTGTCTTTATAGATGATATTCTAATTTACTCTAAAAGTAAGGAAGATCATGCAAAGCATTTGCACGCACTTTTAAGTCTATTAAGAAAGGAAAAACTTTACGCTAAATTTTCAAAGTGCGAGTTTTGGTTAGAGCAGGTACAGTTTCTTGGACACTTAGTGAACCATGAAAGAATTCATGTGGATCCCACAAAAATCGAGGCAATTACTAAATGGAAGACCCCTGAGTCACCAACTGAGGGTAGAAGTTTCTTAGGATTGGCCGGGTATTATAGAAGATTTATTCGAGATTTTTCTAGAATAGCCATTCCTTTAACTAAGTTAACCTGTAAATCCATTAAGTTTGAATGGGGACCAAAGCAAGAAGAAGCCTTTAGAATTCTTAAGCAAAGATTATGTAACACCTCGAAAAAATCACGTCCTATAAAGTGTTGACACGTGTCATATGTTTGAACGTGTGAAAGAATGTTCTGAAAGGACTAAAGTTGACAATCATGAAAAGTATGTGAATATACGAGTTCTAAATGTCAACAGTGAATAAATATATTATACATTAACCTTACATGATGTTTATAACATCAAACGAATAAATCATGGATCATGCAAAGCTAAAAGTGAAAGATTACAAACTACAGGGGTTAAATGTGTCAACATGTTTAAGTTATACCTCTGAGTGACCTTTTGAAGGGGTAAGGTCCTAAAAACCTCATAAAAGAGGATTTAGACCATACCACAAACTAACCTTTCTAAGCCTTTTTGACCTTGCGCGACCGCGCACTGGTCTTACTAAAGGAACAAAGAAATCAGTAACTTATAGTCGCGCGCCCAAAAGATAACATAAATCTTTGCGCCTTCTCCCATTCAACAAAGGATTAAAAAGCCTTTGTCCAATACTTCCGCCACAACATCCAGACTTAGATATTATTTTACCCAGGCTTGGGGTTTATTCGTCTGTGTCCACACAGCAAGGTGTCACACCAGATTACAGCAATAATCTTCTAGAAAGAAATACAATCATGCACCACCCAGACGGTTATAACCGTCTGGACACGTGTCATCACCACAGACAACCCTGGAATCACAACGAAGGCATGCAATTGGAGAGTAATCTCCAATTAATCACTTTCCACGTGGCGATTCCCCAGCCACAGATCAAACCACGATCTGTGTGCATTCACATCGGATCGAGGCTAATTGACGTCAGATCAAAGAACTCAAACGGAAGAAAAATAACCGCTACGACGTTAAGCATTTTCCGTTATCTTTTCAATAACAGGTTTTCCCTCCTAAACTCCCGGTTATAAATAAGAGAACTGTTCAGGTATAAACTCAGATTACTCTCACTCCTCAAATACTTATCTTCTCCGATACCTATACTTATTCTCACGCCGGAGTCGGGTCAAGGAGAGAACCCTCTTCTCCCCTTGACGAGGCTAACGGTGTTCTTTTTTGCAGAATCACCGGAGAAGGAATTCCATTGCGACTGAATCAACCGAGAGAGAGCTAACCTTTTATGCGGATTCAAACCCTCTAACTATCTCGGTTCCGACAATTTAGTTAGTGTTTCTTCATTGGCGCCCACCGTTTTCTCAGTTTTTCTAGTTTCTACCTCGTTTCGATTCAGTTCATTCCGTTTTCTGTTTTTGTACATGGCAGAAAATTCGTCATCTCACCGGCAACCTGGTCCTCGACCAAACGTCAGAAACAATTTACTGGTAGAAGGGATCGTAGAAGAGGCCTCAGACGATAACGAGATTCAATCTAATCGAGCAAATGATCCTGTTACCCCAGGAATGTTACTAGCAAATCCTGCACAGTCAATTTTACCACCAGGAGAAACTCCGATATCATGGTATGTCCGGTCCCAAGGAGCATTAAACGCAGTATACTCACAGTTATGTGCTCAAACTGCTCCTGTAACCCAATCCCGGAGGCCGGGATCAAGAGCTCATGCCTCTCAGCGAGAAGAATCAACTTACGATGATACAAGCAGTTACCGAAGACAACATCATGATGAATTTCGTCCTCGTCAAAGACAATCGGTTCATGATAGGTTGGGTTCCCAACGGGATGCTCACACCGATGAATCCGATCGAACATACCGATTGAGTGAAAACACCAGCGTATTCAACAGACTACAGCCAAACTATAACAAATGCAGGCCTCGAGCGGTTTATAACCCTGAGGCCGAGCATAACTATGATTTAGTTTATCGCCCGGACGAAGCGGCAGAAAACTCGAAGTTCATATTAGAGATAGCTCTGGCTCCGTTGGAAAGGGCCAAGTTACCATCTAACGTTGGGAAATTCAATGGGTTAACCGACCCTGATGATCATCTAAGAGTATTCACCAGTGCAGGGTTGGTCGGCGGTTGGACCCTTCCGCTGTGGTGTCATTTGTTTGTACAAACACTAACTGGCCCAGCGCGAATCTGGTTTGACAACCTACCAACAGGGCAGATCGAGTCGTGGAAGGATCTGCGAAGAAAATTTCTAACACACTTCAGCCAACAAAGGCGGTCAAAACGTGATACATCCGACGTCATGAACATCTGGCGCCGCGATGATGAGAATCTGGAAGATTTTATTACCAGATACAATAAGGAAGTGTTAGAAATTGGAGGTGTTAGCGAACAACTAATCCGTGCTCAGTTTAAGTACGCGGTTAGGTGTGACGACATGGTCAAGGTGTTATCGGGAACAGAGGGCCTCCCCACGAGTTGGGAAAAGATAATGGCGGCGGCCAAGGTTTATGCGCAGACCGAGAAAAACCTTACTACAAACCGGCCACCACCACCACACAACAGGCCGGCAGACTTAAGCGCAAATGGAAAGTACAAAAAGTCATGGCGCGAAGCATCAGGAAGTCGATCTGCGGAAGACACCCGCACAACAACTAACAAGTTCTCGGCACAAAGAGAAAGCAGACACGAAAATAGGGAGAGACAGTGGACTCCCCTAACGAAAACCCCGGCAGAGGTATTAAGTACCGAGGATCACCAATTCAAACCCCCGATTCCGATGAAGAGTAAACGTGGTCAAGACCCGACGCAGTACTGTGAATATCATAAGGATAACAGGCACACCACGAACAACTGTATATCTCTGCGCATGGAAATCGAAAAGGCCCTCAAGAATGGAGAACTTACGCATTTGCTTCAGAATATGCGCAAGGAGATTAAACAGATTACTCGGGGGGAAGAAAGCTCAAGCAAACGGGCTAAGACTTAAAGAACTCCGTACGTTTTCCGCGGAAAAGACACGACTTATTAAAAGCGGCGGAACTATCAGGGAGTAAGTTAAGTTCCATTTAATTATCCAAAAAAACTTTGTAACGCCTCTGAGCATTATCCATGAATAAAATTACAAAGTTTCTATTATTTTTGTGTTTACAAAATGCATGCAATTCCTTTTTAGTAAGAGCAAAAACATTATGGTAAGTATAACACAAAGCTCCATGCGCGGTCAGTGATCACGTCACAAACGACCATAAACTCATACATGAGCTTCATACCAACTTTATTCGCCTTACTCAAAACAAAAGTAATTGTACTCATGCAAAATATTGTAAAAACATATTAACAAAATAAATAGAAACATACTATGTTTGGCGTACAAATACGTCTTGAGAGGTTCAAGGCACAGCAGTGTTTGGAACCCTTGCGCAACAGCGCACCATCAAAACAAGGATCAACATCCTACATAGAAAAAATTGTTCAAATACAATTTCACCCTACTCTAAATCTTCTCCCCCATCCGGAAAGATTTCCTTAAGTTGTGCAACGTGATCATCCGATTGCAGCGCCACATTTATCAACTCCATCACTGGAAGTTGCAAGTTATTAAACTCTGTCTTCATAGCAGCCAGTGCGCTGGCAGTATTAACGCCAAAGGTAGCAGACTTGCTATCATCCCAGTTCACTTTCAAAGCGTTATTCACATGATGGGAACATTCTGCATAACCTTGCGCATAACCATCTCGTCGCGCAGCGACCATCAAATTTGCAACAGTTTTATCCAGTTCTTCAGAGTTTAATACAGATTCAGCAACCTACGAAATCAAAGATAGGCATCAAAACAAGAAAAGCGCATACATGAACGAAAAAGAAGAAAGGAACTTACACAAGCAATCCCGCGATCTTTCAACCAGGCCATATCATTCTTCAAAGGCTCGAGCTCGCTTTCCGCTGAAACCCGTGCCATTTCTGAATTCTCCAATTTCTCTTCAACTTCAGTCAAACGGCGGGAGGTTTCAGTGTTCTCAGACCGCGCTAGCTCCAGATCCTTCTTCAATTGTTCCTGGTCAGAAACCAAAGCGGTAAGTTCCTCTAATTCTTTATCTCTAACGGCAAGAGTGGCTAAAGCTTGTACCTCCCGTTGCTCGCTTCGCTCCCTATGAGAACGCGCTTCCTCCAACAAAGCTTCCATATCAGCTTTTTCTTTCTTCAATCTTTCCACCTCCGCATCTTGATTCTTCAGATTTTCAACCTCCACCTTGAGGTTATTTATGATATTACGAAGGTTTGCCTTCTCGGCATTATCTTTCTCACAAATTCTCCTCCAATTTTTGCGCTCCTCAGATAAAAGCGCAGCTTCAGCTTCAGCTTCAGCTTTTCTTTTCCAACCGGAAACTGACCATTCCTCAGTCTTGCGCTCCGCTTCAAATTTAGCTTGCTCAGTCTCTAATTTAGCCTTCAACTGAGCCACAAGTTTTTCAACTTTTGCAAACTTCCTTTGTGATGCTACAAAAGATACTCGCTCTTTATGCATGCTATACCATTCACGCACTATACGATGAGTGGTAGAAACATGAGAAGCAGTTTCTGCAAGATAAGACTGATAGGTCTGTTCGTAAGGCTGATTCTCTTGAAATTTAATCTCGCCAGGCGGAAGTATCCCCTGCAACCAATCTTGACATACTCGCCAATCCGAGAAAGTATCTTCTTTCTTCACATTCCAAACAGGAATATGAGGATCAGCAGCATCTTTCTCCGCATACATCCGGTAATAATATTCTCCTAAAGTTTCTTCCGGACGAATTGGAGATTGTTTCTCAACACCAGCAGAAGAACCTGCCTCCTCAGTAGCGGCCTTTTCAGCATGCTCAGGAACAGTTTCAGAAGGTCTGGGAGGAGAAGATTGAATTGTCTCAGCAGTCTTCTTTTCCGGTGTCGGTTGATTATCATCATTTACCACACTTGGCTCAACAATCTGTTCAGTTTCTATGTTAATACCAACAGGCTCCTCAGCCTCAACAGTTTTCTCAACACCTTCCCCAGCTATCTCTGAAGACTCTAACGGAGGTGTAACGGTAGCGCGCGGTGGGGAAGGGGGAAGTTCTTTATCAACCACAGTTGGTACGTCCACAGAAACAGGAATTTCTAGAAAAACAAAAGTCTATAAAAATCCTATCCGTTCAAAGAAAACAAAGAACACCAATACATACCAGGAATGGATTCTGAAACAAAAGCATCTAGGTTTCCCTTTCTAGTAATTTTCTTCCTCTGTACTTTCTTGGGAGGTTGACCCTCCGCATCAGCATCAGCTGGCTTTCTCTTACCGGCCTTCCTATGAACCAAACGCTCGGGACTGGAATCCAGATCGATAGGCTCATTTGGGTTGGAAGGAGGAATATCGGCAGAATCCTTTGGTTCTGGTTTCGGTTCCCGCATAGTCACTACAGGAGTAAGACCCTCCAACGAGTCATAAACCACCACATAGTCACACCTGGAAACAGAAGAACGGCGCGTACCTTTCTTCTCTCCAGCATTTTTTGCCTTCAAAGGTTGAGTCTTAACAGTTTCACTCCTTTTCGGCGCAGAAGTGGACGTAGTTGCGCGTTTTTTCTTCTCAGGGCCTATGCCCAAATTCAACAACTCACCTACAAAAAAGCGCAAGATAGAGAAATTTACTCAAAGCAAAAAAGAAAAGAAAAACAGATATAAACTCACCAGCACCAGCTGCCGTTTGAACAGATAAGTCCGCGTCCTGCGGAAGCACAAAATTCTTCACAATACGGTGATACCAGAGCTCCTCTTCAGGTTTCTTCTTGATAGTCCCCATTCTTCCGCCTTCCCTCTTAAAAGCAACAACATATAGAGAAACAACTACATTGAAGAGAAAGCAGGTCAAAAAAAAAAAAAACAACAACAACAACAAGAAGAAGAACAGTGACAAAACCCCAATACTTACTATGACCATCCTCAGTGTACACGGGTTTATCATCACGTTCCATCTTCCAGTTCAAACTCATGCCAGCTCCGACTAAGGCTTTCTCCGGCAAAGCAATATTGGGAACATCCTTCAGATCTTGGTACCAGTTCTCATCAACAGGAGTCTGAATTGATTCAATCGGAACATCGTCTTTCCCTCTTAGCGTCATCTTCATCGGAATCACTCCAGCTTTGATGAAGAAAAATTTCTGTTTCCAATCATGAAATGATTTTGGGGGCTGATGATGAATTTTCTTTGCAGAAGCCCTCTGAACAAATGAGTAAAACCCTTGGGTACAGTGCATCTGATAAAAAACCCTAAATCGGGGAACGGTTGGCTCCACATGCATCGTTCGACATACAAATTCAAAATGACGAACCCTAACCATACCAATAGGGTGAAGTTGGGAGATATGCAGATTGAAGAAACCAAGAATTTCAAGGAAAAATCTCGTAACAGGCAAACGAAAGTTACCATCGCAGAAAAAATCCCAAAAAAGGGTAATATACCCTGCCGGAGCATTCGCTGTCGTTTGCCCTTCTTCAGGATACAAGGCACCCCAGTTCTCCGGGAATTTAAGATTCTGGATTAAACCCTCAAAAGACGCCCTGGGCCACTTCAATGGTGGAAGCTCAGTCGACATCTCTTCAACAAGATCCTCTTGACGTTCTCCGGTTGACATAAGCAGGGGAATGACCGGAAGTTTTTCTTAAGAACAAGGAAAGGGGAAAAGTTTTCAAACAAAACAATGATTGCACAGAAGGGGTTACCCAAACGATTATATACCCATCGCAATAAATAAGCATCGGTAACCGTCGCAGTACTGTTCCGGGTATCACGATTACCCAAGCAACAGAAAAAGCAGATGTCAGAACATACACGCGTTTACATACGCGCGTGTAAGACACGAATGGTAAAAAACAACTGACAATGACAGGTTGTCAAAATCAATTTACTGATATAATGTCAAGTCAAAGATTTTTTACAAAAAATCTTTACAAACTCATTAAATTCAAATCTTCTCAAAAAAGATTTCTTATTTTTTCGCGCCCAAAAACATTTCCCTCTCATAAGTCCAGTGCTCCACTTACTTGCATAAGTACAACACTAGACTGGGGGGACTTGAAGGGGTAAGGTCCTAAAAACCTCATAAAAGAGGATTTAGACCATACCACAAACTAACCTTTCTAAGCCTTTTTGACCTTGCGCGGCCGCGCACTGGTCTTACTAAAGGAACAAAGAAATCAGTAACTTATAGTCGCGCGCCCAAAAGATAACATAAATCTTTGCGCCTTCTCCCATTCAACAAAGGATTAAAAAGCCTTTGTCCAATACTTCCGCCACAACATCCAGACTTAGATATTATTTTACCCAGGCTTGGGGTTTATTCGTCTGTGTCCACACAGCAAGGTGTCACACCAGATTACAGCAATAATCTTCTAGAAAGAAATACAATCATGCACCACCCAGACGGTTATAACCGTCTGGACACGTGTCATCACCACAGACAACCCTGGAATCACAACGAAGGCATGCAATTGGAGAGTAATCTCCAATTAATCACTTTCCACGTGGCGATTCCCCAGCCACAGATCAAACCACGATCCGTGTGCATTCACATCGGATCGAGGCTAATTGACGTCAGATCAAAGAACTCAAACGGAAGAAAAATAACCGCTACGGCGTTAAGCATTTTCCGTTATCTTTTCAATAACAGGTTTTCCCTCCTAAACTCCCGGTTATAAATAAGAGAACTGTTCAGGTATAAACTCAGATTACTCTCACTCCTCAAATACTTATCTTCTCCGATACCTATACTTATTCTCACGCCGGAGTCGGGTCAAGGAGAGAACCCTCTTCTCCCCTTGACGAGGCTAACGGTGTTCTTTTTTGCAGAATCACCGGAGAAGGAATTCCATTGCGACTGAATCAACCGAGAGAGAGCTAACCTTTTATGCGGATTCAAACCCTCTAACTATCTCGGTTCCGACCATTTAGTTAGTGTTTCTTCACCTTTTGACAAACCCGAAGCTTTGTAACTATTAATTATGCTCACTAGAATGCACGATATAAATTTCATAAAGTTTCGTAATCGTATGAGAAAGTTATGATCAAATTCGTATGCGAGGGGTTAAAGCGTTAACATTGAAAGTTATGACTTTTCGGGTTAACCAGAAATGCCCAGGGACTTGGCAAAGTGGGTACAAGTCCTGAGGCCCTTGTAGGTAAATAAGGAGGGCTCAAATTGCAAGTATTAAGCTGGTTGACCTTTCGAAGAGCCAAGAGACAAAGATGCGGAAACTAGAAAATGTGAAATCTGATTACAGGTCTCAAGCGGGCCGCGTAAAGGTTAACAAGACCTTACGCGGGCCGCGTCCGATGCACAGTAACAACAACTTTAGACAGCAGCCTGTAAACGCGCTCAATCGACCCTTAACAGATATTTTCACAATGTGGGCGACCCCTAAACAGTCTTAGACACTTAGGGATACATGTTGATGATTTGTGGTCAGTGGTAGACTTGTGTGTCAACATTCTATGCTGAAAAATTCACTATAAAAGGGCCATAAGTTGCAACCAAGTTCTTCACACCTTCTCTTGCATTCCTGATCATCTCTGGAGCACAAGACTTCTCTCAAGTGATCGCTGGTCCTTCATAGGACTCTTGTAAGTCTGCTTGTCCTTTCTTAATTAAGTTTTAGCTTAGTTTTAGCTTAAAAGTCAAACCGTCGTAACTAACGGTTGACTTAATGATTAATAATTGTTAGTCCAGTGATTTGTCGAAGTGAAAGTAGTTATAAGTTGGTAATTATGTGGGTAATAAACCCTCAAAAGGGTTCCCCCTGATTCCCACTCTAACTAGGTCAAATGTCGGGTCAAACTTGTTAAGAAAAAGTCAACATGATCCTTAAATTCTAATTTATGCATAATTAGCAATGTAGAACATATACAACCTGTTTGATCATTAATATAACTTGGTAATAAGTGTAAGGACATGTATAAACATGCTCAACCCGACAATTTCCTGTAAAGACCCGGTTCGGAACCGAAAGTCGCATAGTTTGACTTTTACTTTGACTTTCAGTTCTGACCCGTTTAGGCATGAATTGGAAATGCCTTAGAGCTTAATTTGGACCAGGTAACATGCTAGTATAACCCTCTGTGATTATACACCATGGTGAATTAGTTAACCAATTAATTCGCATGATTCCGTTAATTGCTCATATGTTGACCATTATGCCCTTATCACCTTAAAACGTGATTTTTGGAAATGTAAAAGAGTAGAAACTTTAATTACTGATATTTAAACTTGCATACAAAATTTGACATCAGTTTGAGGTGTAGATTAAGAGTTATGCTCGTTAGCGTAAAATGAAAGCTTTATGTTAATAAAACGGCGTAATTAGCGTATAGCCTAGTTAAGCCTACTTTTTGGTATCAAACTTATTACCCACTGATGTAATATATTATTTTGGGATTTTTGAAGATTTTTAATTAATTTTAGGCTGAGCATAACTCATAGTCGTAGGCTTAATCCGGTAATTGTCGGTTTTGCCCTTACGGGCCATAAAATGAGTTTTACATATCTAAACGACTCCAAACCTTTTGCTACTGATTCTAAATGATAAATAAATTATTTTAAACCCTATGGAATAATAAAAATATCAGATTTCTATATAGAACCCGGAAACGGCTTCTAATCGCCTTTCTAAGCGTTTTTAAACGCCTAGTATGTACTAGAACTATTTTAAACATACTAAGGGTGATACCTACTGATAATTGAGGTAAATTATAATATTTTAACAGTAATCAAAAGTTGTTAAACTCAGACTTCAGTTTTGAGCTTTTCGGCTTATGTGAAATTACCAAAATGCCCCTACGGTGCATAGTTGGTTGTAATTGATAAATTTCACATATATATACTTTACCCTACTGATATAACTTAGAAAATTGATTATCTTTGCTGATTACATCAGACCTGTAACTCAGGATATTACTTAAACTCTTTTATAACCTTTTAAACGACCAAACTACCCCTACGGGGCATAGTTTGTGTCTAAATTCATTTCGGGCATAATAAATGATATCATACTGATGTCACAACATATTTGGAGCATATTAACTTAGGAAACCTATAAATGGCTATCATTTTTACCCGTTACGCTTATTACGCGTTCGGTTCAGTTTATGTAACTAGTTTACATAAATTAGCCGAAACGGGTCAAACCTTATCGGTTTTATCTCAAAATCCAGAGTGTGCATGAAATACCCATATTAAACAAGTCTCTGAACTTGTAGGGTCTAAATCACATTCTATCCGGTCCTCGCTTAATAGTGCGTACGAACCGTATCATTGAAACTAATCGGTCTAAGCTTAAGCTTAATTAAAGACCCGTTAGGATTCTAATAGGTTATTATAAACCTTCGTTCCAGATTAGGAGAACCAGTAAAAGCTACTTGCAATTTGCTTATTGTGATTTATACTTGCTCAGGTAAATACTTTTAACTTATTTTCCCTATACGGGCTTGGGTTACGGTATATAGAATACCGCTTGGTCGGGTGTCAAATCTTCCATCGTTGGGTGGTTAATTGAATAATTTGATCGGCCCGTTTAAACAGTTTTGTTTACTTAAAAGCCTTTGGGGGGTTAATGACCATGTCCCGGATATCCTTGGCATCATTTTACGAAATGGCCACGACTTAAGCGCGGGGTGTAGGCGTACACCCGTCAGTGCACAAAAGAATAATGTGGTGTGTCTATTGATCTTTAACCCGGTACGTCCGGGCTACTGAACGCATAAGGAACATGTAATTCGTTCACAAGATTATATATTTAAATAATTCTCCCAAGTTATAAAATGTTTATGCCACGTGCATCCAAACCAATTTTAAATCATTTTCCAAAATGAGTCAGTTGATTGTATTTACCAGTGTAAACTGACGTATTTTCCCAAAAAGATTAAATGCAGGTACTAAACGTAATTGGCTGGATTGTCTCCTTAGCATCGATAGAAGTCTCGCAAGCTTAAGATGCCTCAAGTCTGTTGAACTATTGTTTCCATTTTATTTTCGATCCTTCTGTGGATAAACTTTCGAACGTTGTGATACATGATATTACGATATTAAATTCGATTGAAACTTATCTTTTATATTGCTTCCGCTGTGCATATTAAATATTGTGTTGTTTGACTATTATGTTGCCAACCACGTCACGATACTCCCCCACCGGGCCCACCGGTGACACGTGGAAATCGGGGTGTGACAGGTTGGTATCAGAGCCAACACTGAGTGAATTAAACACTAGCCTTTTGTGTTTAATCTCAGTTACACAATTGCACATATCTAAACTTTCGAGTCTAGACAAATAACATAGGACAAATTCTACCTTGTTTGGTTTTTGTTTTGTCCTTTATTTTATATATATTGTTGTTGTTATCTCATGTTGTATTGACAGGAATAACAAAATGCCGCCAAGATTCTTCCGAAGAAGAGGACGTGGAAAGGGGCCAATCACCGCCCCCAATGACAACGAGGCAGGACCTTCGAATGTGCGAGCTCCTTCCACCACTGAGAGTGACGATCCCCGGCAAAACCGGAGGAACCTCTTCAAGCCGGCAAGACGGTCGGTTTCGCACAGTTCATCACCTCCTGTCCATAACCCTTACGGGCCACAACCGGAGTACGAGCCCAACAACCCTCAACCGTCATACTTACCTTTACAGCGATCTTTATCGCACCACTCCTTTGGTAACCCTACACCTGCTTTTAGGGGCCGGTTTAACCCGGCGAATTATATACCAGAACCAGTGGGTTTTAACCCATTGGGACCAGAGGACCACTTTTCGGGAGACAACGCCATGGATATGGACGAGGACACGGACCCCGTCGAGCCAGCGAGTGGTACGCCGAACCATCCCATCGAGATCTCGGATGGATCTTCCTTCCACGGATCACCCTATGGTGGTCCAGACAGCTTTCAAGCTTTGTTTACTAGGCACGAATGGTATTATACACCTCCTCGCCATTCACCGCCTCAGCAGCAGTAGGATCCCTCTGTGGATTCAAGATTTGTGGCAATCATGCCACCGCCTCCATCGCCACCAGTTCAACCGGCACCTCCACAACCGCCAAGGCGTAGGAGGACAGGCGAACGTATGTCTGCGCGAGCGGGGGATTTCCATTTTAGCTCCCCACGTCAATCCAGTGGCAGTTACCATCCGCCACATCTGGAGGACCTTCTAACCCAGCTGTACCACAGCCACCACCGATGGGTTTTGACAACCCGATTCCAGCATACACGGGTTCGATGGCGTACAACCCGTTTGAACCGCCGACTCACCACAACTATGGTTACGCTGAGGCCGACCCCTACATGGTAGCGGCGAATTACAACGCCCTTAACCCAGAAGGACCCTATGGCGATCCTTGGGGAGTTGGGTACCCAACTCATGGGTACCAGATACCGACCAGACCTATTATACGGGCACAATCGCAGCCGCCACGGTTTTCTCCCCAGAACGGGAGGAAATCCTTCAGAGACTGGATCAGGTTGAACGAGACTTTCACCGCGAACGCAGGGAGAGATAAAGCTTCTTCCAAGGATTGACAAGCTTGATCAAAGGGAAGAGCAAGAAGGACCACTGAATCCTTCGTGGGCAAGTCTTGCAGTGTAAGCCCCTGCGTGGGTATGCTTGTTTGTTTTGACCCCTGCGTGGGTCTATCTTTCTGTTAACCCCTACGAGGGTATGTTATTGTTTAAAGTCCCTGCGTGGACTATTATGTTATTTGTGTAAGTCCCTGCGTGGACTATTATGATGATTGTTGTTAAGCCCCTGCGTGGGTAAGTCCTTGTTTAAACCCCTGCGAGGGTAAGTTTGTGTATTAAAAAGTCCCGTTTAGGGCGATGTGTAATATTTTAATAATTAATGGAATGGTATGTTTATAAATTTCATTTTTGCGTTTACTTGCATAAATATATTACATGAAATAAATAAATCCAAATCATTCATTTTTATAATAATCTACCTATTTAAATATTGAATAAGAATCTTAACAGTGAAACCTAGCCTACGTGTCAGTATAAGACCCGGCCATGATGGTAAGACCTGTTTAAAAGATTCGAATCCCTGTTAACATCTGTAAACATGTTAACACTCCTGGCAGACGTGATTCATTAAAATCACACACGTCATTTTTATATTGGATTCTTTAAAAGATTCCTAACCCAATTTAATGATCTCCGAATCATGGGTTTAGATTGTCACACCCCGACCACGTGGAACAACCAAACGTGGCGGAAACGTCGGGGAGTGTTGTAACAGAATTAATTGTTTCAAATCCATGGCAATTGAAGTTTCGTTTTATTAATCAAACATGAAAGTTTACATCGTTTTAAACAAGAAACAAAGAGTACATAACAAAAATTAACTAGTTCTTATCTCGTTTTAAGTCACTAAGGCACAGGTCCGCCTAAGTATGTCTTGATAAGTCCTATGCATCATCTCCTGAAAACACATGTGAAAATAGGTACGTCAGCATAAAAATGCCTGTGAGATACATAAGTTTGTGAAAATTGGATTCATGACTTATAAGTTTAGAAAAAGTTGTTGTTCAGCAAAAGTCAGTCATGAACCTTGTAATTTGCTTTGTCTTGTAAATCAATTGAAAAACGATAAGATCAGATGATATGTATAAATAGGAGAATAATGGTTAAATGAATAACCATGTATAAATGAGTTTGTATAAGATAAGTTGTTTGTAAATCGATGTCTTGTGAAAAGTATGTTATTTGTATAAAATGTTATATGTCTCTAATTGAAATGATTCAAATAACGCTACGATATGTAATCCCATACAAGCATTTATATATAGGAAGTACCAGCGGCGTATCCACCATACTTGTATCATATTACACACGCCTCGTTACTTAATCACTTAATCAAACCAAACTACCAAAGTAAAATGTTCCTGTCTAATGTAAATCATGTAATGTGTATCCAAAATGTAAGCATGTGATGAATAACAAATGTACTAAGTATGCAACAAAGAACATACGTAGCATAAAGTGTCATGTATAAAAATGTACTAAGTATGCAACAAAGAACATACATAGCATAAGTATAATGTAAAACCATGTACTAAGTATGCACACAATGGACATACATAGCATGAAATGTAATGTAGGACGATGTACTAAGTACGCACACAATGGGCATACATAGCATGAAATGTAATGTAGAACGATGTAATAAGTACGCACACAATGGGCATACATAGCATGAAATGTAATGAAATCATGTACTATAATGTACTAACGAACATAGCAGGTATATGGTGTGAAAACATGGAAAGCATGAATGTAACAAGTAGGCACATGTGTTCCACCCCAAAACGTTTGGAAAACAGTAAAAGAGGGGTCTATGTACTCACTTGAGATTGCTCAGAAGTCCTAAGATAACCACCAAGCAATGCTAGAGATCTCGGAATATCAAACGACACCTAATATAGGTAACTACATTAATAAACCGGACCTAAATCGGAAGATCGGATAGAATGAGGCTCGTAAACCAAATGAGTATGGGAACTCATGTAGTATGGTTTAACAAAGCCTACATACTAAAATGAAACTTAACCTAAGTGCTTACGACCCATTACGACCCGTTTAGGTAGCTTATGTTACTTTAACGCGTCGTTCGCGTAAAACGCGTTCGGAACGCCGAACTAGTCCTATGACAAGTAAAATATGCCTTAACATGTCTAATATTGTTGTCAAATCAGTTTAGATGTGGGTAAGAAACAAGACAAAGCAAATTACAAGGTTCGCGTAAAACAAAGTTTGACTTTCAGACTCGAAAAGCAATAAAAGAACGAAGGAACACTTACGAAGGGTCCCCGAATGCTAATCTAGATCAAAATAGCTCAGGTATGAAACAAAGGTTTCAACTTAGAGCACAAATGATCAGATTCTAGGGAGAAATGAAGTTGGGGTATGTGGGTATTTATAGTATTTCCCGAACCGTTAAGATCGTTTCTTGAATAACGTGATTAAATCTTGTGCGTACACTTGTCAAAATGTTGTGGTAACTGATTTTGGCCACCATAAGAGCTTAACATGTGGCACTTGACCTTTGGAGGGTGTTTAAAAACTAAAATCAGCTGTTTACTTGACCTTTGCTGATCTGAAGGGCAGATGCGGCCCGCTTCAGGATCAGACAAAGCTCAGGCGGGCCGCCTGGAGCTTCTGATCAGAAAACAAGTTTCAAAAGTGACAGTTTCAGCCCCTGCACGTGTTTAAGGCCATTTCCGACACTTCTAAGGCCCGTAAAGCCAAATTTAAGGCCCTAAAATGATTCCTAAACATTGTGGACATCATACATGCTCAAAAATACGTCGGATGTTGGTTCGTTTGGTCGTACGAACGCGATGTTCGCTTAATTACGACGGAATGCGCACAAGCGCGAAAAACGATCCAAAATGCGTGACGAATGGATTTTTCTCATGCAAAACACTAAAATAAAATATTATAGTGCTTACATAAATTTTTGGATGTCCGGATGTATTCAGAACGTGAGTTATGCGCGAGAATGCAAACTTGTGCACTTTTTGACGCTTTTAGTCCCTGAATGACCCAAAAGTTTATTTTAGCACACCGAACCCCTCAAAGCCTATTTCTAAGCTATATAAAGGATATTTAAGGTGTGTTTAACTTATGGTCATGTTCCGGAATGTCTGTTACAGTTCAGATTGGCATACTTTCACAGTTTGTCAAGTTTAGTCCCTGTAAGCGATTTAACTTGTTTTTGTCATCCCAAAGCCTTCAAAACTTATTTCTAAGTTATGTAAAGGTTATTTAAGGTATGTTAAGTATATTTGACTATTCCAGAGTGTTCGTTGCATTAAACTGGTTATATTTACGCATCAGTGCGCGTATAACCTTCCAGAAAGCGATTTTGAGCTTGAAATCGAACAAGGGTCGATATGTGCAAAAGATACACATATTTATACAGATCCCAAGTATGAAATACAATATTTCATTGGCTTGGTATTTGTTTGATGGTTGAAGTGACACAGGTGTCACAATCTCCCCTACTTTAGGAAATTTCGTCCCGAAATTTATTTGTAGGAGCATGTATGTGACTTTGTGTTAAATAATGACGTGTGCGTATATATACATAATTTTACAATGAATTAACACACGATTGGGTTTTAAATTTATAAAAGTGATAATTACTTTTACATCAAAACACACACGAAAGAGGCAAGTGTACCCCGTCACATATGTAATAAAGTATCGGTAAGAACCAAGTATCGATCCAAGGAAATGGGCGGAGAAATAATACTAGACCTTTGTCACTAAACTACCGGTAAAAACATAGGTTTGGTTGATTTAAACTAAACTAAAGTAAGGATAACCAAATACATAATAAAAACATAATATAAATAGTAGATAAAAAGCCTTGCTAAATACACAACCACAGCATGTCAACTAAGTCAGTTTTGGCACTAGAAGCATTCGGTCAATTTTCCAATTTAAAACAATTAGTATCCCTTTCGGGAATCCTAACATGACAATCATTCGGAAAGTTAAAACGATAAACACACTTTAACCACCTAAAATTGTTCTTTAACGTGCAATTGATAAATGTCTATGAAAATCTCTTAAAAATAAGTTAGGCAGCCGTTAGGATTATTCTAACCTAACTTAAACAAGGAAAGCGACACCGATAAACACAATGCAACCACCGAGATAAGCATAAACTAGATTAAATCACAATCGAGTTCATTTTACAAATCTTACACAATAATTCACCAAGATAGCAATTTTGGCCTAAACTACTAACTAAGCTAACAAATCATGGCAATAATTTATAACGACACCATCTAACTCGTTTAGGTCCTTCCGTGACGGCAAGCTCTCTTGATTAACAATAATTACATTTTATTAAATCACTAACCATTTCTAGTATCATGATGCCCACATTTAAACCAAGTTAAGCTAGTTAACCAAATTCAAAGTTTACTAATACAAGATTAATTAAGCTTCATTTTTCAACTATCTTAACTAACCAAGCACCAATCATCCAACATAATTACTTATAATCAATAATTCAATATCAATAACAAGGTTGCAAACTAATCATCAAAGATTAACATAGAAAATACTTCAAATGTCATGACAAACAAAGTTTAACAAACTAATGGTTATAATCTAGCAAGGGATTGTTGTGTTTTTGCCCAAAGGCTACAATAATACAAAAACATTAATCTAAGTACTTGAAAGATTAACAAAAACATGGAAAGATTAGAAAATCAAACCATAAACAAGTACTAGACTAAGGATCCGGGTAGTAATCGAGCTAAACGAGACAATGTGGCTTGAATCCGGGTGAAAGCTAATGCCTCCGGAGCCTGAAAATCGCCTGCTAAGCTCTCCAAAAATCCAGAATATCGAGCAGAATGTTTCTGCTGTGTTTTTATACTTTTTGCTGTTGCACGGTCGTTCTCCATATGGAACGACCGTTCACTTTATTCAATTATTGAGGATGGGTCACCATACTGCATACGTCATCGGATCGTTGACCAGATCTGAAATGGCACGACCGTTCTTTGTGTGGAACGGTCGTTCAGTTCCGGGTTACATGTTGCACGCCAAGTCGCACCGACCGTTCATCACCGAGACTCTGCTGATTCACCGGAGACGCACGGTCGTTCCTCAGATGGAACGCCCGTTCATCACCTAGTCACGCTTGTTTTCCTGGAACTCCCAGTCGCACCGATCGTTCATTTCCGAGATGATCAAGATTTTCGGAGATGCACGACCGTGCCACAGGTGGAACGGTCGTTCCACAGGCCCAGTTCAGAATCCTTAACAGAATGTCCGCAGCTTTGTCGTTTTGTCCGGAAAGTCCTCGTTTTTGCTATCATCTTGTCTGGAATGCATTTTTAGGCCTGTAAACACAAATGTAGATAAATAAGTATCCGAATGACGGTTTTACGGCCAAAAACGCATAAAATAGGGGTAGAACGGGGGACTAAAATATGTGTAAATTAACGAATATCAAATCTCCCCACACTTGAACCTTGCTTGTCCTCAAGCAAGCTAAACTAAAAAGCAATAAAAGACATAATCAAATAAGAACGATAATTTACACACTATTTTATTGAAAACTAATATATAAACGGTTAGCCGGTTTGTCGAAAGACAACATCAAAAGATTCAAACCCAACAAGCATATGCAATTTAAAAGGCGACAACCAAAAAGCCGTGACTAAATATTTAATTGACTCACATGTTAATCTTCACCCAACTCACAATGTTCACACACACTCGGTTTTATTTATGAATCATACATAAAATGTGTATGCGTAAACACTCAACGCCTAGTCAATGAAATGCGCAATAACATAAGCTTGTCATAAGATCTCGTCTCCACCAACTAACATGCAAATAAGTGTAAATCAAGAGGTCTTTACGGGTTGTAACGTTAGGCTTGGGCGAAGGGTATGGAAGTGGACATTTAAAATGGCGAAAATGGTTAAAACTCGGTAGTAGTGTTTAACTAGCAAGAAAATAATACAACTATACAAACAAACGCCTTAAAAAGGCGACTAAAGCGCAATCGAGCTAATCAACTAAATTTTAACATTTAAGCATTCAAAATTGCTCGATTTCTATCAACTTCACCCTATTTTAGGGTGCTTTATTTTCTGTTTTTTTTTTAAACTATACAATGAAATATAAACAAAAACAAGCTAGTTAAACTATTATTTTAACCGAGTTTCAACACTAAAAAGGTTTAAAAACATAAAAAGGCTAAATTTGGTTAAGTGGGCGATAATGTTGGTAAACAAAGGTGAACGGGAAGGCTCGACATGGTTAATCCTAAAGGGTAATATAAGGTGAACGAGAAGCACAACACAAAGAACAAGGTACACAACAAAGGGGTAATCTAAGTGCCTCTATCATGTTTACACAAATCCGCACGTTCATGGTCTTAACAAGCATACTAGTGACAAGTTCTAAATTGCACAAAACATCCGGCTCACTCCTATATCCGAAATGAACAAATATATAACAGTCTAAGCTCAAATATGCTCACGTAACGGAAGGAATGGGTAAAAGTGTGAAAACTATCATGTAAGTCTTTCTTTGTTTGTCACGCTTTCCGGTTTCCTTTTTCAAAAATATTTTGCTTGTCGAGTTTTTATCAAGTCCGATGCTTTCTAAAACATAACCAACCGGTTTATTTACCAACATATATACAAAACACACGTATTTTTAAATGATTTTTCTGATTTTCTGTTTTTTTTATAAGAGGACAAACAAAGCTAAGTTAACAAAGTTAACCCCCTCCCCACACTTGAACTTCGCATTGTCCCCAATGCGAGACCCGAAATATAGAGAAAGGGATAAAAAATACTCCCCTCAAGATGATGTTGGTGCCACGAGACTTCCGAAGCTCTAACTGGTACGTGCTCCGGTCCAAGATCCGATAGATAAAATCTGCAAGTATGTCGTGTACACCCAAAATATAACAGAAAAAAGAAAAATCAAACAACCATAATGTACATAAATACTAACATCCAAACAAAATACAAAGGAAATTGTCTGAAAATACATATCCGGGGTGTTTTAAATAAAAGTCAAAATAAACACCCAAATAAAAGTAAAGTACTGAAACATAAAACACCACCAAATGCTACCACTACCGCTAACTACTCATCATCATCATCGTCATCATGCCTCGTGCCAGATGGGCCCTGATCGCCATAGCCAAGGGGTTCCACGGTGGGAACTCCGGCGGGTGCTGAAAATAGTTGGGGTATGCGTGATGCATCTCCCCGAACAGATAAGAAAACCCCGCAGACACCCCCTGGTATAGAGTATCCTGGCGCTGCTCTAGCCGGTCATGTGTGGCCCTAATCTCTGCCTGACTGACCCTAATCTCGTCCTGGCTAGCCCGGATCTGGTCCTGGCTAGATCTGATCTCGCTGAAGTATGTACCATGCTGCTCCTGCGTAACACGCATGTCTTGGAACTGCTGGTAGAAAGTGGGCCAATCCTCATGCTGATGAAATGCATGATGCTGCGGCGAGTGTGGTGGTGTCTGTGGCTGAGGCTCGTGCATCTCAACATCTTCCTCTTCCTCCTCATGTTCCTCCTCAGCTGGAGGTAACGGGTCCTAGACCTCGCCATTCAATCCCCTCAACCTATCTCCCCTATCCAACTCAGCAGTCACCCATGAACTTCAGAGACCGGATATCAACATGCACCCCCTCGGTAATCAACGTGAGACCTCTAAGCACCCCCGGCGTCATGTAGCGCTCATTGTACGCTATTTCGGTCACGTACTGACCGCCATGGATCTCACTATTCGGGGTTCGCCCCGAGCTCTTGACAAAGTACTCAGCCATTCGAGCAGCAAGGTTGATTGGTGCTTTGTCAACCAACGCATATAGAAAAAGCAAGTCAGGTGTTGGACAGTTACCTTGACTGTCCATGCGTCCGCATATAGAATGGCTGAAAACATGGTGCATCACTCGCACCAGAGGGTCTCGGAGTCGCGAAGCATTTGACATCCGTGGGTTGTAGCGGTCTCCAATAGCGTTACGCGCCCAGAATGCATCCCGCGCTGCATCATTAGGGAAGTTGAACCGATCGTTGAAGACGTCGGGATCATCCATGTCCTCCCGCGTATAAATCCCAAGCCTCCGTCCCAAACGACCCACCGACCATGTATGCCATCGCCTACATAACCTGAAGGTTACCCGATTTCTGTAGCGGAAATCGGGTTCTGTATGTGCAACCGGCCTTTCATACTGATACGATGCGAAGAATTCAATAGTCAACTCCCGGTAAACGGGTCGGTTGCAACCGACCAGGTTTGCTAGCGCGGGAGTCATCATTTCATCAAGTCGGTCATATTGATTTAATTCTCGCATGACCTCCCAGTCCAACCATCGGGGTTCGCCAAACTGTTCCCGCCTCGCCCACAAGGCATCGCGCTTCGCTATGCATAACGCTTCTTTCTCAATGTTGGGGTCAAATTGCAGGAAAGGGTGATCCATCTGTAATGGGGAATATTGTTAGAAAGACAGAAACAGGAGAGAAATGAGTTGAAAACAAGCGAGCAGCCAATTATGAAGCTACTGTCAAACTGTACTGGGCATATGGCACGGTCGTTCTCCGGGACGCACGGTCGTGCGTCACCGAAAACTAACAGGCCAAGCCAGATGATATCGTGAACAGCCGGCGAGGCACGACCGTTCCACGCGAGGAACGACCGTGCATCTCCGAATCTGCAGACTTCGACCCCCTGTACTTTGAACAATCTGAACTTTGGAAATTTTCAACAAGTATTGGGTCAACAGGGGTCTGAAAGTCAACCGGGTGTTCACGATACTTCGATTTAACAAGGGTTAGGGTTTCGATTTGTTTATGAAGAGAACCCTAAAAATTCCTTGAAAAATCGGGAGAAATCTACACTACAAAGCAAGAAAACAAGAAATCTAACACTAGAGACGTACCGTGCGAAGTTGGGTGTTAGATCATGCGAAAAAAATCGTGCGATACGGTGAAAAATCGCCTTGGAACGGTCTGCAGCGGCTAGGGTTCGCGAATGAGGGATTTTGCAGCAGATAATGGTATATATAGTGTGCAAAATGACCAAATTGCCCTCAGCCTGTGGCACGGTCGTTCCTGGAATGGAACGACCGTGCGTCACCGAGATCGTTCAAAACCCACAGCCTGATCTCGGAATTACACCGAGGGTGCGATCCCGCTTCCTCGGAATCGCACGGTCGTGCGACCCGAAGAACGATCGTGCATCAGCTGCAGTTGCAGATTTTTTCCGCAGAAGCCATTTTCAGCAACCGTTTCGGCCGTTTTTCGCCGTTTTTTTCGACACACCAACTGTTCTAACAATATTGCAATACAGAACCTTCGCCCGGCACGTATGGAAACTAAACAAACTAACGAAAACTACCTAACTAACCTAAATTACGCTAAAACTAAAAAAACAAATAAAAGGACAATTTTGCCCTTATAGCGCCAAAGACGCTCCAGCTGCATTTTTGTCGGCGAGTCAGCAGCGTAGACTCATGCTAAATTTTTGTCGGCGAGTCGATAGCAAGAGTCATGCTAATTTTTTGTCGGCGAGTCGATAGCAAGACTCATGCTAAATTTTTGTCGGCGAGTCGATAGCAAGACTCATGTCCCCACACTTTACGTGTGCGGGCCATTACCACGCCCCTTCGGATTCTGCTCTGTGTTGCCCGGAAGACCACCTGGGGGTCTCTCCGACAACATTTTTGCTAACTGGCCCACTTGATTCTCGACATTCTGAATGGAAGCCTTTTGACTCCGCATTTCTCCTTCATTGACCAAGAACCGCTCCTCATGCTGCTGATATCGCCTTTCAGCCATTTGATTAGCACTATTGGAGTTGTTCAGCAGTTGTGCCATCATTTCCTCTAGCTTTGCGTTGCTTTGAGAGGCGTGCGGCTGTGAACTGCTTCCTGAGCCTTGATTATTATATTGAGGCTGAAAGGATTGACCGTGAGATTGTTGTGGCGCGGGAGCATGTTGAGCAAAACCGGGCGCGTTCTGGTTCCCAGAACCAGATTTCCACCCAAAGTTTGGGTGATTTCTCCACCCTGGATTGTACGTGTTGCTGTAGGGGTTATTTTGGGGCCTGTTTTGATTTCCCATGTAGTTCACCTCTTCGTGATCGGTAAACATAACACCCTGCTCACACGTACCTGGCACATGTGACACTCCACACAGGTCGCATCCAGGGCCAACTTGCGCGGCTGTTTGGGATTTATCGAATTTTGTCGCCAGAGCTGAGATTTGAGCAGTAATGGCTGTGTAATCGTCCACAGCGTGAGCTCCTGGGCGAGATGATGATGATGTAGCCCGACCTCTATCGCCTTCCCGACGCGAGCTGGATTTCAACGCAGCTTTCTCAATAATATCATATGCTTCCGCCGGCGTCTTTGTTCCCAGATCGCCTCCTGCGTTAACATCTAATCGCTCCTGCGTGTTGTAGCTGAGCCCCTGATAGAATGTCAAAACCAGCTGTCTCTTGGAATAGCCGTGATGTGGCACAACAATCAACAAATCTTTGAATCTCTCCCAAGCTGCATGCAACGATTCGCCCTCGTCCTGTCGAAATGAAGTAATCCGGTTCCGTAGCTTGTTCGTTTTCTCAGGTGGGAAATATTTATGCATAAACTGCTCCGCCAACTGATTCCAGGTCCTGATGGACCCGGCTGGGAGTGACATAAGCCAAGCTCTGGCTTTATCACGCAACGAAAACGGAAACAACGTCAACCGAATCGCATCCTCCGAAACATCCCTAATCTTGAATGTAGAGCAAACATGGAGGAAAGCCGCAATGTGCCTCCCGGGATCCTCGTGATCACGCCCGTCGAACTGCACTGAATTCTGCACCATGTTAATAATACTAGATTTTATTTCAAATGAAGGTGCATCAATAGTGGGTCTAATAATACTGGGCTCCAAGCCCTCTCGTCCGGGCTGATTCGTCTCATTCAAAGGTTGATTATCGTCTGCCATGGTCGCGTTTCTTTCTGCCCCTGAGCCCTCGGCTTCAATGGGTACCACCTGCTCATGCTCACCTGCTGCGAGTATCCGCCCAACTGCACGAGATTTCTCACGAAGATGTCTCCTCAGATCACGCTCGGGCTCGTCTGACGGCTCAACACGGTGAATATTTTATTAATAAAATAATAATTCTGCCTTTTTTTTCAGCTGAATAGAAGCAGAAAGTTATTATAAATGGGCTGAAAATTTTATAAAAATCCGAAAAATGGCCCGAAATTTTATAAAAATTCAACATAATAAATAAATGAATCGATTAATACAAAAATGGCTTTAGGGTGCCGAAAACCCAAAGAATAAGTGAATAAATAAATCCGGATCAAATAAATAAATGAAACAAAAATAACGCAAAAATGAATAAAACGAATAAAAACAAGAAATATTAACAAAAAAAATAAACAAATAAATAATCAAGAAATTATACACAAATATTAACAAGTATTTACACCGATAACAAAATGACTCGGGTCGTTCCTAAAACTCGCCACTTCCCCGGCAACGGCGCCAAAAACTTGACGTGTGCGTATATATACATAATTTTACAATGAATTAACACACGATTGGGTTTTAAATTTATAAAAGTGATAATTACTTTTACATCAAAACACACACGAAAGAGGCAAGTGTACCCCGTCACATATGTAATAAAGTATCGGTAAGAACCAAGTATCGATCCATGGAAATGGGCGGAGAAATAATACTAGACCTTTGTCACTAAACTACTGGTAAAAACATAGGTTTGGTTGATTTAAACTAAACTAAAGTAAGCATAACCAGATACATAATAAAAACATAATATAAATAGTAGATAAAAAGCCTTGCTAAATACACAACCACAGCATGTCAACTAAGTCAGTTTTGGCACTAGAAGCATTCGGTCAATTTTCCAATTTAAAACAATTAGTATCCCTTTCGGGAATCCTAACATGACAATCATTCAGAAAGTTAAAACGATAAACACACTTTAACCACCTAAAATTGTTCTTTAACGTGCAATTGATAAATGTCTATGAAAATCTCTTAAAAATAAGTTAGGCAGCCGTTAGGATTATTCTAACCTAACTTAAACAAGGAAAGCGACACCGATAAACACAATGCAACCACCGAGATAAGCATAAACTAGATTAAATCACAACCGAGTTCATTTTACAAATCTTACACAATAATTCACCAAGATAGCAATTTTGGCCTAAACTACTAACTAAGCTAACAAATCATGGCAATAATTTATAACGACACCATCTAACCCGATTAGGTCCTTCCGTGACGGCAAGCTCTCTTGATTAACAATAATTACATTTTATTAAATCACTAACCATTTCTAGTATCATGATGCCCACATTTAAACCAAGTTAAGCTAGTTAACCAAATTCAAAGTTTACTAATACAAGATTAGTTAAGCTTCATTTGTCAACAATCTTAACTAACCAAGCACCAATCATCCAACATAATTACTTATAATCAAGAATTCAATATCAATAATAAGGTTGCAAACTAATCATCAAAGATTAACATAGAAAATACTTCAAATGTCATTACAAACAAAGTTTAACAAACTAATGGTTATAATCTAGCAAGGGATTGTTGTGTTTTTGCCCAAAGGCTACAATAATACAAAAACATTAATCTAAGTACTTGAAAGATTAACAAAAACATGGAAAGATTAGAAAATCAAACCATAAACAAGTACTAGACTAAGGATCCGGGTAGTAATCGAGCTAAACGAGACAATGTGGCTTGAATCCGGGTGAAAGCTAATGCCTCCGGAGCCTGAAAATCGCCTGCTAAGCTCTCCAAAAATCCAGAATATCGAGCAGAATGTTTCTGCTGTGTGTTTATACTTTTTTCTGTTGCACGGTCGTTCTCCATATGGAACGACCGTTCACTTTATTCAATTATTGAGGATGGGTCACCATACTGCATACGTCATCGGATCGTTGACCAGATCTGAAATGGCACGACCGTTCTTTGTGTGGAACGGTCGTTCAGTTCCGGGTTACATGTTGCACGCCAAGTTGCACTGACCGTTCATCACCGAGACTCTGCTGATTCACCGGAGACGCACGGTCGTTCCTCAGATGGAACGCCCGTTCATCACCTAGTCGCGCTTGTTTTCCTGGAACGCCCAGTCGCACCGATCGTTCATTTCCGAGATGATCAAGATTGTCGGAGATGCACGACCGTGCCACAGGTGGAACGGTCGTTCCACAGGCCCAGTTCAGAATCCTTAACAGAATGTCCGCATCTTTGTCGTTTTGTCCGGAAAGTCCTCGTTTTTGCTATCATCTTGTCTGGAATGCATTTTTAGGCCTGTAAACACAAATGTAGATAAATAAGTATCCGAATGACGGTTTTACGGCCAAAAACGCATAAAATAGGGGTAAAACGGGGGACTAAAATATGTGTAAATTAACGAATATCAAATAACCATCAAGGATAAGGCATATGAAAGGAATGAGTCATTTTCCACAATTTCTTCAGGAACGAAAATGAACGGAATGAGTCATTTTCCACAATTTCTTCAGGAACGAAAATGAACGGAATGAGTCATTTTCCATGATTTCTTCAGGAATGAAAATGAACGGAATGAGTCATTTTCCACAACCTCTTCAGAAATGAAAATGAACGGAATGAGTCATTTTCCACAATCTCTTCAGAAACGAAAATGAACGGGATGAGTCATTTTCCATGATTTCTTCAGGAACGAAAATAAACGGAATGAGTCATTTTCCATGATTTCTTCAGGAACGAAAATGAACGGAATGAGTCATTTTCCATGATTTCTTCAGGAATGAAAATGAACGGAATGAGTCATTTTCCACAACCTCTTCAGAAATGAAAATGAACGGAATGAGTCATTTTCCACAATCTCTTCAGAAACGAAAATGAACGGAATGAGTCATTTTCCACAATCTCTTCAGAAACGAAAATGAACGGAATGAGTCATTTTCCATGATTTCTTCAGGAACGAAAATGAAACGAGTCAACTCTAGACACATGACAAAAACTCGTTGTGGTTTCTGTGCACTGAATTCCATAATTATGTATGCATCCATAATTACGTAATTCCTTGCACAGTCCGCACAGTTTGTCTTGTAATGTTTAGGGGAGGAAAATCATACCTGTGATGAGGGTGACTTAGACTACCATATGGTCCTTTTAATTAGATCGACAGATGGTCTTATTAATTAGGCCACCAAGAAGTCCTTTCAGCTATATCATCACATGATGTTCCTAACCAGATTTTTGGATCAATCTGTTTAACTAGACCACTCAAGGGGTCTAATTATGGAGTAGTACTTTATAATCCAAGGGACTTAACTACAACGTAGTAGTCCATTAAGGATTTTATGTAGTACCTTTGGGTATCCTACTACGAACCCCTCATGTGAAGATACGAAAGGTTCTACGAGGATTTGGATAGCAAAACTTGGATTACACCAAAAACATAAAAGGGAACACATAAGCACATAATCACATAGTTGTTTAACTTGGTTATTAATTTGTTATCGATTGAGAATGGATATGGAAACCAGTCGATGGACTTCAATGTCCTCTGGGATCTATCTGAAAAGATACGAAGATCTCCCAAAAATTCGATTTTGTTCTCAAAGAAACGTAATATTCGAATTAAGGAACATAACAATTTTAGGATTTACGGAAACACCCTTAGGTACCCTATTAAGGATTTATAGTGGTACTTTGGGTATTCGTCCAGTGTTGTAACTTGCGCCTTGTACTTCGTTTTTCTTGGAAGAAACTGGTACTTAGGAATTTCGTGGAAAATGCAAGAGATCATAAAATAGAAAAATTATTTGGGGGTAGTTTGCTTTTCAAGGAATACGATTCCTTAATTGTCGGTATTGTAAGGGATATGTTGTTTATATATACAACCTCATAAATACATTGAAATGTAAATAAAAGATTTATTTATAAACAATGATAACAATTGTTTCAGGGACCTTGACAACAAAAGAAAATAATACATAAAACATGATTATTTCTAAAGGGTGTTGTCTTCTAGTCGGTCAGATGCTCATCCCTGCGCTGGATTATCATTTGCAAGCTTTGGGCAATTTCTTCAGAAATGACCCATCTCGCCACAACTGTAGCAAGAACCTGGTGGAAAGCGAGCTTGAGCAGGATTGTTGTCAGCTTGATTTGGTGCAACTGCAGCTCGGCAAACTTTTGCTGTATGACCTTTACGTCCACAAATTTGGCATTCGCGGCACTTCACATTAGCATGACGATGAAGGTTACATTGGTTGCACAAGGGTGAAGTTCCATTGTATGGCTTCCTAGCAGGGGGTTGAGCTGGTTGGTTGGGGACGGCTTGATCATTGTGAGTAACCATGGCGAAGTTCTGAGAAGCCTTTCGCTTCTTTGACTTCTTAGGGGATCCAGTCTGTTCATCCATGGTCTTTGATTCCTCGACCGGTTTCTTGTCACCTTTTCGGAAAAGTTTACCTTTCCCGATCTTTGATTCAGTCAAGGTTGCAGATAGCTCAATGGCTTGTCTAACTGTAGTTGGGTTGCTACCAGTCACAATGTCTTGTATTGAGTCAGGGAGACCATCAATGTACTTTTCGATTGCCTTATCCAAAGGCGTGACCATGTTTGGACATAACAGACTTAACTCCTCATAACGGTCCGTGTAGGCTCGATGCTCACCGCTGTCTTGCTCAAGATTGTCGAATTCCCTCTCCAAGGCCCTGATCTCGTGACGAGGACATAATTCCTTCATCATAAGGGCCCAAAGTTCAGCCCATGTCTGTGCTAAAGCAACTTCTGCACCACGATCTCTCATAACCCCGTTCCACCACGTAAGGGCCCTCTTCTGGAACACACTCAAAGAAAACTCGACCTTGCGATTGTCAGGACACTGCACGTGGCGGAAAGTATTCTCAATGCTCTCGAACCATTGAAGAATCCCAGTCGCTCCCTCAAAACCACTAAACTTGAGTGGTTTAGCCGAGTTAAAACTCTTGAAATTGCATGGACCATTGTTGTTGTTGTTGGCTTGGTTCCATTGAGCAAAGAGGTTTGGGAATTGAGCAGCCATTTGTTGTGCAATGATTTCTGCCAGTTCGGCAGTCGCTATCTGGTTCTCGCGTCGAGGAGGCATTCTAAAAGAGGAAACATGAAAGAAAACGAGTGTGAGAAATAGACGAAAAGAATGAGATGAAACAAATCTGATGAAAGCAAGGATAGTGGTCATTTGTTTGTTACTACAAAGCAACAAACGACCCCGGTGATTAATCAAAGTAAATAGGTCAAAAATAATGTATCGCGAAGACATGCTCGCCTATAAGTAAACACTCATCCCAAGAATTCCCAGGTAAGCACAACAGGTCTCGCGTTTGATGAGATGTATACGAAGTTTGCCTAGACAGAAAACCCAGAATACAGGCATTCACCCTTCCAGTTTGCACGTGTTCACATTATTTAGAACCCAAAACCATGACGAGGTTTTGAAAACTCAAAGGGGTTCAAAACCATATAATAGACAGTTCAAAACCTTACAATAGAGGGTTCAAAACCTAGTAATCAATCATCCTAGAACAGATGATTAGTTTTCGAAGCGGTTTTGAAATTTATGTTCTTGTTGTGGTCGTCGCCTAAGGATAGGTGACGGTATCGTTTTATGACTAAATGCAAGTAAACTCGCGTTAGGGTCCTAAGAAGGTTATAGACTAGGTCAAAGCATTACTAATAACCTAATTCCCTATAACCATTGGCTCTGATACCAACTTTTCTGTCACACCCCGACCACGTGGAACAACCAAACGTGGCGGAAACGTCGGGGAGTGTTGTAACAGAATTAATTGTTTCAAATCCATGGCAATTGAGGTTTCGTTTTATTAATCAAACATGAAAGTTTACATCGTTTTAAACAAGAAACAAAGAGTACATAACAAAAATTAACTAGTTCTTGTCTCGTTTTAAGTCACTAAGGCACAGGTCCGCCTAAGTATGTCTTGATAAGTCCTATGCATCATCTCCTGAAAACACATGTGAAAATAGGTACGTCAGCATAAAAATGCCTGTGAGATACATAGGTTTGTGAAAATTGGATTCATGACTTATAAGTTTAGAAAAAGTTGTTGTTCAGCAAAAGTCAGTCATGAACCTTGTAATTTGCTTTGTCTTGTAAATCAATTGAAAAACGATAAGATCAGATGATATGTATAAATAGGAGAATAATGTATGGTTAAATGAATAACCATGTATAAATGAGTTTGTATAAGATAAGTTGTTTGTAAATCGATGTCTTGTGAAAAGTATGTTATTTGTATAAAATGTTATATGTCTCTAATTGAAATGATTCAAATAACGCTACGATATGTAATACCATACAAGCATTTATATATAGGAAGTACCAGCGGCGTATCCACCATACTTGTATCATATTACACACGCCTCGTTACTTAATCATTTAATCAAACCAAACTACCAAAGTAAAATGTTCCTGTCTAATGTAAATCATGTAATGTGTATCCAAAATGTAAGCATGTGATGAATAACAAATGTACTAAGTATGCAACAAAGAACATACGTAGCATAAAGTGTCATGTATAACAATGTACTAAGTATGCAACAAAGAACATACATAGCATAAGTATAATGTAAAACCATGTACTAAGTATGCACACAATGGACATACATAGCATGAAATGTAATGTAGGACGATGTACTAAGTACGCACACAATGGGCATACATAGCATGAAATGTAATGTAGAACGATGTACTAAGTACGCACACAATGGGCATACATAGCATGAAATGTAATGAAATCATGTACTATAATGTACTAACGAACATAGCAGGTATATGATGTGAAAACATGGAAAGCATGAATGTAACAAGTAGGCACATGTGTTCCACCCCAAAACGTTTGGAAAACAGTAAAAAAGGGGTCTATGTACTCACTTGAGATTGCTCAGAAGTCCTAAGATAACCACCAAGCAATGCTAGAGATCTCGGAATATCAAACGGCACCTAATATAGGTAACTACATTAATAAACCGGACCTAAATCGGAAGATCGGATAGAATGAGTCTCGTAAACCAAATGAGTATGGGAACTCATGTAGTATGGTTTAACAAAGCCTACATACTAAAATGAAACTTAACCTAAGTGCTTACGACCCGTTTAGGTAGCTTATGTTACTTTAACGCGTCGTTCGCGTAAAACGTGTTCGGAACGCCTAACTAGTCCTATGACAAGTAAAATATGCCTTAACATGTCTAATATTGTTGTCAAATCAGTTTAGATGTCAAAAGTTATGTTACATATGTTTAAAATGAATTTTGGCATCAAAGGGGTATTTTGGTAATTTACCTAAGGCATATAAACTACCTATCATACAACTACTTAAACGAAGCGACCATAAGGTATAACCTCGGAAGGTTATTCCCTATATACTATGGTCACCTAATGTGCTTGGTCGGATCCTAATGATCGACCAAATGGGTCGGGTTCGAAAGTATAAGCGATTGTTTAGATCTCTTACCTTACGACCCTATATAAGCACTAAACTAAAAGTGACGAGCTAAGCATGCTAAAACATGCTTACCTAAGTTTAGAAAACAGGTTTGGTATCAAAACAAATGGTTTTGATACCCATAAGTAGTTTGGTTACAAAATACGCAAGAATACGTATTCTGACCGAAACTACAGCTCGTCACTGAGCCTAGATAACGTGGTAATCAGTAGGTATAGTCACTAGGGACTATAACCATCGTGATCACGCTCACGTTATGAAGTTCAAACGAACTTCGCATCGACCATAAACTGGTCAAAGTAGAAAGTCAAACAAAGTTTGACTTTCGGACTCAAAAACCAATAAAAGAACGAAGGAACACTTACGAAGGGTCCCCAAATGCTAATCTAGATCAAAATAGCTCAGGTATGAAACAAAGGTTTCAACTTAGAGCACAAATGATCAGATTCTAGTGAGAAATGAAGTTGGGGTATGTGGGTATTTATAGTATTTCCCGAACCGTTAAGATCGTTTCTTGAATAACGTGATTAAATCTTGTGCGTACACTTGTCAAAATGTTGTGGTAACTGATTTTGGCCACCATAAGAGCTTAGCATGTGGCACTTGGCCTTTGGAGGGTGTTTAAAAACTAAAATCAGCTGTTTACATGACCTTTGCTGATCTGAAGGGCTGATGCGGCCCGCTTCAGGATCAGACAAAGCTCAGGCGGGCCGCCTGGAGCTTCTGATCAGAAAACAAGTTTCAAAAGTGACAGTTTCAGCCCCTGCACGTGTTTAAGGCCATTTCTGACACTTCTAAGGCCCGTAAAGCCAAATTTAAGGCCCTAAAATGATTCCTAAACATTGTGGACATGAGACATGCTCAAAAATATGTCGGATGTTGGTTCGTTTGGTCGTACGAACGCGATGTTCGCTTAATTACGACGGAATGCGCACAAGCGCGAAAAACGATCCAAAATGCGTGACGAATGGATTTTTCTCATGCCAAACACTAAAATAAAATATTATAGTGCTTACATAAATTTTTGGATGTCCGGATGTATTCAGAACGTGAGTTATGCGCGAGAATGCAAACTTGTGCACTTTTTGACGTTTTTAGTCCCTGAATGACCCAAAAGTTTATTTTAGCGCACTGAACCCCTCAAAGCCTATTTCTAAGCTATATAAAGGATATTTAAGGTGTGTTTAACTTATGGTCATGTTCCGGAATGTCTGTTACACTTCAGATTGGCATACTTTCGCAGTTTGTCAAGTTTAGTCCCTGTAAGCGATTTAACTTGTTTTTGTCATCCCAAAGCCTTCAAAACTTATTTCTAAGTTATGTAAAGGTTATTTAAGGTATTTTAAGTATATTTGACTATTCCAGAGTGTTCGTTGCATTAAACTGGTTATATTTACGCATCAGTGCGCGTATAACCTTTCAGAAAGCGATTTTGAGCTTGAAATCGAACAAGGGTCGATATGTGCAAAAGATACACATATTTATACAGATCCCAAGTATGAAATACAATATTTCATTGGCTTGGTATTTGTTTGATGGTTGAAGTGACACAGGTGTCACAATCTCCCCTACTTTAGGAAATTTCGTCCCGAAATTTATTTGTAGGAGCATGTATGTGACTTTGTGTTAAATAACCATCAAGGATAAGGCATATCCTGATATTCCTCTTTAATGAACATTTTCAGAAATGGAAATGAAGGAAGAATCAGGGATATTCATTTCCTTTGATGGAAAATTTTCAGAAGCGCAAAATACACGGGATGAGTTATTTTCCTTAATGGGTATCCTTCAGAAACGAAAATGAACGGAATGAGTCATTTTCCATAATTCCTCCAGAAACGAAAATGAACGGAATGAGTCATTTTCCACAATTTCTTCAGGAACGAAAATGAACGGAATGAGTCATTTTCCATGATTTCTTCAGGAATGAAAATGAACGGAATGAGTCATTTTCCACAACCTCTTCAGGAATGAAAATGAACGGAATGAGTCATTTTCCACAATCTCTTCAGAAACGAAAATGAACGGGATGAGTCATTTTCCATGATTTCTTCAGGAACGAAAATGAACGGAATGAGTCATTTTCCATGATTTCTTCAGGAACGGAATGAGTCATTTTCCATGATTTCTTCAGGAATGAAAATGAACGGAATGAGTCATTTTCCACAACCTCTTCAGAAATGAAAATGAACGGAATGAGTCATTTTCCACAATCTCTTCAGAAACGAAAATGAACGGAATGAGTCATTTTCCACAATCTCTTCAGAAACGAAAATGAACGGAATGAGTCATTTTCCATGATTTCTTCAGGAACGAAAATGAAACGAGTAAACTCTAGACACATGACAAAAACTCGCTGTGGTTTCTGTGCACTGAATTCCATAATTATGTATGCATCTATAATTACGTAATTCCTTGCACAGTCCGCACAGTTTGTCTTGTAATGTTTAGGGGAGGAAAATCATACCTGTGATGAGGGTGACTTAGACTACCATATGGTCCTTTTAATTAGATCGACAAATGATCTTATTAATTAGGCCACCAAGAAGTCCTTTCAGCTATATCATCACATGATGTTCCTAACCAGATTTTTGGATCAATCTGTTTAACTAGACCACTCAAGGGGTCTAATTATGGAGTAGTACTTTATAATCCAAGGGACTTAACTACAACGTAGTAGTCCATTAAGGATTTTATGTAGTACCTTTGGGTATCCTACTACGAACCCCTCATGTGAAGATACGAAAGGTTCTACGAGGATTTGGATAGCAAAACTTGGATTACACCAAAAACATAAAAGGGAACACATAAGCACATAATCACATAGTTGTTTAACTTGGTTATTAATTTGTTATCGATTGAGAATGGATATGGAAACCAGTCGATGGACTTCAATGTCCTCTGGGATCTATCTAAAAAGATAGGAAGATCTCCCAAAAATTCGATTTTGTTCTCAAAGAAACGTAATATTCGAATTAAGGAACATAACAATTTTAGGATTTATGGAAATACCCTTAGGTACCCTATTAAGGATTTATAGTGGTACTTTGGGTATTCGTCCAGTGTTGTAACTTGCGCCTTGTACTTCGTTTTTCTTGGAAGAAACTGGTACTTAGGAATTTCGTGGAAAATGCAAGAGATCATAAAATAGAAAAATTATTTGGGGGTAGTTTGCTTTTCAAGGAATACGATTCCTTAATTGTCGGTATTGTAAGGGATATGTTGTTTATACATACAACCTCATAAATACATTGAAATGTAAATAAAAGATTTATTTATAAACAATGATAACAACTGTTTCATGGACCTTGACAACAAAAGAAAATAATACATAAAACATGATTATTTCTAAAGGGTGTTGTCTTCTAGTCGGTCAGATGCTCATCCCTGCGCTGGATTATCATTTGGAAGCTTTGGGCAATTTCTTCGGAAATGACCCATCTCGCCACAACTGTAGCAAGAACCTGGTGGAAAGCGAGCTTGAGCAGGATTGTTGTCAGCTTGATTTGGTGCAACTGCAGCTCGGCAAACTTTTGCTGTATGACCTTTACGTCCACAAATTTGGCATTCGCGGCACTTCACATTAGCATGATGATGAAGGTTACATTGGTTGCACAAGGGTGAAGTTCCATTGTATGGATTCCTAGCAGGGGGTTGAGCTGGTTGGTTGGGGACGGCTTGATCATTGTGAGTAACCATGGCGAAGTTCTGAGAAGCCTTTCGCTTCTTTGACTTCTTAGGGGATCCAGTCTGTTCATCCATGGTCTTTGATTCCTCGATTGGGTTTGATTCCTCGACCCATTTCTTGTCACCTTTTCGGAAAAGTTTACCTTTCCTGATCTTTGATTCAGTCAAGGTTGCAGATAGCTCAATGGCTTGTCTAACTGTAGTAGGGTTGCTACCAGTCACAATGTCTTGTATTGAGTCAGGGAGACCATCAATGTACTTTTCGATTGCCTTATCCAAAGGCGTGACCATGTTTGGACATAACAGACTTAACTCCTCATAACGGTCCGTGTAGGCTCGATGCTCACCGCTGTCTTGCTCAAGATTGTCAAATTCCCTCTCCAAGGCCCTGATCTCGTGACGAGGATAGAATTCCTTCATCATAAGGGCCCAAAGTTCAGCCCATGTCTGTGCTAAAGCAACTTCTGCACCACGATCTCTCATAACCCCGTTCCACCACGTAAGGGCCCTCTTCTGGAACACACTCGAAGAAAACTCGACCTTGCGATTGTCAGGACACTGCACGTGGCGGAAAGTATTCTCAATGCTCTCGAACCATTGAAGAATCCCAGTCGCTCCCTCAGAACCACTAAACTTGAGTGGTTTAGCCGAGTTAAAACTCTTGAAATTGCATGGACCATTGTTGTTGTTGTTGGCTTGGTTCCATTGAGCAAAGAGGTTTGGGAATTGAGCAGCCATTTGTTGTGCAATGATTTCTGCCAGTTCGGCAGTCGCTATCTGGTTCTCGCGTCGAGGAGGCATTCTAAAAGAGGAAACATGAAAGAAAACGAGTGAGAGAATTAGACGAAAAGAATGAGATGAAACAAATCTGATGAAAGCAAGGATAGTGGTCATTTGTTTGTTACTACAAAGCAACAAACGACCCCGGTGATTAATCAAAGTAAATAGGTCAAAAATAATGTATCGCGAAGACATGCTCGCCTATAAGTGAACACTCATCCCAAGAATTCCCAGGTAAGCACAACAGGTCTCGCGTTTGATGAGATGTATACGAAGTTTGCCTAGACAGAAAACCCAGAATACAGGCATTCACCCTTCCAGTTTGCACGTGTTCACATTATTTAGAACCCAAAACCATGACGAGGTTTTGAAAACTCAAAGGGGTTCAAAACCATATAATAGACAGTTCAAAACCTTACAATAGAGGGTTCAAAACCTAGTAATCAATCATCCTAGAACAGATGATTAGTTTTCGAAGCGGTTTTGAAATTTATGTTCTTGTTGTGGTCGTCGCCTAAGGATAGGTGACGGTATCGTTTTATGACTAAACGCAAGTAAACTCGCGTTAGGGTCCTAAGAAGGTTATAGACTAGGTCAAAGCATTACTAATAACCTAATTCCCTATAACCATTGGCTCTGATACCAACTTTTCTGTCACACCCCGACCACGTGGAACAACCAAACGTGGCGGAAACGTCGGGGAGTGTTGTAACAGAATTAATTGTTTCAAATCCATGGCAATTGAAGTTTCTTTTTATTAATCAAACATGAAAGTTTACATCGTTTTAAACAAGAAACAAAGAGTACATAACAAAAATTAACTAGTTCTTGTCTCGTTTTAAGTCACTAAGGCACAGGTCCGCCTAAGTATGTCTTGATAAGTCCTATGCATCATCTCCTGAAAACACATGTGAAAATAGGTACGTCAGCATAAAAATGCCTGTGAGATACATAGGTTTGTGAAAATTGGATTCATGACTTATAAGTTTAGAAAAAGTTGTTGTTCAGCAAAAGTCAGTCATGAACCTTGTAATTTGCTTTGTCTTGTAAATCAATTGAAAAACGATAAGATCAGATGATATGTATAAATAGGAGAATAATGTATGGTTAAATGAATAACCATGTATAAATGAGTTTGTATAAGATAAGTTGTTTGTAAATCGATGTCTTGTGAAAAGTATGTTATTTGTATAAAATGTTATATGTCTCTAATTGAAATGATTCAAATAACGCTACGATATGTAATACCATACAAGCATTTATATATAGGAAGTACCAGCGGCGTATCCACCATACTTGTATCATATTACACACGCCTCGTTACTTAATCATTTAATCAAACCAAACTACCAAAGTAAAATGTTCCTGTCTAATGTAAATCATGTAATGTGTATCCAAAATGTAAGCATGTGATGAATAACAAATGTACTAAGTATGCAACAAAGAACATACGTAGCATAAAGTGTCATGTATAACAATGTACTAAGTATGCAACAAAGAACATACATAGCATAAGTATAATGTAAAACCATGTACTAAGTATGCACACAATGGACATACATAGCATGAAATGTAATGTAGGACGATGTACTAAGTACGCACACAATGGGCATACATAGCATGAAATGTAATGTAGAACGATGTACTAAGTACGCACACAATGGGCATACATAGCATGAAATGTAATGAAATCATGTACTATAATGTACTAACGAACATAGCAGGTATATGATGTGAAAACATGGAAAGCATGAATGTAACAAGTAGGCACATGTGTTCCACCCCAAAACGTTTGGAAAACAGTAAAAAAGGGGTCTATGTACTCACTTGAGATTGCTCAGAAGTCCTAAGATAACCACCAAGCAATGCTAGAGATCTCGGAATATCAAACGGCACCTAATATAGGTAACTACATTAATAAACCGGACCTAAATCGGAAGATCGGATAGAATGAGGCTCGTAAACCAAATGAGTATGGGAACTCATGTAGTATGGTTTAACAAAGCCTACATACTAAAATGAAACTTAACCTAAGTGCTTACGACCCATTACGACCCGTTTAGGTAGCTTATGTTACTTTAACGCGTCGTTCGCGTAAAACGTGTTCGGAACGCCTAACTAGTCCTATGACAAGTAAAATATGCCTTAACATGTCTAATATTGTTGTCAAATCAGTTTAGATGTCAAAAGTTATGTTACATATGTTTAAAATGAATTTTGGCATCAAAGGGGTATTTTGGTAATTTACCTAAGGCATATAAACTACCTATCATACAACTACTTAAACGAAGCGACCATAAGGTATAACCTCGGAAGGTTATTCCCTATATACTATGGTCACCTAATGTGCTTGGTCGGATCCTAATGATCGACCAAATGGGTCGGGTTCGAAAGTATAAGCGATTGTTTAGATCTCTTACCTTACGACCCTATATAAGCACTAAACTAAAAGTGACGAGCTAAGCATGCTAAAACATGCTTAACTAAGTTTAGAAAACAGGTTTGGTATCAAAACAAATGGTTTTGATACCCATAAGTAGTTTGGTTACAAAATACGCAAGAATACGTATTCTGACCGAAACTACGGCTCGTCACTGAGCCTAGATAACGTGGTAATCAGTAGGTATAGTCACTAGGGACTATAACCATCGTGATCACGCTCACGTTATGAAGTTCAAACGAACTTCGCATCGACCATAAACTGGTCAAAGCAGAAAGTCAAACAAAGTTTGACTTTCGGACTCGAAAAGCAATAAAAGAACGAAGGAACACTTACGAAGGGTCCCCAAATGCTAATCTAGATCAAAATAGCTCAGGTATGAAACAAAGGTTTCAACTTAGAGCACAAATGATCAGATTCTAGTGAGAAATGAAGTTGGGGTATGTGGGTATTTATAGTATTTCCCAAACCGTTAAGATCTTTTCTTGAATAACGTGATTAAATCTTGTGCGTACACTTGTCAAAATGTTGTGGTAACTGATTTTGGCCACCATAAGAGTTTAGCATGTGGCACTTGACCTTTGGAGGGTGTTTAAAAACTGAAATCAGCTGTTTACTTGACCTTTGCTGATCTGAAGGGCTGATGCGGCCCGCTTCAGGATCAGACAAAGCTCAGGCGGGCCGCCTGGAGCTTCTGATCAGAAAACAAGTTTCAAAAGTGACAGTTTCAGCCCCTGCACGTGTTTAAGGCCATTTCCGACACTTCTAAGGCCTGTAAAGCCAAATTTAAGGCCCTAAAATGATTCCTAAACATTGTGGACATGAGACATGCTCAAAAATATGTCGGATGTTGGTTCGTTTGGCCGTACGAACGCGATGTTCGCTTAATTACGACGGAATGCGCACAAGCGCGAAAAACGATCCAAAATGCGTGACGAATGGATTTTTCTCTTGCCAAACACTAAAATAAAATATTATAGTGCTTACATAAATTTTTGGATGTCCGGATGTATTCAGAACGTGAGTTATGCGCGAGAATGCAAACTTGTGCACTTTTTGACGTTTTTAGTCCCTGAATGACCCAAAAGTTTATTTTAGCACACCGAACCCCTCAAAGCCTATTTCTAAGCTATATAAAGGATATTTAAGGTGTGTTTAACTTATGGTCATGTTTCGGAATGTCTGTTACAGTTCAGATTGGCATACTTTCGCAGTTTGTCAAGTTTAGTCCCTGTAAGCGATTTAACTTGTTTTTGTCATCCCAAAGCCTTCAAAACTTATTTCTAAGTTATGTAAAGGTTATTTAAGGTATGTTAAGTATATTTGACTATTCCAGAGTGTTCGTTGCATTAAACTGGTTATATTTACGCATCAGTGCGCGTATAACCTTCCAGAAAGCGATTTTGAGCTTGAAATCGAACAAGGGTCGATATGTGCAAAAGATACACATATTTATACAGATCCCAAGTATGAAATACAATATTTCATTGGCTTGGTATTTGTTTGATGGTTGAAGTGACACAGGTGTCACATAGATCATCAATTGAGATGATCATATTTTGACCATACGTGGTAATATAGCGCCTACGGGCCCTGCTCATTTCCACATGAGCCAAAAGACAGTGGTAGCGATGACTCCCTATCAGATAAAGGTAATGAACTAGGTTCAAACCTTCATGCTTTGATTCTCTGAAATCATAGCTTAGAATTTATAAATGTCCTTGTGACCAGGCCTGTTGTGCCAATATACCTTCATGCTTTGATTCTCTGAAATCATAGCTTATAATTTATAAATGTCCTTGTGACTAGGCCTGTTGTGCCAGTATACCTTAAAAGCCTTGATTCTCTGAAATCATAGCTTAAAAATTTAAAATGTCCTTGTGACTAGGCCTTATGTGCTAATATTTATTGTTATTGTCTATAATTAGGATAAATTATAATTGAAATCCTAATTAAATGCGATTAATAAATTAACCAAATATGGTCTCTGTTTACCATGGTTAATGAATTACCCTAAGGGGCAATTCCATAATAAACTCCCAAATAAACTATTGTCCTTGTTTTCTGTAACAGTTCAATTAAAATGGCTAACTCAGACGAAATTAATAGCCATCCAGTGGAGAATATTGACAACGCCCGAGTTCATTTAACGGGTGCTGAATTAAAAGCGTTGGTTGACGACGCTGTTACTAAGGCATTGGAGCGGCAGTACGAAGAGTATAGTGGGACTCGGAGTAGGACCCTATCTACTCCGCATTCAAAGCCTCCTTCCAAGAAGGATGAACCCAAAAAGGATGATGATAGACTCTCCTCAAACCACAACAGTGCTCCATCTCTGCAGATGGTACCGAAACAGGGGACCCAGGACAAGGGTTGTTCCTATAAATACTTCGTTTCATGCAAACCCCGGAATTTCACTGGGGAGAAAGGAGCCATTGACTGTATGACGTGGTTAGACGAGATGGACACGGTAGTGGATATCAGCGGGTGCGCTGAGAGGGATATAGTCAAGTTTGTGTCGCAATCTTTTAAGGGGGAAGCTTTAGCCTGGTGGAGATCTCTGATTCAAGCCACCGGGAAAATCCCATTGTACAACATGTCGTGGGATCAATTTGTTGCCCTCATCAGGGAAAATTACTGCCCCCAGCATGAGGTTGAGAAGATAGAGTCTGATTTTCTATCATTGGTTATGACAAACCTTGACTGTCAAGCTTACTTCACGAGCTTCAACACAATGTCGTTGGTTCCATATCTGGTGACCCCGGAACCAAAAAGAATAGCTCGTTTTATCGGTGGTTTAGCCCCCGAGATAAAGGCAAGCATGAAGGCTTCTCGGCCAGCTACTTTTAGATCTGTAGCTGACATATCTTTGTCCCTCACCTTGGATGCGGTCAGGCAAAGATCGCTGAGGAATAAGGATGCTGAGAAGAGAAAACGTGAAGATGATAGTTCAAGGAGGTCGAACAAGAAGCACCGTGGGAACAGTGACAACAAGAAAGGATCTGAGTCAAGGAAAGATGGGCATCACTCTGGTGAGAAGCCCAAGTGCAAGATTTGCAAGAAACAACACTTTGGAAAGTGCAGACTCGATTCGAACTCGCAAAGAACTTTTGCTTGCGGGATATGCAAGTTCAAGGATCATAAGACCTTGGATTGCAAACAGCTAAAAGACGCAACGTGCTACCGTTGCAATGAGAAGGGGCACATTAAAACCAACTGCCCTAAATACGCCAAGAAGCCTGAAGAGGCCAAGAAGACTAATGCTAGAGTCTTCAGAATGGACGCAAAGGAAGCAGTACAAGATGACAATGTGATTACAGGTACTTTCCTTGTAAATGATGTCTATGCAAGAGTACTATTTGATTCAGGCGCTGATAAGTCGTTTGTAGATCATAAGTTTTGCAAATTGCTGAATTTACCTGTCAAAACCTTGAGTATAAATTATGAGGTAGAGTTAGCAGTTGGCACCATAGAAACCGTCTCAACTGTGTTAGATGGATGTGTTATATCCATTAAGAACCACTCTTTTCCTCTGTCTCTACTTCCCTTTAAGTTGGCCGGTTTTGACATAGTTTTGGGTATAGACTGGTTATCTCATAACCAGGCCCAAATTGTCTGCAACAGAAAGCATGTGGTGATTAAGACTCCGTCTGGTGAATCACTTGCCATTCGGGGAGATACCCAGTATGGATTACCTGAGCAAGTGACTATGCTCAAGGCTTCCAAGTGTTTAAAGAAGGGTTGTGTCATCTACATGGCACAAGTGATTTTTGATGAGCCTAAACCGAAGATCGAAGACATCCCTATCATTTCGGAATACCCTGAAGTTTTTCCGGAAGAACTACCTGGTTTGCCACCAGATAGGCAAGTGGAATTCAGGATTGATATCATCCCTGGAGCAGCACCAGTTGCTAGAGCACCCTACAGGTTAGCACCCACAGAAATGAAGGAATTAAGGACGCAACTGGATGAATTGCTGGCCAAAGGTTTCATTAAACCTAGTTCGTCTCCTTGGGGAGCACCAGTCTTGTTTGTCAAGAAGAAGGATGGATCGATGCGTCTGTGCATCGATTATCACGAGCTTAATAGGGTCACGATCAAGAATAGGTATCCTTTGCCCAGGATCGACGATTTGTTCGATCAATTGCAAGGGGCAAGTTATTTCTCGAAGATTGACTTAAGGTCAGGCTACCATCAACTGAAGGTTAGAGATGAAGACGTACACAAAACTGCATTTAGGACTCGTTATGGCCACTACGAGTTCCTAGTGATGCCTTTTGGGCTCACTAATGCACCAGCTGCGTTCATGGATCTCATGAATCGCGTTTGCAAGCCTTACTTAGACAAATTCGTCATCGTTTTCATCGACGATATTCTCATCTACTCAAAGAACCAAGCTGACCATGAGAAATACCTTCGTTGTATTCTCAAACTCCTACATCATGAGAAACTCTATGCCAAACTCTCTAAGTGTGAATTCTGGCTTCGAGAAGTCCAATTCCTTGGACATGTGGTTAGTGAGTGTGGTATCTAAGTGGATCCCGCTAAGGTTGAAGCAGTTATGAGCTGGCAAGAGCCAAAGACGCCTACAGAGATTCGTAGCTTCCTGGGATTGGCAGGATATTACAGGCGTTTCATTGAAAAATTTTCAAGGATTGCTGCACCCCTAACTTCCTTGACTAAGAAGAAAGTAAAGTTCATTTGGGGCCCTAAGCAGCAAGAGTCCTTTGATATTCTGAAGCAAAAGTTGAGCAACGCCCCAGTACTGACATTACCAGATGGAATAGAAGAATTCGTGGTTTACTACGATGCATCGCACACTGGCATGGGATGTGTGCTTATGCAGAAAGGCAAGGTTATTGCCTATGCATCACGACAGTTAAAAGTGCATGAAAAGAATTACACCACCCACGACTTGGAGTTGGGTGCCGTTGTATTCGCACTAAAACTGTGGAGGCATTATTTTTATGGAATCAAGTGTGTGATTTATTCTGATCACAAGAGCCTCCAGCACCTGTTTAATCAGAAGGAGTTAAACATGAGGCAACACCGTTGGATGGAGACTCTAAATGATTATGATTGTGAAATTAGATACCATCCCGGCACGGCGAATGTAGTCGCTGATGCCTTGAGTCGAAAGGAAAGGGTGAAACCCATCCGAATCAATGCCAAGCGCATGGAGATAAAGAACAGTTTGACTGAAAGGTTGTTAGCTGCACAGAAGGAAGCTGTGTTGGAAGCTAACTATCCTAATGAAAAGCTAGGAGTAACCGAGGAGCAGTTATCTCTTTGCAAAGACGGGATTCTGAGATTGAATGGACGGATATGGGTTCCAGTTTATGGAGGACTTCGTGATGTTATCCTCCAGGAAGCCCATAGTTCCAAATATTCCGTTCATCCTGGAGCTGATAAGATGTACCAGGATCTAAGGGCAAACTATTGGTGGATAGGCTTGAAGAAGTCTGTAGCCACCTATGTAGCTAAGTGCTTGACATGTGCGCAAGTCAAAGTAGAGCATCAAAAGCCGTCAGGCTTGCTACAACAGCCTGAACTTCCTACGTGGACGTGGGAAATGGTAACTATGGATTTTATCACCAAGTTACCTAAGACAAGGAAAGGAAATGATACAATATGGGTTATAGTCGATAGACTGACTAAGTCAGCACATTTCTTACCCATCAAGGAGACTTATAGCTCTGACATGTTAGCCCAGTTATACGTGGATAAGATTGTAGCCTTACATGGCATACCTGTGTCTATTATCTCTGACAGAGATACTAGATACACGTCACATTTTTGGAAGAGTTTCCAGCAATCTTTGGGCACGCGTTTGAATTTTAGTACGACTTACCATCCTCAGACAGACGGTCAGAGTGAGCGTACTATTCAAACTTTGGAAGACATACTACGTGCATGTGTGATCAATTTGGGTGGTAGTTGGGATAATCACCTACCACTAATTGAATTCTCCTACAACAATAGCTACCACACCAGCATAAAGGCTGCGCCTTTCGAGGCCTTATACGGTAGAAAGTGTAGAACGCCCGTTTGTTGGGCGGAAGTTGGAGATGTCCAATTATTAGGACCAGAGATAGTGTTCGAGACGATGGACAAGATTGTCCAGATTCGTGACCGTCTCAAAGCTGCCCGGGATAGGCAGAAGAGTTACGCAGATCCAAAGCGTAAAGCTTTTCACTTCGAAGTAGGTGACAAAGTGTTACTTAAGGTATCACCCTGGAAGGGGGTGATGCGATTTGGTAAGAAAGGCAAACTAAGCCCGAGATACATAGGACCTTTCGAGGTTATCGAATGTGTCGGGTCAGTTGCCTATAAGTTAAACTTACCAGAAGAGCTCAGTGGAATTCACAATGTGTTCCACATCTGCAATCTGAAGAAGTGCTTCGCTGATGAATCACTGGTTATACCACATACAGATGTGCATATAGATGAGAGCTTAAAATTTGTGGAAAAACCATTGTCGATTGAAGATCGACAGGTTAAGAAGCTTCGAAGGAACCATGTGCCTATTGTAAAGGTCAAATGGGATGCCCGTAGAGGTCCCGAGTATACGTGGGAGGTTGAATCCACCATGAAAGAAAAGTACCCTTACTTATTTCAGTAAATCTCGGGTCGATATTTATTTTAAGGGGGTGAGGATGTAACACCTCGAAAAATTCACGTCCTATAAAGTGTTGACACGTGTCATATGTTTGAACGTGTAAAAGAATGTTCTGAAAGGACTAAAGTTGACAATCATGAAAACTATGTGAATATACGAGTTCTAAATGTCAACAGTGAATAAATATATTATACATTAACCCTACATGATGTTTATAACATCAAACGAATAAATCATGGATCATGCGAAGCTAAAAGTGAGAGATTACAAACTACAGGGGTTAAATGTGTCAACATGTTTAAGTTATACCTCTGAGTGACCTTTTGACATACCCGAAGCTTTGTAACTGTTAATTATTCCCACTAGAATGCACGATATAAATTTCATAAAGTTTCGTAATCGTATGAGAAAGTTATGATCAAATTCGTATGCGAGGGGTTAAAGCGTTAACATTGAAAGTTATGACTTTTCGGGTTAACCAGAAATGCCCAGGGACTTGGCAAAGTGGGTACAAGTCCTAAGGCCCTTGTAGGTAAATAAGGAGGGCTCAAATTGCAAGTATTAAGCTGGTTGACCTTTCGAAGAGCCAAGAGACAAAGATGCGGAAACTAGAAAATGTGAAATCTGATTACAGGTCTCAAGCGGGCCGCGTAAAGGTTAACAAGACCTTACGCGTGTTGAACCTACTATATGACCCGGATCAGCTACCCCGTTGACCCCCTTTGACGCGGGCCGCGTAGGCCTAGCCTACTTTTACGCGGGTCGCGAGAAACTCGAGATGAGGCCCTATATAATGGGAGCTCAAGATATCAGTTTCAGTCGCTCAGTTTCTGTTCTTTCTTACGAATTTCCACATATTAGAAGCTATACTCGGGTATAATACCCCCTAAATAGCAAAGTTCTGCTCCGTTGTAAGTATCATAACCCCTGGATACGTATTAGATACTCTGCCCGATTGATCTAGGGTTCCGTAACGGCTGTCGTGGTTCTGGCCGACGTAGCCATTGGAATGCCGTCTCGGGGAAGGGTATTACTAATGTTAAAATGGTTTATTATACTAACACGTGTGCATTTGTGTAAATTATAGATTGTCACCAGGAAACCCTAAAGGATAATCTAAGACAGCAATGTGAGTAATCTCCTTTTCGTAAATTGTTTTTACAAAACCTCACATGAATAATTATATATTAAACAGTTATTGAGTATTTGTAAGAATACAATTATCATGAGTATGTTGGGGTTTTGTATACAAAGTTACGTTACTGCCTTGCGAGGGGTAACATTTCCCACAAGTCGGGTCTGACAGTACCATGGATGTTAATTGATATAACTTGGAAACAAATGTAATTGCGAGATCGCCCTCAATACTATACAATGGATTTTATTTAAACTTGATTAAACTGGGATTCACTTACCAGTATTTCCCACTGACAAAATGTTTTTAAACGCGTTTCAGGTAACAAAATGTGAAAGCCAAATAGAAGCCAGCTGGACAGCACTGAAGGCTTGGAAAAGTGGCAATAAAGTTACCTAAAAGAAATAGATGTTTTTATTAAATAAAAATAGGATTTATTCCTATGAAAATATGTGTACTGCAAACTTGGGTTTTGTCCCATGTGTTTAATATTATGAAAATGTGGTATTTTACTCTGATAAAATATTTCCTAACTACGATCCTGATAAAAATTCCGCTGCCAAATTAGACAATACCAGATACCACCAAAACTGGCCTCGGCCGCCCGTTCCTGTATTTGTATAGGGGGACGGGGGTTGCGACATAAACAAAAAAACCACTAAAAATAGTGTTAAATGAAGTTAATGGGATTAAACCATATCCTCAGAGTAAACCATAGTGAAATAGAGGGATATAGGTGATGTGACACTTAGGTAGAGTTAAGAAGGGTTAAAGTATACCCAACTCCCAAGAGGTATGTGATTTATCCATATTACATGTTTAACTAGGGGTTTGCCCCGCCTTCGTTGCGGGGCACTAAGCCGAATATTTCTCTATCATAATATGTACGTCTGTGTTTTGGTTACCTATACATACTACTTATAACACGATCTCAAAAAAATTACATTGAGTCAACCAAATAAATTAAAACACTATCATACTTTTGCTTAAGAAAAACAAAAACGATAGAAAAACTATAATTTTAAATTGTGGGCAAAATTGTAATTTTTCAGGATGAATGAGCGTGTGCCAGGAAGTCGCCAGGCATGAATAAAAATTACACCGAGTTAAACAAATAAAATAAAGCACTACCACAATTTTGTAAAAAAAAAAAACAACTAAAACGATGGCATGACTGTAATTTTACACTGGGGACAAAGTCGTAATTTGACTGGGAAAGCAAAGAAAAACGATGCAAAAAATGTAAATTTAAATTGAGGTCCAAATCGTAATTTGGCTGGGAGGAAAGAAACAAAAATAATGGCAAAACTGTAAATTTAAACGGGTCAAAATCGTAATGTTTAACCGAGGGCTAAAATGTAATTTTTAGTTGGGGGCAAAAACATAACTTTATTTTGAACCGTAGGTAAAAACGTAATTTTGAACTGATGACAAAATCGTAATTTTAAAGCGGGGATAAAATCGTAAATTGATTGGGCCAATAGGGGAGTTCCAGGCAGCTGCCTGGCACTACTCCTCCATCTTGTGTCTGTAGTTATATACTCGGGGAAAATCGTAATTTGACTAGGAAAGCAAACAAAAACGATGGCAAAAATGTAAATTTAAATTGAGGGCAAAATCGTAATTTAGCTGGGAGGAAGAAAACCAAACTAATGACAAAACTGTAAATTTAAACGGGGCAAAATCGTAATTTTAAACCGAGGGCAAAATTGTAATTTTTCACCGAGGGCAAACGCAAAATTTTATTTTGAACTGGTGGTAAAAAACATAATTTTAAACTGATGGCAAAATCATAATTTTAAAGCGGGACAAAATCGTAAATTGGTTTGGCCTAAAAAGGCAAAAAAGTCAAAAAGAAAAAAAATTAATAAAGCACTGTTCACGGAAGTTGTAAAATGTAATAGAGTTTATTTATGATTATCAGAAATTACATATTGTGACAAACGGCACGGAACCGGTAACTTCCGTACTATTTTAATAATTATTTATTGTCTTCATTTATGTGATTTAAACGTCAACATTATATGCTTGCATATCATACCTTTAAATCATGCATGTTACATATTTCATTTATCGTATTGTGAAATAATTTAACCGTTGCGTCAAACAATTAGAAAACTCACCGGTTTGACAAGCTGTGTCAGCACAACTTCAGTACTCAGTTAAACGATAGATTAAGGACTTAGATGTAGGTCCGAAATCAAAAGTATATTAAAACCCAAGTGGGAGAACAAGGGTTTATATTAACACTTTCCGGAAGCTTAAACAAGCGCTAAAAACTGTCTGAAACGCATTATAAACAACAAATTATGCATAATTCAGCAAAATTCAGCATTGATAAGCTAAAATAACATGCAGAAATAGTGATTAACAATCCAGAAAAAATTGTAAAGTGTCAGGATTGAAACCATAACACAAAAGGTACTTCATACCTTATAAATTACACAATTTAGCACCTTAACGAACCGACAACCGAACAATTAAACCGGACACTACCAAAATACCAAAAATGAAATAGAAGCATAGTTTAATGATTTAAAGCTAGTATTGGCCATAAAACACATTAAAATATCTAAAAACACTTAAACACACTTAACACTACCTTTAACATCTAAACTTACATCTTTACACCCTTAACTTCCAACTTTGAGCATTTAAGCCCCCCCCCCCCCCCCCCCCCCCCCCTTCATGTAACCGTCCCATAAGGGACCCACCTCTCTCACCATGTTGACTAGAGTATTGTTTGGTCAAAGATGATCCCACGTCACCTCCACTACCCCTCCCCCCCCAATCCACTCCATATAGCCTAAGTTGTGATATAGGGTTTGATATTTGGGAGACTCTTGATTACTTATATATTGGACGATTTCATCAAGCTTTTGACTTTAAAAGCTATCGATTTGAAAATCGTTTGATTTAGCCATGTGTTCTCGATAGCCATTTGTTTGCACTTCTGTTCATGTCATATTATAAGTTTTACTTGCAATGCACCAGCTGTGAAAGAGTAGATGTCACATAAGTAGAGATGTCCGTTTTTTTTATCCGAAACCTAAATTCAAAGTCACCCGAACCCGAACTAGATAATACCCCAAAAAACTAAACCCGAAAAAGCTGAACCAGACCAACCCGAACCTTCCATAGGTCAGTTATCGGGTCACTTTTCCTAGCAAAAAACCCGAACAACCCAACCCGAAAAAACCCAAACATATAATGTCTTTTTTTAATAGATGTATTTTGGTTTTGTGGCTCTAATATTTGGAACATTAAGTTTTAGTTTTGCGACTTTTGAACATTATAATATCATATTGTTAAATAATGTTTGAATTTTGATAATACTTTTTAGTAGCAATATAAATTATGATGATATTTTTGTAAAAAAAGAAAAAACATTCTTTTCATTTTATATCTAAATCAAAAAACTGAACAACCCGACCCTACTTAACCCGAACCAGACTAATCCAAACTTTAAATAAATTGGTTATCGAATCACTTTTTTTCAGCAAAACCCGAACAACCCAACCTGAAAAATCTAAAACCCGAGAAAAGACCTCCTACACAAGTTGATTAAGGTTGACTGAAATTTTATATGATGATAAATAATCAACGGCTCAAATAACTTTGAATTAATAATTTTCTTAGATTTTAAAGAGCATTCAATGCTCCTGCATTGACCGTTTACCTGCAGTCCCCATTTTTACCAATTCTTGAAGTTTCCGATTACAATCCATCAAATCATCAATGTCACAAATCTCATACTTTTCTCCGGTGTTACCAAAGCCCTCTTCTTTATCCCCAAATCAATCTGTTTAATTACACGAACCCCTTAATTAGCGCCGCTAATTATGCACCAATTTTGCCACAGTTCTTCGATTATGGTTTGATCTCTCACTATTCTCCTTTGATTTGTTCAGATTATGAGTTGCAAGCAAAACCCATTAACGTGATCTTGAAATACACGAGATTTGAGGATAAACCCTAGTTCACGTTTGTGGGTTTTGTGATTTGAGGTTATTAAAGCTTTCTTTTTTATGTTGGTTTTTCGGTTAATATGTTGGGTTGATTGCAGTTTTTGATGGTGTTTGGTTAGGTATAGATGGGTTTGTTGGATTAGTGTTAAGAGTGTTAGAGATTTAGATCTAGTATCTTTGCACACCAACTGTTTGTGAAAATGTCTAGGAGTGTTTTTGATAGAGCGATGGCTTCTTACAAGAAACCGCGAATTAGGGACGGTGCGGTTCGTAGGTTTCTTTCGGTAGTGTGTTTAACTCTGGCTGGGGTTCTTTTGTTGTTTTTTCTTGCTGGGATGAATTCGGGCGATTCTAACGTTGAAATCGATAGAAGTAGTGAGTTTAGCGTTAACGTTACGGGTTTGATTAAGAGTATTAAGCTTCCTAAACATAACCGTTTATCGAAAATGTTGGAGAATAAGAACCAGTTGCCTCCGAGAAACATGGATTTGTATCCGAATCTAGCTAAAGACCGTATAATAATCGTTCTTTATGTTCACAATCGGCCACAGTATCTTAAACTAGTTGTGGATAGCCTTTCTCGTGTGTCGGGTATTGATGAAACGTTGTTGATAGTAAGTCACGATGGGTATTTTGAAGAAATGAACAAGATTGTTGAGGGGATTCGGTTTTGTCAAGTGAAACAAATATTCGCCCCCTTTTCGCCTCATATATTTCCCGATAGTTTTCCCGGTGTATCCCCTAACGATTGCAAAGATAAAGATAGCGCGGTTGAGAAACACTGCGAAGGCACTACCGATCAGTATGGAAATCATCGGTCACCGAAGATTGTGTCGTTGAAACATCATTGGTGGTGGATGATGAACACGGTTTGGGACGGGTTAAAGGAGACAACGGGTCATACGGGTGATATTCTTTTTATAGAAGAAGATCATTTCATTTTTCCAAACGCGTATCATAATTTGAAGATGTTAACGGAGTTGAAACCCAAAAAGTGTCCCGATTGTTACGCTGCAAATCTCGCTCCAAGTAACGTCAAATCCCGAGGCGAAAACTGGGATAGTTTGATAGCGGAACGAATGGGTAACGTGGGCTACACGTTTAACCGAACGGTTTGGAGGAAAATACATAGAAAAGCCAAGGAGTTTTGTTTCTTTGATGATTATAACTGGGATATAACAATGTGGGTGACGGTTTATCCGTCGTTTGGTCGTCCGGTTTACTCTATCCGTGGATCTAGGGCTAGCGCGGTTCACTTTGGGAAATGCGGGTTGCACCAGGGTCAAGGGGAAAACACCGCTTGTGTGGACAACGGTGTGGTGAACATTGAAACCGAAGAGATTGATAAGGTAGTTAACATTAAACCCGAGTGGGGTGTACAGGTTATAAGCAATCAAGACGGGTATCAAGCGGGATTTCGAGGGTGGGGTGGGTGGGGAGATAAGAGAGATCATCAATTGTGTTTGGATTTTGCTAGTATGTACCATGTGAGGAGTAAAACATTTTGATATTTTGTTGTATGTAGTTAAAAACCGGACATCATTGATACATGTTAGATTTGTGGTTTCTTGAAATGGAATAAGGTTTTGGTTCCTTTTTTTCATAGGCCTAACATTGGGATGATTCAGATCCACATGTTATGCTTTTGCTCATGTTCTACTTTCTTGCTTCTGTAAAGAATACATTTTTTTTTCTTTTTAGATTTGAAAATTTGGTAAGAGTGTTTTTTTTTCATGTATTTTTAGTATAAACCGCGTCCTAACTATAGCGTTGTCAAAGTTGCGAGTGATTTGATTAGAGGTGCACAAAATAACCGGTTAATTAACCGTAACATGTTATTAACCGAAACCGGTTAATAACTGATTTAGAAATAACCAACCGTTTAGTGGTTTTTAACCGTAGGTTAGTAACCGGTTATAAGTATTTAGTATAGGAACCGGTTATTAACATGTTTTTTAACCGATAGACCGGTTAACCGAATAAAAACCGAAAAATTCAAAAAAAAAAAAAAGAAACAAAATAACCAGTTAATAACCGAAAATAACCGGTTAATTAACAGAACCGGTTAAAGTAATTAACCAAAACAGTTAAAAAAATAACCAGCAGGTTAAAGTCAAAAAGACAAATTAACTGGTATAACCGGTTAACCGAAGCGGTTATTAAAATTAACCGCTAAGCAGTTAATGCGGAAAAATATCGGTTATCGGTCAAGGACCGATATATGAGATATCGTTTATCGCGGTGAGATATCGGTGAGATATCGGTAATTTCTAATATCATGCGTAAATATATATATTTATATTTATATTCATATCTAGAGCCTATATATATACTAGAAGTCTAATATCATGCATAAATATATATATTTATATATATACAAGAGGTGGTAGAAAGTCTAGATGTGGGAATGAAAGTCTCAAAAGGTGGTAAATACTTTGTCCCACATCGGTGTGGGGACAAAGTGAGTGGTTGTTTATAAGGTAAAGCCTTTACTACTCCATTGTAGCTTTATGACATGTTTTACCACAAGTCCTACCCGCGCGCGCAGGGGGGGTGCAAAAAAATGGGTTTCTGAGCTGGAATTTGGTTGAACTCGTGCGTGCCCGCGCATCCTGCGGACACGAATGCAGCTCCGAAACCCCGGGTCCCGCGCCTTTTAACTTCGGTTTTTTTGCTCAAATCCATAATTTTTTTATACAGAATTGCCCCAGCCAAGTTATCGCGAGACAACCGCTATTTCGGCCACGATTTTTCAAGATCTCGGGCGATATTTCGGCGTTGACCGCCGATTTTATCGTTGACCGATATATGACCGATATCGGAGGCCGATATTTTGGTGACGGGCCGATAACCGAGATATCGCCGATATATCGGCCGAGTTAACTGCATAGAATTAACCGGTTTGTGCACCTCTAGATTTGATGGTGGAGGCAAGTACCTAATGCCATCTTCAACTTGAAGTCACCATATGTGACCCCGACTAATGTACAAGTTGTTTTGAGCTCCGACTTCAAAGAAAATCGAACGCTATAAGGAAAACGGCCATCAACAAACCATCAGTTAGGCTTAAGTTGTTGAGAATGTACAATTTCGACCACCCTGAAGTCGGGGCCGCATATAGTCACCTGAAGTTGAAGTTAGGGTTAGTTATCACATTATACTAGAACTACTAAGAGCAAAAAAACTATCAGATTTACAAGCCCTTCTCAAAATTTACTAATTTGAAAAGAAAAAAAAAAGAATTGATTTTAACTTGATTCCTTCATGTTAGATTCTATTGCTTTTGCCCCACAAAATACAAATTTTCCTGAAACTATTACTTTCAAATTTCAGTGTTTATATAAAAAATTTATAGTAATACATTAAAAATAGAAATCATGTTATATTACATCAAGTAATGGTTTTGAGTACTGGTTGTGAGTAGAGCAAAGATAAAATATATGGAAATGTTACTGTTCATCTATAAATATATGGGAAATAATGTTCACCTCTTATAAATTTTTTAATATTTTTAAAAGTGGTTGTGAGTGAAAGAGAGAGAAAAGATAATGATAAAGTTATAAAAAATATTATTTAATTGAAAAAGAGATACAAAAAAATTAGTTGTTTTTAGTGTAATTATATGGAGATGGATAAGGAATCCATTGCGAATGCTCTTATTAGATATATGCTAAATGGTGACAACGATGCGACACGGTGCTAGGTACTACACTGACTTCTTAACAAAGAAAACGACGAAGATGGGATCATTTTACGTTGATCGTATAATCAACGGACGTTAAATTAAAATCTAAAATCAAGTTTTAAAATTTTAAGAAAAAATTACACCGTTGGTACTTGTGGTTTCTGCCAAATTTCAATGTCGGGTACTAATAGTTTTTTGTTGCAAAATCAGATATTAACGTTCTAATTTGTCACAATATTAAGTACTAAGACCAAACCTTGTTAACATTTTTGTTAAGTCTTACTAAAATGACTAAAATACCCTTTAATAACTAGAGGGTCTATTTTTAATTAATTGTATTTGATTAAAATAATCTAAAGTAATGTTTTCTATTTTATTGAGTAGATTGCCAAAATCGTCCATGAGGTTTGGACATGTTCGCTATTTTCATCTAAATCAACTTTTTTTATAGCATATAGTTCTTCACTTTTGGGATTTTTTTTTTGTCATTTTCATCCAAACATCTGATTTTTTTTTTGGCCAAAATCTTTCATGAGATTTGGGATTTTTTTTCATTTTCATCCAAATGTTTGATAGAAAAAATAAAACAAATTAGACGTTTGGATGAAAATGTCAAAAATCCCAAAAGTGAAGGACTATATGATGCGGAAAATTTGTTTTGGATGAAAATGACAAACATACACAAACCTTAGAGACGATTTTGGTAATTTACTCTATTTCATTTATATTTTTATAACATTAAATGAATTTGAAGTTTATTATTTATAAACTTTGAGTTTATAAATAATATGCTAGTAAAATAAACTTTTTTAACTTAATCTAAATAATAAACCAAGTTAAGATTTATAAAATTATCTAAAACAAATTTCAGATCTAGGAATATAACAGTTTTGTAAGTTGAAATAAATATGGGGCTTTGGTTCTGTATGATAAAACGAACAAATAGAATGTAATGTTCGTAGCAGTTTGCGATGTTATATACAAAAATTGCATCGCTGGAGTTCCAGTATGCCGACGTGGCTCCGATCAGTTGTAGAGACGAAATTGGCTATGAAATTATGTGGGAAGGAGGTTGAATAGGGTCAAGAGACGTATATTTATACTCGAATATAAGATATAACAGATCGAGAGGATGATGGAAATTTCGGAGTTAAACGGTTAGCAGATAAGCATAATTTGTAGTTTATACGTGACACAAACGAGCTTTAGTTTTGATTATGATAGAGATAAACATTAAAGGAAAAAAACGAGTTAAACGGACAATTTTTACGGATCCGATATGGCCGGAATCCGACGACTTTGCTGGAGAAGACCCCCTGAAAGGCGGACTTTCTTTTTGTTTGATTTAACAAGTTTGGTACTTTAACACATATAGTCCTTACGGTTTCTAAGTTTTACAAAAAAACTAAAACCTTTAATTATTAAAAGGGCATTTTAGTCATTTTAGTAAGACTTCAGAAAAAGGTTAACAAGCTTTGGCCATAGTACTCAACATTGTGACAAGGTTTGGCCTTAGTACTCGACCTTGTGACAAACTAGAACGTTAATACCTGATATTGCAACAAAAAACTATTAGTATTCGACACTGAAATTTGACATAAATTTTTTCAAAATTTAAACTAGTAAACCGGGCCATGATGTAATGATTTGGTGGTATAGTGTTTGTTACTCGTAAAAATAATGGTGTGAATTCAACAAAGTTACATGATATGATATCTAGTTGTTAGAAAAACTACAACTTAGAAAAACTACAACTTAATGTATAATAATCAGAATGTCAGCTATCATCAAGTCACCATCTTCATACTATTCGCATGCAAAAACTTTTATTTTATGTACTTTTCGAGATTCGATGAAGAGCCATTAAAATTTCCGTCAAATTACCATTACTTTTTTTTTTTCTTTTTCTTTTGGTGACAATGTGGTATTCGAACATCGTTTTATAAGCTTATAAGACCACCCGTAATGTTACACGTGTTTAATAGTGTTAAACGGGCATGACACGACACATTAACACGGGTATCATACACGGACATAACCCGTTATACTGAATGTGTTATTTATTTGAACACGAACAAGAACACGTTTAGTAACAAGAATGACATGACCCAAATGGATACTTATAACACGGTTAACAAATAACAAGATAAATAAAAGTGACAAAAAAATCACAATCCATAAAATCATGGAACAAATTCACAAAATATTTAAAACAAAAACCCATAAAATTCTTAAATAACCTACATAAAAAACACACAAACCATAAATATTATATTTTTTAAAGGTAAATTTTATAAAAACAGCCGGCCTGGCCAAAAAACACAGGACCGAACCCAACAACTACAACATATACAACGGATAATTATACCACTCTCTCCAATCTAAATTACTTAGTTTAGATCGACTTTTAAGCCAAAAAAACCTAGAGACTTCACCTACCTGAAAATATCCTCGCTACTATCATTCCCGTCCGAGAAGATTCTTGCGTTCCTAGCTTTCCAAACACACCAACAAACCACAATGACCATCCCATGAATAATATCTTTAGCCCTCTTATCCACTACAACACTTTTATGCAAATCCAAAAGATCACCGAAAGAAAATGCAAAAAAGGGAGGAAGCTTAGCCCAAGAGCTCAACCGATTCCAAATATTCACCGATATCTCGCATCCTATGAAAATATGATCCACAGATTCCGTCGCTTCACCGCAAAAGGCAACACCTCGGACTCCAACCAAATGTTCCTCTTAGCTAGAGCTTGTCTTGTCGGAATGCGATTGAGATTCGCTCTCCAAATGAATATATTACATTTCGAAGGAACCCATTTACATCTCCTGAAAGGACCAAAACCTTCCGAGTTCAAAGCTTCCAAGGCTAAAGCTTTAAACAACGCAGTGGAATACGAACCCGAAGCCTCCAGGGCCCAAACCCAACCATCCTTAACTTAAGACATGACTTCAACTCCTGAAACTCAGCCATGACTTCAGCGGAAGACGGCTGTCTCGACCACTGCCAGTTCCGACTAACCGAAGCACCGCCGTCTGGGAACCGATCGATGATCCGACAATCTTTAAATCTTTCTAAAGCGAAAAGTCTGGGAAATTTAAACAAGAGCGAAGCCTCACCTAGCCAAACGACAATCCATAAACGAATGCTTCTACCATCTCCTAAAACCCCTTTTATAAGGCTACTGATTTTTTTTTCCATTCACCAAAAGCTTATCTTCCATTCTCGTGATGTTCTTCCATGCACCCGTAATGGTAGAGTTGGAAGGTAAAACTGACCAGACTCTACTTCTACCATGGCAAGCCGAAACCACTTTTCTCCAAAGATTTTCTTCTTCCGTTCTGAATCTCCAAATCCACTTAGATAGTAAAGCTTCATTCACCAGTTTAAGTTTGCTAATACCAAGACCGCCAATTTTTTTAGGACGCTTTACAATGTCCCAAGCCACCCAATTCATTTTCCTCAACTCCTCCGAACCTCCCCATAAAAAAAATTCCTCATTAAAGACTCCAATTTGTCGATCACTTTAACCGGAGCTTTAAGCAAAGAGAAGTAATAGATTGGGAGACTCTCAAGAACCGCTTTGATAAGAACAACCCGACCACCAATCGACAGGGACTGAGCTTTCCAAGAAGCCAACCTACCTTGAAAATTTTTCACAATCGGATCCCAATTTTTAACTCTGTTCATGTTCGCGCCTAACGGAATACCCAAATAATTAAAAGGGGCCACCCCTTCTAGACACCCAATACTTGTCACCATTTGAGAGAGGACATTCTCATCAACACCAACCCCGAACAGATGAGAATTGTGGAAATTGATTTTCAGCTTCGAGCAAGCATAGAAGACCCTCAAAATTCTAGCCACTACCCTAATATTCACCTCCGACCATTCCCCCACGATTAAAGCATCATCCGCATATAAAAGATGAGAAACAACTGGACCTCCATTAGGCAGGTTAATACCTTTCAATTTCCCCGTGTCGCACGCTTTGGAAACAATACACGAAAAAAACTTCCATGACAATAAGGAAAAGGAATGGAGAAAGAGGATCACCTTGTCGAAGCCCTTTTTGACATTGAAAAACGAAAGTCGGAGAGCCATTGACAAGAACAGACGATCTCGCAGAAACGAGGACCCCTTTAACCCACTTGCACCATAAAGACGGAAAACCCATTTGAGCCATAATGTCTAGCAGAAATCCCCAATTGACATTGTCATACGCCTTCTCGAAGTCGATTTTGAAGATGAAAGCCTTTCTCCTGGTTATAAATATTATATACTTTTGATAAACCAACTATAAATGTGGCAGGCTGCAAGATGCTTGTTAACCCATTTAATACGATTAGTTAAACAAGTTTAATTGGATCATAAACAAGTTAGACAAGTTGAATCTGTTTAGACACAATTCAGTCATGCCATAAACACATTAACCTGTTTATGGCCCCAACTTGTTTAACTCAAACTCAAATATGAACTTCATATCGTATCGTGTCATGTTGTGTTAACGGGTCGTGTATGTGTCTCATGTAAAAAGTCAATAATGACAATCTATACAAATTAATTCTCATATAAAAGTCATAGAAAGCAAAGCGGCAAGTGCTCTAGCAATACCTCAGTGATTTTCTCTATGATGTGTTCACGAGTTTAATAAACGAAAAAAGAGAGAAATTTACTTAAAGAGAAAAGAAAATTGGTGAAAGGAAATATTTAATTAACTACTGTGTTCTCGAGTTCAAAGAAAACGAAAAAAAGTTAACAATTTTTAATTTTAAAAATGATTTCTTTCCAAATCTCTCTAATTCGAAAGAATTTGGAATGAAAAAACAAACATAAACTTTTTCTTTCATTTCTCTCCCTTTCTTTTCTTAAAAAACCCGTGCAACACTACTTTTTCTGACATGCTTCCAAATTCTTTCTTATCCCTCGTTAAATAAAACTCAGGAACACAACATAGGAGAGGTCGTCGGATGAAGTCTCGTTCGTGACAAAATGTCATGCGCGACTGCGCGAGTCAAAGATTTTACCACACCAGACCTTCGAGCGGTGAATTTTCTCTAGAATTGATGATGGGAAGGGCCACCTAACACTGTCTGCAATCACAAGCATCAATAACTATTTGATTGAGTTACAATATTGAATTGATTGGACCAAAATCCCACACACCCCAGCAGCTATCAATTCCACTAAATCCAGTAAACAAAACAATATTAAACAAACAAAGGTCGGTACAGCTAATCCCAAACCTGCAAATTTCCATTTCCATACCCCCATCACAATTTTCCACAACAAATTTCAGTAATTTATCATCTTTCAAGATATAAATTTCAAACCCCCTTGGTATTCAGTGTTTTCCCTTCAATCTTGCACCAAAAATTCATGGGTTTTGAGCAAATTTTCTAAAGAATATCAACCCTTATCTTCATTTATTCTAAAAGAGCTAAAGTTGCTACCTTTACTGCAAAAAGAATCGAATCTTGAGGTGATGAATTCTTGTTTTCTTCAGCTTTATTCCTTGAATTTCATATATACTGTTTGACGTTTTAATCTTTTTAACATGTTCTTGAATTATTAGGTTAAAAGTTTGAAGCTTTATATAATTCCCATCTTTGATTCCATTCAAAGAATCTTGAATTTCATATATACTGTTTGAAATTTCAATCTTTTAACATGTTTCTTGAATCATTAGGTTAAAAGATTGAAACTTTATTAATACCCATCGTTTGATTTGATTCATAGGATCTTGATTTTCTTGTTTGGGCCCTAATTGTGCCAAAATGTCATCAAAATCAACCAGTAGAACCCACTGCTCAAAGAGCAGTTCTTCGCGGTTAAAACGCGATGCCCGTGTGATCTCACAAACCCCAATTGATGCTAAACTTCATGTCGATTTCGAAGAATCCGAACGCCAGTTTGATTACTCAACTTCTATAGATGTTAATGCATCAACTTCAACCAGCAATGTTCCATCATCAACTGTTTCAGCTTATTTACAAAAACTCCAAAGGGGTGGTCAAATTCAACCCTTCGGTTGCGTAATCGCCATTGATGATCAAACCTTAAGTGTACTAGCTTACAGCGAAAACGCGTTAGAGATGCTCGATCTTGTTCCGCACGCGGTTCCGAGTATCGAACAGCAAGAAGTTTTAACATTCGGGACGGATGTCCGGACGCTTTTTAGATCATCAAGTGCATCTGCTCTTCAAAAAGCTGCTAACTTCCCTGAGGTTAATCTGTTAAACCCTATTTTAGTTCATTGTAGGACGTCCGGTAAACCGTTCTATGCTATCTTGCATAGAGATGATGTCGGTTTGATTATCGATTTAGAGCCTGTGAATCCCACTGAAGTACCCGTGACAGCTGCGGGTGCTTTGAAATCGTATAAGCTCGCTTCGAAAGCGATTTCGAGGTTACAGTCGTTGCAGAGTGGGAATATATCGCGGTTGTGTGATGTGTTGGTTAAGGAAGTGAGCGAGTTAACGGGGTATGATCGCGTTATGGTGTATAAGTTTCACGAAGACGAGCACGGTGAGGTTATCGCTGAGTGTCGGAAGCCAGATCTTGAGCCGTATCTCGGGTTGCATTATCCCGCTACCGATATACCTCAAGCTTCCAGATCGCTTTTTATGAAGAATAAGGTTAGAGTGATTTGTGACTGTTTGGCTCAGCCGGTGAAGATGATCCAAACCGAGAGTTTATCTCAGCCGTTGAATCTTTCAGGGTCCGCGTTAAGAGCGCCACATGGGTGTCATTCGCAGTACATGGCGAATATGGGGTCGATTGCGTCGCTTGTAATGTCGGTAACCATCAACGATGGTGATGAAGACTATTACGATAACGATGACGGTAATGAGTCGCAGAGCGGGATTAATCTTCAAGAAACGCAAAAGGGGAAAAGATTGTGGGGTTTGGTTGTTTGTCACCATTCAAGTGCTCGATTCGTATCGTTTCCGTTACGTTACGCGTGTGAGTTTTTGATCCAGGTTTTCGGTGTTCAGATAAACAAGGAAGTTGAGTTGACTAGTCAACAACGAGAAAAGCATATCTTGAAAACGCAAACTGTTCTTTGCGATATGCTTTTACGAGACGCACCGATTGGGATTATGACACAAACGCCGAACGTAATGGACCTTGTTACGTGTGACGGTGCGGCTCTTTATTACAAAAACAAGTTTTGGTTACTCGGAATTACACCAACCGAATCACAAGTTAAAGATATCGCAAATTGGTTGCTAGAAGAACATGTCGGAAGTACGGGTTTAAGCACGGATAGTTTAATGGATGCAGGATATCCGAATGCGATGATTCTCGGGAAAGCCGTTTGCGGAATGGCGGCCGTTAAGATAACGTCGAAAGACTTCCTGTTTTGGTTCCGGTCACACGCAGCGAAAGAAGTGAAATGGGGCGGGACGAAACACGACCCGGATGATAAAGACGATGGAAGAAAAATGCATCCGAGATCGTCCTTTAAAGCGTTTTTGGAAGTGGTGAAAAACCGGAGTTTACCATGGGAAGATGTGGAGATGGATGCTATCCATTCGTTACAGTTGATATTACGAGGGTCTTTGCAAGATGACGACGAGGCGGGTGGTGATGATGTGCCGGGTGATGACGATGAAAGTAATGATAAGAAGATAGTGAGAGTTCCGGATGTTGATATGAGCATACAACGCGTTGATGAGTTGCGGGTTGTGGCTAATGAAATGGTTCGGTTGATTGAAACCGCTTCGGTCCCGGTATTTGCGGTTGATGGAAATGGAAATATTAGTGGTTGGAATGATAAAATAGCCCAAATTACCGGGTTGCCATTGGATCAAGCCGTTGGTGTCTCATTACTTAATCTGGTTGTTGATGATTCGGTTGATGAAGCCAAAGCTATGCTTTCGTCTGCTCTACGAGGTACTTTCTTTATGTTGTTTTTGTACTTATCTAAAGGGTAAATCTCATTCTACGCCCTTTAAGTTTCAGCAAAATTTCAGGCGCTGTCCTTTAATTAATGAAATTACATGCACTAATCGGTCTTTGTCCCGATTGCCGAGTGTTATGTGCCTTATGTCCAAGGCTTGATGCAAAACTACTATCGAGCTGGGGGTCTCACTGGAAGCAGCCTCTCTATTCCTACGGGGTAGAGGTAAGGCTGTCTACATCTTACCCTCCTCAGACCCTACCTTTGCTTTGCTATTGGTGGGATTTACTGAGTATGATGATGATGACAACGGTTGTCCTTTATGTTTTAATTTCTTTACAGCAGATGTCCTTTATTTTTGTAATCTTTTTAGGGAGAAAGGATACCGCCTGTAAAGAAATTAAAACATAAAGGACATCCGCTGTAATTTCGTTAGTTAAAGGACGATGCCTAAAATTTTGCTGAAACTTAAAGGACGTAAACTGCAATTTACCCTTATCTAAAACACCGTTATGTGATATTGAATAATCAGATGTAATAAAACGAAATACGGGAAGTTGACGTAGGTTTTTTAATGGCAGGAATCGAAGAGAAAAACGTTGAAATCAACTTTAAATGTTTCGGTAGTCAAGAAAACGATCACATTACCCTTGTTACAAACGCGTGTTGTAGCCGTGATCTAAAGCAAACAATCGTAGGGGTATGCTTCGTCGGACAAGATCTAACCGCTCAAAAGATGATCACTGAAAAGTACACAAAAGCGAAAGGTGATTTCGCTAGCTTTGTCCGTAGCCCATGCGCGCTTATTCCCCCGATCTTCATGATGAATGAATACGGTAAATGCTTAGAATGGAACGATGCAATGGTAAAGTTAACCGGTTTTCCAAGGGAAGAGGCGAATAATAAAATGCTTTTAGGTGAAGTTTTTACCGACGGTAATTTCGGTTGTCGGGTCAAAAGCGATATGTTGACCCGTCTCCGAATATTACTAAACGAAGTGATTTCCGGGTTGGATTCGGATAAATTAATGTTCGGGTTTTTTGACCAGAACAGTAAATACGTCGAAGGGTTACTTTCCGCTAACAAAAGGGTAAACGGAGATGGAAAAATTACGGGTGTTTTGTGTTTTATACATGTAACTAGCCCCGAGCTTCAACACGCGATGTTGGTGCAAAGAATGTCTGAACAGGCGGCTTTAAATAGTCTTACGAAAGTGTCGTATTTGAAACATGAACTTAAAAATGGTTTAAATGGGATTAAGTTCATTGATGATTTAATGGAATCAGAGTTGTGTGGAGAACAGCGACGTATTTTGCGTAATAGTTGCTTTTGTCGTGAGCAGTTAGCACAAATTGTTGATGATTCGGATATAGAAAGCATCGAACAATGGTATGGTTTTTAACCGAACTTATGAAATCTTTTTTTTCTTTTTAATTTCATTTAGTGCGTTTTGAATTTTATTATTTGATTACTGCGGTTTCTGGTTGTAAGCTAAACCCTAAACTATAAACCACAGTAATCAATTTGTATCAGCTGATTATTAATTGATCAAATAATCAGTTTTCGATAACTTTTTTACGGTTTATTGTTCCACAAATTATCTTATTTTGTCATTTTTATCTTTTAACTATTAAATATGGTTTATACTATAAAAACCAATATAGTTTCTTATTTTTTACGTAAATTTTTTTCGACCTAACTTTGGTACATGAAATTCTCTCAACTTGTAAAAAGTATATGAAAAGTCTGTAAACAACCTTTTTATTTATCAAAATCCCTAAAATTGTCTAAAGTTATGAAACAAAATTAAATCAACAACTTGTCAACTCTTATAATTGGTAAAAGAACATGGTATATTCTTTTTGGTGTTTACTTTTTCTTTTTTGAAAAAATGTTATATGTAACGTTATATATATATTTTTTTATTTTTTATTTTTTTGGAAAGAACTTTATATATATATTTTTTTATTTTTTATTTTTTTGGAAAGAACTTTATAAAATTTTGACCAATTTAAGAGTTCACATCACTATTTCTAAAAAAACAAAATTCATAAGTACATGCATTATAGACAAGTTTAGGGACTATAATATACAAAAAAATTAGGGTAGTGACTTTTTGCATTCAGAATCTTATTATCCGATACATCGTTTCAGTTATACTGAAGTGAAGTGCGTGGAGTTTAAACTCGGGGAGTGTTTAGACGTGGTTTTGAACCAGGTCAAGAGTTTGAGCCGTGAGCGGAAAGTGGAGGTCGTCTTTGATGCATCCGAACAAGTTTCATCCTTATCTGTATACGGTGACAACTTGAGGGTTCAACAAGTACTTTCAGATTTCTTATCTAATGCGCTCTTTTTCACTCAAGATTTTGAAGGATCTTCGGTTTCGTTTCGTGTAACTCACAAAATGGAACACATTGGGGCAAAAATACAAGTCGCGCATCTTGAATTCAGGTCATTAATCTCATTTTTACTTTTACTATTCAACCTAACAGAATTAATCTCTTCCGGTTTTGAGGAAAACTCTCGTTGAACGTTAACTACTTTTTTGGAAAACGACAAACCAAACCATCTGTGTTGGTCGGACCGACCATAATTGTTCGTTTTGGCGGTCTAAATAGTTTAAAATTTTTTTTAGAGTAAGATGTCATTTTCGTCCTTGAGGTTTGGCCAGTTTTGCGACAATCGTCCAAAGGTTTGTTTTTCCGCATCTGGATCCAAAAGGTTTGAAATCTTGCCATTTTCGTCCAGCTCGTTAACTCCATCTATTTTTCTCCGTTAAGTTAGGGGTATTTCCGTCTTTTTTGTTAATTTAAAGGGCAATTCGGTCTTTTCCAGGAGTATTCGGTCTCTTTACATACAGTGAAAAAGACCAAATTGCCCTTTAAGTTAGCGTAAAGACAGAAATACCCCTAACTTAACAGAGAAAAATGGATGGAGTTAACGAGCCGGATGAAAATGGCAAGATTCTAAACCTTTTGGATCCATATGCGAAAAAACAAACCTTTGGACGAAAGTCGCAAAACTGGCCAAACCTCAAGGACGAATATGGCATTTTACTCTTTTTTTATTAATAATTTTGTTAGTCTATATTAATATTTTTTTAAATGAAAAATAAGTTATATTTAAAAATTTTACAAGATATAATAATAGTGGTTAAACCACCTGTTCCATACGTTTAACGATGGCAATTTAACATTAAACTAAATTAGTCGAATGTATAACGACGGCAATTTAACATTAAAGTGGGTTGTGAAATGACAGAATTACCCATCCGTCACCGGGGATGCCGGAGAAGTTAATACAGGATATGTTTCACAGTAACAGAAGTGTCTCAAGAGAAGGTCTTGGACTTTATTTAAGTCAAAGATTGGTCAAGATTATGAATGGAAGTGTACAGTATCTAAGGGAGGCTGAGAGAGCTTCTTTCATTGTTCTCATTGAGTTTCCGGTTTCGCCCCTGTTGACTTCCGACAATAAACGATCAAAAAGAATATGACGCAATGGGAATGTTTCGTTGATCTACGGTGTGTGTGTGTATTCTCCTTCGTTTTTGTACAGGAAAAGCGAGGTTGTGAAGGTTTACAACCATCAAATCTGTATGAATCTGATTGTACTAGCATTATAGTTTTATAATATACGTTAATCTTGTAACGTGTATCGTCCACTTTTATTGATGTCGAAACATTAAAGTCGTCGTTATAAACTCATCAAATATACCATCTTGTAAAATTTTTATCAACTCTTAACCGGTATAAATGAAACCTGAACATATGAACCGGTGAATGGTGTATGCACTCGACGTGTTTGATGAATGCCTCTTACGAACCCCATCTCGTGGTCTCGTTTAACCAAAATGCCATTGAAGGATACTTGATTATATGAATCGGTTGTATGAACGAAAGGTTCATGTTTTTGTAACAGAAGCGGACAAGCAGTGGTGTATCCATGAATTTTCGTTACGGGGGACAAAAACTGGGTCTGGGTAAAAACATGGACCGGGTCATATAGGGCCCAAAATCTGAATTGGGTCAAAAACTGGATTGAGTAAAAGACATCAATAATAACGAACTTTATAACTAACAAGGGACATACATCAGAACAAAGTTTACAACATATATTGTCAACCCAGACCTTTTTAGCAGTTTTGTTCTAAAATTTGTCTAATCTCGGTTTCTAACATACAAATGCACCCTCATTCATGGCCAGCTCCTATGAAGCTATGAGCCGGCGATTTCCTTAACCCGATTTCGTTTATCATATTCCGCACATTCTCCGCCTCTTCCCACCTTCCAACTGCAGCGTAAATATTTCCCATTAAAATATAATTCCCGGTATTCTCGGGTTCTAACTCGAACAACCACTTGGCCGCTATTTCTCCCAATTCCACATTCTCATGAACCACACAAGCCGCTAACAATGCCCCCCAAACGGTATGATTAGGCGCAAATGGCATTGTGGTAATTAACTCATACGCCTCGTAAACCCTCCCTGCTCTACTCAGAAGGTCAATAATACAAGTGTAATGAGACGCGCGTGGGTTAACTTTACCCTCTTTTAACATGAACAGAAATAAGCCCAAACCCTCATCCACTAAACCCGAATGGCTACACGCGTGTAACGCAGACGTAAACGTGACTTCATTCGGTTGCACCCCGGTTTGAACCATTTGGTTAAATAGTGAAAGTGCGGTCGCACCGTCCCCGTGTTTCCCGTAACCCGATATGATCACACTCCACAGTATAATATCTCTTTCTTTTGTTTCAACCTCGTTAAACGTCATGTAAGCTTGTTCCAAAGCTCCACATTTCGAGTATATATCGATTAAACCGGTTGCTAAATCGCCTTTTGATAAAAACCCTGATCTTGTTAGATAACCGTGAATACTAGTTACTTGTTTAAGATCTGTGGTAATCGCATACGCAGGTAACACACACTTTAGCGTTGCTTGGTTTGGTAAAACACCTTTTCGCCTCATTTCGTTGAATAATAATATTGCTTCTGTACCGAGCCCGTTTTCAGTGGTTCCAGAAAGAATTGCATTCCATGGGGCGGTTTTTACTTTTGACGTTTTGTTGAACACACGAAAGCTATAACTAACAGACGCACATTTAGCGTACATGTCAATCAATCCAGTCTCTACATTTACATCAGAATTGAGATTATTCTTCATTGCGAACCCATGAAACGTTTTACCTTCACGCAAATACTTTAAGTCCGCACAAGCTGAAAGAAATGAAGCGAGGGTTAACGCGTTAGGTTTTACGCCTTCAAGCAGCATTAACAAACAAAGTGAAATCGCGCTTTTTGTGTCGTTATTTACAATGTAACCGTTTACCATTGAAGTCCATGTCACTACATCTCTCTGACTGGTTTCATCGAAAATAATGCGCGCATCATCCATTTGACTGCATTTTACATACATATCCACCAAAGCATTCCGAACAAACAAATTTTCATCCAAACCGTTATTTCTCACCAAATCGTGAACCTCTTTTCCCACATCCAACCGTTTCAAATACGCACATGCAGGGAGCACTGAAACAACAGTCGCGTTATCAATCTCCGCCTTTTCATCAACCATTTTCTTGAAAACCATCAACGACTCGTTAGGATACCCGTTTTTAAAATACCCACTAATCAAAGCGTTCCAAGAAACCACGCCCTTGTCCCGCATCTCATCAAACACTCGTTTCGCACAATCATTCTCACCAAAACTCATGTACATCGACAACAACGAATTACCCACAAACGTATTCGAATCAACACCACCGCTTATAACCAAGCCATGAACCGACAAACCAAACCGATACATTTCCAGTTCAGCACAAGCTTTAACAACAAAAGGGTACGTAAGCCTATCCGGCTTCGGGTTTCCTGACTCAACCATTTCCACAAACACCTGGAGTGCATTATACGGCAACCCCTTCTCAACATACACCTTTATCATACTGTTGTATGCACGCTTAGTTCTTTGACGCAATTCATCGAACAGTTGGCGTGCATACGGAATGTGGCCAGATAACGCGTACCCAGATGCCAGAAGTGCAGGGATGAAGCGTGATTCGTATGGTGACAGGAGGCCTGATACGATGAGATTGGCATGGAGTTTTGTGATGCTTGTGAGGGATTTTTTGGCGGCAAAAGTGTATAAAAGTGACTCGATTTGAACGACTGTTGTGCGGGTGAATAAGTGGGTGATGTTTAAAAGTGTGTTTGGTGTGCCATTCATTGAGATAATGAGGAAGGTGTAGACTGTAGAGACTTATGATGAGTTTTGGGATTGACTACCGGAAATGTTACCGGCGATGAAGGACGCAATGGAGCTCCGAGAAGAAACGAGTAATTAGGGGTATTATATTTAAACACGTAGATGCAATGTTAAAACTAACATTTCGGTCGGTGTTGGTTTGTTCATTACGATACGGGTACAGTACCGGCACTCAGTATAGCAACCGAAAAAGAACAGAAAAAGTCGCATTAAGAGAGATATCTAAACATGTTTTACATTTTTCGAAAACTATAAAAGCAAATTGTAGTAACGGTTCTCGTAGTACCGATATTTTTTTTTTGAAAGGTGAATTTCGAATCTGGTTGTGAACGAATCCACAGCTCCCAAATCGGGAGCCCCAACCGCCCCACGAACTCCAGGGCCTTGCATGCAGAGGACCCTGTGCAGTGTGACTCGGCTTTCCCCGAGAAAATTTCCCGCCCTCCACCACTTGATGGGGGTTGCACCTCCACCTAGAGCAGACACTCTAGGCAAGTATGCACGGTAATAGAAAACTCGGGCGGTCCTCCGGCTCGAACCCACGACCTCTCGATCATGTTTCCAAACCTTCATTGTTCCTGGCCAACTGGGCTAGGCCAGTTGGTTTTGTAGTACCGATATTGGTACCAATATTTGGATAGTATTGATGTCCTAGTGATGCTATTATGATAAAAATATTCCACCACGTTTTAATGGTTTGTATAATGTTAAAATGTTTGTACAAATTTGAGGGTCTTAATGTGGTAACTTCAAATTGAGGGAACATTATTGTCAATACAGTAATTTTGGCGAGTTAAAATGTTATTCAATTGAAAGCTAAAAAAAAGGAAACACCTTATTGATTTATTTTAAACGACCAACAAAAGCTCGAGCACTCGTGTAAATCCAATGGCAAAAGACCATCCATGCCTACAAAAGACCATCCATGCCTGCAAAAGACCATCTTTCTTCTTTATTACTGTCGAACTAAAACAAAACAACCAAATAATTACATACCCTAATACATCTATTTATGCTAAACTAATTACTTGCTAAACAAGCTATCATAAATCAATACAAACTCTAATGCCTAAATTAACCAGTAAATAAAATAAATAGATAAACCTATTAAATAAAACTAATAATTATCTCTAAACAACTAACTAATCTTTATTATTTTCTTCTCTTTATTGGATTACACATCTTTATCTTCTCTTTCGGTTTATCTCATCCCACAACTTTACCCGAACTATTAGGATTAACTCTTCATCGTACCCATGACTTCTACTTTGAAAGATCATGCAGCTTCACCATAAGGAAATTGGAAAAAAAGGACACCTTATTGAACGACCGACATAATGTTTTGGTGGTGTTTGTTTTTATAAAAAAGATATGCGCAGGCTCTTCTGTCTGTGCCGCGCAGACATTGCCATCTGCAGACTGTTTGTTTTTCCGAAGACGTTTCACTAAAAAACGTCTGCGCGAGCTCTTCTTGGTGCAGACCTGGCCTAGTCACTTTTAAGATCTTCTAAGGTCTACAGAGGGTTAAACACCACCACCACCACCGTCCACCACCCACCGTCCATGTCCACCACCCACCATCCACCGTCCATGTCCACCACCCACCGTCGACGTCCACCACCATCGTCCACCACCACCACCACCTACTACCACCAGTTTATTTTAGAAGTCTACATACTTTAAAAAATAAACAGCCTTCTTCTTGCATACTGTAGAGGTTTGGTCCACCTTTTCTTCTATAGATGTGGTCCGCAGACTGGAGAGATTTTATCTCTTAAAAAACAAACTGCACCTTAGTGTTTTAATATGTTATATAATTATAATTTTTAGTTTTTACATCAACTAACATATATAATAAGGTATAATTAATATTTTGATCTATTTATTATATAAAGTAGGTTAAAATCCCGTGTATTACACGGGTTGTATAAATATAATTTTATACAATAAACAACAAAAAGATATATTTTAAAAAAACTCATATATTGCACGTGTTGAATAAAATATAATGTCATATGTTAATACAAATAGTCATCAGGATTTATTTTTTAAAAGTGAACATTGATGTAGTATTTACTTATATTATAACATTTTACTTTGTTTTTTTTTATTTTTACATAAATGTAATTATATATAATTAATAAAAAAGATATATCTTTAAAAAAACTCGTATATTGCATGTGTTTCATAAAATATAATGTTATATGTTAACACATACAGTCATCAACATTTATCTTTTAAAAATGAACTTAATGTACTATTTATTTATTATAACATTTTACTTTGTTAAATATGTATTCTTAACTAATTTTTTGTTAAAAATTATTATTATTTAATATGATCATAATAAAAATAATCGTTTATATTCTTATCTAATTTTTTTGTTTAAAATTATTATTATTATTATTTAATACGATCATAATAAAAAAGGGTTTATCCTTATCTAAATATTTATTCTTATCTAATATTTTTATTTAAAATTATTATTATTATTTAATATGACAGATAAATAGGAAAATAAGCTGAGAAAGCACCAGAAAGTGACACGTGTCCAAAAAAGATTTCCATTTATTAGTATAGGAAGATGATTAATGATGGCCATATAAATAAATATAATATTTATATATAATCTTATATTCTCTCGTTTGGCCGAGTAATCATTAATTATGAGCATTAGATAAGTCTGCAGATTTTATTGCTCATTTTAGCTTTAAACCAAAACTATATCAGAGAAATACAACCGTTAAGCCAACATTCAACTCAGGACTCCAATTAATCATACTACAACCTCAATTTAAAACCTGAACACTTATGATCAAAATTTACAAGTAAATCCTTTAAACATTTGATTTGTATAATAAGGGTTAGGTTCATTAGTGAACAACCCCCTTGATTGTGAACACCAGTGAACTAATCCTAGTCCTTGGTTTTCAATACACAAGTGTATACACAACTGCAAATCAATGACCAGGATTTGATGATGAAAATACACTAGTGTATTTTACGATTTGATGATGTAAATCAATGGTCAGGATTTGTCCACTCAGTTCACAAATTGTAACACCTCAGAAATTTATGTCAAATTATATGATGCCATGTGTCCAATCAACTCTCAAATTATGCCACATTGTTGGACGAAAGGGACTAAATGTGTAACAATGTGGAAGGATGAATGTGGAGGGACCATTTATGTTAACATGCCATTTTATTGGCCTCTGAGTGACTCTTACGGACCATAAGCTTTATGTGCTTACAGACCGTAAGGATGTGAAAATATTGTAGTTGGCAAGCGGTTACGGACCGTAAGCAATTCAAAACAGTGGGTGGTAAAGAGGCTTACGGACCGTAAGCCTAAGGCCCTTACAGTCCGTAAGGACTGGCTCTGGCAGTTTTGTTTGGAGGCCAAGGCTTTCTGGCCTTGTGCTACCTTTCTCGCAATTTGCCACCATATTGCAGCTCTTGACACCTCACTAACCACCTGGAGACATCTTAGATCAGCCCCTAACACCTAGCATGATCTTATAACACCTCCTCAACTATAAATAGCAAGCATTGCAACTTTGTTCATTTGCTCATTTCTTTCATTTCCTCTCTATTACTCTTGGAGCTGCTTCCTGACTTAAGGAGGCCTCCCAACTGAGTTCTTGTTCATCTTGGATCACTAGTAAGTGTTCCTTCTCAGCTATTTCATTTTATAGGCTAAGGTAGTGTTTGGTATGTAGGAATAGAAGTTGGAATGGAATGAACTATTGCGAGGGAATGAAAAAAAGTGTGTTTGGTTGGTCAAGGTAATGGAATCACCTATTACATAAGTCATTCCATTCCCTCAAATTCATTCCATCCACTCCCCCTGTTTTTTTTCCATTCCATTTCCTCTCTCACCTTACATCACCAACACCGCCCATCACAACCACCATCCGCCACCACCACCACCACCACCTGCCATCGTCACCACCCACCACCAACCTCTGTCGACCACCACCACCGTCCTCTGCCGCCACCTCTGATCACTGCCACCACCGCCCACCACCACAGCCATCGACTACCATCGCTGCCACCCGCATCGTAGACCACCACCACCCCGACCACTAACGCCACCCTCTGCCAACCACCACCCCCATCCTCCGCTGCCACAACCCGCTACCGTCGACCACCACCACCACCCGTTGCCACCACCATCGCCGCCACCCGCCTCCGCCGACCACCACCAACCCCGACCATCGCAGCCGCCACCGCTAACAACCGTCACCCATCGACCACCGCCACCCATCGCTGCCACCGCCACTAGCCGCCACCGATCATCGCAACCACCTATCGGCAATTTAATTCATTCATTTTTTCTTACCTACCAAACAACACAAGGTAATGATTTATTCCTTTCCTGCATGGTAACAAAACAAGTCTATGGAATGTAATGATCCATTTCATTCCTTTGTCCATTCCATTACCTCGTCCATTCCATTTCCTCATCTATTCCATTACGCCATACCAATCAGGCCCTAAGTATTTAGTCGAAAGTCAAGCAAATTGACTTTTGCTTTGACTTTCGGTTAAGACCATTATTGTCCAGCCATTGTTCGAATCGAACATGGCTACGTGATTGAAATAAGGTAGGTGATAATCTCCTAAGAGGGCACCTCCTGAAGATCACGTTAAGTTGGTCAAATGACAGGTCAAAGTTATGTTTAATTAAAAGTCAAAAAGCAGTTTTTTCGAAAAACTTATAAATTGAACTTATAAATGTTTAAACACATCTTTTTGACACCAAATCAGTTGGCAAATAATATTAGAACATGTTTAAGCATGTTCGGCCCATCATTTCCAGTTTATTTTCCGGTTCGTAATCAAAAGTCAAGCAGTTTGACTTCTGCTTTGACTTTCGATTTTGACCCGAATTAGCCAACTTAGCTACTGATTTGAAGTTGCATTATGATCATATTTATGTATAGGATAACCTCTGAGGTTATACTATTTGATCATAATCAGTTGTCGGGGTTTTATACAAGTTCATACATTATGCCTTAAAATGCCGAAAATGCCCTTTTGATGCATAAAGTGCTTTTAAACTATAATGTACATACAATATGGATTACCTACTGACTTGGTAACATAATAATAATGTTTTGGAATAATGAACTTGTTAATGACTCATCCGATCACCCGATACCGCCTATGCGCGTACAGTTGACTTATGTAACTTAGTTTACGTAAGTTAACTGAATTTGGTCAAATCCTTCAAATTCTTATAAATTCCAGAATGTATTATTGTTTACCCATATTATACAAGTCTTAGTACTTTTGAGGGTTTAAACTACATTCTATCCGGTCACCACTTAATCTAGCGTACCGTACCGTTTTCTTATATTATAGTTAACCGGTCCAAGTCTATGACTTGAATAAGACCCGTTAACATTCTAATTAGTTATTGTACCATTCATTCCAGACTAGGGCATCCAGTAAATTGCAACCTTGCTAGTTGTTTTGTTACATCGGCTGTGCTTATATAACTATCTTAGATTGTAATACTTTAAGCAAGGTAAATACTCTTAACCTATTTTCCCTATACGGGCTTGGGATAGGTAAATTATTACCGCTTGGTCGGGTATGCGATCAATGTTGGATTGTGACTAAATATCCGCATAACCCGTTTTAATTCATTTTGCTTGATAACTTAAACATTGGGGGTTAATGCGACCGTGTCCTGGATATCCTCGGCTCATTTAATTGCAATTGGCCACGACTTAAGCACGGGGTGTAGGCATACACCCGACAGATGCTAATGCTATCATAAAATATTTTTCTTACCCATATTGGGGATACCCTTTATGGGTTAAAATGGCGTGTCGCTTAATCATGTCATCGGTGTTTAGTACCGAGCCCCATACGCATTGACAGGCATGTAAATATTGAATACAAGAGACATATTTTATCCCAAGTTATTTATGAAAATACATGTGCATAGTGCACTTAAAATGATTTTGAAATATTTTCAAAATGTGTCGTTTTTTGTATTTACCACTGTAAACTGACGTATCTTCAAAAGACTAAGCGCTGGTTGCAAGTTACGTAAATAGGCTGGAAGTTGCCTGGTAAATGCTTAAGTGGAATTTGCAACTCCATGCATTGAAGCCTAGTAGTCTGTTACATAATCATTTTGTTATTTCAATCCGCCTGTGGATCTTTTATATACTTCCGTCTGTATAATATCATGAACACTCAGACACTTATAATTTGTAATAGTATTTTAATTCCCAAGACTTCCGCTGTGTTATTCATGTATCTGTATCAATTTTTCATTTACCCCAAGTCCGGCCCCACCGGGAAATCAGGGTGTGACAGGTTGGTATGAGAGCCAACATTTGAGTGAATTAAACACCAGCCTTTTGTGTTTAATCTCAAATACCACAAATAACACAATCCTTAGACTTTCTGAGTCTAGGCATTGACCTAGGATTACTCATATCTTTATTAAGTTATTGTTATTGTTTTTTATTTTTAACAGGTAATATGCCGCCCAGAATCAGAGGACGAGGACGAGGACGAGGAAAAGGTCCAATGAGAGGAGGACCATCTTGATAAATACCCTCTCAATCCCATAGCTCGGACCACCCGCAGTACTCAAGCGAGTCACACTCGTCCCAGTCTGCAAGACACTCTTTTTCACACCATTCATCTCATTCTCACCACTCACATCAATCTCACCATTCCCACTCACATTCTTTTCTTGGCTCATTCGACCCTAACCAATATATTAACACACAAACTGCTAGCCAAAACCAACTAAATCAACAAAACCAACCGGATGGTGATTCTGATCCGGAGATGCCACCGTCTGGGTCCCACATGCACCCATTGAACTCTCAAGTGATACTGCATCTTTTGCAGGTTCACTGTCACGACCCCCGACCCACCTTGGATGGAATCGAGAGCCGCGAGCAGCCAAGTGGTACCGGTGGTTATTTTGAAAAACATTGCAGCGGAAATTTCATGAGAATCGTGAGTTAGGAAAAATATCAGAGTTTAGAAAACACCGGATTTTTATTTATTAAATAGATGGGATAAAACCATGTTTCAAAAGGTAGCTTTAATATAGGATAAATTCGAATATATAAAACAACTTTTCTTAATTTAATTTAATTTAATTTGATAAAATAAGCCACTTCTGTAAGCCTTGTTGGTGCCGCATCCAACTCTAATTCCAGATCTACTATAATTACCTGAAACGCGTTTTAAAAAGATTTGGTTAGCAGGAAATACTGGTGAGTTCATTCATTTATATAAAATGACCCTTAGTTATAAATTACAGCATAAGAGCGATTACAATGGCTTCTATCTTATTTTTATCTGGCGCCGTGTCATACTGTGTGACGATGGTCATACCACTATTGGGTCCTGTCACCCAAGTAGTGATGATTATCCCTGTTAGGTCAATGAACCTAACCGGGAGAACATTAGTAATGTGCACAATACCCCACTAGCCAGTGATTCAAGATATCCACGACTTACTCCCTGTAATTATAACTTTTGAAAATGGAGTATTGTAAAACAGTTGATAAAAAGAGAATGACTCACATTGCAGATTTAATACGGATAGAGCTTAGCCTACTGATTAGCCTTGTTAACCTAGTTCAAATAACAATGCACACAAAACTAGGTTAGTAACTTTAATCCAACTTTTTACGACAACTCACGAGATCGAAACCTTCACAACGAATGACAAAGTGCAATACTTAAACATCCATCGAATTCACGACGAATGACAAAGTATAACCCAAGTTTGAGCAGCACTTAAACATCCATTGGATTGATTTATATCGATCGGACATTAAATCGTAGCAGCGATCGAGTTATTACCCTGTTATTACGGCAGCGTTTTGTGATTGTGTGTGTTTTGTAGTAAACAGTCGATAACTCAACGTACGAAATGAATTTTAACTTCGAACGAACGCAGAATGTCAAGTCCCACACCCTTCTATTTATATCTGGAAAAGGCGCGCTCGCGTGGCGCGAGGCTCTGTCGCGTGGCGCGATGGGGTCGGTTTTAGCATAGGGTAGCCACGTCCCTAACTAGCTTAGCTGAGTTGACGAATCGTTAAAATTCAATTTCCACGTAAAACTGTGATGATAATATCGAATGGGAACTGCCCCCCTGAGTTTTAGGGGCCCTGATCCTGATTTTGATTGTTCTGAAATTTTTAGGGGTTATACAGGATCACTTGGGGGTCTTAATTAGGGTTTCCTATTGGACAAAATATAATAAGAAATAATAGTTTTGGTGAGAGTTGTCACAACTAGAAAGCCTCCTGGTATAAATTTTGGGTATAATTCCCGAGCTATTTTAAAATATATATATATATATATATACTAGCCATTTACCCGCTCATTCGCTCGCATCTCTCTACTTTTGGTATAGCACCACCGTCTCCATTGATCTCCGCCGCCACCGCCTAGATGTCATCACTTCCTTATCAATGGCAGCGGCTGATGAAGCCTTATGGTGGCTGTCGTGACGGTACGAGTGGTGATGTCTTGATGGCTGTAAATAACTTTATCCCTTTTCGTTCGATGATGGTGACCGACGGCCTTTAAACATTGATGAAGATGCTTTTAATGTTACTGGTTTCTTGATGGATTTTACGACGATGGTTACCTGACGCCTTGAGAAATCGATGATGAAACATGGGATATGAATAGAATTTAGAATGTTAGTTTTTGTATGACTCTGAGATTGTTTATGGTGAATAGTTTCCTGAGCCTCTGTTGGTGTTTGTTTCATGCTTTGTGCATGATGGTGTTAAGTTGCCGCACCTATCAACTATACGAAATGCTCAACGCAATTGCGGTGATTGATGTTGAACAAGGGTCTCACGCACACCTGACGAAGAAAGTCAGAAATTACCCTGGTGGTGTTATGTGAAAATGATACAGTTGCAAACATTCTTACATAGGGAGCTGCGATTATGGCTTCAGGGTGTTTTGGTTCAAGTTCTAAACACCGGACATATGGGAAACTGTCAAATTTTAATCATACAACAAATTGATTTTTTAATATTTTTTGTTATGTATAATCGGGTATAGTAATAATAATATAAATAATATTATAGCAATAGCAATGGTTACACTAACAATTATTAACAAATATTTTCGTGTGTTCAGGGAATGTTTTAAAACTAATTGTTTACTGATGTACGACTTCTACCAAAAATGTTGAATCCACACCCCACAGTTAGATGCATGCATCTTAATCTTTATTTTCTATTTAAAAAATGTACATCCATGAGTTAGGGGTTGTTTGGTAGCCTCTTAATGACCATTCAGATGCTACTTCTTAATGGTTAAAACCTCTGAATGAATAAGAGGTAACCTCAAGTCTGAATGGTTAAGAGGTAACCTCTGAATGGTAAATCATCACATGTCACATTCTTCTACCTTCTCATTGGTAAAATTCTTAATGGTTCCATTAAGAGGTAGCCTCTTAATGACCATTCAGAGGCTACCAAACAGCCCCTTAGATTTAATTGTTTCTCAACTAGAAATGATATTTAACTTATAAGTAGTAAACAATTTGGTACCGCACGGACCATTTCCGGTACCGGTACTCATTTTTTGGGACCAGTACCAAAGAAAAGGTACGTACTCGAATCAATGTATGTTTTTGGCTACAATTTACTTGCCAATTGATGCTACCATTTCAACCAAAGAAGACTCAAAAGGCATTTCATGTCTACACTATAAATGACGGCAGCTTGACCACCAAATTTGAGTCTCGGTTTAACAAACGCGCAACGCGCGTTCATGAATACACCTTGTTATGAGTGAAAATAAAAATATCAAAATAGAAATAGTGAAAGAGGCGACAGTGAGAAAAATAGAAAAGAATGTTTGAACCATTTGATTTGCAAGACTATGGCTATTTATAGTTGCCAGGAGCTCAAAATGGCATTTACTTCCTTTACTTATAGCATTCCATGTTGACACCTACTTCCATGTTAAGTTTACTTCTATTTTATCAAAAATGAACACGTAAACTATTATTATTATTATTATTATTATTATATTTTTTTGAAGGCCACGTACATATGGCATATTAATTAGACAATTCTCACACCACCACATAGAGAACAAACATGTTTAATTATTTGATTTTCTTTTTATTATTTTATTATTTATATATTATAATTAATTCACCTGCTTCACTTATTTGGCGCGTATAACTTCTAAAATACGACGTTTTATAAAACAATGAATATGTCATTAGAACGAGAATAATCTTATCTACATTTTGAACCAAGTTTCATTAAAAACGGAGTAGGTTCAAATACAATGTATTTTTTATAATTTAATTATTATACGGTTCCTAGGCCCGTCTAGGTACTTCATATTTTTAACGGTCAACTTACCCATAATCTACCTGTCTAATAATATGAGTTTTTATATACTTTTATTTTATTAGACATGTCACCCATATATAGGCCAATTAATTGGTATACTATTACAACCAACTATATATTAAATAGTTTTTAAAACTATTTGGGTCGAATAATAAAAATAAAACTAGTTACTAGTGGCTAATAAATTTAAATAACCCTAAAATTCTTATATGGTAAAAATGGGAATGTTACATCCTCCCCACCTTGTTTTAAATCTCTTCCTCGAGATTTGGACTACAATGTCTCCTTTAGAGTTATGTCACGTCTTAGTCAATAAAACAATATTAAGGTAAATGAAACAAAATCAAAATATCAAATTTTGTGAATATGAGTTATACAATAAATAGGACTCAATAGTTCAACTGAATTATTTGAAAAAAATCAATGTCAAATGAACGAGATGAAATGATATAATTTCCAAAGTGACTAGGTTCAAACCAAAAGAGATATATGATCAATAAATGTCTAAATCGAATGTTTACAAGTTGTGAATGATTTTTAGAATAAACAAAATTTATTGTCAAAGGAAAAATTACTTTGATTGTTAACTGAGGAAGACTCAGAATCAACAAGTTCACATGAAAATAGAAGCACGAAAATGAAACTTCAATTATCGAATTATAAGATGAGAAAAATCAATGGGTTGACATTTATCGAATTACAAGGATACACCGATATATAACAGAGTTTAGTGTATCATTGTCTTAACACATAGTTGTATTAAGACCATTTTCTAGGATGAGTCAAGCGAAAGGTATATATGTATAAATAAGCTACAAGTTTATAGCGACGCCACACGGAGTCGTAGTAATTGAAATAATAAATAGCGGTGACTAAATGAGTTACCATGCTTGAAACCAAATGAAAGTTCAACGAAGTAAATCTGAATGTTTGTTTCAAAGAATCTAGTAGGATTTTTTTATTGAAATTGAAACAATTGAATAATGTTTTTCGATTGAAGATGATAAAGCAATAAATAATACGAAATGCTCGATTGATGCTGTAAGAATCATTAAGAGATACACTGAAATATGACATGAATTTGTGTATCATTATCTTAGCACACGATTGTGTTAAGATTGCTTTTATAGGATAAATCTACAAAGCGGATTTAATATAAATAAATAATTAATTAAATCCGTATATGATGTGTGCAAACGAGATTAGCGCAAGCTTCAAATTTGAGAAAACGTCACCACAAGGTGATCGTGATCTAAGAAACGATTCAATGAAATCGAAGACCAAACAAACATGTTATAATTCAAGAGATTTGAAGTGCTTGTTGGGATTTATTTTGAATATGATGGATTCACTTCATCATATGGGACCTTGGATGGAATATGTAATGCGAGCAAGTTCAAACAATTGAACTTGGTTTAAACAAAACAAATTTTAATAAGAAAGTTCGGATATGGTCACAACAAAAACCATGTATGCCAAAGAAAATTGATTTTTTCAAGAAATTCATTGACTCGATATCAAAGAGTCATCGTTTTGCAAGAAACGCGGTTTACAATGCAAGATCAAATATAGTGAAACGATATTTGAGTTTTAATAAAACAACAACTTAGAATGAAGCCCTCCAGTTGTCTTCATAAATTAAATGAACCACATGCGCAACAAACAATGCATGTGTGGATTTACCAAGAAATGAAACAGATAAATATTTGCTACTATGAAAGAAATCCTCATGGTATGATGACCATTAGGGGAAGTAGTAATGCAAAATTCAGAATTTCAACGAAAGAAATATAAGAACTTTATCTGGAATTTCGTGTGATAACCGTTGTTAAGTGACATTATCATGGAATGTCAAATATGGCATATTTTTCATAAAGGAAATAGGGGAATTGCAAAGGTATGTGACTTCTTTTGCAGTGCCAATAATTATGACTCTGATTAGACTGTGCACCGATGGTTGTGAAACCTTGTTCCAACGTACCTCAGCGAGATTCATGTCGTTTGTAGGATCATGTGGCAAAGTGCCGCTTTTTGATCAGTAGTTCTCCCACTGCCGAGATTGGCATTGTTGTTGTCGTGCCCAATCATGTTTTCAAAAGGCCTTGCCTCGAAAGTCGTGTGTGATATACCTTGACATCTGTGGACGTATAATTTAAGTTTCATGTGTTTTCTTGTGCATTAGCACAACTTTACATGCTTTTTACTTGCGTTAATAGTTTATGGTAACGCATTGGAAATTCTTATACTTTTGATGGTGTCCCAACTTAAAGGATTTCCATTGTTTATATTGTCGCACGAATTACGAGGTAGACGATCAAACGGAATAATGTTTGATATCAGAATTATAGATATATGCAAGAGATTCCTGATAAAGAAATCTAGATTTATTATTGACACATATGTTTGTGCTTTATTCCAAATTGTCAATCCTTATGGTTTTTGGATTTCCTTATAGATATACATATCTATATAATCATATATTTCACATGCTGTAATATACATACCTTTCATAAGGTCAATGTATTTAACAGATTCTTATTTCCAAAAACAAGTCAGATATCAGGTCATGATACTATTTAGGGAAATCTTGTCACTTGTTTGACATATTATATACCTTCTTACCCGGTTCTAGCCGGAGAGGTAACCCTGTTATATCTGGACAAGCTGGAGAATCTGCTACACCATACCCAGTCTTGCCGGAGAAGAAATTTAGATTTTCCCATAAATAGATTTTTCTTAATTCATGATTTGGAAAGTGCATTATGACTTTCAACAATGAATCAGGAAATTAATATTCCTATCATATTCTAGAACAAAGTAGTACCAATAAATAAGAAATAACAGTGGTCAAGTGTTATTGCTTATTTATTATACTTGCAACGTTCTAGTTATCATTTTCACGGCATACCAAAACCCATCACACTTTATTTACACAAGTACTTAGCTTATCTCGAAGCTTATACTAAGGCATCTTTTCTTAAGTTCAAGTCTAAATGTTATCATGTGTGCTACCAATTAATAGTAATTTCCTAACTCTTTTATTTAAGCTTAGGTATTATTATCACAACACTTATAGGCTTAAATCAGTGGCTCTGATACCACCTTCTGTCATGACCCCCGACCCCACCCTGGATGGAATCGAGAGCCGCGAGCAGCCAAGTGGTACCGGTGGTTATTTTGAAAAACATTGCAGCAGAAATTTCATCAGAACCGTGAGTTAGGAAAAATATCAGAGTTTAGAAAACACCGGATTTTTATTTATTAAATAGATGGGATAAAACCATGTTTCAAAAGGTAGCTTTAATATAGGATAAATTCGAATACATAAAACAACTTTTCTTAATTTAATTTAATTTGATAAAATAAGCCACTTCTGTAAGCCTTGTTGGTGCCGCATCCAACTCTAATTCCAGATCTACTGTAATTACCTGAAACGCGTTTTAAAAAGATTTGGTCAGCAGGAAATACTGGTGAGTTCATTCATTTTTATAAAATGACCTTAGTTATAAATTACAGCATAAAAGCGATTACAATGGCTTCTATCTTATTTTTATCTGGCACCGTGTCACACTGTGTGACGATGGTTATACCACTATTAGGTCCTGTCACCCAAGTAGTGATGATTATCCCTGTTAGGTCAATGAACCTAACCGGGAGAAAATTAGTAATGTGCACAATACCCCACTAGCCAGTGATTCAAGATATCCACGACTTACTCCCTGTAATTATAACTTTTGAAAATGGAGTATTGTAAAACAGTTGATGAAAAGAGAATGACTCACATTGCAGATTTAATACGGATAGAGATTAGCCTACTGATTAGCCTTGTTAACCTAGTTCAAATAACAATGCACATAAAACTAGGTTAGTAACTTTAATCCAACTTTTTATGACAACTCACGAGATCGAAACCTTCACAACGAATGACAAAGTGCAATACTTAAACATCCATCGAATTCACAACGAATGACAAAGTATAACCCAAGTTTGAGCAACACTTAAACATCCATTGGATTGATTTCTATCGATCAAACATTAAATCGTAGCAGCGATCGAGTTATTACCCTGTTATTGCGGCAGCGTTTCGTGATTGTGTGTGTTTTGTAGTAAACAATCGATAACTCAACGTACGAAATGAATTTTAACTTCGAATGAACGCAGAATGTCAAGTCCCACACCCTTCTATTTATATCTGGAAAAAGGCGCGCTCGCGTGGCGCGAGGCTTTGTCGCGTGGCGCGATGGGGTCGGTTTTAGCATAGGGTAGCCACGTCCCTAACTAGCTTAGCTGAGTTGACGGATCGTTAAAATTCAATTTCCACGTAAAACTGTGATGATAATATTGAATGGGAAATGCCCCCCCCTGAGTTTTAGGGGCCCTGATCCTGATTTTGATTGTTCTGGAATTTTTAGGGGTTATACAGGATCACTTGGGGGTCTTAATTAGGGTTTCCTATTGGACAAAGTATAATAAGAAATAATAGTTTTGGTGAGAGTTGTTACAACTAGAAAGCCTCCTGGTATAAATTTAGAGTATAATTCCCGAGCTATTTTAAAAAATATATATATATATATATTTGCACTCGTGTTAAGTATAGTACCTCTAATTCAACCTTGTCCCTATGTCACGAGACAGAACCCCAACGAACTTAGTCAGGCTGAGCCTTGACATGTGTTATGGGGCTCAGATCAATCGGAAAGGGTAGCGTTGATCGGGAGTTAAAATACTTAAAACGGGACAGAGCTTTATTTTAATTATGAGTGAAAATAAAAATATCAAAATAGAAATAGTGAAAGAGGCGACAGTGAAAAAAATAGAAAAGAATGTTTGAACCATTTGATTTGCAAGACTATGGCTATTTATAGTTGCCAGGAGCTCAAAATGGCATTTACTTCCTTTGCTTATAGCATTCCATGTTGACACCTACTTCCATGTTAAGTTTACTTCTATTTTATCAAAAATGAACACGTAAACTATTATTATTATTATATTTTTTGAAGGCCACGTACATATGGCATGTTAATTAGACAATTCTCACACCACCACGTAGAGAACATACATGTTTAATTATTTGATTTTCTTTTTATTATTTTATTATTGATATATTATAATTAATTCACATGCTTCACTTATTTGGCGCGTATAACTTCTAAAATACGACGTTTTATTAAACAATGAATATGTCATTAGAACGAAAATAATCTTATCTACATTTTGAACCAAGTTTCATTAAAAACGGAGTAGGTTCAAATACAATGTATTTTTTATAATTTAATTATTATACGGTTCCTAGGCCCGTCTAGGTACTTCATATTTTTAACGGTCAACTTACCCGTAATCTACCCGTCTAATAATATGAGTTTTTATATACTTTTATTTTATTAGACAGGTCACCCATATATAGGCCAATTAATTGGTATACTATTACAACCAACTATATATTAAATAGTTTTTAAAACTATTTGGGTCGAATAATAAAAATAAAACTAGTTACTAGTGGCTAATAAATTTAAATAACCCTAAAATTCTTATATGGTAAAAATGGGAATGTTACATTCACCATACCAGGGTCCTCTCTGGCGATTAGTCTTTCACGCATTACTCAGTCCTCACTCACTGCAGGATCGATTTCTTCTTCCATAGGTATTTTTTTGTTTGTGAATCGATTATGCTATCTTATTCATCCTATAATTGTATATGTTAATCTTTGATTTGTGTATGTTTTAGTTAGGTTTCATCTCTTTTCATGTTTTTTGGGTTAGATTTAAGATCAGAAATCCTAAATCTATTTGTTTCTTGTGAATTAGTTGATCCGAAATACATTAACACAAAGTTATTTAAGTGTTTTTGTTAATGTTCATCCACTATCATTCTTAATGAATAGTTAATGTTTATCTTTTTGTTAGATTACATATTATCTTTCATATTATCTTCATAAAGGAACTCAATCAGACAACATTATGGTCGAAGGTATGATGATAAAAGCCCATTATAAAGAACATCTGTTGTTAATAAAGTAAAATGATTATATAGTATTCATAAGTTGTTTCAATTTCATCTGTCAGTTTCTTCATACAGAGTTATGTTTTTTTATAGTGGCTTCCATTGTGCTATGTAATATTTTGTTTTGAGCCTCAATCTCTTTTGAAGGGTTAACTTGCTTCACAGCTGAACATTGTTTATATATATATATATATATATATATATATATATGTTTTGTAATTATAGTAATTTCTTGAGAATTTAGGGGTAAACGTCAACATCATTCTTAGGATTGAGGTATGTATCCTTATATCGTGATATGCTATATGATTTCTCTAAGAACTGGCTATAACAACCTACGACATTGTTTCATATTGTTTAAGGATTTTATTTTGATTTTAGTTTTAAGGATTTTATTTTGATTTTAGTTATATTTTTATTGTGCTATGAATGACGGCAACGATGAAGATGAAGATGGCAAAAGAATACACGGTCATATGATGAGGACCGTGGTCAGAGGCGCCTAATAATTGAAGGTAACCACTGTCAATGCATAATTATGTTAACCACCTATGTGTTCTTTGTTCTAAGTGTGTATTTTATTTAATTTTTCTACTTTTGCTCAGTATGATTTTGAAGGAAGATATGGTCTGGTGAATTTTGTAAAGGTGGTGAGAGCCAATGGCCTTATCTTCATCTCTGAAAAGGCACATTGAACTTTGGCTCTTAATTCTAAACTTTTTTCCTATATTATATTACCTATTATAAAACCAACTTTGGTTTGTGAGAAGAAAGTATAGTGTACAAGTTCTCAAAGCATTTGTGCAACTTTGCTTTACTGTTGTTGCTGTCTTATTTATGTTATCACGATCTTTCTTATGCACTTCTATTTGCATATGGAGCCAAATCTTCTCTCATTGCCCCTAACAGGTTCGATCATTGTAAGTACCTTACATTCTTATAAGAAACTAGGATAAGGTGTTAGTAATTACTTTACTTTGGCTGATAGAGTAGTAGGATTACATGTTGCGAATATGATTTAGTAATGTGTTTGATTCAATAGTTACTCTCATGTGGCGATACTTGATACTGTTGTCTGAGATGATGATTGCCGGATCAATTCGTCATGGTTCCAACAACCCAAAAAAAACTAGAGAAAGAAAGTGCAGCTGTCAGGCCCCCCGTATTTACCAGCGGTGTCTCAAGATATTCTATGATCAAAGGCTTTGTTTTCGTTTTCATTGGGTAAAATCGAAGCCGACTCATAATGTGTACCTTTATATTTGTTGAAGGAGTCGCAGGTACTTTATTAGCCTTCTTTCAGACTAAGGCACTAATGTTTAGATTGACCAGGTTTGTAGTTGTATTCTCAAATATAAGGAAAACTTAGTATGGCGAGTCTCATTTATTTAGATACTTGTTAATAAACATATAATAACTTGTATATATAAGAGGCAAGATATAGTGTTTCAATGTGTTTATTCCATTCGAAGTTGTGATATAAGTATAGTAATTTTGTATGTCATAGCACTAGAGCTGAAACAAAGGGTGTGCCCACATGGTAAAAACATTTCTGGGTTAAAACAGTGAACCTCTTATACATGTTGGGCCAATTTCAGTTGATTTAAAACTGTTAGAGGAAAAATGTTTTGTTTTTCATAACGAATAATGTATTGTAAAATATTTTCCGGACAACTTTTGACCTGTTTAACCTACCTGACACATTTTCTTAATGAGCTATTTCTATTTTGCCTATTAGTTTCGTGTTGATTCATCAAAATACTTATATTGCAACACTATCATGACGGTAAATGTAACGTGGTATGCCTTTGTTTGCTTATCATAATTATAATCACACTTTACATTACTTCTTCATTTGACATATCAGCTTCCTCTACGTCTATTGAGAGGAATCGTCTTTTATCAGGAGAGTTGGTTGACTTTCAGACGCTGAACTGGGGTTTCATTGGTAGGTAAGAAACTCCAACTATGTTTTCATTTTTGTATATTGGGCTCGAGTACATCAAAGTTTATATAATGTCTCAAATCACTTATTTGCATATATTTCTCCTCATATGAGTTTAGTGATAGAATGAATATGGAAATAATTAGACAATATTTTTTTATAAACAAAGCACCTATAATGCATGTTTTACAGTTATTGTGCTGATTGCATATATAACTATAACACCACGTAAAAACGTGTCCAATTATGTATAGACACGTGTCCTAAACTCTAAACATGTGAAAGATTGAATTTGAAGGACCAAAGTTGTTGAACAGTGAAACTATGAAACCACAGGGACTAAAAGTGTCAACATACCAAACTTGTGGCTCAGAATGACCAAACACGATGAATATATTCTTAAACGAGTAATTGATTTGATATAAGAAGCCATTTATAAAAATAATCAGAGGATTATTAAATTACAAGGGTTAAACGTGTCAACATGTCGATTCTGACCTCTTAGTGATATTTTAACGAAACCGAGGCTTGGAAATATTCAAATATACTCTTAAGAATAAGTGGTATGAATTTCACGTGGTTTCGAGATCGTTAAGCGTATTTTCAAGACTTTGGGCCAAAAGTGTCAACTTGATGAAACTTGCTTTCATAGAGGTATTTAACGAACCGGAGCCTAACGAAGTTAGTTTATTCATCCTAGAGCATCAATATACTGACTACAAGGGCCCCACATGTCAACAATGAGGTTAAAAAGGGTCAAAAATGAGCAAGGGCTGAAACTGCCAGCTTGGAAACTTGTTTTGCCAGTTTAGCCAGTCCACGCGGCCCGCCTGAGAGTGCCAATAATAGAAAAGTTTTTCCAGGTGCGGGGTTTGCCTATTCCACCGCCTTAGCCTAGTTTGTATCGAGTCTATGAGCTATAAGTCGGTTAATTTTATTAGCTAGGACACCTGGGGTGATCCCAGGGCCTCCAATAACACCTGGAAGTAATCAAGACACTTGGAAATTCCTATATAAGAAACACTTAGTAGTGTTCTTGGCACACACTTGCAACAATTGCTACTCTACAACATCTGGAGCTTGCTAAGGACAAGGAGAAGACTTTGAAGTGTAGAAAAGTTTGCTAGGACTTTTAGTAAGCCTCTAATTACTTGTTTAGTCGTTTTAATTAGCTTAATTACTCTAAAGTCAAACTTATCGTAAAATTAGTTTGACTTTTGATTTAATTACATGTGGCTTAACCACTGATAAAATAGAAAGTGGTTATAGAACCACATTAGTGTATGTGATTAACCCTTGAAAGGGCACCTCCTAATTATCTCGTTTGACTGGTCAATTGTCGGGTCAAAGTAGTTTGACAAAAAGTCAAACTGGACAGAAATTACAAAAATGATTCTAATTAATAAAACAGAGGTTCTAAATTATATTTTAACATTCTAATGACTTGGTAATCAATATTAAAACATGTTTTATCAGTCCTAACCCGACAATTAATAGTCTAAGGTCAGTTTATAACCGAAAGTCGCAAAAGCTTGACTTTTGCTTTGACTTTCAGTTCTGACCCGTTCAAGCTTAATTCTCATATGTTTTAAGCTTCCATTAGGACCACATTACTTAGTAGTATAACCCCCTGGAGTTATATTGCATGGTGCCTAGTGGTTTGAATTATATGCACTTGATCGTAATTATGCTTAATAATGCCATAAACGCCCTTTTTACATACAACTGAGATTTTTAACAATCTGATTGGACTAATACCTTTGCTACTGATATTTAGATATGTCCCAAAAATTTGACATCAATTTGAGATCTAGAATTGAAGTTATGCTCAATAACGTAATTAAGGAGCTTTTTATTATTTAAATGACATAATTAACATAAAGCCTATCTAAACTCAATTTTTGACATCAAACCTTATACCTACTGATGTAAAATAATATTTTGGGATTTTTAAAGATTTTTAATTATTTTTAGGCTGAGCATAACATAGGATTATAGCTTGATTTCGGTAAATGTTGGTTTTACCCTTTTCATGCATAAAATGAGTTTTACATAACTTTTTAGTGCCAAACCTTTTGCTACTGATTTCATATGATAAATAAAGTATTTTAAACTTTATAAACTGATCAAAAACTCAGATTTCCTATTTTAACCCGAATACCCTTTTAAACCGACTTTTAAGTATTTTAAGCACCTAGTATGGGTTAAAACTATATTTGGCATATAAAACTTATTACCCACTGATGTTTTAAGTTAATTTATATAATTAAACAGTAAGTCAAATTTTTTAAACTCAGAAGTCTATTTTGACCTTTAAAGCCTATGTAAAATTACCAAAATGCCCCTACGGGACATAGTTTGGCTATATAAGATAATTTCACATATATGAAATACTCTACTGATATAACTTATAAAAATACATATTTTTACTGATTAAATCAGACCTGAAAATCAGTTGCACAATTAAACTCTTTTATGGGCATTAAAATTACCAAAATGCCCTTATGGGACTTATTTTGGTTTAAATTACTTTTTGGGCATATATGTTAACATCTTACTGATGTATTAACATATTTTGAGCATAATAATGATTAAGACCTGTATATATAATTCATTTGGTTACCCGTTACGCGTTTATGGGTTCGGATCGGTTTATGTGACTAGTTTACATAAAATAGCCGAAACGGGTCAAACCTTATCATTAAATCCTCAATTTCCAGAATGTGATTAGTCTACCCATATTATACAAGTATCCAAGCTTGTCGGGTCTAAACCACATTCTATTCCGGTCTCCGCAATCTAGCGTTTAGAATCGTAAAGTTTCCTTCTAGCTAGCCGGTCTAAGTCCTTGATTGAATTAAAGACCCGTTAGCATCCTAATAGGTTAATAAACCTTCAATACAGATTAAATAGCTTCCGGTAGAAGGTGCCTTCAAAAAGCTTTAGGATTTTACTGCTAGCATCAGGTAAATACTTTTAACTTATTTTCCCTTATACGGGCTTGGGATATGGTATTATAATAATACCACTTGGTCGGGTATGAAATCATTTAATCGGATTGTGATTAATAAATTTGCATAACCCGTTTTAATATGTCTTGTTTGATAACATAAACATTGGGGGTTAATCTGACCGTGTCCTGGATATCCCCGGCTCATTTCATTTAAAATGGCCACGACCTATGCACGGGGTGTAGGCATACACCTGACAGATGCAAATGCTAAAATAATATATAAACCCACATGATGGGGATAACTCCTTTGTGGGTTCTATAAGTGGTGAGTCGGTTAATCACGACCGGCTTCCAACCGGCCCCAATTGTAAGACAAACATGTAAATCTGTATACAAGATTATATTTAAATAATTGTCCCAAGATATGAAAGATTTGTGCCATGTGCACTTAAATCAATTTTCTTAAATGTTTTCAAAAGAGTCAGTTAATTGTATTTACCAGTGTAAACTGACGTATTTTCTTAAAGACTGATTTGACAGGTACCTCTCGTAATAGCCTGGAGCTATAGGGTGTCATTAGAGGATCTTGCAAATCCATGAGATACCTGAAGTCTGTTGTTTTTTGTTTCTTGTTACATTTATGATCTGCCTGTGGATCTTATTACATTCCAGTCTGTATATTCATAAACTCGAACACTCAGACAATATGGTTTGTAATAGTTTATTCACCAAGCCTTCTGCTGTGATATAATATTGTGTGTATTGACTATGATGATATCAACTACGCCACGATACTCCCCGCCGGGCCCACCGGTCATATGTGGAAATATCGGGGTGTGACAGGTTGGTATCAGAGCCAACATTGAGTGAATTAAACACTAACCTTTTGTGTTTAATCTCAATGACACAATAAGCACATTCCTTAAACTCTCGAGTCTAGGAAAATGACCTAGGATTTTACTCTTAACCTTCCTTTTATTGTTTTATTATAGTTACTTGTCTTGACAGGTTATTACTTAGAAGAATGCCACCTAGAGTAAGAGGAAAAGGCAAAGAACCCATGCGTGGAGGACCGTCTAGCAGCACGGGACCCTCCCACAAACGTACACCATCTGACTCGCTTTCCGGCTCAGACTCAAAGGATAATTGGAGCCACAGGTTTGAACCAGCAAGACATTCTGTCTCGCTGGGATCCTCACCATCTGACCCTCCTTATTTTGGGTTGCCCATTCCTGTCGAACCCCATCATTCCCCTCTTTCGCAGGGAACTCATCACTCAAACCAATCACACCACTCTTTCCAATCTCATCCTTTTCATCATTCAGATTCCACTTACTCACCTGCACTATTTAATCCCAACGCTTATGTTAACGACTTTTTGAAATACAACCCTTTGGGGCCTGAGGATCACTTTTCTCAAGAAATGGAGATGGATGATGACCCGGACCCAGATTTGCAAACAGGAACACCAGGCCACCCAATAAGTATCTCAAGCGGTCCCCATTTCAGGGATCACCGTATCATGGGCCCGACTCATTCCAGGAGAGGATGGCTCAGTATGACTGGTTCTTTACACCATCATACCATAACTCCCCAGTCCAACCTCCCTTGGATGAACCACAACTTCGAGCTGTTACCCCACCACCCTTGCCAGTTAAGGAACCACCTCAACAGCCTCCCGAGCCGCCAAGGCGAAGGAGAAATGCTAGAATATCCGCACGTGGGGGACCACGGTTTGCATCTCCTCGTGGCTCAAGTTCGTATCCTCCTATCCCAGAAGACCCTCAGTTGGGTGAACCCTCACACACAGTGCCGGAAGTCAACCTTCCGCCAGTTTCACACGCACCACTACAGCCGCCGTTGGGTTTTGACAACCCGATCCCGACATACCCAGGATCATCTGGGTATAATCCGTCTGGATACCCATCTGACTATGGGACTCATGATCTGTACCTTACAGCTGCACAATACCATCATCTTTACCCTTATTCTTACCCTCCAGTTTATCCCACTGGATACCCGGCGCAGGATTTTCAATACCCGCCATACCAACAACCTCCTCCATTCCAGCAGCAGCAAACTCAAGAGATTTTAGAGAGGTTAGACAGGGTTGAACATGAGACCCATGAAACTAAGAAAAAGCACAATGGTTTTGTCAAGGGTCTTATGAACCTTCTCAAAGGCAAGAAGAAATAGGATGATGTTGAGTTGTTTTGTTTTTAATAAAGTCCCTGCGAGGACATTTATTTTGTTTTCATGTACCAAGTCCCTGCGTGGACTTACTTCCGTTTTAGTAGCCCCTGCGTGGGCAATGTTTTTAGTGCGTGGGCAGTTTGTGTTGTTTTTCTCAAGTCCCTTTTCGGGCAATGTTGTAATCGTTTCGTAAGTTTAATGAAGTTAATTTGTTTTTAAATATGTAAATTATTATATCATGCTACTTCATTTCAAATCTTATTTAATCCGCCTAAGAAACTCTTAGAGGTATAACCTAGCCAAAATAATTAAATGGCTATGATGGTGTAACCTTTTTAAGATAATGACTCTCTGTTAACATCTGAAAATATGTTAACATTCCTAGATGTGCGGTACGAGAAATCACACAAGCTTCCTAAATGTTCTTGGGTTTTTCCAAGTTACTTATGTATAGCCTGAATGATCAATATAAATCATGGCTAGTAAACATCAATATGATGTATACACCACAACATCCATTAGAGATGTATGCTTATAAGCAAAGGTGTAATAATGACAATGAAAGTTCTATTTATAAACTTTTTGTCAAAAAAAGGCGATGAACTTTGTTCGACCCTTAAATGATCACTGATCCATAGGATCGTTGATTATATTTTAATCGTCCCTGTGACAAGCTTTCTAAGCTATTTAAATGTCCCTCGAGACGAGTCTAACGTTAAATGTCTGTTACGACATTGACAGTTGTAAATTTTATTTCCCTGTCTAATAAATATAAAGAATATTATATTCTATTGACTACTTAATTATTACTTAGATTGGTCTAAATGGTTAATATTACCATGACCATCTAGTGATCAATGCGATGATCTAATTAAATATATCATCTATGTTTGATATAGTATTCAGAAATGACTGGCTCGGATGAAGCAAACAGTCATCCTACAGAAGGCAACAACACCAGGATTAATATCACTGGTGCCGAACTGCAAGCAATGATCACTGCAACAGTTTCTCAAGCGGTAGATGCTAAGTTTAAAGAGCCTAGTATTGTTAGGTCTCAAACTCAGACAAAATCCCATTCTCAACCCCATACTAATAAGAAAAGTGAGTCTCAGAACTCATCTAACCAGGGTAGTGAACCCTAGAGACAGGTTATCCTTGAGCCGACTCCCAGGTACACCAAGGGCTGTACCTACAAGTATTTTGTCTCCTGTAAACCGAGAGATTTTACGGGAAAAAAGGGAGCGATTGACTGTATGAAATGGTTGGATGAGATGGAGACTGTGATAGACATTAGCGGATGTGCTAAGGAGGATATAGTAAAGTTTGTGTCTCAATCCTTTAAGGGCGATGCCCTTACTTGGTGGAAAGCATTAGTGCAAGCTACTGGAAAGGTTCCTTTGTACAATCTGTCATGGAACAAGTTTGTAAATTTGGTTAAGGAAACCTATTGTCCTCAGCATGAAGTCGAACGGATAGAGACTGATTTCCTCACTTTGGTGATGAAGGATCTGGATTGTAGATCCTATGTGACTAGCTTCAATTCAATGTTAAGGCTTGTGCCGTATTTAGTCACTCCTGAACCCAAACGCATTGCGCGTTTCATCGGTGGTTTGGCTCCTGAAATAAAAGGGAATGTTAAGGCCTCTAAGCCAGCCACTTATAGATCTGCTGTGGATCTATCTTTGTCCCTCACTTTGGATGTTGTGAGGAGTAAGGCAAAGAAAACCACTGATGATGGGAAGAGGAAGAGAGAGGAAGATAAGTCTCCTCAGTCGAACAAGAAAGGAAAAGGGAACTTTAATTCCAAGAAGGGGCAGTTAAGTGATAAGCCCAGATGTAAGACTTGCAACAAAAGGCATTTTAGAAAATGCAACCAAGACCCACATGCCAAACCATGTGGGATTTGTAAAAAGAAAGGGCACAAGTCTGTTGAGTGCCGAAATATAAAGGATGCAACTTGCTATGGTTGCAATGAAAAGGGGCACATCAAAACCAATTGCCCCAAGAATGCAAAGAAGCCCGAGGAGGCAAAGAAGAACAACGCGAGAGTTTTCCAGATGCAAGCAAGGGAAGCGGTGAATGACGAGAACGTCATAACAGGTACCTTCCTCGTCAATAATAATTATGCTAGAGTCTTATTTGATTCCGGTGCTGATAAGTCTTTTGTAGACCATAAGTTCTGTAAGTTATTGAATCTGCCTATTAAGACTCTAGACATAAAATACGAGGTAGAGCTTGTTGATGGTACCTTAGAAACAACTTCCACTCTTCTTGATGGATGTTCTATATCCATTAAGAATCATTCTATCCCGCTATCTCTCTTGCCAATGAAATTGGCTGGGTTTGATATAGTTTTAGGCATGGATTGGTTGTCGCATAACCAAGCCCAAATTGCCTGTGATAAAAAGCTAGTTATTATCAAAACCCCTTCTGGCGAATCAGTCACCATTCAGGGAGATACATAATATGGATTGCCCAGCAATGTGTCTATTCTCAAGTTAGCGCAGTGTATGAAAAGTGGATGTGTCATTTACATGGCACAAGTGACTGTGAGTGATCCGAAGCCTAAAATTGAAGATATTCCAATTATCTCTGAATATCCTGATGTCTTTCCTAACGAATTACCTGGATTACCTCCTGAGAGGCAAGTAGAGTTCAGGATAGACATTCTCCCAGGATCAGCACCTATAGCACAAGATCCTTATCGTCTAGCACCTACTGAAATGAAGGAACTCAGAACTCAATTGGATGAACTATTGGAAAAAGGTTTCATACAACCTAGTTCTTCGCCCTGGGGAGCTCCAATACTGTTTGTGAAAAAGAAGGACGGATCAATGCGCTTATGCATTGATTATCGTGAATTAAATAAAGTAACGATCAAGAATCGTTATCCCTTGCCCAGGATCGACGACTTGTTCGATCAACTCCAAGGGGTAAGCTACTTCTCGAAGATTGATTTGAGATCTGGGTATCATCAACTTAAGGTTAGAACTGAAGATGTGCCTAAGACGTCATTCAGGACGAGGTATGGACATTTCGAATTCTTAGTGATGCCATTTGGGCTCACTAATGCGTCAGCAGCATTCATGGACCTCATGAATAGAGTCTGCAAACCATACTTGGATAAGTTTGTCATTGTTTTTATAAACGACATCCTTATATATTCTTGAAGCCAAGTTGATCATGAGAAGCACTTTAGATGTATCTTAGGATTACTACAACAGGAAAAGCTATATGCAAAATTCTCCAAATGTGAGTTCTGGCTTCGCAAAGTCCAATTTCTTGGACATGTCGTTAGTGAGCGAGGTATCCAAGTAGATCCCGCTAAGGTTGAAGCTGTAATGAATTGGGAAGCACCCAAGACTCCTACTGAAATCCGAAGTTTTCTAGGTTTGGCTAGGTACTATTGAAGATTTATTGAAAACTTCTCAAGAATAGCAGCACCATTAACTTCCTTGACCCGTAAGAATGTAAAGTTTGATTGGGGTCTAAAACAACAAGAATCCTTTGAGATTCTTAAGAAGAAGTTGAGCAATGCCCCAGTATTGTCTTTACCTGATGGAATTGAAGAGTTTGTCGTATACTGTGATGCTTCACACACCGGTATGGGTTGTGTGCTTATGCAACGAGGCAAGGTGATTGCCTATGCATCACGACAATTAAAAGTGCATGAGAAGAATTACACCACCCACGATTTGGAATTGGGTACCGTTGTATTCGCATTAAAGTTATGGAGACATTATTTGTATGGAACTAAATGCGTAATCTTTTCTGATCACAAAAGTCTCCAACATTTGTTCAATCAAAAAGAGCTTAATATGAGACAACGCCGTTGGATGGAAACCTTAAATGACTATGATTGCGAAATTCGCTACCACCCTGGTAAAGCGAATGTGGTCGCAGATGCTCTAAGCCGGAAGGAAAGAGTTAAACCAATTAGGATCAATGCCAAGAGCATTGAGTTGAAGAATAGTTTGAATGACAGACTATTAGCTGCACAGAAGGATGCTGTTTTGGAAGATAATCTTCCAAATGAAAAGTTAGGTATAACTGCTGAACAGTTAGCACCTGGGAAGGATGGAATTCTCAGGATGAACGGAAGGATTTGGGTTCCTATTCATGGAGGACTTCGAGAGGTAATCCTCCAAGAAGCCCACAACTCCAAGTACTCAGTTCACCCTGGTGGTGACAAAATGTATCATGATTTGATGGCTAATTATTGGTGGATAGGTTTGAAGAAATCTATTGCCACACATGTAGCTAAATGCCTGACTTGTGCTCAGATTAAAGCTGAACATCAAAAGCCTTCGGGTCTACTTCAACAACCAGAACTCCCTACATGGAAGTGGGAGATGGTAACCATGGATTTCATAACCAAGTTACCTAAAACAAGGCACGAAAATGATACCATATGGGTTATTGTTGATAGACTGACTAAGTCAGCACATTTCTTACCCAACAAGGAAACTCATAGCTCCGATAAATTAGCCCAGTTGTATGTAGACAAGATTGTAGCTCTTCATGGAGTACCGGTGTCTATTATCTCTGATAGAGATACTAGATACACCTCTCATTTTTGGAAAAGTTTCCAACAATCCTTGGGCACGCGTTTGAATTTTAGCACCGCTTACCATCCTCAGACTGATGGACAGAGTGAGCGTACAATTCAAACTTTGGAAGACATGCTTCGTGCATGTGTTATTGATTTAGGTGGTAGTTGGGATGACCACCTGCCATTGATCGAGTTTTCTTATAACAATAGCTACCATACTAGCATTCAGGCTGCGCCTTTTGAGGCATTATATGGTAGGAAATGCAGAACGCCTGTTTGTTGGGCAGAAGTAGGAGAAGCTCAGTTATCAGGGCCTGATATAGTCCTTGAAACGATGGATAAGATTGTCCAGATTCGTGATCGCCTGAAAGCTGCTAGGGATAGGCAGAAAAGTTATGCTGATGAAAGACGAAAGCCTTTAAAGTTTGAGGTTGGCGATAAAGTCTTACTGAAAGTATCACCCTGGAAAGGTGTGATGCGTTTTGGTAAGAAGGGCAAGTTAAGCCCTAGGTATATTGGGCCATTCGAGATTATCGAATGTGTCGGCAGTGTAGCTTATAAGCTAAACCTGCCTGAGGAGCTAAGTGGGATTCATAATGTGTTTCACATTTGTAATCTCAAGAAATGCCTAGCTGATGGATCGCTAGCTATGTCTCATAAAGACGTACAAATTGATGAAAGTTTGAGATTTGTTGAAAGACCTATATCGATCGAGGATCGACAGGTTAAAAGCTCCGAAGAAAACATGTGCCTATAGTAAAGGTCAGATGGGACGCTCGCAGAGGTCCCGAGTATACATGGGAAGTCGAGTCCACTATGAAACAGAAATACCCTCACTTATTTCAGTAAATCTCGGGGTCGAGATTTCTTTTAAGGGGGTGAGGATGTAACACCACGTAAAAACGTGTCCAATTATGTATAGACACGTGTCCTAAACTCTAAACATGTGAAATATTGAGTTTGAAGGACCAAAGTTGTCGAACAGTGAAACTATGAAACCACAGGGACTAAAAGTGTCAATATGCCAAACTTGTGCCTCTGAATGACCATACACGATGAATATATTCTTAAACGAGTAATTGATTTGATATAAGAAACCGTTTATAAAAATAATCAGAGGATTATTAAATTACAAGGGTTAAACGTGTCAACATGTCGATTCTGACCTCTGAGTGACCTTTTAACGAAACCGAGGATTCGAAATATTCAAATATACTCTTAAGAATAAGTGGTATGAATTTCACATGGTTTCGAGATCGTTAAGCGTATTTTCAAGACTTTGGGCCAAAAGTGTCAAGCTGATGAAACTTGCTTTCATAGAGGTTTTAACGAACCAGAGCCTAACGAAGTTCGTTTATTCATCCTAGAGCTCAACATACTGACTACAAGGGCCCCACATGTCAACAATGAGGTTAAAAAGGGTCAAAAACGAGCAGGGACTGAAACTGCCAGCTTGGAAACTTGTTTTGCCAGTTTAGCCAGTCCACGCGGCCCGCGTAAGACTCCCTTAAGTCTTACGCGGCCCGCCTGAGAGTGCCAGTAACATAAAAGTTTTGCCAGGTGCGGGTTTTGCCTGTTCCACCGCCTTAGCCTAGTTTGTATCGAGTCTATGAGCTATAAGTCGGTTAATTTTATTAGCTAGGACACCTGGGGTGATCCCAGGGCCTCCAATAACACCTGGAAGTAATCAAGACACTTGGAAATTCCTATATAAGAAACACTTATGTAGTGTTCTTGGCACACACTTGCAAAAATTGCTACTCTACAACATCTGGAGCTTGCTAAGGACAAGGAGAAGACTTTGAAGTGTAGAAAAGTTTGCTAGGACTTTTAGTAAGCCTCTAATTACTTGTTTAGTCGTTTTAATTAGCTTAATTACTCTAAAGTCAAACTTATCATAAAATTAGTTTGACTTTCGTTTTAATTACATGTGGCTTAACCACTGATCAAATTGAAAGTGGTTATAGAACCACATTAGTGTAGGTGATTAACCATTAAAAGGGCACCTCCTAATTATCTCGTTTGACTGGTCAATTGTCGGGTCAAAGTAGTTTGACAAAAAGTCAAACTGGACAGAAATTACAAAAATGATTCTAATTAATAAAACAGAGGTTCTAAATTATATTTTAACATTATAATTACTTGGTAATCAATATTAAAACATGTTTTATCAGTCCTAACCCGACAATTAATAGTCTAAGGTCAGTTTATAACCGAAAGTCGCAAAAGTTTGACTTTTGCTTTGACTTTCAGTTCTGACCCGTTCAAGCTTAATTCTCATATGTTTTAAGCTTCCATTAGGACCACATTACTTAGTAGTATAACCCCCCTGGAGTTATATTGCATGGTGCCTAGTGGTTTGAATTATATGCACTTGATCGTAATTATGCTTAATAATGCCATAAACGCCCTTTTTACATACAACTGAGATTTTTAACAATGTGATTGGACTAACACCTTTGCTACTGATATTTAGACATGTCCCGAAAATTTGACATCAATTTGAGGTCTAGAATTGAAGTTATGCTCAATAACGTAATTAAGGAGCTTTTTATTATTTAAATGGCATAATTAACATAAAGCCTATCTAAACTCAATTTTTGACATCAAACCTTATACCTACTGATGTAAAATAATATTTTGGGATTTTTAAAAATTTTTAATTATTTTTAGGCTGAGCATAACATAGGATTATAGCTTGATTTCGGTAAATGTCGGTTTTACCCTTTTCATGCATAAAATGGGTTTTACATAACTTTTTAGTGCCAAACCTTTTTCTACTGATTTCATATGATAAATAAAGTATTTTGAACTTTATAAACTGATCAAAAACTCAGATTTCTTATTTTAACCCGAATACCCTTTTAAACCGACTTTTAAGCATTTTAAGCACCTAGTATGGGTTAAAACTATATTTGGCATATAAAACTTATTACCCACTGATGTTTTATGTTAATTTATATAATTAAACAGTAAGTCAAAGTTTTTAAACTCAGAAGTCTATTTTGACCTTTAAAGCCTATGTAAAATTACCAAAATGCCCCTACGGGACATAGTTTGGCTATATAAGATAATTTCACATATATGAAATACTCTACTGATATAACTTATAAAAATACTTATTTTTACTGATTAAATCAGACCTGAAACTCAGTTGCACAATTAAACTCTTTTATGGGCATTAAAATTACCAAAATTATGGGACTTATTTTGGTTTAAATTACTTTTTGGGCATATATGTTAACATCTTACTGATGTATTAACATATTTTGAGCATAATAATGATTAAGACCTGTATATATAATTCATTTGGTTACCCGTTACGCGTTTACGTGTTCGGATCGGCTTATGTGACTAGTTTACATAAAATAGCCGAAACGGGTCAAACCTTATCATTAAATCCTCAATTTCCAGAATGTGATTAGTCTACCCATATTATACAAGTATCCAAGCTTGTTGGGTCTAAACCACATTCTATTCCGGTCTCCGCTTAATCTAGCGTTTAGAACCGTAAAGTTTCCTTCTAGCTAGCCGGTCTAAGTCCTTGACTGAATTAAAGACCCGTTAGCATCCTAATAGGTTAATAAACCGTAAAGGTGCCTTCAAAAATCTTTAGGATTTTACTGCTAGCATCAGGTAAATACTTTTAACTTATTTTCCCTTATACGGGGTTGGGATATGGTATTATAATAATACCACTTGGTCGGGTATGAAATCATTTAATCGGATTGTGATTAATAAATTTGCATAACCCGTTTTAATATGCCTTGTTTGATAACATAAACATTGGGGGTTAATCTGACCGTGTCCTGGATATCCTCGGCTCATTTCATTTAAAATGGTCACGACCTATGCACGGGGTGTAGGCATACACCTGACAGATGCAAATGCTAAAATAATATATAAACCCACATGATGGGGATAACTCCTTTGTGGGTTCTATAAGTGGTGAGTCGGTTAATCACGACCGGCTTCCAACCGGCCCCAATTGTAAGACAAACATGTAAATCTGTATACAAGATTATATTTAAATAATTTTCCCAAGTTATAAAAGATTTGTGCCATGTGCACTTAAATCAATTTTCTTAAATGTTTTGAAAAGAGTCAGTTAATTGTATTTACCAGTATAAACTGACGTATTTTCTTAAAGACTGATTTGACAGGTACCTCTCGTAATAGGCTGGAGCTATAGGGTGTCATTAGAGGATCTTGCAAATCCATGAGATACCTGAAGTCTGTTGTTTTTTGTTTCTTGTTACATTTATGATCTGCCTGTGGATCTTATTACATTCCAGTCTGTATATTCATAAACTCGAACACTCAGACAATATGGTTTGTAATAGTTTATTCACCAAGCCTTCCGCTGTGCTATAATATTGTGTGTATTGACTATGATGATATCAACTACGTCACGATACTCCCCGCCGGGCCCACCGGTCATATGTGGAAATATCGGGGTGTGACAATAACAAACTTTGTATTACCAAACTACAATACTTGATTAAATATGTATTTAGTTTGTGTTTTGTAGAGAGCGCAAGGAAGGCATTAAGGCCTGCTAGAACAATGCTCGATTCTTATCCTGTTAGGGGTCTTCCTTCCAAAATCACAATTGCAACCATAAATCCAACTTCTTTACCTCGGGTAAGATTTTTTTTTTTGGTTTTTAAATGTGAATGTATGGTTTTGGTAATTACAGTCTTGCTCTTTCTACAGGTGGCTGCTGAGTCACTTGGGCACACGGTTCTTGGCTGGCGTACCTTCCTACATATAATTCTGGTTTGTGTAAATCCGCTTTGTGAACTTAACCCGTTATTGAATAAGTATTTCTTATACTCACTTCTAGGTCTAAAGCTGACTTTGAACAACAGTTATATGTTAAATTTACCATTTTTAATGGGTTTATGTTTATCTTCTTTATTAATTAGTATTTGCAGATGTATATACTAAGGAGGCTTTAAATGGTAGCCATCTGTGCTACATTAAACCTTCAACATGGTGGGGTCAGGGACTTCTACATGCGTTCTTTGTCATCTAGGTTCGTTTATTGATTATATATTTTTTGTAATAGTTGTACATATGACTTTGGGGCTGTAAACAAGCCTATTTAAGGTGAGATATGTTATGCTCGGGCTCGGAATTAAACTAGCAACCTTGGCTCGGCTCATTTATTTTCAGGTGTGTAATTTTTTATAAAAGTTTCCTACTCTCTAGGAATACATGCCCTTAGACTCCAAGTTTGCGGGGCCACGAGATAAGAGTTGATGCTAAATTGGCAGACTCATTATGATTGTTCTGGTTGAAGCTTATTCGTGATGAATTCAGATATCGAAAAAGTGGCAAAGATATCTATATGAAGCTTGAAGACAAATGGTTAAAATTTGTGTTTTTACTTCAATACATGGTAGAATTTAAGGCTTTAAGCTCAAACATCACTTTTACTTATATTGCAGATGTGATATTCTACTAGTTCTCTCAAGGCTCCAGCCGTGGGGTTTAAATCACTTGTATGCAATGTCATGTCGAACTGTATCAGGAGGCCATGCAACTAGAAGACCCGGGGTGAGTTTAAATCACGGGTTTTAATCATTATGCATATGATCTGTTGTTGTATCCCTCTCTCTATCATATGATTAAATAGTGTATTGTAGTTGAAAAAATCGTTGTTTAATAAAATGTGGAATGTAAAATTACTAAAAACTACCCGTATTTTTACACGGGTTTCACATCTAGTACATATAAATATAAGAAAACAATAGTTATTTAATATATTCTTATTTAGTTATCTATACAAACAAGTTTGATCTAGTAATGAAATCAATGATTCAGTGTATCATATCATCGAGATTTCATTTTGAGAGGTAAACACCCTTGGCCCATACCACAAATAAGGTTAAAATTCTATATCTTCTGATGGCATCTTATGTCGCAGCCCCCGACCCCTACCCCGGAACAGGCGCCGCGAGACAAAGAGCTGATGGTATCAGTTTTTATTAATTTGGCAGCGGAAATGAGACATCAGGACCGTTGTTAGGAAATAATTTCAGAGTTTCAAAATACCAAACTTTTATAATAAATAAATGGGATAAAACCCATGTTTCATTCACAATACATTTATAGGGATAAACCCTCATTGTTGAAAACATAATCTCCTTTTTATTTAGGTAACTTTTATAGCCACTTCTTTAAGCCTTCAGTGCTCCACGGCGGACTTCTATTAGCTTCACATTAAGTTACCTGAAACGGGTTTTAAAAAGATTTTATCAGCAAGAAATACTGACTAGTGCATCCCAGTTTAATCAAAACAAGGTTTTATAACTTTACAGTACTCAGAGCGATTACAATGTCTATATCTACCAATATACTCATTCAGTATTTGTCATGTTGGCAGTTCCATGACTGTGGTCATATTACTCATTGCCTAACTCGTTGTCCAATAGTAATGTTTTTACAAGTAGTATATACAAAACCCCACATACCAGCAGCAATTGTAGAATACATAGACTCAATCACTGTAAGTATAATTGAAAACATTTGAGGTTTTGGTAAAACAGTTTGATAGAAAAAACAGAATGACTCACTATGTAGACTTAGGTAATTCTACAGCTTCCTGTTGTTGTTCCTGGTTAATTTCTATTAAAAATAAACAATGCACACGTGTTAGTAAGATAACCCAAATCACATTAGCCATACAACACGAGACAGAACTCCAACGAACTTAGTCAGGCAGAGCCTCGACATGTGTTATAGAGCCCTAGATCAATCGGGTAGGGTAACAAATTTGTGATCGGGGGTTAAAATAATTACAACGAGGCAGAGTTTCGTGTTTTAGGGGTATTATACCGAGCTGGTATATTGCTATAATAGGGACTAAGAGAGAAAAGAATTGAACGGTTTGAGAATGAAGCATGGGGGGCTCCTTTTATAGGCTGGTTTTGGGGTCTCTCGCGCCCCGCGAGCCCCTTCCTTTATTCCTTCGCGCCCCGCGAGCCAAGCCTAGCTACGGCTAGGTCTGGTTAGTCACCAGTGTAGACTAGCCGTGTGTCGTGCCATGTGGCATGTTAGGAGGCCGCCAGGTACATCTCGGTCGCGCCCCGCGAACCACAGGGGTGACCCTGTCACGACCCGTGAGCACCCTGATTTTCTTATTTTATTTGATTTTTATTAAAACTATAGTTATACGGGTCTAGTTCTCGTATACGGGGTGTATTTAGGGCGTTTTTAGAGAGTTGTTATATCCTCCCCACCTTGTTTTAAATCTCGTCCTCGAGATTCACTAGAACAGGTGTGGATATTTTCGTTGCATTTCTGACTCGAACTCCCATGTATATTCTGGTGCTCTCTTGGAATCCCATTTCACTTTTACCATAACTAATCTCTTGTGCTTGAGATTCTTGATCTTTCTATCTTTAATCTGAAGTGGTTTCTTTACAAACTTAAGCTTCTCATTTACCTCTATGTCCTGAAGAGGTGTCACTAATGATTCGTCTGCTAAGCACTTCTTGAGGTTACATACATGAAATACATCATGTATTCCTGCCATTTCCTCTGGCAGTTGTAGCTGATAGGCTACTAGCCCTATCCTTTTGATAATCTAAAAAGGCCCAACATACCTTGGGCTTAGCTTTCCTCTTTTAACGAATCTGACCACTCCTTTCCATCGAGAAACTTTTAATAATACTTTGTCCCCAACTTGAAATTCCAATGGTTTTCGTCCGTTATCTGCATAGCTTTTTTGATGATCTCGTGCTGCTTTTAGTTTTTTCTTGACTTGAATGATTTTGTCAGTTGTTTCTTGCACTATCTCTGGCCCAAATAGTTGCTTTTCTCCAATCTCTACCCAATAGACTGGAGTTCGGCATTTTCGTCCATAAAGTGCTTCAAACGGTGCTGCACTGATGCTGGTATGATAGCTGTTGTTGTAGGAAAATTGTATTAATGGTAAATGATCGTCCCAATTTCCTCCAAAGTCAATTACACAGCCTCTAAGCATATCTTCCATTGTCTGAATTGTCATTTCGCTTTGTCCGTCTGTTTGAGGATGATAAGCTGTGCTTAGATTCAACCTGGTTCCCATTGCTTTTTGGAAACTTGTCCAAAAATGAGAAGTAAAACGACTATCTCTATCCGACACAATGGATAAAGTAATTCCATGTAATGAAACTATTTCATTTACATTTAACTTGGCTAACTGTTCCATACTGAAAGATTCCTTCATAGGTAAGAAATGAGCAGATTTGGTTAATATGTCGACAATCACCCAGATTGTATCATTACCTTTTCGTGTCTTGCGTAATTTGGTAACAAAGTCCATTGTTATCAATTCCCATTTCCGAATTGGCATTTCCAATTCCTGCAATAACCCTAAAGGTTTCTGTTGTTCAGCTTTAACCTGTGAACAGGTTAGACATTTAGCACCATAGTTTGCTATATCCTTTTTCATTCCTATCCACCAGAATTTCTTTCTTAAATCTTGATACATCTTATCACTACCAGGATGTATCTTATACTTAGACTTATGGGCTTCTTCTAGGATTTGGTTTCATAGGTTCCCTTGAGTAGGTATCTAGATTCTTTTCTTATGGAATCTCTAAATTCCATCTAATCCTTGTTCTAATTCCTTAATCATTCCTTTTAAACATTTAGCATCGTCTTTGATTGTTGTTTTCAGTATCTTTCTAATTTGCTCATTTAAATCTATCTGCATATTTAGTCTGAGAGAGTGTACTCTTTTGGATTTTCGACTTAAAGCATCAGCTACTACATTAGCTTTTCCTGCATGATACTGGATATCACAATCATAATCACTAAGAATTTCCGTCCAGCGTCTCTGTCTCATATTTAATTTCTTTTGCCCAAAAACATATCTTAAACTCTGATGATATGTGAAGACAACAAACTTACTACCATAAAGATAGTGTCTACAAATCTTAAGGGCAAAAATTATGGCTCCTAACTCTAGATCATGGGTTATATAATTCTCTTCATGTTTCTTAAGCTGTCTAGAGGCATAAGCTATAACCTTATGACGTTGCATCAACACACATCCGTATCCTAACTTTGACGCGTCACAATAGACTACAAAGTCTTCAGTTCCTTCTGGTAACGCGAGTATGGGTGCGTTGGTTAACCTTTGCTTTAAATCCTAAATGCTTCCTCCTGTTTTGCTCCCCATTCAAACTTAATTGATTTGCAGGTCAGTTTGGTTAATGGAATGACTATTCTAGAGAAATCGGAATAAAACGTCTATAATATCCTGCCTGTCCAAGAAAACTTCTTACCTCCGTTGGTGATTCAGGGACTTTCCATTGGGTAATCGCCTCGATCTTTGTGAGATCCATATGAATTCCTTCATGATTAACCAGATGTCCAAGGAATTGCACTTCTTGTAACCAGAATTCGCATTTTGAGAATTAAGCATAAAGCTTTTCTTTTCTCAATAATGTCAGAAGTGTATGCAAATGCTCTGCATGATCTTCCTTGCTCTTAGAGTAAATTAGAATATGACAATTATGAATTTATCCAGGTATGGTTTACATATACTATTCATCATGTCCATAAATGCGACTAGGGATTTGGTTAAACCAAATGGCATGACTGTAAATTCATAATGACCGTACCTTGTTCTGAAAGCAGTTTTAGGAATGTCCTCTTCATGTACTTTAAATTGATGATATCCTGAACGTAAGTCTATCTTAGAAGAGAATCGAGCTCCTTGGACTTGATCGAACATGTCATCGATTCTCGGTAGTGGGCATCGATCCATCATTCGTTTTGACAAATAACACCGGTGCTTCCCATGGCGATGAACTAGTTTGTATAAAACCTTTTTCAAGTAGTTCATCTAACTGTTTCTTCATTTCCTGCATCTCTGTCGGTGCTAGTCGGTATGGTGCTTTGGCAATCGGTGTCGTTCCTGGTATTAGGTGAATTCTAAATTCAACCTCTCGATCTGGCGGTAATCCAGGTAACTCTTCTGTAAAAACGTCTGAGAATTTAGATACTACGGGAATATCTTTTAATTCTTTTCCTTTAGTGTTAATGATTACTGAAATCATATACACCATTCATCCTTTCCTTGCATAACTTGCAGCTTTCATCACAGAGATGAATTTTGTTGACCTGGTTGGCTTGTCTCCTTTAATTGTGATCTTTTTACCCTTTGGTGTACTTACTTGTACAGACTTTTGATCACATAAAATACTAGCATGATTGGCTACCAACCAATCCATTCCTAATACGACATCAAATCCAACTAGATTCATTGGAAAAAAGATTAACAGTAAAATTATGGTTTAGAATTTCTATCCTTACTCCCTACAGGATTTCACTTATCTTGATAGAATCTCTATTTGCCATCTCCACCAGACAGTCTTGTTAAAGTTTAGTTAATGGTTGGTTGAGAAGTTTGTAGTAAGAAGTATTGATAAAACTTTGGTTTGCACCAGAGTCAAATAATACTTTAGCAAAAATATCATTAACTAAAAGCGTACCGGCGATCACATTCAGAATCATCTTGGCTGCTTCAGCTATCAGAACGAATGCTTTGGCATTCTTCTTGGGTCCTTCGGTTGCCTTAGGCTTGTTGGTTGTCGCTAGAGCTAGTTTAGGACAGTTCGGCTTGATATGACCAACTTCTCCACAATTGTAGCATAGCCTATTGCTAGCTTTCTTCCTGCAGTCTTCTTCCTTATGTCCAGACATTTTGCAGAAGTTGCAGTATATTGAGCACCTTCCTGAGTGCTTCCTTTTGTAATACATGCAATTGGGTGAAGAGGAAGAACCTGTCCCTTTCCCACGGTAGGAATTACTGTAACGAAATTCTTGGGTAAGCTTTTTAGGCTAGGTTCTTTCTCTTGTTTTCCTCTTGCGTACGTACCAACTCATCAGTCAGGGTGTTGGCCAGTTCTACTGCTTCTTCTATGGTTTGTGGCCTAGCTGCCTTGACTACGTGTCTGATCTCACTAATTATTCCCCAGATGTAACGGGAGATTAATACTGGCTCAGGTGAGGCTAAGGTGGGTACTATCCTAGCATATTCAAAGAATATGGTAGTGTACTCCCTGCAGTCTATTCCAATCATTTTATGATTTAGGAACTTATTGGCGATTTGCTCCTTTTCATGAGGAGGACATAATTTCCTTTCAACTATCTCCTTAAGGTTGGTCCATTCTATATTATAAACTCTGTCACTTCATCTAGATTAGAGAATGATATTCCACCACTCTAAGGCTGCATTGTTAAAAAGATTAGAAGCAAACATGATCTTATCTTCATCTTCACATTTACTTATTTTTAAGACTGCTTGTGTCTTTTCTATCCAGCGCAAGGCTAAATGGCTCCTTCATTTCTTGAGAATTCTATTGGTTTGCAGGCCAAGAATTCTTTATAAGAACAACCATATGAGATGGTTCTTCTTCTTTTTGGAATTGGAGCTTCGCTAAGTGGTCTGTGATTTTTGTTCACGCTGTGACTTAGTTGAGTAGGTGCATGTTTACTTCCAATTACAGAATTATTATTTTTTGCTTCTTTAATAGTCTTGATAATATATGGCATAATATCTATAATTCCTTGTACTACTATATGTTCAATGACACTTTTATTCACTTGGTTCCCGTTATTATCATTATTCTGGTTTTCCTGATTCACTTCGTTGTCCATCTGAACTGTAAACATTTATCAGGTATTAATATCACAGAATAATATTTAATACAAACAATCACGCAAGCAGATTGATAAAAAAACGTCGAGCATTGCGACTTACTCTTTATATATATATATCTATATATGCATCTAGTACAAATTACAACTAGAATTTAAATACTAGTAACTATGCATCGATATATATTAGTTATCTAGTCTAGTTGATATATATATATATATATATATATATATATTTGTGTACAAATTTACACACGTATATATATTAAATTAGGTGCTGGCTTGTCAAGAATTGCATCCCACGCTCTTCATATTTCCAGACGAGTTTCTCTCCTATCTGATGGATCCGATTTCCTTCTTCCACTAACTCTTCGCCATACTAGCGAAGTTCCTCCACATTTTCTTGGTTCATGGGTGGTAGTGGTGCTGGTACTGGCTCAGGGTAACGCGGTATGGGTTCTCCGTAAGGGTATGGAGTATTCACTTGGTTCCCGTTCTTATCATTATTCCGGTTTTCCTGATTCACTTTGTTGTCCATCTGAATTGTAAACATTTATCAAGTATTAATATCACAGAATAAGATTTAATACAAACAATCACGCAAGCAGATTGATAAAAAAACGTCGAGCATTGCGACTTACTCTTTTTATATATATCTATATATGCATCTAGTACAAATTACAACTGGAATTTAAATACTAGTAACTATGCATCGATATATATTAGTTTATCTAGTCTAGTTGATATATATATATATATATATATATATATATATATATATATTCAAAGTACAGATTTACACACGTATATATATTATATTAGGTGATGGCTTGTCTAGAATTGCATCTCACGCTCGTCATATTTCCAGACGAGTTTCTCTCCTATCTGACGAATCCGATTTCCCTCTTCCACTAACTCTTCGCCATATTGCAAAGTTCCTCCACATTTTCTTGGTTCATGGGTGGTAGTGGTGCTGGTACTGGCTCAGGGTAACGCGGTATTGGTTCTCCGTAAGGGTATGGAGTATTCAATATATCCTGAATTGACCTGTTATCATACCACCACGGGTCTAAAGGGTTCAGTGTTGTATACTGCTCTATAGGGTTTGGTGCGGGAATTCTAGGGATCTCATTGGGGTCAAATGCTGGGATTGGGAATTGGTTCTCCTGGTTTCGTTTTAGCTCCATTGGTTGGTTAGGGAATAAGGGTAAAAGTTATGGTTCAGCTACTTGGTTAAGATTAGGGTCTGCTACTGTATTTGCTAGCATGTGGAAATCAGCTAATTGCCTATCAAGTTCCTACTCCCATAATGGTTTAGTTTCCTGGGTTTGGGTATTCATTTCTCTATTTGCTTTTGCTATTGCTCGCTGTTGTTGGAGTTTTTTCATTCTTTTCCTCCATTCATGAGCTCCTCTACTAAACCAACCTCTCTTTTTAGAGGGGAATGGTTCCTAAGATTGGGCTTTAAATATAAAGATTCCATCCTCAGAATCAGCGGTTTATCCTGAGGTTGACTGGGATAAGGTTCCTTCATTCTTTGGAGAATGAGGAAATTGATGGTAAGCGTCAGAGGTACCTTGCTTACTGATACTGTAAACTAGCAAATTGTCAAATAACACAAAATAATAATATACATATTTACACAGAATCACATAAATTATTTCCTCACACAATTGGTTAAAATTTAGGTATTAACAGAACACCTAAATGGCTTAAACCAGTGGCATCGCTCTGATACTACCTTCTGTCGCAGCCCCGACCCCGACCCCAGGAGCGGGAGCCGCGAGACACAGAGCTGGCGGTATCAGTGTTTATTAATTTGGCAGCGAATATGAGACATCAGGACCGTAGTTAAGAAATAATTTCAGAGTTTCAAAACACCAAACTTTTATAATAAATAAATGGGATAAAACCCATGATTCATTCACAATACATTTACAGGGATAAACCCTCATTGTTGAAAACATAATCTCATTTTTATTTAGGTAACTTTCATAGCCACTTATTTAAGCCTTCAGTGCTCCATGTATGGCTTCTATTGGCTTCACATTAAGTTACCTGAAACGCGTTTTAAAAAGATTTTTTTAGCAAGAAATATTGGCGAGTGCATCCCAGTTTAATCAAAACAAGCTTTTATAACTTTACAGTATTGAGAGCGATTACAATGTTTATATCTACCAATATACTCATTCAGTATTTGTCATGTTGCCAGTTACATGACTATGGTCATATTACATTGGCTAACTCGTTGTTCAACTGTTGATACATATTTTGTGGATACGGCTCGGCTCGGTTCGACTCGGCTACGAAGTGAAGGCCGTAGTCAAGACAACCTCCTGTCTTGACTCGGTATGCGTTTTACTTTGTAAAGTTAGATGTAGATGCAACTGCATGTGTGCAGTTTGCATTTAGATTATGTTTATTAGTTGTCTGTTTGTTTGTTTGGCCCATACATGTAGAAGCCCAACATGCCAAAGTCCAAGCCCAAGTCTGAGGCCCATTCTTATGGACGAAATCCAAAGGTGAAATCACTGTTGTGATGAAAACCCTTTGGTGAAAACCAAATGGATGAAAACCAAATAGGACGAAATCACCTGATTTCGTCCAGTTCTTGTTTTCGACCACTGGTTGGTATAAATACACAGACACAGAACAGAAACACTAGAGAAGTCTGAATATATTTCGGAGAATACACACACAACAGAGAGTTTATAGGTTTATCTTGTAAACACCGTATTGTAACCGTTTCATAGCATTAATACATTGAGTGTTAATCATTGAATCTTTGTGTCTTGCGTGTTCTTAACTTGGTTTAACTTACCCGTTTGGATTCCGCACTTCCGGGTTTGTCGGAAAACAGGGAATAGAGGTTACTCGATCCTCCGGGTGGACCTACAATTGGTATTAGAGCATTGGCTCGATTCCTTGTTAAAACCAAGTTGTTTTTCTTGTGTTTTTGAAAGATTTTTAAGTGTTTTTCTGAATTTTAAAGTTTGAAGTTCATATATTTCTGGAAAAACAGTTTGAGAATCGTGAAAAACCTTGTTGTTTTGCTTATTAATTCATACAAAACCTTGTTATTATCTTATGCATACATGTTAGTTTAAGGTTTTTATTGAAGTTCTTTGCAAAACTCGTGTTCGGAAAATTATTCCGGTGAAATTATTGTCGGAATCTTCAAAAACTCATTGGAGTTCTTTAAGTGTTCATCGGATCTTCATGTTGTTCTTGGATAATATTCACGTTTGATCTTTATTTGTTACTGAATGATTGTGTTTGTGTTAACTGTTTGATTATTAAACCATTGTTTGACTATTGCTACATAAAAAATGATGATGTTTAATTGAACTGTGTGGCCGAAAGTATGTTGAGTTTGAAAATTGAAGCCTGACAAGTCTGATAAAAGTATGTTGAGTTTGAAAATTGAGCACTAGTAGCTTCTTGTGTCAGTTAAAGATAAGATCTAGTTTTATAAATATCTAAATTGTCTTGTCTGGTCATTTGGTCAACTAAATCAGCTGAGGAAAACACTTGTCTGGCCGAAATCCCTTATCAATAAGTCTGGTCGAAATCATTCTTTCTTGTCTTTGCCGAAATCAAGCTATCACCGAAAACAGCCTGGGCCGAAATCCCTTATTCATCAGTCAACGAAATCCCTCAGTCAACTATCTCAAGCTCACCGAAATCACTTGTGCAACCACAGCTGGACGAAATCATAAGCTTGACCTGGGCCGAAATCACCTAATTCACATTTGGGCCGAAAACCACATCTTGGCCCAAATCAGTTCTGGCCGAAATCACCTCCTATCGCCGAAAACCCCCTCAGCCGAAATCACCTTTGTCTTTGTTTTGTTTGCTGGACGAAATCACTTGTGGATCACCTGGGCCGAAATCAGTTCTGGGCCCAAATCTCTTTGCCGAAAACACCTTGTGCACTTGTAGCCGAAATCACCTTCTTGTTTTCATCAGATTTCGTCCTTTATACTTGGAATTTTTTTTAACAGGAGATTTTTATTTCTTTGTTAACTGTTTGTTTGAGTGATTTAAACAGGTTTTTCACATACATACATCAAATATGAGTTGTACTAGCCCTTGGGATTGGAGTACGGATCCACAACCAGATCTAAAACAGATGTCGATGGCCGAATATATGAGGAGTACCATACCTCAACAACAACAGTCAATAAGTTCAAGTCAATGGGCAATGGTGTCGAATCAAAATCAGAGCATTCAAAATCTTTTGGTAGCGAGAGGAGAAGAATATGCAGCTACTAGGAAGACACGTCATGATCTGTTGAAGAAGAAATTCGAATCATTTCATTTCTTAGAGAATGAAACCCTAAATGATATAATTACTATTTTTATTATCATTTGATGAGTGAAATGTATTATGTTGGTGTTCTTGCATCTCAACAGGAAATTGTAGCACGGTTTGCTGATGCTCTACCTCCAAAGTGGAGCCCATTCATTGAGCTTTTAAAGCATACGGGTGTTCTAGATGCTGTCAATGTTAATATCTATGAATTCATTCAGAAGTTGGAGCACAAGAACGAAGAGGAAATTCGGAAAGCTAAACGAATTCCTGCTCCTCAAAATACCGAAATGTATCTTGGAGGAGGTTTTAACCCGTTAGTTAGTTCCAGTTCAGCTCAGCAACCAAAGTTACAAACGGCGTTTGTATCAAATATAAACTCATCTCCGTTTCCACAGTTCAATCAAAATGCTTATCTTTCACAATCTAAACCCCAACCTCAACCTCAAGTTTCCACAACACAACCTCAATTCGATCCAAGTGTCGATTGTGGTCCGGCCATACAGTTGGGAAACGGTGATCAAACAAGAACTGCGTTTTATGCTGAAATTGTCAAGAATGTCAGCGATGGTGAATCTTCAGGAAAAGATGATAGTTCGGGATACAGTGGCAGTTCGGATGAAGAATCGAATTTGAATGAAAGAACTGATTATGAAGCTGATAATTTGTCGAATGATGCTAATGAGAAATCTGACTTGATCAAGAAAGCTGATGCTTTCTTGATGGATCTTTCTCTTCTCAGACTGCCTTTCTCTTCTCACTGAAGATGGATCTTTCTCTTCTCAGACTGCCTTTATGGCTAATGTCACAGCTTCTACAAGTCAGGTACAATCTGAAACTCCTAGCATATGTAGTGATTGTGCTGATATGAAACATGAATGTGCTGAATTGAAACGTGAATCTGAAACGGTTCATAGTCACAATCAGAGTTTGGTTATTGAACTGTCAAAGTGCAAAGAGGCAAACATGGCCTTAGCTCGCAATGAAAAGGAGTTTAAAACAGTTATTGAAACCCAAAAGAAAAGTGTTTCCGAATTAACAAAAACTGTTTTCAACAAACAAATTGGTATTAATAACTACATTAATATCATTGAGGAAACCAAGAAAGAGCTAGCCGTGGCCAAGTGTGAATATGAAGCGATCAAGCTCAAATTGGATAGTTATTCTAACTCCCGATATGTGCTTGATCACATCATTGACGTTCAGAAACTAAAGGGAAACGTTAAAGGCGTTGGTTATAGGAAGTGTCCACCCCCTTTGAGACATGACTATACCAAGTCACCCGATGAAGAGGATATGCCTCGGTATGAACCCAGTGTGCCTCTTGATTATGAGGAAGTTACTACTGGCCTAGGGTTCAAACCGGACAATTCATCGGAGGGCTCATCTGATCGGAAAGAAAAGTCATCATGTGCTTCAAATCAAAGTCCTCCAACCGTTGAGGACTATGATTCTTCAGATGATGAATCAGATGTGAATGACCAGGATGAATCACTTGACGAGACGAAAGGAGTAGAAATTCCAATTGAGAATCATATTCTTTGTGATCCTCCTACTCCTGTCGTGCAACCTGTTGCCAAGCAAGTGATAGATCCTGTCAAGAACGAAAAGAAATCTGTGTCTACCGTTAAAAGTAATAACGTGTTGTACACTTTGGTTGGTGATTCTAAAATCTATTCAGATCACGATTTTCAAATTAAAAATGTCAATCCATCTTCGATTGATAAAGTTTTTGAAGATAATACAAACAAGTTTTTGGGAAAGACAATTCCAGGAGTCACTGTAACTCAATGTGACCCAATTCCAAAAGCTAAAATCAGGAAACAATTTGGAAATCAAAAATCACCAACAAAGCAACAACCTATTGCTTCTAAGGGCAAACAACCAGTTCAACGAGCTCAAAGGCCTAACGTTTCTAAATCAAAATATGAAACAAAAAGAGCTCATTATCAGAAGAAAAACAATGATGTTAAATTTATAGCATCAAAAGGTACTGATAAAATTGAGACTTTTGAAAACAAATCCAACACCGATTTTATCCAACAAGTCAAGATTTTAAAACGTAACAGTCAAAACAATTACACTCAACATACAAATGGGTGTGATGAAAGAGCAAGTACCTCAGGTTCTACTGGTTCGACATCTGTTAGTCGAACAGGTTCTCCTAAGTTTGTTGAAATGAGAACTTGTTTCAAATGTGGGAAGGTTGGGCACATCATTAAAGACTGCAAAAACTCACCCAAACCAAATTTTGTTGAAAGAGCCCCCTTTGAACAAGGTCACTCACAACGTCGTCCTGTTTCTCCAAAACATGATAAACGCACTGTTAAAGAACAGGAAACAAAACAACGACGTAAAAATGTGAAGGTGATTGAAAAGGCGTTAAAACCGGAGGTTGTCCAAACAAAGTCTGTTAAGTTAGAAATTAAAAATGAAAAACAAAAACAAATTTGGAAACCAAAATCGGTAACTATTTCAGGGGAAGCTCAATCCATTCTGAATCATCAGGAAATTGAAATTATATTTCTTGATTCTCAGGGTCAACCCAAGTCTGTTAAGGCTTGGGTCCCCCTCTCCATATAATCTCTGAGTGAGTGTGCAGGATATTCCAGGAGGAACTATCGATAGTCATTGGATTGTTGATAGTGGAGTGTCCATGCACAAGATCGGCGACAAAGAAGTTGTTGCCTTTGATGGAGAGAAAAAGAAAAGAAGACAGAAGTGTCTGTCGAAAGAAGTTGAAAAGCTTCGACAAATTGAAAATCACTCAAAAGTTTGATTGTTTAAGGCTTTAATCGGGTCCCCAGGATAGATTCAATCAAAATGTACGCACCTGCAGCACGTCTGAAGATTCAAAATCAACAAGATGAACGTGCAGTGTACATTTCTTCGCGGTGTAAATTGAAGAAAATGTGTTTGTTGAACAAACCAACCGGGTGTGCGGATGCCTTGACATGGATTGAACAATTGCACACTACTTTTCAAAGAGAAAGTCAAAGACCTTCGCTGGTGCAATGTGGAAGACCAGCCGGACCCAAAGGTTTCTGATCTTGTTGCTGTGAAGAGATTTCTCAGTAGCTACAAAATCGACTTTGAAATCCACACCGGGTGGATATCCAGTTTGGGAGAGCACTCAGATTCCTTGCAATGCACGAAGCAGTTGCAGGATACGGTTTTAAATTTCTAATCTCTCCTATACTTGTCGATATTAAAGCTGCTTTATAAATTGTTATCCTCTCGTAGCACTCTTTGACCAGACAATGTTGTCATGGTCCGCACCGCTTACCGACGTGCCAACTGATTTTTCCAAAATTCGATAAATCTTTTCTGATTAAAACTTAATTTTGGTAAACGGCATTGAGGTAAAACATGAGTTAACCGACATCGGGAAATCGTTTTTGTAAATATCTTTGTGTCTTTTAAATTTATCTTAGTTTGTTGATTTTAGGGGGAGTAAATCCAAAATTTGAAAATTCAAAAACAGTAAAAAATTTCAAAACGCAAAAACAATAGAAAAACAAAAATGAGTTTCCTGGCGAGAAAAAGAGAAAATGATAGTACATCAGTGGTCTGTCTAAACCTCTTCGAACTGAACTTAAAATGAAAGACGATAAGCAGCTCTATATAAGATGTATCGGTAGGCTCACAATCATTTTAAAGTGTGCAGGGTGATATAAACCTTAATCGACTGAAGACCAGGTGGGAACCACACATTGGCATATGGTCTTAGTACCGAAATTTCGTTTGAGAGATTGCCGAGGTTCTGAAATATTCGGTCTTTATGCTGTCTTATCATCTGGGTATCATGGTTGTATCAAACCGTAAACAAAACGGAGACGAAGTCTAGATCTTCCATGATACTATACATACGTGTACATATTGCATTCGACCTCAATAAGTGATCAACAATCACATGTCCAAACAAAATAAGTGATATTATATCAAAAATTCTTTGCGGGAGTCAAGTTCGTCTCTCTGCTGTACGAAAGTACTGACCTGTTCACGGACTTGCTCCTGTGCCCTCATGCATATGAAAATCAAGTTCCTCATCAATAAGTGATTCTATCACATAGGGCTTGTTTTCAATCAAAATAAGTGAGTTTCTCACATCTTTTATACGGTCAAACGGATGATAAGCGGTATACTCACCGGTAAGATGAACTCTCATGCATACCTTGATACGGGAATGTGTCGTGATGTGGATGAACACCGGTCTGTAAGTATAATTCATACCTTAACGTATCCCCTCACCATGATTACATGTGATAAGTTGAGCTTAAGTGGACAACAATACCGATAATTGTTATAGGATGCTTATCTTAATGTGAACTAATTGAACAAAAAAGAGCGTTTTGACATTACCGTACACTGATATGATTCTCTTACCCTCGAAACTCGCAAAAAGAATGTCTGTAAATATTTATTTACTGCTTTTTGTTTCTGTATCTTTGTATATATTTATTTATTGCTTTCCGTCTTTACATTTGAAAAATGAAAAATTCCAAAAAGATTTTAGGTGTGTTTTAATTTAAACTTTATAAAAGCCAAAAAGATTTTGCTTCTAGTTTATTTTTGATTGACCGATGTTGGAACTCGAGTCTATCCTACCCAAAATCCTGATTCTAAGCCAGAAAACAATTGCATCTTCATAAACTGTCGAAGTTAACAAGTTTTGAAAGTTAATGGATTAAAATTGATCATTTTCTAAACTTTCAAACTGTTGTCGGTCGGTGTTTGATTGAGATTTGATCTCATTTGTGTCATTTGTTTAAATGTTAACTATATTCCAAGCGGTTGTTCTCATTACGCGTTTAGCTTTCTTGCATGTGCAGATGCTAAAGGCGAGTAGAATATGTTCGATGACAAGCTTTGGAATGAAGACACGAAGTGGAGGCACTCAAAGGATAAAAATGATCGAGTTGCCGCTGACCCTTCATCAACACCACAAGGATCTGAAGAATTAACGATCGAAAGATTCACGAACATAACTCAATAGAGAGTTTATTCTAAGGGGGAGTTTGTTAACACACTTCTTAAATGAAAAGGGAGTTTGTTGATACACTTCTTCTTACGACGCGTGAAGACTTTGAAGATCCTTTCCGAGAATGAATGCACCATCAAGAGATGGAGAACGAGATTACGAACCTCGCGAGCAGCATCCAAGGGGGAGTTTGTTGATACATATTTTGTGGATACGGCTCGGCTCGGTTCGACTCGGCTACGAAGTGAAGGCCGTAGTCAAGACAACCTCCTGTCTTGACTCGGTATGCGTTTTACTTTGTAACATTTGATGTAATTGCGACTGCGTGTGTGCAGTATGCAATTTAGATTAAGTTTGTATTGTCTGTTTGTTTATTTGGTCCAACATAACAAAGTCCATTGAAGAAGCCCAAGTCATAGGCCCAACAAAGTGACGAAATCACTTTGTTGAAATCACTGTTTAGGTGAAAACCCTTTGGATGAAAACCCTTTGGATGAAAACACTTTGGGATGAAAACCAAATAGGACGAAATCACCTGATTTCGTCCATATCTTGGATTTCGTCCTATGTGTTTTCATGGGCCTTTTGATTTCGTCAGTCCTTTACTATATAAACACAGACACATACATAACACAGTAAAGGAAGTCTGAATAGATTTCGGAGAAGAACACACACACAACAGAGAGTTTATAGGTTTATCTTGTAAACATTGCATTGTAACCGTTTCAGAGTATTAATACATTGAGTGTTAATCATTGAATCTTTGTGTCTTGCGTGTTCGTAACTTGGTTTAACTTACCCGTTTGGATTCCGCACTTTCGGGTTTGTCGGAAAACAGGGAATAGAGGTTACTCGATCCTCCGGGTGGACCTACATCAACAGTAACGTTTTTACTAGTAGTGTATACAAAACCCCACATACCGGCAACAATAGTAAAATCTATAGACTCAATCATTGTAAATATAATTGAAAACATTTGAGGTTTTGGTAAAACAGTTTGGTAGAAAAAGAGAATGACTCACTATGTAGACTTAGGTAATTCTACAGCTTCCTGTTGTTGTTCATGGTTAGTTTCTTTTAAAAATAAACAATGCACACGTGTTAGTAAGATAACCCAAATCACGTTAGCCATACAACACGAGACAGAACTCCAACGATCTTAGTCAGGCAGAGCCTCGACATGCGTTACGGAGCCTTATATCAATCAGGTAGGGTAACGAATTAGTGATCGAGGGTTAAAATAATTACAACGAGGCAGAGTTTCGTGTTTTAGGGGTATTATACCGAGCTGCTATATTGCTATAATAAGGACTGAGAGAGAAATGAATTGAACGATTTGAGAATGTAGCAGGGGGGCTCCTTTTATAGGCTGGTTCGGGGGTCTCTCGCGCTGCGCCAGCCCCTTCTTTTATTCCTTCGCGCTACGGCTAGGTCTTGTTAGTCACCAGTGTAGACTAGCCGTGTGTCGTGCCACGTGGCACGTTGGGAGGCCGTCAGGTACATCTCGGTCTCGCCCGCGAACCACAGGGGTGACCCTCTCGCGGCCCTCGAGCACCCTGATTTTCTTATTTTATTTGATTTTTATTAAAACTATAGTTATACGGGTCCAGTTCCTGTATACGAGGTGTATTTAGGGCGTTTTTAGAGAGTTGTTATATCTTAATAGCTGAGAGAGGTTAAGAAAGACAGGGGATTTTAAGTTACTTTTCCGTAACTAGACGAATTCAGATAAATTAAGAGAAATAAAAATGATAAATGTCAAACTTTACAAATGAGAATGAATCATATTTTGTTTTTGACCTATTAGATGTTACAAGCAACCCCATTAAGGTGCGTGAAATCTAACCACCCTAACAAGTTTATATTACAAAGATGGTTAATCTTCATAAGTCCTAAAGAGTTTCTATAAATAATGGTGAATTCATTTTAGCTATTTAGATTATCTCTATGTTGTGCTTTTCAAGAGACACTAGCTCGGTCAGTCGTTGCATAAGCAGCTCAAAGTCATCTTGGCTCTTAATTAGACTAAGTCGTGCATAACGATCTTTGGCGCTAAAGGTACTTCCACTTTGGCCGATGATTTTCCCGGCTTTTAGCACCGCAGCACAATCATTGTCTTCTTGTCTTTCACATCTTACCCATGCATAGGCTGCAGTTATTATTTATCAACCCATAAGTTCATAACAAACATTTCAAGAATATACCAAAATACTAGCTTTATTATAAGTTTTCAATTTCTTTTAAAGTTAAAAAAGTTTTACTTGTTATTTTAGAATAACCAGATTTTCCTATAAAATTACCTGGAGATGGTTGCCTAGTTTGGTGAAAGAAATTGCAATGCAAAGGATGTCTTCGCTGGATTGAAAATCTTGTTGACTTTGAGAAGACAGAAGTCAATCTATTCCAACGGTCACTCATTTGGTTATAAGCGAATTCGAAGAACGGTTTTCCATCTGCTTTCATTGCGACTTTTAGAACCTTTAAAACTCTTAATTGAGTGTCCTTTGAAATCCCCGCATTAGCCAAGTAGATATAGTTTAAAACCTTCTCATATACGTCTTTATCTTTTATAATCGCCCATCTATATATAATCAGATGTTCAATACCGATCAGATGATAATTAAAAAAACTACAAGCTAGAACGGCGTAAACAACATACCCAAAGCGTGTACCGGCATGACCAGTGAGCTTAGAAAGACTAAAAATCATGAGATCATGATCTGAAGGGCCCGTGATAGGTGTAAACTGTGGCCAAAAATAGGCGTGATCGTGTATTGTCTTCCCTCCTGTAACCGATTTCTTCAACTCCCCACCTGGATTGGTTGGTGAGGTTACAAATTCAATAACATCCGTGTTATTTGTTTGCCATGAGTTTGTGTCTCCTCTATACACAAAGTTCTTCGAGTTAAACAACCTTGTTTGATCCTTGTACAACTGTATATCACGAAAAAACAAAAGCTAATTAGAAAGAAATCATAAAGAGATTACGTACAACTCGAATAATAAGTAATTATATAGATATTTACGTGATAGAACGGCGTGGAAGCCAGGACGTTGGATGGTGAAGAAGAGTTTTGAGAGGAAAGAGCATAAACAGCTGCGCTTAGAAGTTGGGATGACCCGACACCAAAGACAATGTATCGGTCTTGAGTGATCGCATTCCCGGCAACTGAATGCAGCTTACGAATGTACTTGTCGAGCCCTGTTGACATCATAGGGTCATCAGCGTATTCGTAACTCATACGATGCCACCCTGATATGACGACTGCAGTATCCGCTGCATTTTGCATCCAGAATGGCTCAAGGTATATAGGATCCCCACTGCAACATGCATAAAGGTTACAGGTTTAAGAATAAATTTTAATGTCATATGTATATTGTGTTGGAAAATTTACAATGGACATAAGTATGTATATTTATTTATACGTTACATAAGTAATTATCTTTTGGTTTGTCCGAATTAAAATTCTCCAACATCTGCAATAGAAATCTATATACCTATTAGCATCAGCAGCACATCCTGGAGATAATTCTGAGCAATCAGTTCCACTGTAACAACCATAGCATTCACAAACAGGTTGACCGTCAGATATCGAACCGTCAAGGAATGCTCTACCGTGGCCGGAACATGAGATTGCTGCAACCGCCTCCGCCTCTGCGGCTGCTTTCTCGCTCCATGTCAATGACGACCGGCAACTAATCTCCTGATTCGGACCATCACCTACATATAGATGTATGCTAAATAATATATTGATTGCTACTGAAATTAAGAAACAAATTCCATAACAATATTTCTTCATTTTGTTCGTAGGTCACTTAGATTTTTGCAGGCTTGAAGATGCAGTATGAAACGTTGTTTTTACATATATATAGTGGGACGGGGTATGATCCACCAGCTGGTCAAGCTCATGTACGTGTGAATCTCATCTGTAATTAGATATTGGATGGCCAAGATGGGCGGCTCAGTGTGGGGTTTATACTCTTTTTGTAAGCCATATTTTATAATTACATGATTAACGTTAACAACGTGTTTTCATTTTTAGTTAGTGTTTATTATATTACTAATCAACTTCGCATCACAGTTTGCATATTAGTAAGATAATATTGGTCTTCATAATCTGAAGAGAATAGAGATGGTTGTTGTGATTAAATAAAGCCATGAAAAAGACAGGGAATTAAGAAACTGGATCAAGTTTCTAGATAGATTGAACAGCCTCGCATGCATAACCAACGTTTTGTTGTCATTATTTTAGTTATTTAAACATGTGTTAAAACAAAGTGATCGTAAATCTGTCGCCAAGAATTAGAACTGAGTTGGTGGCAAAATGTTCATGAAAAAAAAAATAATAATAATAATAACTCAAAAGTTCGTCGCCAAAACAGTGGTAAGTATTTTAAAACAAAACTGTTATGGAAATTTTTTTATAACAAAAAGTTTCTTTAGAACTATGGTCAATGATTAAACACAACTTAGATTTAACGTGTTATCATTTTTAGTTTGTGTTTACTATATATATTAGTTAAGAACATGTTATCATTTTTTAGTTTGTGTTTACTATATTAGTTAAGAACGTGTTATCATTTTTAGTTTGTGTTTACTATATTAGTTAAGAACGTGTTTACTATAATGCCCTCTGTCACAGAAATGGATAGAGGAGTTTTGAAGAGCTCAAAAAATTAATAAGTTTAGGCTTTGTAATTACTACCTCCGTCCCATTAGAAGTGTTATATTTTGTATTTTCAAAGTCTTTTTTTGTAAACTTTGACTTTAATTATATATATATTTTTTTGTGTTATATAAAACTTGATGAAAATTAACCCGATAATAACACTTGTAAAACACACTCAAATCATATAACTTTCATCAAGTATTATCTAACACAAACAAAATTATTTAAGGTCAAAATTTACAAATAAAGACTTTGAAAATTCAAAATATGAGACTTTTAATGGGACGGAGGAAATACCTGATTTAGTTGAATATTGAAAGAGATATTGCGGTTGGAAGATACGAGGCCTAGATTGTTCATCGATTTAATTCATTGATTGTAGTGGATGATAATGGAAAATGTTAGTTGGGTTTTCTGTGGAATAAGCAGTAGAACAAATGATATGAATTTTAGTAGTTAATTTGACGATTTATGTAATAACCAATAACCAATTGGTGTTCTTATGGTCATTAATGGGTGTAATGAGGACTTCAATATTTGATTAAATGGTTCCTCTTGGTGCTAACATGAATAGAGTCAATAATTGGGACCCCATCATGAAGATATTTCGGGATCGCTTGACATCTTGGAAAGCGAATTCTCTGTCTATAGGTGGTAGGGTTGTCCTCATCAAATCGGTGCTGGAAAGTCTTCCCATTTATTTCTGTTAGGGTATCAGATCAAAGTAGGCTCGAGCGGAAGCGGAACAAACACGCACACACACACTAGCAGAAAATAAAGAACACGAGAATTTACGTGGTTCGGTCAAGGTGACCTACGTCCACGGGTTGCAACTAGAATTTCACTTTTATTAGATGCTCACAACTATTTTCATAATGACACAGAGTACAATTACATCATAGGTATTTATAGAACAAGATTAGGGTTTCCTACTTGGTCAACAAGTTAACTAAGTGGGCCTAATAACTAGGGCCGGCTAACCCTAACTAGGGCCAGCTAACCCTAATTAGGGTCGGCTACCCTAAAGCCTACGAACCCAACAATCTCCCACTCAGAGGCTTTGCATAATCCACAAAGTGCATCCAAGAAGCCCATCACTAGTAACTTCAGTAATCTTTACGTTCAAGTCTTTCCAACCTCCAGTTTCAAGAACAAGCTAAGACTTCAGTCACATCCATGCCACCTAGTTGCAACCACACCTCTCATCAAGTACCTGAGAGACCAGTTGAAGCTCCCACAAGCTCCAACCCAACAGTCTTATCAGACCCATTCTCTATCTCAACCGGCTTGCACGATCCACCAGCTCCAGAGATACATTCTAGAATTAATACCACTCTCCACATTTTGCAAACTATTTCCAGGAGATCTTTTTTCTTCAGTCGGAACCTTCGTCTTCAAAACCCAACAGTTCTTTGTGATTGTACCCGGAACATGACCCGTGCTCCCACTATCACCAAATCCCCTGACTGGCTTAAACTTAGACCCCCCGACCACATTTAACTGACATCCCCAAAGCACCAGGATTCAAGTTTGCAGATTGAACCCTCTTCCACTTAGTAGATTCAGTGAACCAGACTTTATGTTGTACAGGGACGGCTACTCCCTCAGCAGGTATCTCAACTAGATACAACGATCCTCGCCTCCTCCCACAGGCAACAACAAGATTTCCATCAATCACCTTCTACTTCCCACCACCAAACTTAACTTCTAGTCCCAATTTATCCAGTTGACTAACAGAAATAAGTTTCTTTGTTAAACCCGGAATTACCCTGACGTTCTTTAAGTTCCATGTAGTGCCCAGTGGAGTCTTCAGATTGATATCTCCCATACCCGTAACATTAAGAACATGACCGTTAGCTAATCGTACCTTTCCAAAGTCTCCTTTTTCAGATTCACCATCGTCTCCCCGTTGTGCATGGCATGAAACGAAGAACCAGAATCCATAGCCCAAGAATCTATAGACTCTTCACAACAAACCAGTACGTCACCGTCAGATTCATCTAACACAACACTGTTTACATGTTGGTTACCATCCTCTTTCTTAGGATCAGGACACTCATTTTTAACATGCCCCTTTTCACCACAGTTCCAGCACCTCACATTCTTCCCAACTTTAGACAAGCTTTTCCAATGACTCCCACTCCTTCTGTTATTACCTCTTCCCCTGCTAACACTGAACATACCAGAAGTAGATCCTCCACTAGTGTTCCTCCGGCGAACGTCTTCACCCAAAACACTATCCCGGACCCGATCAAACTTCAAATTTCCAGTTCTAGCAGTTTCAGTGACCGTTATCACAAATCCTGACCAACTATCAGGTAAGGAAGATAACAAAACCACAGCCTGAGTGTCATCATCCAACTTCATGCCCACAGTTGCTAACCTAGACAAAATTGAATTGACCTCCTTAATGTGATCAGTAACTGAACTGCCCTCGTTCATTCTCATATTAAACAGTTCCCTCATCAAGAATACCCTATTACTGGCAGACGGCTTCTCATACATATTTGACAGAGCTGTTAACGTACCACAAGTAGTTGTTTCTTTCATGATATTAAATGCAACGCTCCTCGTCAAAGCCAATGTAATTTTACCTCTTGCCTTTTGTCCTTTAAGTTCCAAATTGCTTCGGCAGCTTTATCCATTCCAGCAGGTTTTGCTTCCATTACCACATACAAATCGCATTCACCAAGCAACGCCACTATTTGCATTCTCCACCATGCAAAATCAGTACCGTTGAACTTCTCGATTTGGAACTTCCCGTCTTCAGCCATAGCAAACCATAAAACTAGAAAAAACCACAAGGAACCAAGCAACCGAAACCCAAGCAACTTTCAATAAACTTGAAACCCGAAGTACCCGAACCCGCGACTTCTCTTGCAAACCCGAGCGTAAAATCAGCGAATAACCAGGGTTCAAGAACCGAAACCCTAATCGCCAAACACCCCAAAACCACCAGATCCGCAACAGCAAACCCTATGGCGCAAACCCTAGACCTTACGAGCCGTAACCAGAGAATAGGTACGGGTCGTAAACAAGTCAGCGGCGACGGCAGCAACAGCAGATCAAGATCTCTCGTCCAGCTCTTTCTCCCTCTCCTGCGATAACCGTGTGAACCGTGTATTTAACTGAACCTTTGGCTCTGATACCACTTGTTAGGGTATCAGATCAGAGTAGGCTCGAGCGGAAGCGGAACAAACACACACACACACACTAGAAAAAAATAAAGAACACGAGAATTTACGTGGTTCGGTCAAGGTGACCTACGTCCATGGGTTGCAACTAGGGTTTCACTTTTATTAGATGCTCACAACTGTTTTCAGAATGATACAGACTACAATTACATCATAGGTATTTATAGAACAAGATTAGGGTTTCCTACTTGGTCAACAAGTTAACTAGGTGGGCCTAACAACTAGGGTCTGCTAACCCTAACTAGGGTCGGCTAACCCTAACTAGGGCCAGCTAACCCTAATTAGGGTCGGCTACCCTAAAGCCTACGAACCCAACAATTTCTTCTCGATTTTTAAAGTGCCGTCCAAAGTGGTTGATAAACTTGAATCTCTTATGAAAAAATTCCTATGGGGAGGATCGGAAGCAGGGATGAAAATGCATTGGGACGGTTGGGATGTTGTGACTCGGCCGAAGAAATATGGTGGATTAGGCATTGGCAAGCTAAAAATGGTTAACGAATCTCTCCTTTCGAAATGGGTTTGGAGATACCGGGTGGAAGAAGATAGTCTTTGGAGGAAGGTAGTTCTGGCTTGTCACGGTAAAAGTAGAAAGTGGTCCTTTTTCCCTTTAAACTCTGCGTCGAGTGGAGTGTGGAAAAATATCATGAGTTTTGAAGCTATGGTTTTATTGAACGGTAAAAGAATTCATAACTTTTTCAAGGGTATCCTTGGCGACAACAGTAGCATCAGCAGTTGTGTTAAGGAAGGGTTACCGGCGGTGGGGTCGGTCGGTTCAGGGATTTGGTGCTGCTCTAGCCCTCCGTCGTCTCAGGAGGAAGTGGCTGAACTGGAGGAGTGTGAGGTTGCATTGACGGGGGCTTCAACTACGGCTGCTAAGGATTCGTGGAGGTGGATTTCGGAAGAGTCACTTGTTCGTTATTTAAAAAGATGGTAATGGGCCCGGTTGATTCAGATGAATGCTTTTGGCTGTGGAAGAGGGGCTGGGTCCCCTCAAAGTGCAAAATTTTTATGTGGAGAACTTCCCTAGACCGTATTTCGACAAGACAGGCGCTCTCTAGGAGGAATGTTCCGGTGGAATCAGAAAATTGTATCCTTTGTGGTGATCCATCTGAATCTGTAGACCATCTGTTTACGGCTTGCGGCATTGTCTCAGAAGTAAGTTTGGAGTAGACTGAGTGGATGGGTCAAGATTCCTCCAATCTTCTCCTTCTCGTTCAGGGATCTTCTCTATATTCACAACGGCGACGGGGTGGATAGGAAAGCTAAAGTTATAGTTCGGGGGCTGGTTATGGTAGCATGTTGGTGTATTTGGAAAGCTAGGAACGCTAAATTCTTTTCTAATGGTAGAGGCAATGTGGATGAGATCTTCGGGGAAGTGAAATCTTTGGGTTTTCTATGGTTCAAGAGTAGATCTAAGCATAGAAACATTGTATGGAGTGAGTGGTGCAATAATCCTTTGTATATGTTGTATTGTTTTGGTTTGGTCTCGCGCTTTTTTTGGCGTGGCTGGCCTGGTGTTTTAATGAAATTTTCCTTACAAAACAAAATGGATCATTAAAGATGTATTATGGATCGATTAGAAGGTAGGTACTAAGGCTGGAAGGTGTGGGATGGAGCCCCTAGGGGCTTTATCGGGACATGTTAGCGCCACCTAGGATCCACATAAGCCAGCGGGCTTTATAACTCATAATTTAAATAATAAAAATAAAATGTCATAATTGAAATAATATAAATAAAATGCCGTAATTTAAATAAAAACCATACAATGTCATAATTAAAATAAAAAAATACAAAGTCATTCGTCGTCTTCGTCGTCTCCTCCTTGTTCACGATAAAACCATAGGTGCTCGGTCAGATCAGCTCGAATGTTATGGTGTGTGTTCCTGGCTCGTACCTTCCATCGGATAGCTTCTTTTTCAGCGTATGTTAGTATTGGGTTTGTCGGTTGGTTACTTTCATCATAACTTTCTCCACAAAACGCTTTAGCCTAGTCCTCCAATATCATGTTATGCAAAATGATGCACGTATACATGATATTTCTCATTTTACTTTTTTCAAGTATCCTCGACGGCTGGGAGATGATAGACCATCTCTTTTTTAACACACCAAAAGCCCACTCGATATCTTTTCTTGCTGACTCTTATTTTTTCTTCAAATACAATCTTTTTTCGTCATCTGGACACGAAAGCGTGTTTACCAACGTCGCCCACTCGGGATAAATACCGTCTGTGAGATAGTACCCATACTTATACTCCACGTTATAGAATGAAGTATCTGGTGCAACACCGTCTATGACATCGTCGAAAAGATTCGAGGACATTAAAACTGCGATGTCATTATTCGCATCGGCCATGCCAAAGTACGCATGCCAAATCCATAAATCTTGAGAAGCGACCGCTTGTAATAGTAGGGAGGACCATTGTGGTTACCACGATGGTGTTGCCCTTTCCAAGCGGTTGGACTTGCCGCCCAATCCCAGTGCGTGAAATCAAGACTACCCAACATCCCAGGAAACTCGTGTATGCGTTGATGGGCCTCGTATAGAAGTGGAACATCAGCGACTGTTGGCATCCTCAAATATCGTCTCCCGTACAGAGAGATAACACCTAATAAAATAGTGTTAATAAAAAATAATAACAATGTAAATAAAAATAATGACAATATGAATAAAGAATAAAAATTACCTTCACATAAATTTTCAAGAGAATCACGACACATTCTTGACGACATCGTTAAATATTCATCCCACGCATCACTCGTTGTGCCGTACGCTAGTTGCCTAATTGCTGCTGTACACTTTTGTATTCCAGAGAAACCAACTTTCTGACTAGCACTTTCTCTTTGCGTGAAAAAAAGGGAATTCGCCCGCAAGATCATTAGAAATTTTAACGAAAAAACGACGGCTTATACGAAACCTACGCTTAAACTGACCATTATCGTACAACGGATTTTCACAAAAATAATCTTGCACTAGACGTTCATGAGCACCTAACTGATCCCGTTCAAGAGCCGGTTGTCTGGTACGCGATGCAGAGGATTGGGCTTCTTCTCGCAAACAATCGCCTCTGGCGTAATTGCGATAACCATATCGTCAAGAACACCGTCAGATGAAGAGCTCGAAGAATCGAATGACATTTTTTAGTTGTGATTGGTGTGTGTGTTTGAGTTGTGATTGGTGTGAGTTTTAGTTGTGATTGGTGTGTTATTTAGTTTGGGTTAGGTTTGTATTTATATTTGAATAAAAAAACTTAAAAAAAACGAACGTTTGGCAACAGATATCGTTGACCACCCACCTCGATCCTCTCAATTTCATACCGTTAACATGGTGGCGAGGACCCTATAGCGCCCCTAGTTAAATTTGTTGGTGTGGGTCGATGGCGCCAGGTGGCGCTATAGGGGATGAAGTGGCCTTGGTGGCGCCTCCATACCCTCCGGCCTTATGTTCTCTACTATTGTGATTCATACGGGGTCGAAAAGGAGATGACTTGTCGTTCAAAATCGAGTTATGGCGTCGGGTCTGGTGAGACAGGTTCCAGGTTCGTGAACAAGAGGAAGAGGAGGAAGGTGATGCAGGTTCGCAGGTCCAGGATGGGATTAAATATCATCCGAAATGGGTAACGAATTGAAAAGCGCTGCAACGTAGCTAGTTTCTGTGTTGTTTGTTTAAGCGGGTGGGCCGGGTTTGAGTCCCGTGTCCACCGTTTTTTTTACTTTTATTTGTTTGTAGTTTTGGTTAATTGCAGTTTAGTCCCTGGAGTTATAACTTCATTTCGGTTAGTCGTAGTTTGGTAGTTTCGGATCATATTGTTTTCTAGGTAACAAGTGTTAAACACCAGTCTTGAAGATTCTGAAGATACGCTCAAACTAAGATATGTCAAAAGTAAGGCGTAGATCTTGTGGCAATAACGTCCCTAGTCAGGCTGAATACCCAACTAGAGGAATCGCTTTCAATGCTAGAAATGTATAAATAAAGAGTGTTGATGGTAAAGTATGAGATAGCATGTTGTAAGTGGTACAGACATTACACCGTGAAGCCAAGATTGATTGCGGCTTAAGAGAAAATCATGTCTCAGTGATGACTTGTAACATGAGAGTGTTTGTAAACTGAGGTGTAAGGTATACTCATGATGCCTAAACTGAAATCCGTGTTACAACTTGGTATTTTGGAAGAATTTTTCTCTTAAAGTGGAACACTAGTAAAGTTAAACGCGTAATATCATCCAATTGAATAACCAAACACATAACCAAAACATACTAACACTAAATCTCTCATAGTTAGTCTAATGTTGCTTTTGAAAATTTACAGAGGCACTTATATATAGGAAGTAGCAGCGATGTTTCCTCGTGTCTCTACTAAACTTTTATCCACATCGTTATTCGAATGATGATTGACGACACAAATAAAAATTACCATGACCAGTCTAACTAACGAGGCTTTTAATAGTTTGATAAGAACACTTATATATAGGAAGTACCAGCGGTGTATCCACCATGTCCTTATCAAATTTCACATGCTTCGGTATTAGTTCATGATTGGTTATATGTGACGACACTACTAACTCACGCACTCCATAAATATATTAACCAAACCACAAACAACCAAAGCTTGATAGAATAATGCTTGCGTCCTTAACTTTTATAAGCTAAGTTGTGACCCCGTCCTTGTCCCTTGCGGGTCAAGTCGGGTAATTGCTGAAAATTAAATAACAGTGATAATAATTATGAAATAACAACATGAAATTATAATAATGTGAAATGTGTTATGAATTATCAAATGAAGACAAACATATATATCACATGCAAATAGTATGAATGAATTATCAAATGAAGACAAACATATATATCACATGCAAATAGTATGATGGCAGACAAAACTATATTTCATTCATGTGCATAGTAATTTTATTAGTTATATATATATGTAATGCATATCGATCATTTAGGTACACAGAATGAGAAAGTAAAGAAAATTCTTTGCAAAGTATATTAGCCCCTTTGTTTGATCAGTTGTACACTAGAGTAGTTCTATTTTTACAGTGGTTTTATAACACGTTATCAGCACGAAACTCTAGACAAGCACGAGGTTCTAGCCAAGCACGAGGTTCTAGCCAAGGAAACGTTCAAGCAATTATAATCAAAGTAAGTGTTTGATTAATTTATATAAACTATAATTGTTATGATAAACGTAATATTTCTTTTATTCCGTGGGATTGTTTTCCTTTAGGAGACTCAGTTATCCAGACACTCCTATCATAAAAACATCTAAATCCCATACTTAATAATAAAAATGAGTACGAGATACCTATTGCTATGGGAATATAATAACTATGGGACTACTAACAATCTAAATCAGTGCAGAGAACCTCATACTATGGATATATAATAACTTGGGACTACTAACAATCTAAATTTCTTTTATGCACCTAACATTTACATTTATGTTATCTAACATTTATTTATGCACCTAATATTTATATTTATGTTATCCAACATTTATTTTCTAATGTTTAATAACGTTTATTTATGTTATAAAACTGGCCTAAAAGCATTTTGTGTGATGGAGACTTAGGCTCCTTTTGAGCTCCTTTATTGCAGTTTCTTTAAGGAAAAAGAAATAAAACAAAACTGGTGGGGCCTATATCATAATAATTCGTTCGAATTATGTCATTTACTGTGCGCGTCGTTGTCATCCACTATTCATAATAATTTATTTATTATTGCGCATACTAATTATATATATATATATATATATATATATCCGTAAAAAATGGCTATGGATATTTTACTATAAAATTACCAATTATTAATATCATCACTGTTGTTATCGGAACCATTTAGAAGTGATACTCAGCACGTTACCCACGATACCTACCGAATCTAATATTAGTTTAAACATTTTGTTTGTTACCGAAATTTTTCAAACCTAATACAGTAAAACTATTTTCAAGGTGTATCATGGAAGCCTTAACCAAGCGTATTGTGTAAGCTTAATTTTTATCTATATAAGTAACCCACCACTCATGTAAATCCTCAAACCAACTGAACTTCTGATATAGTTCGACACATACCCAAAACAACTCATACTCAAATTCTATTTTTTTTAGAACTCAAACAAAGCCCAATATTACTATCATGAGTCTTCAGTTTTCTACTCGTGCACACGCTGAATCTTCAAACGCAGCAGAAATTCGTGCCCAGATCGAAGTCCATAAATTTCTTCAGTTTAGGGATGCACGCACCCATACGAAATGTCTAACCCTCAGGAGGCTTAAAGTTAATACTATTAATAGTATCGTCTAGAACATAACGGGGATTCTAGACAAAGATGATCGACTGACGAGGTTACTACCAATTGGTTCACCATGGCGTCGTTTTTTTGATATCTTAGAACCCTCATACGATGAATTTGTATATGAGTTCTGGTCTACTTTTCATTTCACACGAAATAAAGACCTATCTGAGCCCTCTATCGATTTTAGACTCGGTGGAAAAACTTTTAATTTGTCATTATCTGAGTTCGCAGTACATTTAGGTATTTATACAGAAGAAGAGGTTAGATCACCTATATTTATAAACGCATTAACCGAATATCCTGATCGCATACAAGATTATTGGTCTACACTTACACCAGCAGTGTGGAGTAGAAATAATAATTCAAGAACATTTAGAGATCCTCTTTATCAATATATGCACCGTGTTCTAGCCAACACGATCAGGGGGCGCACGTCTAATCTACACAGGGTTAGTGGTACCGATCTTTTCCACTTATACAGTATTTTTGAGTCAGTCCATTGTAATATTGCTTACTCTCTTGCTATGTACTTTGAGCAATACCAAACACGTCTCCCGAAAAACCTTATGGGAGGATCATACATAACAAAAATAGCTAAATCTCTAGGTGTCATAAACGATCAGATTATTCAAGAATTATCCCCACCACGATTACCTGGAGTGGTAAGTTTTACCAATATTGATATAATACCTATTGATATTCCTACACAAACACGATCGTTTCAATCTGAGGCAGCACCGGTTATCCCAGAAAATACATCACAAAATATACAACAACAACTGTCGCAGTTTCCTCCACCATCTTTTTATCAGTTTGATTTGTTGTCTCAACAACAACCAATACCACCCGTGTTTGAGCATATTTCAACTAACACATCTCAAACACAACATACTCAACCACAAACACCAGGCATCTACCAGGCACTTTCACCTTTAACTTTTGGGCAAGGAGAAATGATGCAACCATCCATATTTAATGATGCCATGACATTCCAAGAGTTGTGTGTACCAGAACAACTCATGTCACCACTATTACAGCAACAATCTTCACAACATCCGGAGCAACAACAACCGTCAATTGCTGAAGCCGGACCAAGTACGGTGCCTCTAATAAATCCACTTTTAGATCCAATGAAGGTTGCTAAACTAATAAAAAAGAACCGGAAAATGTCCAGACAAATAGAGTGGTTAACGAAAAAGAATGAGTGGCAGGAAGAAAGGCTAAGACAAGTAGCTAGTATTATCTCAAAACAATTTACTCCGCCACCTCCATCACCTCATGATTCTGATTCTGATTTTGATTAATTTCAGTTGTATACACAGACAGAGGTCTGCAAACATAACAATGTACTAGAATCATTTTACTACGATTCAATTAGTTTAATATATCTATTCAAGTATCTGGGAAATACATACAAACTAAAAGACTTACTTGCTATAGCTGAAACTAAACCATTCGTAAGTCAGTGAATAAGCATAAATTAAAGGCTACATATCTGGATAAGTAGCCATATGAATTGAAACATGTTTGCATACAACATTGATATGGAAGATTACACGAGCATTGTCATCCCAACAGCAACTCCCATCACCGTTAGATGGATCCCACCACCATATTAATAATTATGTGATTGAATTATTTTGCACTACGGAATGAATATATATATTTTTATTTAAGTGTATGGATTCTTGTGATGAATCATCATAAAGAGTTGGCTATAACTATAAACTCTTTTTGGGAAGTTAGAAAACTGTCAGATTTATTTGATTCATAAAAACAAGTTTATATTTACAAAATATATTAAATTGTAAAGACGAAGCATGATAAACATACAAGTTTGGGTCGTACATACATACACACATACAAATGTTTTGTGGAAATACAAATGACAAACATATGTATATGAATAATGCCAATAACGGTTCTGCCTGGGACATTCAAAATTAATAGAAAGAATGGGAAAAACTAATTAACTAATGGTACAAAGCTTTTAAATAGAGGACGCTCTATTTTTCCCAAAAATATGTGCCTCATGCACATGTGACAGTCATATAAGGATATGATGATATTAAACTTATGGCATGACAGATTAAGCCATCAAGGATATACTATGATGAAAAGGATTCATATATCATATAATGATCCTAAAAGGGATTAAAGGATACACATATCCTAGCATGATACCATTTAGTGTTTAAATCGATGCATCGTTTAAATGGTTATCAATTCGCAACTTGAAGTTTGCACATATGGCTTAGCTAATATAGCAAGAATATTATTTCAGACTGGAAAATTTATTTTTGATAAATTCTAAATAATCATTGGAACAAGTATTATTATTGAAACATTTACTCCCCATTACAGTTTTTTTTTAGAAACCAAATATTTATCATCTTTGGGTGTGCGATATATACTGAAATTGTTACAACACAACGCACAAAGTTGAGATTTAATGACATGTTGGGAATAAATAATATATAGCCATAAATGGGAGATTTCTTATGGGCTTCATTTGCTGATTATAAATCCCAACATGAGGGGGAGATAGAAAACAACTGAAAATGAAATAAATTTTGAAGTTATCATTGTATTTTCTGTATCCTTGAGTAAAATATTTAAAAGATATTTTAAGAAGTTTTCTAAAAGTGAAATAAATTTTGAAATTATCATTGTATTATCTGTATCCTCGAGTAAAATATTTAAAAGATATTTTAAAATTCAACCAAAAAGTTTTGAATTGCTCCAGTTAAAATTAATGTCCAAGAAGGACAAAGACATATTGAGAATCTTATATACCAGATGCTAATGTTTTAGCTCGAGTTGATATTACAGACAAGCAAAGGGATAATAATAATAATATGGCTATTGAATCTCGTTTGAAACATGCGAGGCCAGTGGGTTCAAAGGATAAAACATCCTCGAAATAGAAAAGGCCCTGAAAAGGAAATTGGGTTCAAATGATAAAACATCCTCGAAATAGAAAAGGCACTAAAAGGGAAATTGACCATAAAAGAAAAAATGGCAAATTCAATTCCCTCAGGAAGGAGTAAATGATAAAATCTTCCCTTAGGAAGGAGTGAATGATAATACATTCCCTCAGGAAGAAGTAAATGATTCCAACATAGAATTGTCGATTAATTATGGTCATACACATATATTATGGAATCAAGATGAAATAGAAAGTTTAAAGCATAATAGACCATTTGATTTTTCAAACATTAAATATCTTGAAAAAATAGGAAGTTATTATGCTTATATTTAACCAAAAAGGAAATCTCACAAACTAGGCACCTAGCTCGGTTGACTAGGTGCGCGAAAGGGTGTGGCCTAGACCCGGGTTCGATCCAGGGGACGGCCAGTTTCACCATTTTTACCATACAAATTTAGAAATTTTTCATTAACACGTTGCAAGATGAATTATATTTTCCTTTTTCATATTCTCCTAAGGTGAAACGAAATTTTTGATACACTTGAGGTATGTAAGGTATAATTTATATTTTTACTAACCCATCGAAACAAGTTTGGTTAGTTTTTGTAAATACAGGTAATGTAACAAAACTCAGTTGTGGATCTTATGATATTTATTTCCAAAATGGAACCAGAAGTCTCATATGAAGATCATATAACACTGATCGGAAAAAAGATTGCCTACCTAAGGATTGTTGTCTATAAAGCTTTGATCAACTTTCAAGGAAGATAGAGACAAGTCACATAAATGATACATATTAATATGAGGGGGAGTACTATACAAGTTGCACTCTTTTTCCCTTAACTAAGTTTTATCCCATTGGGTTTTCTTAGTAAGGTTTTTAATGAGGCAACATACATGATCCAGAAATATCAGGAGAAGACTATACACTGCACTCTTTTTCCCTTAGCTATGGTTTTATCCCACTGGGTTTTCCTAGCAAGGTTTTTAACGAGGCAGTATTCCATAGTCAAACCCCAAAGTTGAAAATTGTCATCCAACTTGGAACGTATGGATTATTGATCAAGTGAATGGTGATAATATGTCTGAGGGGGAGTGTTATGAATTATCAAATGAAGACAAACATATATATCACATGCAAATAGTATGAATGGATTATCAAATGAAGACAAACATATATATCACATGCAAATAGTATGATGGCAGACAAAACTATATTTCATTCATGTGCATAGTAATTTTATTAGTTATATATATATGTAATGCATATCGATCATTTAGGTACACAGAATGAGAAAGTAAAGAAAATTCTTTGCAAAGTATATTAGCCCCTTTGTTTGATCAGTTGTACACTAGAGTAGTTCTATTTTTACAGTGGTTTTATAACAAAATGACAATAATATGAATTGACGATAACAATATGAAAGGACAACGGAATGAATAAAATAAATGACATTATCACAAAATGTCTATGACCAGATAACCACAACGTAAAATCTCTGAGTACGAAATAAAAAACGATGATAATTCAAATTAGTAACGTCGGAACTTACCAATTGTCATGGGATTAAAACAGTAGAGAAGTTTTGTCCATTCAGATTTGGATTACACGTTCCCAACGTCATTGTTAGCCCCTAGCTTGATTTGCATTGATGTTGAAAGCTCTACCTCCTGCTGCCTAATTTGCTTGGTTAACAGGGTTAGGCTGAGCTTGAGCAGTGATAATGTTAACCAACCTAGGGTAGGTGTTTCTGAAATGGGCGGGATCCCCACAGTTGAAGCATGCCCTAGCATATGGCATCATAGGGTAGTTTGCCTGATAGTAGGGTTGAATCATGTTCTGAGTAGGAGGTGGAACCATCATCATATTGAGCTGCTGGTGAAAAGGTTGATTCTTTTAATTTCGAGGCTGGTTAGTTACTTAGTTTTGAGGGATGCGACATGCATTGACTAAGTGGCCAAAACAATCACAACCAGTGCATTATCGACATGGGGAGTTGGGTTGACGGTAGTATTGACAATAGTTGCATTTAGGAAAAGGACCAGAGTAGGGTTTCTTATTTCGGTAAGCAGTGGGTGTGACTTTGGTTATTGGGGTGGCTGGTATTGGAGAGTTGGTTATGATTACAACATAGTTCTTACTATTATTCTTATGCTTCTTTCTATTGAAACGGGTAGACGACTCAACCTTTGTTTCCTTCGTCTCCTTCGATGTAACCACCATACAATTTCGGCTTTGTTTATATTTTACAATTTCTGTTTCGATATATTCCCGTACTATTCATTAAATTGAGTTGGTTATTTTATCCATCAATTTCGAGCCACGCTTGGTTATTCTCCACGTTCATCAAATAATTTTCAATGTAATTTTATTTATATAAATTAAGTTCATGTTTTTCTTAAAAAGTCTTATAATTTTTTTTAAAAAAATTAAATTTATAAAGTATGAGTTATAAAAGAGGTTTTTATTAAAATAAAAATACAATGGCTATTTAGTATCTTCTTAAAAGTGTTTTGTGTGTTAAAGAGTTTGGAATTAAATTTAAAAAACTCCTCAAAACCGAAGGACCATTCTCGACAAAATATGTAACATTCAAAATCTTCAAAAAATAAAACCCATGCACTTTGTTGTGTTTCATCATCGGTGATCAACGGATCCACCGAATCTCTCGACCAAATCATTATCCAAAACTTCATAATCGAGTTTCCAAAGATAAAATTATGCATCCATACGCTGAATCGGACTACATTCACACATTATTAGTTGTCATGACGTGTTAAAACTAGAACCAAATCACCCAAATCCATATTCTGAAGTATTAAGATCAAAGCCGAATCAATTCATGAATAAATCTTGTTTTTAATCAAATTGCTTATATAATGGAAACACAATTGATCCTTTGAACCTTTAACACCCCGAATTCACTTGAAATTTCATTGCACTTCGTTCTTTGCATCTCGCCAGAATTGAAGCTTTCCAGCCAAACGACGACGCGGTTAACAAAGAGTTTCTGGAGAACTTTTAGAAATCAACATTTATGATATTTTATTTTGATGATTTTATATTTTTATATAAATTTCTATATAATATAACATGTCCATAAGCCATAATAAATCCATAAGGTGTCTAAAAGTTCTCAAAAGTTACACAAACTACTTTAGCATGGTGATGAACAATATCCTACTTTCAATTTTATCAAAAACACAAGCGTAAATCAAAAGGCCTAAATTTCTAGAAACTAAGAACCCTAATTTAACAAAGAATTAAATTCGGATTGATAATGCCCTCTATCACAGAAATGGATAGAAGGGTTTTGTAGAGCTAGAAAAATTAATAAGTTTAGGCTTTGGAATTATCGTGTGACGAATATGTGTGGTTGATGTTTAACTAAACATCAATTTTTTATAAGACGCTAACTTTTAAATTTTGAATGAAATACCATATTAAAAATAATATTGGTGTATTTTCAACCTTATTTCTAGTATGCATACAAATTAGGGTTAATGGATTTAAACACCCCCAACTATGGCCATTTGGCCGATGGCACTCTCAACTTTCACTTTGGCTCAGACCACTCCCAACTTAACACATCGATTGTCATGGCACCCCCTCGTTAAATATTCACTAACCAGGTTACTAACATTAGCCTATGTGGCAATTTAATCTGATGTGGCATTCATACGTGTCAAGTGTACTCTGATGTGGATAATCCCTCATTCGTGAAGTTTATAATCCCCAAAACACAGTATCACTTCACTCAAACCAATATAAAAACATATCAGAAGCTCTCAAGTTCATCAATGGCGATCAAACCCTAATCGATCAGAGGTACGTTTTCTCTCAATATATTGGTATTGTTCACTGATTGCACTGATGGAGGTTATCGATGTGATGCTATGGTATGGTGGAACATTGGATTTTAGTTTTGATCAACCTGAATATATTAGAGGTGAATCAAATTTGATACGTATGGATGTTGATCACATTGCATACTTTGAGTTGTTAGAGTATGCAATGGACTCTGGGTGTTATGAAAGTAGGGATTTTTACATGTATGGATTAAATGCTGATACTGGTGAATTCAAGTTTTTTGGGGATGATAATGATGTTATGGAGATTGCATTAAAGGCTCTAACATGGTCTGAACCATTCATGGAGGTCTTTATTCAAGTCGCTCCAATTACCCATGAACAAGAAGTCCAATTCATGTCCCAGCCCAGTAAACCCAAAGCCCAATCTTATTCACCACCCAGTAAACCACAAGCCCAATCCAGTTCCCAACCCATTAAACGAAGAGGCCGGCCCAAAAAACTTGTAACCCAGTCCACAAAGAAAGTAGTCCATGTCAGTAGAGTGAGTAGGGCATCTGACAAAAGTGGTAACCCTCCTGTACTTGAAGTCCCTAGATCTGAATCCACTGCCTCAGGAAAGGAGGTTGTTGCTGATAAACCAGTTGGTTTAAATAATCAGCCTAGTGTACAAGAGGCTACATGGGCATTTGATTTGGATGAGGAGTCTATTGTTCAAGAGGGTGTATCGAAAGAAACAGATGGTTTGCAAAAGAAGCCTATTGGAGAAGAGGTTTTAGTGGAAGAAAGGAGTGGTTTTGATAAGCAGTGTGAAGATGAAGATGACAGTGAAGACAGTGACTATAAAGCTGACTTAAATGGGACAGAAGAGTCAAGTTCAGATGAAGATGAAGGTTTTCTTGATGATAGTAATGAAGATGAGGTTCATGATGAAATAGTTTTCTCAGATTCAGACAGAGAAGATGCAGAATGGAGACAGTCACAAGATGCCATTAAACGAGCTAATAAGGATGAACTTGAAGCTAAAAAGAAGTTAGTTGAACAGTGTACTAAACCTTATGAAAAAGAAGGTAAGTTGAGTGAGTCTAATGATGTAGGGTGTGCATATATAGAGGGTTACAGTAGTTACGAGGAATCTGATGGTGATGTTGTTACTCCTGGTGAGAGTGAGGATGATGATATAAGAGGTAAGAAGTACAAAGAAACTGCTCCAAGTGTAAATGAACACACCAACTGGAAAAAGTTTACATGGAAAGTTGGAATAAGGTTTGCATCAAGGGATCGTTTTAAGGAGGCAGTGAGAAGGTATGATGTGACTAACGGCAGGAATCTGATCATTGCAAAGAGTGATAATAAGGAAGAAGGTCGTTTAGCTGTGAAATGTGTACCAGGGTGTCCCTTCTATCTATATTGTTCACTAAACAAAGCCAAAGAGTGTTACATGATTAAAAGTGTGAAGAACAAACACAACTGCCAGAGAAACATGATCAAGAATAGACAGCTAACTGCCAAGTTCTTAGGGGATGAGTTCCTTCCTTTGTTTAAGGCCAAGCCAAATTGGTCTGCTAAGGAGATTCAAGCAGCAGTTAAACAGAAGTTTAAGGTAATTATAACTAAGTGGTTAGCTTACAAGGCTAAATCAAGTGCACACAAGAAGCTTCATGGTTCAATGAGAGATCATTACAGTAAAATTGGTTCTTACCTGGAAGTTCTAAAGAAAGCAAATCCATCATCAACCTTTAGGTTAGAAACTGCTCCACCAGGTTTCATTAACCTAGATCCAGAGGCCACATGTGAAACATTCTTTAGACTGTTTGTTTGTTTTGATGGAGTCAAAAAAGGTTTTTTAGCAGGATGCAGGAAGGTATTGTGCTTAGATGGGTGTTTTCTTAAAACATTCCTTGGAGGGATGTTGTTAACAGCTGTGGGAAGGGATGGTAATGACCAAATGTTTCCTTTGGCATGGGCAGTAGTTGAAGGGGAAAATAATGAGAGTTGGGAATGGTTTATGGATGAGCTTAGGCAGTGTTTGGGAGTAACTGATGATGGTGAATCATGGACATTTATATCTGACCAGCAAAAGGTAGATCTCCCTAAGAAATAATTAGCTTATTCATCACTTATCTGTGACACTGTTGTATTGGTTTTGCAGGGTCTGTTGAATGTTGTTGCAATGGTATGGCCAAAGGCAGAGCATAGAAACTGTGCAAGACACATCTATGCTAACTGGCACAAGACATACAAAGATGAAGAGTTGAAGGAGCTATTTTGGAAATTAACTAGGGCCTATTGTGAAGTTGATTACTTGCAAGCCATTGAAGAGATGAGGAGCATAAACCCTGATGCAGTAGAGGCCTTACTGAAGCAAAATCCCAATTGGTTCAACAGGTGCTATTTGAACACTCACACAAAATGTGATGTTATAGTAAACAACATGGCTGAAACTTTTAATGGGTTTATCATCAATGCAAGGTCAAAACACATTATACACATGTTAGAGGACATAAGGATTCAGGTCATGAGTAGGCTGGTTACTAAAAGAACAGAAATGAGTGCCAGGGATGTTGTTATATGCCCTAAATTCCAAGAAAAGCTTGATTTTTCAAAACAGGTTGCATATAGATGTGAGGTGTATCCCTCATCATACCATGTGTTTCAAGTCAGGGATTTTGATGATGTTTCAGTTGATCTAGATAATAGAACAGGTACATGTAGGAAATGGCATTTGAGGGGGTATCCATGTAAACATGTTTGTGCAGTAGCTGGGTTTTTGCATAAAAATGCAGAAGAGTATGTTGATATGTGTTACCACAAAGAAACATACATGCAGGCTTATGAATTCTCAATCCCTCCAATATCTAGTGAAAGGTATTGGCCCAAGATTCACCACCCTATGGATCCACCACCAATAAGATCTCAACCTGGGAGGCCTAAGAAGAATAGAAAAAGGGATCCTCATGAGGATCCAAAGAGACCAGGGAAACTTACCAAGCATGGGGTGATAATGACTTGTGGTAATTGTGGGGGTATAGGTCACAACAAGAGAAAATGTACTGAACAGGGAAATCAGCAATCTACTGCAGGTGAATTACTTGTTTTAGTGACAGTTGTCTGTGTATATTGTAGGTTTTAACTACTTTTGTTTTGTATGTTGTAGGGTCTGCTAAAAAGAGACAGAAGGGAACAAAAAAGTCAAGCCAGAAGTCAACTCAGCAATCTGCTCCAGTACCTTCACAAGGAACAACTCAGCAATCTACTCCAGTACCTTCACAAGGAACAACTCAGCAATCTACCCAGGAGGGAAGCAAAATTTCCAGCCAGAAGTTAGCTAAAAAGTCAACTGTCAAGTCAACTGTTAAATGGAAAGGGAACATACAAGGCAGCAGTTAAAAAGTCACAGTTTGACTTTTTTGTGATAAATGGACATGTTTGACTTTTTTGTGGTCTTTATGACCTTTTTGTGCTGTTGGCTGTTTGGACAACTTTAAGTTATGTAATAACTCTCTAGGATAACTTGTGGTGATGTTATAACTCTTTAGGGTAACTTTTGGTAATGTTATAACTGTTGGTTATGTAATGGTATAAGTCTTGCTTATGGTCTTTATGCATTTTGGTTGATTGGTCATTATACTATGCAGTTTTGGTCATTACATAGTGCAGATTTGGTCATTACAGCTTGGACAACATACACAGATTTGGACACTTGCAGTTTTGACCCATATGTGCAGACCCATTATGCAATGCAGATGTGCAGCTATATGTGCAGACCCATTAGAGGTATGTTTCTTGTTATATCATGACCTTTGACATTTGTTGGTCAAAATACAGTTTGGATATGTTGACTAATCTGGTAATATCAATACATGTGCAGATATATACAATCAAGGAGTAGGATTTTGCATTAAATTTCATCAAAAGTGTACAATTACAACAAGAACACAGTTCATACTACCTAAACATATACAACACTATGCTAATGCCAATAAACAAGGTTAACACATATTGCTTGTTCCATTTCGACTCTGTTCCAGATATCTTTGCTTTCAACCACCTATTCTCTTATACTAAGACCATGTTTTCATATTTCAGGTCTTCTGAACTAAACCTGCACTGGGATGCTTGTTGGTTGAACATTTTGTCGACATCTTGTTTCTATAAGAAGAACTTGCAGTCTGATCTCTGCAAAAGCCAACAACACCTCAGTTAATCAATCAATTCAATTCAAGAAAAATACTTGGAGTTAAGGTGGAACATACCGGCCAATGAGAGCATCCATAGAATTGTTGACCTTGCCGCACACTTTTCCGTCCAACAACTCGAACAACTGCTACAACATCATGATGGCGGTACACATTACCCTCCAAATCAACCTTAAACAATTTAGGGTTTCTGGATACTGTGGATGAAGACGTAGAAGAGGAGCTCATTTTGATTCAAGATTAGGGCTTGTTCTTCATGGAAATCGACCGGATCGTATGTTGATGATGGATTTGCTCCAAGGTGCGTCTGATTTGCTCTATGAGTTAGGATTAGGGTTTACAGAATGAGTTTGTTAGGGATTGGGGGTTTAAAAGAAGGTGAATGAGTATACTTGACACGTATGAAATGCCACATCAGATTAAATTGCCACATAGGCTAATTTTAGTAACCTGGTTAGTGAATATTTAACGAGGGGGTGCCATGACAATCGATGAGTTAAGTTGGGAGTGGTCTGAGCCAAAGTGAAAGTTGAGAGTGCCATCGGCCAAATGGCCATAGTTGGGGGGTGTTTAAATCCATTAACCCTACAAATTATTAGGTCAAATTTATATATTATTAATCAATAACATTGTTTGTGTGTATGCGCATGTACTTTGTGCTTTAGTGAAAATGAATTCGAATGACACATTGATCAAGAGAGCGCACCCGGTCAAAATATATGAACTAGTAAGGGGACTAGGGGTGGTTCACTAGTGATAGAAAGTATCACTCACACTGTCCAATAAGATCGTGCCATGTCATCAACCAAATTTCCATCACTAGTGATAGAAATGTAGGAGGGGTGGAATCACTAGTGATGGAATTCTATCACTCCCATTTATTTTTAATTTTCATTTTAAAATTAGAAATTAAAAATAAAACACTAAAATTAAAAATTTCATTAAATTTAAAACATACTACTTCAATTTAACATACTAGAAACATACAATTAAAAAAAAAAAAAAAAAAAAAAACCTACTCCTCGTCCGAATCCGGAAACTCCAAGCCTAGAGAACCTACTAGTTCGATTAAATCGAATCTCAAACGAAAGTGAGTTTCTTCGTTACGCAATTGTAAATGGATATCTTGTGGAACTTGAACTTGCGTAGGAGGATCCGGCACCCAATCCGGGGATATTGCACGCCCGTCGTGTTTGATCAGCATATTGTGCAATATGATACATGCATACACTATGCTATGAATTGATTTCTTGGTCATCGAACGAACCGGTCGGTGTAGTATACCCCATCTACCCTTTAAAACACCAAATGCCCTCTCAACATCTTTTCTTGCCGATTCTTGCAATTTTTTGAACGCCTTTTCTTTAGCCTCGACAGGAAATGAGGGAGCTTTCACAAAAACAGACCAAGACGGGTAGATACCATCCACAAGATAAAAGCCTCGTCTGTAATGTCGACCGTTAACATAGAAAGGAGAGGAAGGTGCGGTACCATCCGTTACGCTTTGGAACAACGACGACGTGTGCAACACATTGATGTCGTTGTTTGAACCTGGAACACCGAAATACGAATGCCAAATCCATAAATCATTTGACGCCACCGCTTCTAGTATGATGGTTGGTTTTTTGATGTCTCCCCTCACATACGCCCCTCGCAACTCTCTTGGACAATTTTTCCACTCGATATGTGTACAATCGATGCTACCGAGCATCCCGGGAAAATGCCATCTAGCCTCGTGTGCGGCGTAAATACGTGAGATGTCGTGGCTCGTCGGTTTACGTAAAAACTCGTTACTATACAACTTAATGACCGCGTTGCATAAATATTGCAAGCATTCACGTGAAGTTCTTTCAGACATAGCTAGGTATTCATCATATTGATCGCGTGGGTTACCTGTCGCTAGTTGGCGAATGGCGGACGTGCATTTTTGTATCGTCGTGAAACTTGGTTTGCCCCTCGCATCGTAACCTTCTTGAAACCATTCCTCGCTTGCTTCGATGTCTCCAACAATCTTTAAAAATAATTCTTTGGGTAAACGAAACCGATCTCTAAACGTTTCGGCATTGTATAGCGGGTTTTCCACAAAATAATCGTTCATCAAAACTTCTTTGGCACGTATACGATCACGGTCGACCATCTTCTTCTTTGGGCGGGACGACTCGGCATCAAGCTCGTTATACACCGACACAAAATACTTTAGCGTCTCGTTGTCGGAAGATGACTCGGTATCGTTGTCGCTAGACATCGGAAACGTCGAATCGGTAGGGAATTCCATTTGAGAAAGATATATAGTTTGAGAAATGGGTTTAAAATGGTTTAAAAAGATATAGTTTGGTGTGTGAAAAATGGTTAAAATGTAGATATATATATAGATAAAATGGATAATTTTTTTTTATTGATTGAACCGTTTTAAAACGGTCAAATATATCAAACGGTCGGATTTTTCAAAAGTTTAACGCGTTGTGGGTGTAACGCGTTTTGTTTATAACGCGTGGAACTTCAAGTGGCGGCGGTGTTCCGTGGCACTTCAACGCGTGATACTCGTTCATCACGCTACCGCCCCGAGTGCCCTAATAGAACTAAAATAGAAATTGAAAGAGTACGTATAGGCCCTCAAAAACTTTATTTTCTTGGATTTCTAAAATTATGTGAATTCAATACCATAGGGAGTAAACCAAAAGAAGATTTGTTTTAGCAATCTAATACATATAAATATTTAAGAAAAAAAAAGAGTTATTTAATATATTCTTATTTAGTTATCTATACAAAAAAGTTTGATGTAGTTTAAATTAAATCAATGATTCAGTATATCATCGATTTCATTTTGAGAGGTCTACACATATGTCACAAGTTTAAAATTCTATATCTTCCAGCGGTATGTCACTAATGGCTATGAGAGACAAGTTAAAAAAGATGGGATTTTAAGTTACTTTTCCGTAACAATCGAAATTCAGATGAACTAAGAGAAATATAAATGATAAATGTCTAACTTTACAAATGAGAATGAATCATATTCTATTTTTACGTATTTTTTTTACCACCCCAACAAGTTTATATTACAAAGATGGTTAATCTTCATAAGTCCTAAAGAGTTTCTATAAATTTTGATGAATTCATTTTAGCTATTCACATCATCTCTATGTTGTGGTTTTCAAGAGACACTAGCTCGGTCAGTCGTTGCATAAGCAGCTCAAAGTCATCTTGGCTCTTAATTAGACTAAGTCGTGCATAACGATCTTTGGCGCTAAAGGTACTTCCGCTTTGGCCGATGATTTTCCCGGCTTTTAGCACCGCAGCACAATCATTGTCTTCTTGTCTTTCACATCTTACCCATGCATAAGCTGCAGTTATTATTTATCAAACCATAAGTTCATAACAAACATTTCAAGAATATACCAAAATACTAGCTTTATTATTATAAGTTTTGAGTTTCTTTTAAAGTTAAAAAAGTTTTACTTGTTATTTTAGAATAACCAGATTTTTTTCCAATAAAATTACCTGGAGATGGTTGCCTAGTTTGGTGAAAGAAATTGCAATGCAAAGGATGTCTTCGCTGGATTGAAAATCTTGTTGACTTTGAGAAGACAGAAGTCAATCTATTCCAACGGTCACTCATTTGGTTATAAGCGAATTCGAAGAACGGTTTTCCATCTGCTTTCATTGCGACTTTTAGAACCTTTAAAACTCTTAACTGAGTGTCCTTTGAAATCCCCGCATTAGCCAAGTAGATATAGTTTAAAACCTTCTCATATACGTCTTTATCTTTTATAATCGCCCATCTATATATAATCAACGAACAAAGATGTTCAATACCGGTCAGATGATAATTAAAATTAAAAACAAACTACAAGCTAGAACGGTGTAAACAGTTGTATACATACCCAAAGCGTGTACCGGCATGACCAGTGAGCTTAGAAAGACTAAAAATCATGAGATCATGATCTGAAGGGCCCGGGATAGGTGTAAACTGTGGCCAAAAATAGGCATGATCGTGTATTGTCTTCCCTCCTGTAACTGATTTCTTCAACTCCCCACCTGGATTGGTTGGTGAGGTTACAAATTCAATAACATCCGTGTTATTTGTTCGCCATGAGTTTGTGTCTCCTCTATACACAAAGTTCTTCGAGTTAAACAACCTTGTTTGATCCTTGTACAACTGTATATCACGAAAAAACAAAAGCTAATTAGAAAGAAATCATAAAGAGATTACATACAACTGGAATAATAAGTAATTATATAGATATTTACGTGATAGAACGGCGTGGAAGCCAGGACGTTGGATGGTGAAGAAGAGTTTTGAGAGGAAAGAGCATAAACAGCTGCACTTAGAAGTTGGGATGACCCGACACCAAAGACAATGTATCGGTCTTGAGTGATCGCATTCCCGGCAACTGAATGTAGCTTACGAATGTACTTGTCGAGCTCTGGTGACATCATAGGGTCATCAGCATATTCGTAACTCATACGATGCCACCCCGATATGACGACTGCAGTATCCGCTGCATTTTGCTTCCAGAATGGCTCAAGGTATATAGGATCCCCACTGCAACATGCATAAAGGTTAAAGGTTTAAGAATAAATTTTAATGTCATATGTATATTGTGTTGGAAAATTTACAATGGACATAAGTATGTATATTTATTTATACGTTACATAAGTAATTATCTTTTGGTTTGTCCGAATTAAAATTCTCCAACATCTGCAATAGAAATCTATATACCTATTAGCATCAGCAGCACATCCTGGAGATAATTCTGAGCAATCAGTGCCACTGTAACAACCATAGCATTCACAAACAGGTTGACCGTCAGATATCGAACCGTCAAGGAATGCTCTACCGTGGCCGGAGCATGAGATTGCTGCAACCGCCTCCGCCTCTGCGGCTGCTTTCTCGCTCCATGTCAATGACGACTGGCAACTAATCTCCTGGTTCTGACCATCACCTACATATAGATGTATACTAAATAATATATTGATTGCTACTGAAATTAAGAAACAAATTCCATAACAATATTTCTTCATTTTATTCGTAGGTCACTTAGATTTTTGCAGGCTTGAATATGCAGTATGAAACGTTGTTTTTACATATATATAGTGGGACGGGGTATGATCCACCTGGTCAAGCTCATGTACGTGTGAATCTCATCTGTAATTAGATATTGGATGGCCAAGATGGGCGGCTCAGTGTGGGGTTTATACTCTTTTTGTAAGCCATATTTTATAATTACATGATTAACGTTGTTAACAACGTGTTTTCATTTTTATTTTGTGTTTAACTGTTTATTATATTACTAATTAACTTCGCATCACAATTTGCATATTAGTAAGATAATATTGGTTTTCAAAATATGAAGAGAATAGAGATGGTTGTTGTGATTAAAAAAAGCCATGAAAAAGACAGGGAATTAATAAACTGGATCAAGTTTCTAGATAGATTGAACAGCCTCGCATGCATGACCAACGTTTTGTTGTTATTATTTTAGTTATTTCACATGTGTTAAAAAGTTCTTTTGAACTATGGTCAATGATTAAACACAACTTTGATTTCAATAGATGAAAACAAATTGTAATAGTTTTAGAAATATTGCTCAGGAAGAGCAATGGTAGGTAGCAGTCTCTAACAACATGCCACTAATCAAGAACTGAAAGAAACTTAGGCGTTAAGGACCCGCTGACAACCGATGGAAGATGCCACTGCTCGGGCAATCTTCCTAAGTTGGACTATTGTTACTACTCTCCATTTGGAGAGTCTGTTCTTGAGTCTCATTTATGGAGTCTTGAGTTTGTAATCACACTTCCACGCCTATGAAAGGATCATTAATAGGGTTTTTGATGATTGTAATAAAATATTTGTTGACCATATGGCTGGCTGGTTATCATTTTGTTTCTACACTCTCCGATATAAGGTTATGCTTATGGTGATCCACCACATAAACCCGTCTCCTACTATCAATTAGATTCAATCGGGGAAATCTTGATTCATACAAAGTGGTTTAAAGCGCGTTTAGGTGATTGGAGGTAAAGAAAGAAATAGAAATTTGTATCTTTATGTTTGGAAATGGAGAATCGTATATAACTTATTTATTCATCTTCGTTATAAACATGAGGTCTTGTATCGATATATGTCTCTACAGGTGATCGCCTATGAAGCACGGGGACGGCATCTTACATCGAGTACCCGTCCCGGGGAAGGCTCGGGGACGGAAACGCGTAGGGGACGGCTCGGGGACGTTTCCCAAACGTACCCGGATATTGGGGACTTCTACAAAACCGTACCCGATATTGGGTACTTCCAAAACAGAGTATCAGGGACGTTTCCGACGACCATAATGGCGTTCGAAAAAACAAATCAGTCGTAATAGAGAAGAAATGGTGGCTAATCGAAGTTGCTGATCGAACCTTACCTTCCCTGCTGAATCGTAGAAGAAAGAAGATCTGTCGGCTGAATTTTAGCTTTAGAACTTTAGATGGAGCGAACAGGGAAGAGAGACAAGAGGGCGACTGATTTAGTTTAGGGTTATACTTATTTTGGTAGGGTTATAAAAAATTAACTCTCTCTTTTTCTTGTTTACACCTTTTCTTTTAACTAAATTACGATTTCATCCTCTAGTTATAGATTTATCAAAATTAACCCTAGACTTTAACAAATTAGTGCATATAAAGATGTATATATAAGTTATATATATTAAATAATAAATAAAGCTTATTTGTAGCTAAATATTAAGTTTAATATATAATATATTTTTATTTTTTAATATTATTTTTTTGCCGTACCCGTATCTTGTATTTTTGAGTTTTGCCGTTCCCAGTACCCGTATCGTCCCCGTACCCCAGTCCCGTACCCGTATCCGTGCTACATAGGTGATCGCTATGTGAAGGTAAAGTTTGTCGGTAATCAGGTAATCATAACTTCTATTCAAACTCGCATGCCAAAAGAAAAAGGACCCTATCGCCGATTTAGTTTAGAACGGGAAGCTAAAGCACTCTTGCCCTCCCTCTGATTGATTATTGAAACACTTATCTCCGGCTAACACTATCGGTCTCAACTCTCTTCCTCTCCCATTTTTTTTGCACAACGACGAAAAAGCATTCCGGTCTGACAATCTTCGATTTTCTTTTGGTGCATCTTGCAAACGAATAGATTTGATAAGCGAAAGTCAAAAATAGAGATTGGGCTTGAAAACTCGTAGGAAACAACTATAGGTAGTTTTTTTTATACATATATTATGTGTTTTTAAAATTTTAATGACGATTTTTCTATTCTTGTATAGTATTTTTATTATGCGGCCCACCCACCCGACCCGGAGCTGAAGGCTAACAAACCTTCTACCCTTGCCTAACACAGTTGCTTTAAAGTGGATTTAAACCCTCTTTCTAATATAAACCAAATAGATTACGAGAGAAAACTCTAAATGGCGTGTAAACCTGATAAATTACGAGAGAAAACTCTACATGGCGTATATAATACTCGAAATCACTTTGCGTGTGTTCCAGTGCTACATTCTAGATAGTCCATATTAGGGTGGGGGGTTGGGACTAATTGGCAAAGTCAGTTAAGGTGTTACTCCTCTTGGGATCAAGGGTTCGAGCCCCGCCAAAAATGGATTTGGCGTGATTTAAGCCGTTCAAAAAAAAGATTGTCCATGTTGAATTCTTAGTAGCTTTTAGTAAGCATTCGAGGCTGACCATATGTCCTATTCAATGAAATTGGAACACCTAGGAAAAGTTACACCATTGAAAAAAATTGTGGACTCGAAAAAATTATGGATTCATCATTGCTCCAAACAGAACCTTTGACAGGTTCAAATAACTCAAACCAATCCTATGGCGGTTAATTCTGGTAGGGCTGCGAAGTTTTCTAACCATTCGGGTTGTGTGAGTAAATCATAGGAGATATAAATCTGAGCAAGACATATGTAGTGAAAGTTCAAATCACATGCAAGGGGTAAAGAGTTACTTAAGCGATTTGGGTGATGCGGAGTGATAACGGTGAAGAACGAGTACAATGTGATACCGATGATGATAAAGATGAAGAATGAGTACAGTGTGATACCGATGAAGAACGAGTTGGTTAAACCAGAGATTGTTTGAAGGGGATAGGGGTTGTTTTTGTGATCGGAAAAAAATAGCAGGATGGACCGGTTCTTTTCTGAATGGTTAATGGATTTGTTTGTGATCAGTAGAATAAAAAAGGAAACATGATATTTTATACAAGTTGGGCATGTTTGCAAAACATGGAATTAAATTGATTGGTTTGGTTGGTAATTACAAAAAATTGTTTTAGGCAATAAGAGAAAAAAAATTTAAAAAAAAAAACAAAAAAAAAAACACAAAAGCACACAGGTGATAATATATTGGGATTATTACATATATCCCCCTACTTGAATCCCTAATTACATATTTACCGAACCTAAAAATTTAATTACGTATTTCCCCTCTTATGTGAAAATGACACAAATACCCTTCAAACATATAAAAACCTAAGACCATTCCTCCTGCCCACAACCCCTCCAGGTGCACTCCTCCTTGCTGCAACATTGCCAAATCCTCCACCGCGAACACCAATCTAAACCGGCTTTTGAGAACCGACGACAAGAATAGTAATAATCGATGAAAATCCGTGGCGAAGAGAGTAATAATCGATGAGAACCGGAAACGGCGACAACCATTGTGCTTTGGTTCGAGTTCGATTCTATTCCGACATGTTCTCTCGATAGAAAGGGAGATTGATTGTACAAAATGAAGGATTCATGAATATTGAAATGGTAGTACTGTAGTGGGATGGTTTTGAATAGATTGACTACACATGTTCTCGGATAGAATACGGTCGAGGTTTGTATGATTTGATTAGTTTCAGTGAAGAAAAAGAAAAGAAAAAAAATTGAAACTTAATTTCATTCTTTGTTGATCAGAACTTTTTAAATTGGTTTTGGAATAAAACTCAAAATGGATACTGATTTTCCAGAGAATTATTCCTCAATTGTCGTGCTTCCTTAATTTCAATTTTAGGTGTTCTGCAAACTTCAGTTTAAAGATTATGATGTGAGGTTTATATTTAGGGTTCTTAGCTTTTGAATCAAAACAGATTTTGTAATTTTCTTGAATTATATAATTTATAATTTTTAGTAAAAAAAAGGTAAAGTAGTCATTTAATAATTTATTTTTAATAAAATAAAGCAAAATAGGTAAATTTGATATTTTTAATTTTAAGGAAGGGGATAAATGTAATTTAATTTTTGAGTTGGGTATATATATGTAATTAATGAAGTTTATAGGGGGATATATGTAATTGCCCATAATATATTAGGTGGTGCTTGGCTGCAAGCTTAAAGAAAATGGATTTTGGTGCGGTCGTTGAAAATACTAAGAGCATTCACATCCATTCCACCATATTTTCACCCTAAATTACACTAAAAAACACTACATATTTTCTCTCCTTTTCAATTAAATAATATTTTTTTATATCTTTATCATTAGGGCTGTTCACGAGCCGAGCCGAACCGATCAGACCTTTGCTCGTGCTTGGCTCATTTACAAACCGAACCGAGCGGAGCGGCTCATTTAAAACCGAGCCACAAATCAAGCGAGCATTTTCCGAGCAGTAAATATTTCGAGCGAGCGGCGAGCGAAGTTCGAACGATTTGGACAACCGTGTCGCCCGATTTAAATTAGCTGAGAGAGATAGTGACGATGTAGGGTCTCAAGTTTTTATGTCTTAATAAACAAGCACATTTCATGTCATAATATTTTTCTTTAGAATAACAATGTTGTGGCCAACGAGGAGATGATCATATTGCACAAACAATGACGTTGAGAGCAAGAGACGATTGACCTATGGTAACGACATGAAACATTGAGGCGATGAGTAGACTATCGGTTATTTGTTTAGGGTTTAACTTTTAGATTTGATATTAATTTTTTTATTGGCGTGAACGGATTAGTACGTTTAGATATAGGTCTAAATTTATATATAGTTGACCAAAATCTAAAAGAGTAGTATATATGAAACTATAAATTTAATTTATATTTAAGTATATATGTATGTGTGTATAAATATAGGTGTGTGTATATATGTATAATTTATATTAGTGTATATACATGTTTATATATGCATGTGTATATGTATATATATATATAATAATAATAACTAAAAATAATAATTCGAGCCGAACCGAGCAGAGCGGCTCGTTTACAACCGAGTGTCAAATCGAACGAGCATTTTTCGAGCAATTTCAGAACGAGCGCCGAGCGCCGAGCGGTTTGAACGGCCCTATTTATCATTACATTTTCTCTCTCCTTCACTCACAACCACTTTCAAAATATATTAAAAATTATAGGGGGTGAACAGTGTCCCCCCAAATATACAGATGAACAGTAGCATTTTCTCTCTCCTCCACTCACAACCACTTTTTATATTTTAAAAACACCACACACATAATTTGATTATTTGGATGTGAATGCTCTAAGAGTTGATGGTTTCGATTTTGGTTTAAATTGGTTTACTTGAATGAACAATTTGTTTCCCTTGAATCAATAGGTTTTCTCATTCTTGAATTGTGGTTGGTTTCCAGAATTTAATATAGTGTAAATTACAATTTTCGTCATTTATGTTTGTATTGGACTGCAATGGATGACCTTTAACTTCAATAACTACAGTCACGGTCCTTTATTTGGAAAAACCCATTACACTTTACGTCCTTTAGCACTAACTAGGTTAAAATTTTCAGTTAGGTCTATACATGTAAGGGCAGTTTAGTCTTTTTCATTAATTATTTATAGTATTTAATAAGATTAAAATACAACCAAGATTTTAATACAATTGTATCACTCTTTACCTATCTCTCTCTCTCATCATATGCACACAAGAAAAAAACCCAACCTAATTTTCAAATCACAAAGTTCATCATCTACATTCTCAAACATTAATGACATTCTCAAAAGCATGGTTGATTCGCAGAAATGGGTTTTTTCCTTGGGTTTTCTCACCAAACCTGTAAGTCATGCTTCCAAACAAGAATATTATGAGAGCAAAACCCATGATAACACAAGGAATCCCAAAGCTAAGACCCCAACAAAGGTTATCTTGAATGTAACTAAGGACAAAGATCCCAATTGTAGGCGATGCACATGATCCATAACCACCAGTTAAAGAATGAGCTTTTAGATTTGAGTTCTTCTGGATGATTTGCATCAAACTGGTCAGCCCCAAAAGCCTGAACACATGGCCTTTGTCTACCTTGGGCAAACCGCCAACGCTCACCACCGGCCACCGCCGCACAATGGAATCACTAGCTCGGGACGAGAGAGAGTGAGAGAGTCATGGGAGAGGAGAGGAAACCTATCGGTTTTAGAGCACTGGCAACGAAGAAACAGTGATGGAACCCATGGCCCTAGAAATCCGGTGGTGTTTCAGATGTGAAACTTGTTTCAGAATTTTGTCGATTTTCTTCATCTTCTCAAACAAACAATCGACGGTGAACGCTTCAGAAATATCGATTACCTTCAGAAATTTTCAGTTGGAGGTTGGGGAGATTTGGAGGGGAGACGGGTTGGGGAGATTTGCCGGTGGTGGTAGGTGGGTGCTTCTATAGAGAGAGAAGAGAAAGGGGATAAGGCTGATGGTTAGAGAAAGGATAAGGTAGACGCTTTAAAAAGATTGTGATAAAAAGACGTAAATGTCCTCATGTGCAAGGCACATGCCATACTTAACTGAAAATTTTAAAACCTAGTTGGTGCTGAAGGACGTAGAGTGTAATAATTTTTTCAAAGAATTGAAGTTAAAGGTCATCCATTGCAATCTGATACAAACATAAAGGACGAAAAGTGTAATTTACCCTTTAATATATCACTATGAATTGTGGTTTGTTTCCAGAATTTAATATATCACTTAGTTAGTTATTCAAGATGGCTAGATAATAGTGTGCATGAAAAAACCGAATAGAAAAATGAAGAGAATTTAGATCGAATATGTTTTCTCATTCTTGAATTGTGGTTGGTTTTCAGAATTTAATATATCATTTACGGATTTGTTTGGAAAAGATCTGGTGAATGGATTAAGCTAGGAAAAAACCGATTTGCTTGTGAGAAGCAATCGAAGGAATATCTGAGTGATTCACGGTGGAGTGATTATTGGGTTGAGTCCCAATCGATAATTAAACCGAATAGAAAACATGAAGAAGAGAATTTAGATCGAATAACTCTCAATCCTATTAATCAGAAAATAACTCAAAACTGATTATAGACTCTTAAACCATAACTCGATTTCTCTCTAGTCTTGTCTCTTAATAATATCCAACCCTAACTTGGTTTATATAGGACTAGGTTATCACCCGCGAACTTCGCGGGTAGGAAAATTTACTTTATATTAATCAAACAATGTCAGTAACTTGTTTTATAATTGTTTTGAATTGAAAGTTGTAGTCATTAGGGTTGCGAACAAACTTGTTTTATAATTGTTTTGAATTGAAAGTTGTAGTCATTAGGGTTGCGAGTAAGGTCAGAAACTTTGGGCAAGAACCGGAGGCAGAAATTTGCCTCACTGAATGACCCACGACACAAAAAAAATACTTTTATTTATTATAACAGATTATTATAACTTTATTAATATTGTGTCCGTTCTTTATTATAACACTTAACATGTATAAAAACTAAAAAACTATAATGAATTCTCCAAGGCTTTAACACCACCACTGTCACCAACCTTTAAAACACACAAAATACTTTTATTTATTATAACAGATTATTATAACTTTATTAATATTGTGTCCGTTCTTTATTATAACACTTAACATGTACAAAAACTAAAAAAACTATAATGAATTCTCCAAGGCTTTAACACCACCACTGTCACCAACCTTTGAAACACACAAACACAATATATTTTGATATGCACAATCACATTGGTTGAGTACCACACATATGGGCCAGACAGGTTGAAAGTTGACTGTAGTGCAATCCAAATTTGAAATGCATAGTCTTCAAATGTATTTATTATTGTTATAATATTATTTACGTAACTATATTTGACCTTACATGTTATTTACGAAACATACTAAAAGTGGTTTTTGAAACTTTAAAAGTTAAACATATGAGGTAAAATCTTACTTCATAATAATGGATTGTCAATTTGTAAACAAAATTATTACCTTAAAATTAACAGCTGCATAGATAATCAAAAGTGAGAGGTAACTCTTGAATACAAAGATAGTACGATTAAGTATATAATGAAGTTAATTAAATATTATATGAATTAGGCTATTAAACATCAGAATATTCAGTCAAACATAAATAATCATACCAGTGATGTGTGCAAAATGCAACATATAAATTACATCAAATGAGGCATAAAACTAACCCTTTTTAAGTACTAATATTGGAAAAAGAGTGTTTTTGTCTTCCTTTTGTATTTTCAGGATTAAATGAGCTCAATAACACAAAAGAAGCAAAAAGACAGCTAAATCCAACATAAATACAAGGAAAGGAACATAAGTGGACTGCCCGACCCCTCAACGGCATCTTCCCAAGCAAAATAGAGAAGGCAGAAGACTGAACACGCCCCGTGCTCAGCCAGCACGGGGCTGTGCCCAAGAAGCAGCAGAAAAGATAAACCTATAGAAGCTTCTATTGCCGCCCAGTGAACACGGGGGCGTGTCGAAAGTACAGCAGACACATTAATTGTAATTGCGAATTACAATTAATGAGGAGAGAGAGTGTCAGACAGGCACGGGGCCGTGCCCAGCGGACACGGGGCCGTGCCCAGCTCTCTGTTCAGCCTATAAATAGGAGTGCTTGGTTTCATTTCAACTCATCCCTTGGCACACCACCTCTCTCACACTTCATCCACCACCCACCACCATCACAACACCATCATCCACCACCATCATCCATTGTCCATCGTAGAGTGTGTGAGTCGTCTCGGGATCCAAGATTGATCGTAAGAGTTCTTGACAATCAAGGCCATGTTTGCCTAAGTCTCTTACATCACTTGGTGAAGACAAAGTGTCTAGTATAATACTTTTTATTTCTAATCTTTTGCACTTTGGTTTTGTATTAATGACTTTAATAACTAGTTACTTATGTTGAAGGTGATCTTTCCTTATCGTTTGTCCGCGGTGTCTTGGCATTATTTTACTGTCTATATAAAATAAAGGATTTTCACCATTCATATCTCCACGGTCTATATGGAGGTATGTTGGCTACCTGGTCGGGGGTTAAGGGAACGGTTTGGTAAAGGTCTTGCCATTGTTCAGCGTTTAGAGGTCCTGCAATGGACCTGGGTCAAATTTAGTAGGACCTCCTTCAATGCTTCACGGTATTGGATGGCGGGGGTCCAAACTCTTTGATCCCCTCATAAGTTAACTACTATTAATACTATAACCCGGCTATTTAGGACTGTATCCCTGCTGACTCAGACTACTTAGCCGAGGGTAACGTCACCGCCAAAAGCGGGGCCTACCATAATATTGCATTAATAACTTAATTCATTATCTTCCAATAATCCACCCTTTTAGGATTGTATCCTTGCTGACTCAAACTACTGGGGTGAGGGTAACGTCACCTTTAAAAGAAGGGCCTACTACAATAACTAAGATAATCTCTTAATTATGTGCAAAAGTGCGGAAATAATCAAAGGTTATACTAGATACGAGTCGAAACCAAGTGATTCATCTTGTCTATCTGTTTTTATTTTATTTTTATTTTCAGCATTTTAGTTAGTTTTTATTTTTTTTAGTTTAAAACATTTTTCTAAACTTTTTATTTTGATTAGACGTTGAGGATAAACCGGTACTAAAAGCTCTTGTGTCCTTGGACGACCTCGGTATCTTACCAACGCTATACTACGCTCACGATGGGTGCACTTGCCCATATGTGTGTTTAGTGTTAGTAAAATATCGTGTTTTATAAATTTAAAACTTGACTAAAAATAAGTGTTAAAAAGGGCTTAAAATATACACCTAATATATATAACACTTCACACGCATCAACCAGCTTTAAAGATTTTGGGTCTTCTAGAATCTTCACAAATGATAGATTCATGATTTCACCTGAATTAATAACATAGATATATTAGATCTTACATTAAATAACATACCCGATTGGACTGAAAGGTTAAGAATAAAAAAAATTACAGATTCTTGAATTATCATTCATATATCAAACAAATAACACATCTACAAATCAAAAAATACTTTCGGCTTCATGGTAAAAATAATATTAACTATATTTATAAACTATAATGGATATCAAAATCGGCCTAAAACACCAATGAAATTCCTTGTGGAAGTGCACAAACTCTTATTGAACATAGAAACTACACAAACTCTTCAAAGAAAGAAACATGGAATTATACAACATTCATACTTGTGGAAGTAAAATTAAAGATAAATATGGTTCATTTACTTTGTGATTAAACATTTTATAGCTATTGAAATTCCAATACGATCATAACAACAGAGATGTTTGAAGAGATTGAAGGTGTAGATACTTACGGTTGTGGAATATGATGCGACGAAGGAAGATTGATGACTTGATTTTGATTTGAGCAAATGCTTGTTTGAAACCCTAAGATGGATATAAGATAATGAGGAGAAGATTGTAAGAAAATGGCTAAAAGGACAAACGGTGATGATGATTGAAGTAAGTTCGAGGATGGTGATGATGAATTCAGGTTTCCAATGCAAATCAAATCAACTTTAAAAATTCAACTAATTATAAAATACAATATTAATATTATAATATAATGAACGGAAATTACATGTCATTTAATTTTAGGATGTTTATATTTATATTTTTCTTTAAATTTGTATATACAAACATAACAATTTCACAGGATCGAGATTAAATATACAGAGTTTTTATATAATTTCACAGGATGTCCACTCCCACATACAATCTTAAAATTATCAAATGAATAAATATTTAAATCCTTTTTTAAAAAAGATTTGGGAAATATGACACTTTACAAAAGTATTAAGTTGAAAATTGTATTTAAATCCTAATAAGTGTGCGAAATTAATAATTAGTTGTTAGCTATGTCTATCTATTACACTTTTACAGTTAGTATATATACATGTTGATTTATAAATGTAAAATGGCAATGAGGATAGAATTGTTAATTATTATCAAATTTGGATAAAAATATATATCATAAATAACATAAGATGATGAGTAGTAAAAGTGATAGTAAATATAAATGTTACATATTAAATCACAATAAATTTGATACGAAAAACATATTAATGTTAAACTGTAGGTGACACAACGGTCTCTTCAAAAGATGCTATGTTATATAGTCCTTGAAAGGTCTCAGCATCTTGTAAGTATTGAAAATCTTTCATGCCAAATTTTATTTCAATCATACTACCCCAGTCGATCATAAAAGACCAAGTTTCTCCTCCTTTCTCAACTAACTTCTTAAGCCATGACTCAAATGAAATTGAGTTTAGCTTTGTAAAAGAAGACACTTCTGACCATCCTTGATCTTGAAATTTAAATAGCTTCACATTTATAGCATGGGTCTTTACGACAACAAACATATGAAGTGTGTTACGGATTTTGAAAAACCTGCTTTGGCGAGCAACAACATGAGTACATTGTGGTATTGAAACCTTTGAGAAAGTTTCAGAAACCACATCAAAAGCAATCATATAACTTTTAGCAGGCGCCCAATAGTGTGGAGATGCAAAATATAAAACATTGTTGCATAAAGTGCCAGGAGACCACAAATATAACCTTGAAGCGTAATCTGGTCCTTTGAAAAAAGTTAAAGTTTTCCATTGATGCGTGTTCCGAGAATACACACGAGGTACAACATCATCCATACGACGTTGGAGATGTAATATTTTAACATCGTTAAATGAGTCTAGATATATCCCAACTGCATCTGCCTTGATATCGAAAAAACTTTTAGGTTTATTATGACACAAATTCAAAAATTTATTGGTGGTTGGATTCCACAAAATCAATTGGTCTGAAGGACCTTGGATGCACATCAGTAAAAGACCATATTGAGAAGCAAGAATCGTTAGATTGGAAAGAGGGGTATCAACGGGGAAGGAAATAAACTTCCTATCAGAAATGTCTACCTTTCCTCCAATCAAGTTCTCAATATAAATCGATGACATACTCAACGTGATTAGCTTACGATGTTCACAATTAGACATACGGCGAGAGTGAATAATAGAAAACATAGGTGAAGACAATTCATAACGCCATTGCTTGCAAACTGATTTAAATCGTCCAACACATTTACTTTGTAGCCTTGATAGAATTTCGTGAGCAAACATTTCAAACTCAAGAGGTTCCATCCTAAAAAAAAATTCATATGAAACAAATGATAAGATTTATGTATATGAATTTGTGAAGCAAGCAACCAAGAAACATTAATGATCTACAAACATATAACAGAGAAATAATGAATCGTATAAAGATGAATGACAATTTAAACAAAAATACCACAATAATAGATACAAAAGCAAACCGAAATTCCGAGTTGGAGATAATAACCTCTTGTGTCAACACATCTAATCCGACCCACTAACAAATTCTTTATTTATAATTCCATTTGAAGGTAAGTATTTATAATTAATGACGATATTTTATTTTAAGCATGAGATGTCAAGGATTATATAAAATTTAATTAAAATGTTGACTCCATAATTAGATAAAGCGGCCATACATCTATTTCATTTTATAATAATTTATAAGTAATTAGGATACTCTATTTTAAGCATTAGATGTAAAAGATTATATAAATTTGATTGAAAATAGTGACTCAAAATTTGAATTTTGAAATATTTATAATTAATGAGAATATTTTATTTTAAGCATCAGATGTAACGGATTATATAAATTTGAATGACAATATTAAATCCATAATTAGATGAATTGAACATAAATCTATTTCAATTTGATATGATTGATAATTGACAATATTGATAATAATAAATATAAATAATAAATAATAAAGAAGAATGAATAAAAACGATCAACAGTGTGCTTGATTAAAGGAAACAAATAAGAAGATTGATAATTGATTTATTATTCGTAAACTTAAAAAACAGTCAATCATAGCAAAATACAAAATAGATGAAGAAAATGAACTCCCATGCAGGTTCTCAAATGTCAAACGGATCTGGAAACATGCCTTGTTCCAATAGTTCATCTTGTGTCAACACATCTAATCTGACCCACTAACAAATGCTTTATTTATAATTCCATTTGAAGGTAAGTATTCATAATTCATGACGATATTTTATTTTAAGCATGAGATGTCAAGGATTATATAAAATTTAATTAAAATGTTGACTCCATAATTAGATAAAGCGGCCATACATCTATTTTATTTTATAATAATTTATAAGTAATTAGGATACTCTATTTTAAGCAATTTGATGTAAAAGATTATATAAATTTGATTGAAAATAGTGACTCAAAATTTGAATTTTGCAATATTTATAATTAATGAGAATATTTTATTTTAAGCATCAGATGTAACGGATTATATAAATTTGAATGACAATATTCAATCCATAATTAGATAAATTGAACATAAATCTATTTCAATTTGATATGATTGATAATTGACAATATTGATAATAATAAATATAAATAATAAATAATAAAGAAGAATGAATAAAAACGATCAACAGTGTGCTTGATCAAAGGAAACAAATAAGAAGATTGATAATTGATTTATTATTCGTAAACTTAAAAAACAGTCAATCATAGCAAAATACAAAATAGATGAAGAAAATGAACGCCCATGCAGGTTCTCAAATGTCAAACGGATCTGGAAACATGCCTTGTTCCAATAGTTCATCTTGTGTCAACACATCTAATCTGATCCACTAACAAATGCTTTATTTATAATTCCATTTGAAGGTAAGTATTCATAATTCATGACGATATTTTATTTTAAGCATGAGATGTTAAGGATTATATAAAATTTAATTAAAATGTTGACTCCATAATTAGATAAAGCGGCCATACATCTATTTTATTTTATAATAATTTATAAGTAATTAGGATACTCTATTTTAAGCAATTTGATGTAAAAGATTATATAAATTTGATTGAAAATAGTGACTCAAAATTTGAATTTTGAAATATTTATAATTAATGAGAATATTTTATTTTAAGCATCAGATGTAACGGATTATATAAATTTGAATGACAATATTCAATCCATAATTAGATAAATTGAACATAAATCTATTTCAATTTGATATGATTGATAATTGACAATATTGATAATAATAAATATAAATAATAAATAATAAAGAAGAATGAATAAAAACGATCAACAGTGTGCTTGATTAAAGGAAACAAATAAGAAGATTGATAATTGATTTATTATTCGTAAACTTAAAAAACAGTCAATCATAGCAAAATACAAAATAGATGAAGAAAATGAACGCCCATGAAGGTTCTCAAATGTCAAACGGATCTGGAAACATGCCTTGTTCCAATAGTTCATCTTGTGTCAACACATCTAATCTGACCCACTAACAAATGCTTTATTTTAATTCCATTTGAAGGTAAGTATTCATAATTCATGACGATATTTTATTTTAAGCATGAGATGTCAAGGATTATATAAAATTTAATTAAAATGTTGACTCCATAATTAGATAAAGCGGCCATACATCTATTTTATTTTATAATAATTTATAAGTAATTAGGATACTCTATTTTAAGCAATTTGATGTAAAAGATTATATAAATTTGATTGAAAATAGTGACTCTAAATTTGAATTTTAAAATATTTATAATTAATGAGAATATTTTATTTTAAGCATCAGATGTAACCGATTATATAAATTTGAATGACAATATTCAATCCATAATTAGATAAATTGAACACAAATCTATTTCAATTTGATATGATTGATAATTGATAATATTGATAATAATAAATAATAAAGAAGAATGAATAAAAACGATCAACAGTGTCTTGATTAAAGGAAACAAATAAGAAGATTGATAATTGATTCATTATTCGTAAACTTAAAAAAAAGTCAATCATAGCAAAATACAAAATAGATGAAGAAAATGAACGCCCATGCAGGTTCTCAAATGTCAAACGGATCTGGAAACATGCCTTGTTCCAATAGTTCATCTTGTGTCAACACATCTAATCTGACCCACTAACAAATGCTTTATTTATAATTCCATTTGAAGGTAAGTATTCATAATTCATGACGATATTTTATTTTAAGCATGAGATGTCAAGGATTATATAAAATTTAATTAAAATGTTGACTCCATAATTAGATAAAGCGGCCATACATCTATTTTATTTTATAATAATTTATAAGTAATTAGGATACTCTATTTTAAGCAATTTGATGTAAAAGATTATATAAATTTGATTGAAAATAGTGTCTCAAAATTTGAATTTTGAAATATTTATAATTAATGAGAATATTTCATTTTAAGCATCAGATGTAACGGATTATATAAATTTGAATGACAATATTCAATCCATAATTAGATAAATTGAACATAAATCTATTTCAATTTGATATGATTGATAATTGACAATATTTATAATAATAAATATAAATAATAAATAATAAAGAAGAATGAATAAAAACGATCAACAGTGTGCTTGATTAAAGGAAACAAATAAGAAGATTGATAATTGATTTATTATTCATAAACTTAAAAAACAGTCAATCATAGCAAAATACAAAATAGATGAAGAAAATGAACGCCCATGCAGGTTCTCAAATGTCAAACGGATCTGGAAACATGCCTTGTTCCAATAGTTCATCTTGTGTCAACACATCTAATCTGACCCACTAACAAATGCTTTATTTATAATTCCATTTGAAGGTAAGTATTCATAATTCATGACGATATTTTATTTTAAGCATGAGATGTCAAGGATTATATAAAATTTAATTAAAATGTTGACTCCATAATTAGATAAAGCGGCCATACATCAATTTTATTTTATAATAATTTATAAGTAATTAGGATACTCTATTTTAAGCAATTTGATGTAAAAGATTATATAAATTTGATTTAAAATAGTGACTCAAAAATTGAATTTTGAAATATTTATAATTAATGAGAATATTTTATTTTAAGCATCAGATGTAACGGATTATATAAATTTGAATGACAATATTCAATCCATAATTAGATAAATTGAACATAAATCTATTTCAATTTGATATGATTGATAATTGACAATATTTATAATAATAAATATAAATAATAAATAATAAAGAAGAATGAATAAAAACGATCAACAGTGTGCTTGATTAAAGGAAACAAATAAGAAGATTGATAATTGATTTATTATTCGTAAGCTTAAAAAACAGTCAATCATAGCAAAATACAAAATAGATGAAGAAAATGAACGCCCATGCAGGTTCTCAAATGTCAAACGGATCTAGAAACATGCCTTGTTCCAATAGTTCATCTTGTGTCAACACATCTAATCTGACCCACTAACAAATGCTTTATTTATAATTCCATTTGAAGGTAAGTATTCATAATTCATGACGATATTTTATTTTAAGCATGAGATGTCAAGGATTATATAAAATTTAATTAAAATGTTGACTCCATAATTAGATAAAGCGGCCATACATCTATTTTATTTTATAATAACTTATAAGTAATTAGGATACTCTATTTTAAGCAATTTGATGTAAAAGATTATATAAATTTGATTTAAAATAGTGACTCAAAATTTGAATTTTGAAATATTTATAATTAATGAGAATATTTTATTTTAAGCATCAGATGTAACAGATTATATAAATTTGAATGACAATATTCAATCCATAATTAGATAAATTGAACATAAATCTATTTCAATTTGATATGATTGATAATTGACAATATTGATAATAATAAATATAAATAATGAAGAAGAATGAATAAAAACGATCAACAGTGTGCTTGATTAAAGGAAACAAATAAGAAGATTGATAATTGATTTATTATTCGTAAACTTAAAAAACAGTCAATCATAGCAAAATACAAAATAGATGAAGAAAATGAACGCCCATGCAGGTTCTCAAATGTCAAACGGATCTGGAAACATGCCTTGTTCCAATAGTTCATCTTGTGTCAACACATCTAATCTGACCCACTAACAAATGCTTTATTTATAATTCCATTTGAAGGTAAGTATTCATAATTCATGACGATATTTTATTTTAAGCATGAGATGTCAAGGATTATATAAAATTTAATTAAAATGTTGACTCCATGATTAGATAAAGCGGCCATACATCTATTTTATTTTATAATAATTTATAAGTAATTAGGATACTCTATTTTAAGCAATTTGATGTAAAAGATTATATAAATTTAATTGAAAATAGTGACTCAAAATTTGAATTTTGAAACATTTATAATTAATGAGAATATTTTATTTTAAGCATCAGATGTAACGGATTATATAAATTTGAATGACAATATTCAATCCATAATTAGATAAATTGAACATAAATCTATTTCAATTTGATATGATTGATAATTGACAATATTGATAATAATAAATATAAATAATAAAGAAGAATGAATAAAAACGATCAACAGTGTGCTTGATTAAAGGAAACAAATAAGAAGATTGATAATTGATTTATTATTCGTAAACTTAAAAAACAGTCAATCATAGCAAAATACAAAATAGATGAAGAAAATGAACGCCCATGCAGGTTCTCAAATGTCAAACGGATCTGGAAACATGCCTTGTTCCAATAGTTCATCTTGTGTCAACACATCTAATCTGACCCACTAACAAATGCTTTATTTTAATTCCATTTGAAGGTAAGTATTCATAATTCATGACGATATTTTATTATAAGCATGAGATGTCAAGGATTATATAAAATTTAATTAAAATGTTGACTCCATGATTAGATAAAGCGGCCATACATCTATTTTATTTTATAATAATTTATAAGTAATTAGGATACTCTATTTTAAGCAATTTGATGTAAAAGATTATATAAATTTAATTGAAAATAGTGACTCAAAATTTGAATTTTGAAACATTTATAATTAATGAGAATATTTTATTTTAAGCATCAGATGTAACGGATTATATAAATTTGAATGACAATATTCAATCCATAATTAGATAAATTGAACATAAATCTATTTCAATTTTATATGATTGATAATTGACAATATTGATAATAATAAATATAAATAATAAATAATAAAGAAGAATGAATAAAAACGATCAACAGTGTGCTTGATTAAAGGAAACAAATAAGAAGATTGATAATTGATTTATTATTCGAAACTTAAAAAACAGTCAATCATAGCAAAATACAAAATAGATGAAGAAAATGAACGCCCATGCAGGTTCTCAAATGTCAAACGGATCTGGAAACATGCCTTGTTCCAATAGTTCATCTTGTGTCAACACATCTAATCTGACCCACTAACAAATGCTTTATTTTAATTCCATTTGAAGGTAAGTATTCATAATTCATGACGATATTTTATTTTAAGCATGAAATGTCAAGGATTATATAAAATTTAATTAAAATGTTGACTCCATAATTAGATAAAGCGGCCATACATCTATTTTATTTTATAATAATTTATAAGTAATTAGGATACTCTATTTTAAGCAATTTGATGTAAAAGATTATATAAATTTGATTGAAAATAGTTACTAAAAATTTGAATTTTGAAATATTTATAATTAATGAGAATATTTTATTTTAAGCATCAGATGTAACGGATTATATAAATTTGAATGACAATATTCAATCCATAATTAGATAAATTGAACATAAATCTATTTCAATTTGATATGATTGATAATTGACAATATTTATAATAATAAATATAAATAATAAATAATAAAGAAGAATGAATAAAAACGATCAACAGTGTGCTTGATTAAAGGAAACAAATAAGAAGATTGATAATTGATTTATTATTCGTAAACTTAAAAAACAGTCAATCATAGCAAAATACAAAATAGATGAAGAAAATGAACGCCCATGCAGGTTCTCAAATGTCAAACGGATCTGGAAACATGCCTTGTTCCAATAGTTCATCTTATGTCAACACATCTAATCTTACCCACTAACAAATGCTTTATTTATAATTCCATTTGAAGGTAAGTATTCATAATTCATGACGATATTTTATTTTAAGCATGAGATGTCAAGGATTATATAAAATTTAATTAAAATGTTGACTCCATAATTAGATAAAGCGGCCATACATTTATTTTATTTTATAATAATTTATAAGTAATTAGGATACTCTATTTTAAGCAATTTGATGTAAAAGATTATATAAATTTGATTTAAAATAGTGACTCAAAATTTGAATTTTGAAATATTTATAATTAATGAGAATATTTTATTTTAAGCATCAGATGTAACGGATTATATAAATTTGAATGACAATATTCAATCCATAATTAGATAAATTGAACATAAATCTATTTCAATTTGATATGATTGATAATTGACAATATTGATAATAATAAATATAAATAATAAATAATAAAGAAGAATGAATAAAAACGATCAACAGTGTGCTTGATTAAAGGAAACAAATAAGAAGATTGATAATTGATTTATTATTCGTAAACTTAAAAAACAGTCAATCATAGCAAAATACAAAATAGATGAAGAAAATGAACGCCCATGCAGGTTCTCAAATGTCAAACGGATCTGGAAACATGCCTTGTTCCAATAGTTCATCTTGTGTCAACACATCTAATCTGACCCACTAACAAATGCTTTATTTATAATTCCATTTGAAGGTAAGTATTCATAATTCATGACGATATTTTATTTTAAGCATGAGATGTCAAGGATTATATAAAATTTAATTAAAATGTTGACACCATAATTAGATAAAGCGGCCATACATCTATTTTATTTTATAATAATTTATAAGTAATTAGGATACTCTATTTTAAGCAATTTGATGTAAAAGATTATATAAATCTGATTGAAAATAGTGACTCAAAATTTGAATTTTGAAATATTTATAATTAATGAGAATATTTTATTTTAAGCATCAGATGTAACGGATTATATAAATTTGAATGACAATATTCAATCCATAATTAGATAAATTGAACATAAATCTATTTCAATTTGATATGATTGATAATTGACAATATTTATAATAATAAATATAAATAATAAATAAAAAAGAAGAATGAATAAAAACGATCAACAGTGTGCTTGATTATAGGAAACAAATAAGAAGATTGATAATTGATTTATTATTCGTAAACTTAAAAAACAGTCAATCATAGCAAAATACAAAATAGATGAAGAAAATGAACGCCCATGCAGGTTCTCAAATGTCAAACGGATCTGGAAACATGCCTTGTTCCAATAGTTCATCTTGTGTCAACACATCTAATCTGACCCACTAACAAATGCTTTATTTATAATTCCATTTGAAGGTAAGTATTCATAATTCATGACGATATTTTATTTTAAGCATGAGATGTCAAGGATTATATAAAATTTAATTAAAATGTTGACTCCATAATTAGATAAAGCGGCCACACATCTATTTTATTTTATAATAATTTATAAGTAATTAGGATACTCTATTTTAAGCAATTTGATGTAAAAGATTATATAAATTTGATTGAAAATAGTGACTCAAAATTTGAATTTTGAAATATTTATAATTAATGAGAATATTTTATTTTAAGCATCAGATGTAACGGATTATATAAATTTGAATGACAATATTCAATCCATAATTAGTTAAATTGAACATAAATCTATTTCAATTTGATATGATTGATAATTGACAATATTGATAATAATAAATATAAATAATAAATAATAAAGAAGAATGAATAAAAACGATCAACAGTGTGCTTGATTAAAGGAAACAAATAAGAAGATTGATAATTGATTTATTATTCGTAAACTTAAAAAACAGTCAATCATAGCAAAATACAAAATAGATGAAGAAAATGAACGCCCATGCAGGTTCTCAAATGTCAAACGTATCTGGAAACATGCCTTGTTCCAATAGTTCATCTTGTGTCAACACATCTAATCTGACCCACTAACAAATGCTTTATTTTAATTCCATTTGAAGGTAAGTATTCATAATTCATGACGATATTTTATTTTAAGCATGAGATGTCAAGGATTATATAAAATTTAATTAAAATGTTGACTCCATAATTAGATAAAGCGGCCATACATCTATTTTATTTTATAATAATTTATAAGTAATTAGGATACTCTATTTTAAGCAATTTGATGTAAAAGATTATATAAATTTGATTGAAAATAGTGACTCAAAAATTGAATTTTGAAATATTTATAATTAATGAGAATATTTTATTTTAAGCATCAGATGTAACGGATTATATAAATTTGAATGACAATATTCAATCCATAATTAGATAAATTGAACATAAATCTATTTCAATTTGATATGATTGATAATTGACAATATTGATAATAATAAATATAAATAATAAATAATAAAGAAGAATGAATAAAAACGATCAACAGTGTGCTTGATTAAAGGAAACAAATAAGAAGATTGATAATTGATTTATTATTCGTAAACTTAAAAAACAGTCAATCATAGCAAAATACAAAATAGATGAAGAAAATGAACGCCCATGAAGGTTCTCAAATGTCAAACGGATCTGGAAACATGCCTTGTTCCAATAGTTCATCTTGTGTCAACACATCTAATCTGACCCACTAACAAATGCTTTATTTTAATTCCATTTGAAGGTAAGTATTCATAATTCATGACGATATTTTATTTTAAGCATGAGATGTCAAGGATTATATAAAATTTAATTAAAATGTTGACTCCATAATTAGATAAAGCGGCCATACATCTATTTTATTTTATAATAATTTATAAGTAATTAGGATACTCTATTTTAAGCAATTTGATGTAAAAGATTATATAAATTTGATTGAAAATAGTGACTCTAAATTTGAATTTTAAAATATTTATAATTAATGAGAATATTTTATTTTAAGCATCAGATGTAACCGATTATATAAATTTGAATGACAATATTCAATCCATAATTAGATAAATTGAACACAAATCTATTTCAATTTGATATGATTGATAATTGATAATATTGATAATAATAAATAATAAAGAAGAATGAATAAAAACGATCAACAGTGTCTTGATTAAAGGAAACAAATAAGAAGATTGATAATTGATTCATTATTCGTAAACTTAAAAAAAAGTCAATCATAGCAAAATACAAAATAGATGAAGAAAATGAACGCCCATGCAGGTTCTCAAATGTCAAACGGATCTGGAAACATGCCTTGTTCCAATAGTTCATCTTGTGTCAACACATCTAATCTGACCCACTAACAAATGCTTTATTTATAATTCCATTTGAAGGTAAGTATTCATAATTCATGACGATATTTTATTTTAAGCATGAGATGTCAAGGATTATATAAAATTTAATTAAAATGTTGACTCCATAATTAGATAAAGCGGCCATACATCTATTTTATTTTATAATAATTTATAAGTAATTAGGATACTCTATTTTAAGCAATTTGATGTAAAAGATTATATAAATTTGATTGAAAATAGTGTCTCAAAATTTGAATTTTGAAATATTTATAATTAATGAGAATATTTCATTTTAAGCATCAGATGTAACGGATTATATAAATTTGAATGACAATATTCAATCCATAATTAGATAAATTGAACATAAATCTATTTCAATTTGATATGATTGATAATTGACAATATTTATAATAATAAATATAAATAATAAATAATAAAGAAGAATGAATAAAAACGATCAACAGTGTGCTTGATTAAAGGAAACAAATAAGAAGATTGATAATTGATTTATTATTCATAAACTTAAAAAACAGTCAATCATAGCAAAATACAAAATAGATGAAGAAAATGAACGCCCATGCAGGTTCTCAAATGTCAAACGGATCTGGAAACATGCCTTGTTCCAATAGTTCATCTTGTGTCAACACATCTAATCTGACCCACTAACAAATGCTTTATTTATAATTCCATTTGAAGGTAAGTATTCATAATTCATGACGATATTTTATTTTAAGCATGAGATGTCAAGGATTATATAAAATTTAATTAAAATGTTGACTCCATAATTAGATAAAGCGGCCATACATCAATTTTATTTTATAATAATTTATAAGTAATTAGGATACTCTATTTTAAGCAATTTGATGTAAAAGATTATATAAATTTGATTTAAAATAGTGACTCAAAAATTGAATTTTGAAATATTTATAATTAATGAGAATATTTTATTTTAAGCATCAGATGTAACGGATTATATAAATTTGAATGACAATATTCAATCCATAATTAGATAAATTGAACATAAATCTATTTCAATTTGATATGATTGATAATTGACAATATTTATAATAATAAATATAAATAATAAATAATAAAGAAGAATGAATAAAAACGATCAACAGTGTGCTTGATTAAAGGAAACAAATAAGAAGATTGATAATTGATTTATTATTCGTAAGCTTAAAAAACAGTCAATCATAGCAAAATACAAAATAGATGAAGAAAATGAACGCCCATGCAGGTTCTCAAATGTCAAACGGATCTAGAAACATGCCTTGTTCCAATAGTTCATCTTGTGTCAACACATCTAATCTGACCCACTAACAAATGCTTTATTTATAATTCCATTTGAAGGTAAGTATTCATAATTCATGACGATATTTTATTTTAAGCATGAGATGTCAAGGATTATATAAAATTTAATTAAAATGTTGACTCCATAATTAGATAAAGCGGCCATACATCTATTTTATTTTATAATAACTTATAAGTAATTAGGATACTCTATTTTAAGCAATTTGATGTAAAAGATTATATAAATTTGATTTAAAATAGTGACTCAAAATTTGAATTTTGAAATATTTATAATTAATGAGAATATTTTATTTTAAGCATCAGATGTAACAGATTATATAAATTTGAATGACAATATTCAATCCATAATTAGATAAATTGAACATAAATCTATTTCAATTTGATATGATTGATAATTGACAATATTGATAATAATAAATATAAATAATGAAGAAGAATGAATAAAAACGATCAACAGTGTGCTTGATTAAAGGAAACAAATAAGAAGATTGATAATTGATTTATTATTCGTAAACTTAAAAAACAGTCAATCATAGCAAAATACAAAATAGATGAAGAAAATGAACGCCCATGCAGGTTCTCAAATGTCAAACGGATCTGGAAACATGCCTTGTTCCAATAGTTCATCTTGTGTCAACACATCTAATCTGACCCACTAACAAATGCTTTATTTATAATTCCATTTGAAGGTAAGTATTCATAATTCATGACGATATTTTATTTTAAGCATGAGATGTCAAGGATTATATAAAATTTAATTAAAATGTTGACTCCATGATTAGATAAAGCGGCCATACATCTATTTTATTTTATAATAATTTATAAGTAATTAGGATACTCTATTTTAAGCAATTTGATGTAAAAGATTATATAAATTTAATTGAAAATAGTGACTCAAAATTTGAATTTTGAAACATTTATAATTAATGAGAATATTTTATTTTAAGCATCAGATGTAACGGATTATATAAATTTGAATGACAATATTCAATCCATAATTAGATAAATTGAACATAAATCTATTTCAATTTGATATGATTGATAATTGACAATATTGATAATAATAAATATAAATAATAAAGAAGAATGAATAAAAACGATCAACAGTGTGCTTGATTAAAGGAAACAAATAAGAAGATTGATAATTGATTTATTATTCGTAAACTTAAAAAACAGTCAATCATAGCAAAATACAAAATAGATGAAGAAAATGAACGCCCATGCAGGTTCTCAAATGTCAAACGGATCTGGAAACATGCCTTGTTCCAATAGTTCATCTTGTGTCAACACATCTAATCTGACCCACTAACAAATGCTTTATTTTAATTCCATTTGAAGGTAAGTATTCATAATTCATGACGATATTTTATTATAAGCATGAGATGTCAAGGATTATATAAAATTTAATTAAAATGTTGACTCCATGATTAGATAAAGCGGCCATACATCTATTTTATTTTATAATAATTTATAAGTAATTAGGATACTCTATTTTAAGCAATTTGATGTAAAAGATTATATAAATTTAATTGAAAATAGTGACTCAAAATTTGAATTTTGAAACATTTATAATTAATGAGAATATTTTATTTTAAGCATCAGATGTAACGGATTATATAAATTTGAATGACAATATTCAATCCATAATTAGATAAATTGAACATAAATCTATTTCAATTTTATATGATTGATAATTGACAATATTGATAATAATAAATATAAATAATAAATAATAAAGAAGAATGAATAAAAACGATCAACAGTGTGCTTGATTAAAGGAAACAAATAAGAAGATTGATAATTGATTTATTATTCGAAACTTAAAAAACAGTCAATCATAGCAAAATACAAAATAGATGAAGAAAATGAACGCCCATGCAGGTTCTCAAATGTCAAACGGATCTGGAAACATGCCTTGTTCCAATAGTTCATCTTGTGTCAACACATCTAATCTGACCCACTAACAAATGCTTTATTTTAATTCCATTTGAAGGTAAGTATTCATAATTCATGACGATATTTTATTTTAAGCATGAAATGTCAAGGATTATATAAAATTTAATTAAAATGTTGACTCCATAATTAGATAAAGCGGCCATACATCTATTTTATTTTATAATAATTTATAAGTAATTAGGATACTCTATTTTAAGCAATTTGATGTAAAAGATTATATAAATTTGATTGAAAATAGTTACTAAAAATTTGAATTTTGAAATATTTATAATTAATGAGAATATTTTATTTTAAGCATCAGATGTAACGGATTATATAAATTTGAATGACAATATTCAATCCATAATTAGATAAATTGAACATAAATCTATTTCAATTTGATATGATTGATAATTGACAATATTTATAATAATAAATATAAATAATAAATAATAAAGAAGAATGAATAAAAACGATCAACAGTGTGCTTGATTAAAGGAAACAAATAAGAAGATTGATAATTGATTTATTATTCGTAAACTTAAAAAACAGTCAATCATAGCAAAATACAAAATAGATGAAGAAAATGAACGCCCATGCAGGTTCTCAAATGTCAAACGGATCTGGAAACATGCCTTGTTCCAATAGTTCATCTTATGTCAACACATCTAATCTTACCCACTAACAAATGCTTTATTTATAATTCCATTTGAAGGTAAGTATTCATAATTCATGACGATATTTTATTTTAAGCATGAGATGTCAAGGATTATATAAAATTTAATTAAAATGTTGACTCCATAATTAGATAAAGCGGCCATACATCAATTTTATTTTATAATAATTTATAAGTAATTAGGATACTCTATTTTAAGCAATTTGATGTAAAAGATTATATAAATTTGATTTAAAATAGTGACTCAAAATTTGAATTTTGAAATATTTATAATTAATGAGAATATTTTATTTTAAGCATCAGATGTAACGGATTATATAAATTTGAATGACAATATTCAATCCATAATTAGATAAATTGAACATAAATCTATTTCAATTTGATATGATTGATAATTGACAATATTGATAATAATAAATATAAATAATAAATAATAAAGAAGAATGAATAAAAACGATCAACAGTGTGCTTGATTAAAGGAAACAAATAAGAAGATTGATAATTGATTTATTATTCGTAAACTTAAAAAACAGTCAATCATAGCAAAATACAAAATAGATGAAGAAAATGAACGCCCATGCAGGTTCTCAAATGTCAAACGGATCTGGAAACATGCCTTGTTCCAATAGTTTATCTTGTGTCAACACATCTAATCTGACCCACTAACAAATGCTTTATTTATAATTCCATTTGAAGGTAAGTATTCATAATTCATGACGATATTTTATTTTAAGCATGAGATGTCAAGGATTATATAAAATTTAATTAAAATGTTGACACCATAATTAGATAAAGCGGCCATACATCTATTTTATTTTATAATAATTTATAAGTAATTAGGATACTCTATTTTAAGCAATTTGATGTAAAAGATTATATAAATCTGATTGAAAATAGTGACTCAAAATTTGAATTTTGAAATATTTATAATTAATGAGAATATTTTATTTTAAGCATCAGATGTAACGGATTATATAAATTTGAATGACAATATTCAATCCATAATTAGATAAATTGAACATAAATCTATTTCAATTTGATATGATTGATAATTGACAATATTTATAATAATAAATATAAATAATAAATAAAAAAGAAGAATGAATAAAAACGATCAACAGTGTGCTTGATTATAGGAAACAAATAAGAAGATTGATAATTGATTTATTATTCGTAAACTTAAAAAACAGTCAATCATAGCAAAATACAAAATAGATGAAGAAAATGAACGCCCATGCAGGTTCTCAAATGTCAAACGGATCTGGAAACATGCCTTGTTCCAATAGTTCATCTTGTGTCAACACATCTAATCTGACCCACTAACAAATGCTTTATTTATAATTCCATTTGAAGGTAAGTATTCATAATTCATGACGATATTTTATTTTAAGCATGAGATGTCAAGGATTATATAAAATTTAATTAAAATGTTGACTCCATAATTAGATAAAGCGGCCACACATCTATTTTATTTTATAATAATTTATAAGTAATTAGGATACTCTATTTTAAGCAATTTGATGTAAAAGATTATATAAATTTGATTGAAAATAGTGACTCAAAATTTGAATTTTGAAATATTTATAATTAATGAGAATATTTTATTTTAAGCATCAGATGTAACGGATTATATAAATTTGAATGACAATATTCAATCCATAATTAGTTAAATTGAACATAAATCTATTTCAATTTGATATGATTGATAATTGACAATATTGATAATAATAAATATAAATAATAAATAATAAAGAAGAATGAATAAAAACGATCAACAGTGTGCTTGATTAAAGGAAACAAATAAGAAGATTGATAATTGATTTATTATTCGTAAACTTAAAAAACAGTCAATCATAGCAAAATACAAAATAGATGAAGAAAATGAACGCCCATGCAGGTTCTCAAATGTCAAACGTATCTGGAAACATGCCTTGTTCCAATAGTTCATCTTGTGTCAACACATCTAATCTGACCCACTAACAAATGCTTTATTTTAATTCCATTTGAAGGTAAGTATTCATAATTCATGACGATATTTTATTTTAAGCATGAGATGTCAAGGATTATATAAAATTTAATTAAAATGTTGACTCCATAATTAGATAAAGCGGCCATACATCTATTTTATTTTATAATAATTTATAAGTAATTAGGATACTCTATTTTAAGCAATTTGATGTAAAAGATTATATAAATTTGATTGAAAATAGTGACTCAAAAATTGAATTTTGAAATATTTATAATTAATGAGAATATTTTATTTTAAGCATCAGATGTAACGGATTATATAAATTTGAATGACAATATTCAATCCATAATTAGATAAATTGAACATAAATCTATTTCAATTTGATATGATTGATAATTGACAATATTTATAATAATAAATATAAATAATAAATAATAAAGAAGAATGAATAAAAACGATCAACAGTGTGCTTGATTAAAGGAAACAAATAAGAAGATTGATAGTTGATTTATTATTCATAAACTTAAAAAACAGTCAATCATAGCAAAATACAAAATAGATGAAGAAAATGAACGCCCATGCAGGTTCTCAAATGTCAAACGTATCTGGAAACATGCCTTGTTCCAATAGTTCATCTTGTGTCAACACATCTAATCTGACCCACTAACAAATGCTTTATTTTAATTCCATTTGAAGGTAAGTATTCATAATTCATGACGATATTTTATTTTAAGCGTGAGATGTCAAGGATTATATAAAATTTAATTAAAATGTTGACTCCATAATTAGATAAAGCGGCCATACATCTATTTTATTTTATAATAATTTATAAGTAATTAGGATACTCTATTTTAAGCAATTTGATGTAAAAGATTATATAAATTTGATTGAAAATAGTGACTCAAAAATTGAATTTTGAAATATTTATAATTAATGAGAATATTTTATTTTAAGCATCAGATGTAACGGATTATATAAATTTGAATGACAATATTCAATCCATAATTAGATAAATTGAACATAAATCTATTTCAATTTGATATGATTGATAATTGACAATATTTATAATAATAAATATAAATAATAAATAATAAAGAAGAATGAATAAAAACGATCAACAGTGTGCTTGATTAAAGGAAACAAATAAGAAGATTGATAGTTGATTTATTATTCATAAACTTAAAAAACAGTCAATCATAGCAAAATACAAAATAGATGAAGAAAATGAACGCCCATGCAGGTTCTCAAATGTCAAACGGATCTGGAAACATGCCTTGTTCCAATAGTTCATCTTGTGTCAACACATCTAATCTGACCCACTAACAAATGCTTTCTTTATAATTCCATTTGAAGGTAAGTATTCATAATTCATGACGATATTTTATTTTAAGCATGAGATGTCAAGGATTATATAAAATTTAATTAAAATGTTGACTCCATAATTAGATAAAGCGGCCATACATCTATTTTATTTTATAATAATTTATAAGTAATTAGGATACTCTATTTTAAGCAATTTGATGTAAAAGATTATATAAATTTGATTGAAAATAGTGTCTCAAAATTTGAATTTTGAAATATTTATAATTAATGAGAATATTTTATTTTAAGCATCAGATGTAACGGATTATATAAATTTGAATGACAATATTCAATCCATAATTAGATAAATTGAACATAAATCTATTTCAATTTGATATGATTGATAATTGACAATATTGATAATAATAAATATAAATAATAAATAATAAAAAAGAATGAATAAAAACGATCAACAGTGTGCTTGATTAAAGGAAACAAATAAGAAGATTGATAATTGATTTATTATTCGTAAACTTAAAAAACAGTCAATCATAGCAAAATACAAAATAGATGAAGAAAATGAACGCCCATGCAGGTTCTCAAATGTCAAACGGATCTGGAAACATGCCTTGTTCCAATAGTTCATCTTGTGTCAACACATCTAATCTGACCCACTAACAAATGCTTTATTTTAATTCCATTTGAAGGTAAGTATTCATAATTCATGACGATATTTTTTTTAAGCATGAGATGTCAAGGATTATATAAAATTTAATTAAAATGTTGACTCCATAATTAGATAAAGCGGCCATACATCTATTTTATTTTATAATAATTTATAAGTAATTAGGATACTCTATTTTAAGCAATTTGATGTAAAAGATTATATAAATTTGATTGAAAATAGTGACTCAAAAATTGAATTTTGAAATATTTATAATTAATGAGAATATTTTATTTAAGCATCAGATGTAACGGATTATATAAATTTGAATGACAATATTCAATCCATAATTAGATAAATTGAACATAAATCTATTTCAATTTGATATGATTGATAATTGACAATATTTATAATAATAAATATAAATAATAAATAATAAAGAAGAATGAATAAAAACGATCAACAGTGTGCTTGATTAAAGGAAACAAATAAGAAGATTGATAATTGATTTATTATTCGTAAACTTAAAAAACAGTCAATCATAGCAAAATACAAAATAGATGAAGAAAATGAACGCCCATGCAGGTTCTCAAATGTCAAACGGATCTGGAAACATGCCTTGTTCCAATAGTTCATCTTGTGTCAACACATCTAACCTGACCCACTAACAAATGCTTTATTTTAATTCCATTTGAAGGTAAGTATTCATAATTCATGACGATATTTTATTTTAAGCATGAGATGTCAAGGATTATATAAAATTTAATTAAAATGTTGACACCATAATTAGATAAAGCGGCCATACATCTATTTTATTTTATAATAATTTATAAGTAATTAGGATACTCTATTTTAAGCAATTTGATGTAAAAGATTATATAAATCTGATTGAAAATAGTGACTCAAAATTTGAATTTTGAAATATTTATAATTAATGAGAATATTTTATTTTAAGCATCAGATGTAACGGATTATATAAATTTGAATGACAATATTCAATCCATAATTAGATAAATTGAACATAAATCTATTTCAATTTGATATGATTGATAATTGACAATATTTATAATAATAAATATAAATAATAAATAATAAAGAAGAATGAATAAAAAAGATCAACAGTGTGCTTGATTATAGGAAACAAATAAGAAGATTGATAATTGATTTATTATTCGTAAACTTAAAAAACAGTCAATCATAGCAAAATACAAAATAGATGAAGAAAATGAACGCCCATGCAGGTTCTCAAATGTCAAACGGATCTGGAAACATGCCTTGTTCCAATAGTTCATCTTGTGTCAACACATCTAATCTGACCCACTAACAAATGCTTTATTTATAATTCCATTTGAAGGTAAGTATTCATAATTCATGACGATATTTTATTTTAAGCATGAGATGTCAAGGATTATATAAAATTTAATTAAAATGTTGACTCCATAATTAGATAAAGCGGCCATACATATATTTTATTTTATAATAATTTATAAGTAATTAGGATACTCTATTTTAAGCAATTTGATGTAAAAGATTATATAAATTTAATTTAAAATAGTGTCTCAAAATTTGAATTTTGAAATATTTATAATTAATGAGAATATTTTATTTTAAGCATCAGATGTAACGGATTATATAAATTTGAATGACAATATTCAATCCATAATTAGATAAATTGAACATAAATCTATTTCAATTTGATATGATTGATAATTGACAATATTGATAATAATAAATATAAATAATAAATAATAAAGAAGAATGAATAAAAACGATCAACAGTGTGCTTGATTAAAGGAAACAAATAAGAAGATTGATAATTGATTTATTATTCGTAAACTTAAAAAACAGTCAATCATAGCAAAATACAAAATAGATGAAGAAAATGAACGCCCATGCAGGTTCTCAAATGTCAAACGGATCTGGAAACATGCCTTGTTCCAATAGTTCATCTTGTGTCAACACATCTAATCTGACCCACTAACAAATGCTTTATTTTAATTCCATTTGAAGGTAAGTATTCATAATTCATGACGATATTTTATTTTAAGCATGAGATGTCAAGGATTATATAAAATTTAATTAAAATGTTGACTCCATAATTAGATAAAGCGGCCATACATCTATTTCATTTTATAATAATTTATAAGTAATTAGGATACTCTATTTTAAGCATGAGTTGTAAAAGATTATATAAATTTGATAGAAAATAGTGACTCAAAATTTGAATTTTAAAATATTTATAATTAATGAGAATATTTTATTTTAAGCATCAGATGTAACCGATTATATAAATTTGAATGACAATATTCAATCCATAATTAGATAAATTGAACAAAAATCTATTTCAATTTGATATGATTGATAATTGACAATATTGATAATAATAAATATAAATAATAAATAATAAAGAAGAATGAATAAAAACGATCAACAGTGTCTTGATTAAAGGAAACAATTAAGAAGATTGATAATTGATTCATTATTCGTAAACTTAAAAAAAAGTCAATCATAGCAAAATACAAAATAGATGAAGAAAATGAACGCCCATGCAGGTTCTCAAATGTCAAACGGATCTGGAAACATGCCTTGTTCCAATAGTTCATCCTGTAACAGATATGACAAAGAATTTGACAATTAATATGAACACTGTATAAAGAAATATTAATTTTGTAATCATTAAAATTATCTAATGACATTAACATCTTACCACTGTATTACTAACGCGATTCGTATTCATCTGTAAAAATTCAAAACTTGAAAGATCTTCATACCATTTTTTACATACACTTCTAAACCGACATAGTGATTTGTGAGGGAGCCAAACAAAAATTTCCATGATCACAACATCAAACGAAATTTGATCCATTATACGAAACACCTAGTAAAATGGAAACGTATAATAAAACATAAATGATATTAGTTTGTATTGATACATGAAAAAGAGATTGTGTATTACTTAAGAATTTTGCATAGTACCTGGGTGAAGAAACCAAAGAATAGGTTGAAAGTTGATATGTAATGGAGACGTATGTTGTAATTTATATAAAATGATATTATAAATGGAATGTTCTTTTATGAAGGGAAATTTAAATTAATTTTAGTAAACCGGTTGGGATTCACATATGATAAGAAAATTCTTGTATAAATGTAAAGAATTGTTAAAAATTAATACATATACTACTATCTGTAAGTATACATTCACTGGTGATTTAATTATTTATTTAAAAAAACCCCAAAAAAATCTGACTAAAATTAAATATATACTAAGAATGTTATTATAATGTTAGGTTTATAATGTTATATTTGGATTGTACATTGTTAATAGTTATGTATAATAATATGTATATATTCTATGAATAAATAAATAACACAATTAAAAACATTTGTACATAAAATTTAAAATATGCAAAGAATAATTAATAATAACTCTTTATTTATATTCAATATCAAGAACTACAATAACTATAAACATAATTACATACAAAAAATGCAAAGCCTAATCAATACTATCATCTTCTATGGATATATAGATCACAAACCACAATAAAATTAACAATAATTTCATGCTATTGATATAACAATGCAAAACCACACTAAAAATAAAACAACATCGATGTTGGGTAACAAACTAACATCACTGTAACGCATTAAAGTATTGAATTTCAATGTAATAAAAATAAAAGTTTTTAATGCTAACGTAATAAAAAAACGACATATAATAAATATAACTCGACGTACAAAAAAATACAAATGCTAATTAATAATATCATCTCTTATTGATATAACGATAATAAACGAAAATCAAGATAAACCGCAACAAACATTGAGTAAAAAGCAACATCAAGCACTGACACAAATGTTCTGAATACGATTGAACGGAAAAAAAACATTGAAAACTTGTTTGAAGAAACTGAGATGTTTATTAGATTCTGAGACAACTTTTCCAGATTTGGATTCAAAAGACCCACCTTCACATTCAAACCTTCATTGTTTTCACAATCACCCGTACGCGGTTTAGTTGAAGACTGAGATGAACATAAATCCACATCATAAACGGCATCCAAATTGCGCTTAAGTTCATTCTCCAACATCTTCGAAGAACAACAATTATCCGCTCCGGAGGGTGTAGTAAACATGCTATTGTTCAAATTGGACATCGGTGTGTCGTCATCACCGGTACGGGAAACAGAATCCTGTAAAATAAAATTAAAAAGGTAAAAAAACAGTTGAAAAAATAAGGTGAATGACAAAATATTGAAGCATTAGAGAACTAAAGAATTTGTTTCACAGACCCGGATTTGGATGTTAACAGTTAGATTTGAATCAGAAGGAACAACATTTAAAGGTTCATCATCAGCAGACTGTATTTATTTCATATGTTTCAATAAATGTTGTAAAGTGCTATAAGTTTTTTATAACAAAAAGTAAAGCTAACGTATAGAATAATTTTCGAACCTGGAAAGCATCAAAATGCCTATCAAGATCTTTGATGATTGCAGGATTTTCAATCAACTTCGACACCGAGTAGCCATCTGATTTGTTTTTTATGTTAAACGAACCTATGGTTATCTTAAACGCAAACCTCCTATTTAGCAATGCCTTCAACTCCTTGGGAAAGTTACCTTCGCTGGCTAACTGTTTGATACACATTATTATAAAGTTAACAATGTAACATAAAAACATTAAAACGTATAAAGCAATTAAGGAAATGGTATTTGGAAAATATAAGTTACCTCCATGTTTTTATCCAACAACTGGTTTGCGTTAACCTTTATCAGTTTAACAACTTCACGTTCAAACAACGTTAAAGTAACAATCCCGGTACAATGCTGAACACGTATTAGAACTTTTATCCTATAAAAATTTCAAATAAGATTTTATTAACGATCGATCATGTTTCATAATATGGACAATAAATGAATCAAGTAAATTAACCTAGGAACAGACACAACAGTTCTTTTATTGCACCGATCAGTTTGGCACTCCAAGACAGTTACTTCATCATATCCTTGACTTCCATCTTCCTTGTCCTTGCAAATAGTGTTCGTAAGAACCTTTTTGTTGCAAGTTTTACATGCATTGTAAAACCATGAGTCTTCTGAAGCAAAGCTCTCAATTGTTCCCAGGATAATAACAAACTTTTCCTGTATAGATAGTATATAATTTACTACATTATGAAAGTTAAAAAAAATACGTATAATAAAAATAATAAAAATTGTAAGAATACTTGGGATATTTCTCTTAATGCTCCAATCGTACTAAAGGAAATATTAGATAGACACTCATCAGACATTGACTTCATAAAAGAGGAACTCAATCCAGAGTAACCGGAAGACGTTGACGCAGTAAGCCGAGCAAGGAAACTGTACAGAAATAATAACGTTCTGTTGATATTTCGCTTAATGTTCAAGTTCTCTTGAAGTTTATCTAATTCTCGTAATTTTCTCTGCAAATTTTACCTTCAGAAGCAAAGTACTTGAAAAGCGAACTAATTCACAAATCCTCAAGAAATAGAAAAAAAATCCAGCATAGTTAATAAGAATATCTTAATATCTTGAAGTAAAAATAAAAATTTAAAAAGCTTACTGAGGACTCAACAGAACTTGAACCATATGGCATACTCGTACATATAAAATACCTATAACAAACCAAACAAAAAATAGGCTTAAAATAAAAAAAAATACATTTTTTAAACATCTATGAAATTCTTTAAATGGCTGGAAATAATGTGATTGTGTGTTTTCAATTATTGTGTGTTTAATAGGCTTGTGCGTCAACACCAGAACCTAGTTTGACATATAGAGAGGTCATTTAGGTTTAAAACAAATGCTATATATCTTTACAAATTCTGAGAAACTTGAAAAATAATGTGATTGTCGTCAATTATGGAAACTAACAGAAAATTTGGAAACAATTAAACTTTTATATAAGTTATCTTGATAAATTTGGAAATACGTTACAATTTAGACAACTTTGATAAGTATCCATAATTGATATAAATTTCAAAAATTCAAATTTTGAAATAATCAGTCAAACTGGCTAACTGTTTGATACACATTATTATAAAGTTAACAATGTAACATAAAAACATTAAAACGTATAAAGCAATTAAGGAAATGGTATTTGGAAAATATAAGTTACCTCCATGTTTTTATCCAATAACTGGTTTGCGTTAACCTTTATCAGTTTAACAACTTCACGTTCAAACAACATCAAAGTAAGAATCCCGGTACAATGCTGAACACGTATTAGAACTTTTATCCTATAAAAATTTCAAATAAGATTTTATTAACGATCGATCATGTTTCATAATATGGACAATAAATGAATCAAGTAAATTAACCTGGGAACAGACACAACAGTTCTTTTATTGCACCGACCAGTTTGGCACTCCAAGACAGTTACTTCATCATATCCTTGACTTCCATCTTCCTTGTCCTTGCAAATAGTGTTCGTAAGAACCTTTTTGTTGCAAGTTTTACATGCATTGTAAAACCATGAGTCTTCTGAAGCAAAGCTCTCAATTGTTCCCAGGATAATAACAAACTTTTCCTGTATAGATAGTATATAATTTACTACATTATGAAAGTTAAAAAAATACGTATAATAAAAAAATAATAAAAATTGTAAGAATACTTGGGATATTTCTCTTAATGCTCCAATCGTACTAAAGGAAATATTAGATAGACACTCATCAGACATTGACTTCATAAAAGAGGAACTCAATCCAGAGTAACCGGAAGACGTTGACGCAGTAAGCTGAGCAAGGAAACTGTACAGAAATAATAACGTTCTGTTGATATTTCGCTTAATGTTCAAGTTCTCTTGAAGTTTATCTAATTCTCGTAATTTTCTCTGCAAATTTTACCTTCAGAAGCAAAGTACTTGAAAAGCGAACTAATTCACAAATCCTCAAGAAATAGAAAAAAAAAATCCAGCATAGTTAATAAGAATATCTTATTATCTTGAAGTAAAAATAAAAATTTAAAAAGCTTACTGAGGACTCAACATAACTTGAACCATATGGCATACTCGTACATATAAAATACCTATAACAAACCAAACAAAAAATAGGCTTAAAAAAATACATTTTTTTAAACATCTATGAAATTCTTTAAATGGCTGGAAATAATGTGATTGTGTGTTTTCAATTATTGTGTGTTTAATAGGCTTGTGCGTCAACACCAGAACCTAGTTTGACATACAGAGAGGTCATTTAGGTTTAAAACAAATGCTATATATCTTTACAAATTCTGAGAAACTTGAAAAATAATGTGATTGTCGTAAATTATGGAAACTAACAGAAAATTTGGAAGCAATTAAACTTTTATATAAGTTATCTTGATAAATTTGGAAATACGTTACAATTTAGACAACTTTGATAAGTATCCATAATTGATATAAATTTCAAAAATTCAAATTTTGAAATAATCAGTCAAAACAATTTACTTAAATAGTTAAATATTATTCAAACTTAAATTTAAAACCAATGAGCTTAATATATTCATAATATAATCAATATCTAGATGATTGTGAAAAAAAATCAATCACATTCATGGACCTGAGAAGAAGCTCGAGACCTCTGATTCAATTCATACGTTTAGTTGTCGAATGAAGAATGTTGTCTGGAAAAAAACTAATCTTCACAATCAGTACATTGCTAGAAAGCCTTAATAAACCCTTACCATCTTGTCGGATGAAATACGAAGAATATCAAAATAGAATACGAAAAATTGAAGAACGCAAATCAAATAACAAATCAGAACAAAATCCATGCCCTTGAAAACATAAAACGAACCTGTCCAAGAAGTTTAGCATCTAAAACCATAGACAAATGTTCAGCAAATCATACATAATGGCATAACAATTATTGCACCAAAGGTCTTTAACAGCCAGTGTGTAATCTCAACAAACATTATCAAAATCGTACCTTAACATCAAGAGCCAAAATCATTGCACCAAAAAACCTTTAACATCCCGCCGCACCAAGAACGAAGCTCACAACTTACTTGAAGTTAATACACAAAAATTCTCAATAGATGTAATCTGAACAAAAATAAACAATAATATAAACAAATCAATGTAGCCTTAATCTTAATATAAAATTGGTAAAACGAAGTTGAAACAAAGCAAGATATTGTAAGATAAACTAACATTGGAGTGAAGAATTGAAAACATTAACACCTTCATCCTTCCTTGAACCATCGTTATTAACTCAGACCATACAGGTATCAGATATAGCAACTTGAACACGAAACCCTAGATCTGTAAACAAACAAACGATGAACTTGTTTTTTTTAGAAATCACATGCTGAAAGCAGACCGTTTGTTTCCTGAATGATAAACACTGAAATATGAAAAAAAAAATTACCTTGAATATGTAAAATGGATGTTTGATGTCTGCAATCCCATAGAACAAATCAATCACATTGCTAATTAGCAACTCAAAGTTTCAAAATAGGATGAAAATAAAAAAAAGACGGAATAAAAATAGACAAAGAAAAGGATTAACAATTGGATCTGATTAACAAAAGAAGTGATACAATAGATAAAGAAAAGGATTAACAATTAGTAAAGAAAAGATTTCTTACTTGCTGCTTGAATCCATGGATCGAAATCTAAAAAGAGAACTTATTTGAAAATATAGAACATTAGGGTTTCAGTTGTAACCTTGAATCTATGGGATCAGTGGTGAAAAGGTACATGAGAATCACCATTGTCGATTTGCTGAAGAAGATTTTTGGATTTGCAGAAGATGATGCGTAGCGGCGTTAGGGTTATGAAGAAGATGATAGAGATGAAGAGTTCTGAGATGTAATGAAATTAGGATATAAAGGATCCATTTGGATCATTGGGTCGAACCGAATCCTATTCGGATCCCGTGTCCAATGTTTTTTGTTTGTGTATTGAGAATTTGAGAATGGTGATTGTAGAACCCAAATATGATTTCCCTCCTAAACTAAATTGCCACATCAGCCAAGATGGCCAAATACAAATGCCACCTAGCCCAAATCCATCTCATTTATATATATATATATATATATATATATATATATATAGATTACCCTAACTTGGTGGCCAAGATATTACCAAATATAATTATAACATAATTAGGAAACTTAACCAACTATGACCAACTTGTCAACATTGATTTCTCAAGTTCACCGACTTGTGACTTGATCTCCTTTGTCACCATTTTCCCATCACCGACTTGTGATGAGTTGGGAATTACCGTCAACAATCACCCCCTTAATTTCTGACTCGAAATAAGTTGGCTCTAACATTTCTTCGTTGTCTTTATTCTCATAGAACACATCTTGATCTCTAGTTGTGCTTTTCGGCTCCTTCCTAGCTTGAACATTCTTGCGACCCTGTACCCGACTAGTCTTTTCTTCACGACTCATCCTTTGGTCATAAGAACTTGCACCACCATTGACTCGGCTGCGATCTTGAGCAAACACTATCTTTCTTGGATCATAACACGTTCCCTTAGAATTTAGACTCATCTTGACTTGTAACACGGGTAACGACTTCTTGCAGAAACTCGGTCAGCCCTTTGATCTTCTTACCGATCCTCTTATTGGTCTTGATCCTCCTCATCGGTTCTTCCTTGCCAACTCAAACCTCAGGCAAACCCAAACTCGTTCAACCCGAAAAAATATCCGTTGATTAAACCAACTCGTTTAACCCAAAGCTGATAAAAAAAATCAACCTCCTTGTCGATTTAAAACAAATGCAAACCAATTGGCCTGGACAACTATTCAGAATCGAACCGCCCACTCACAAATCTGATCGCGAATCCCTCGCGTGAATCCGAATAAAAATAAATCTTGAATCGAACCCACTTGTCCAACCCAAAACAGTGTTTAATGGTTAAACTCAAACTTAGTTTAAACCAAAAAATAAATAAACCAACTTGTTTTTTTTTCTAAGCGTTTCCAAAAAAAAAAACAATTAAATGTTGACTTTTTTTCTCCTGGATCGTAACCTTTCGTTGCAAGACTAATTCCTCTTTTTAATCCTTTGACTTTTTGACCTTTGTAAAACCTTTATAATTCTAGATTCACAAAAAAACAAACCAAACAAAAAATTATTTCGCCTTGTTTTATACGGAATAGCCCCAAACGACCCACAATTGGTAAAGAATCACTCGCAAATAGGGCTGCAAACGAACCAAACGTTCGGTGAACCGTTCGTGAACCGTTCGGCGGGAAGTTCGTTTGTGTTCGTTCGTTTATTAAACAAACGAACACGAACAAGAAATTTCGTTCGTTTAGTTATGTTAAATGAACAAACATGAGCAGAGGTCGTGTTTGTTCGTTTATGTTCGTAAACGTTCGGTAACGTGTCCGTTTGTGTTCGATAGTTCGTTAGTGTTTTTAGTTTTTATATCTATTTAAATACATCAAAATTTTGACAAATTAAATATCTAATAAGTGTCAGTGTACTATATATTCTGTTCATGAAACAATTGTTTGTGCTCATTTGTTTCCATTTGTGTTCATGAACATTAGTTTGTGCTCATTTCTGTTCTTCAACGTTCGTTTTTGTTCGTTGCCTAAAATTAACAAACAAACATAAACGAACACGAACAAGTTCATTTCCTTAACAAATGAACACAAGCATAAAATCTCGTTCGATAAGTATTCGTGAACGGTTCGCGAACACATATATTTCTTAACAAACGAACACGAACAAGGTCTTGTTCGTGTAAGTTTGGTTCGTTTGCAGCCCTACTCGCAAACCTATTGACTATTGTGCCAAAATTGATCCAGCAGAACCCGCCTATTTCTACTTTCCGATTGCCACACTACGAACAACCACTCGCTGCCCAACGCCGTGACTACTCCGACGAACTAGTACCGCCAATCTCGACCTTCCTGATCGCCGACCCGTTAGATTCCTAAGCTGCCGATTAAGAACCCGAGTACCGTTTGATATCGACAATTAAACTTGGATCTGATACCAATTCAAGTTCCAATTGACAATCAAACCGAATAGAAAAGATGAAGAAGAGAATTTAAATCGAATAACTCTCAATATTATTAATCAGAAAATAACTCAAAACTGATTATAGACTCTTAAACCATAACTCGGTTTCACTCTAGTCTTGTCTCTTAATAATGTTTAACCCTAACTTGGTTTATATAGGATCACCCTAACTTGGTGGCCAAGACATTACCAAATATAATTTCCATATTATAAATTTGCAACAAGTTGTTGCTTTAAATTGTTGTAATATATGTACTGGGGGTTTTTCAAAAAAAAAGTTGCATTTTCCACTTTTAACCCAAAAGGTTTTATCTTTTACATTTTAACCCTTTTTACTTTTTTAATTTTAACCAAAACTTATTTATCTTTTACAATTTAACCCCAACACTTTTATATTTTCAACTTTGATCCCCCATATTTTTCATATTTCGCAAGTTTTTCGTTGTACGTTTCTTTTTATATTTTGCGAGTCAACACGCCGCAACGTGCGTGTGGGGTTCAACGTTTTTCCCGTTTGACAAGCCAATCGTAGTGCGCCTATTTTTCTCCATTTGACAAGTTCGTCGCAACGTGCGGGTCCTAAAATGTAAAGGCTTTTAGAATTTTTTTCATGACTTTTATGAATGCTTTGTAAATTTTGTTTGGATCCAAGTAATTTTATATCTTAAAAAACCTCATGAAAATCTACAACGAGCGCGGCAAAACGGGTCGGATCAAACATAATATGTTTTCATGATTATTTTATGAATGTTTTGTAAATTTTCTTTGGATCCAAGAGGAGTCAAATTGTGGTTTCTTTTTTTTTTAAGCTCTAATTAATCTCTTTTCATTATACATGTCAACTTTTGCGTTATACCTGTTACGTTTTCTATGTATGACTCGGGTCATATATAATATGTCATGATTTTACTCTATAATTTGATCTACTTTATGTTTTGATCCAATCACAATACTTATATATAGGGCTGTAAATGAACCGAACGAACACGAACGAGGCCTTGTTCGTGTTCGTTCGTTAAGGAAACAAATGTGTTCACGAACGGTTCATGAACACCCACCGAACGAGATTTTATGTTCGTGTTCGTTCATTAAGGAAATGAGCGTGTTCATGAACGGTTCACGAACACAAGCGAACACTAATAAATTTGGCGAACGCGATGAAGGATAAAGGTGAATGGCCCAGAGAGTAGCACTCAAACTTGAATCCCTTATTGTGGAACGGAGGTAGATCATATTCGTCGATGTAAATAATGAGTAAAGAAAGGGAAATGGTGCATAAACAAGGTGAAAGAGGGTTTCCTAGTTTAATTGTTAGGGTAATGATATAAATAAAAGTTTAATAGTATAAAAAGTATAGATAAAATATATGAAAGTATAAAAATCTTTAATTAAAACACGAACATAAACGAACGCAAATGAACGAATGCTCACGAACACCTTACCGAACGTTCACGAACACAATTGAACGAACAAGACCTTTGTTCATGTTCTTTCATTTAACCAATCGAATGGAATTTCTTGTTCATGTTCGTTCGTTTATTAAACGAACGAACATAAACGAACTTCCCGCCGAACGGTTCACGAACGGTTCGCTGAACGTTCGGTTCGTTTACAGCCCTACTTATATAGGTTACATTGAGTTTAATCAAATACGTCAATTGCGTGTTTTCATATGGTTAACGCATCACATAACGTTTGGACTAATCCATTCGATGTTTGCAAAGAATCCGCGCCGCAACGTGCGCGGGTCTTAATGCTAGTTATAACATAATTAAGAAACTTAACCAACTATGATCAACTTGTCAACATTGATCCCTCAAGTTCACCGACTTGTGACTTGATCTCCTTTATCACCCTTTTTCCATCACCAACTTTTGATGAGTCGGGAATTACCGCCAATAGTGAGTTTGGTGAATATAACATGTTCAGGACAAAAGTAGTTGTGACAGCAGGTTCAAAAAGAACTGATTAGTGACTGATCAAAGTGGGGAAAATGGGTGAGAGGCTGATTAAAACTTCTGTGAAAAGAGTTGTAGAAGAGTTAAATAAAGAAACACCATGTGAAGCGAAACGATAGAACAAGGTTCGAAGCTATGAAAGTCATGTTAAGACGATCTATGAAAAATTGAAGGAACCCATGTGATACGAACCGATAGAAAGGGGATGAGCATGATAGTGATTATCATAATGATGATCGGAAACGATGAGATAAAAAAGAATCATGAACGGGTCAGTGGACCAAAGATGGGTATTACTTGGAACTCAGATTGTTGGGTTTAATATTGATAAGAGTCAGTTTGAATTTATAATTCACGTTTTTATTTTGGTTATGTTTATTAGGTAAGTTTAGATAAATTTAGATGGTGTATTAATTTAACTAATTAGGAGTCATTATTTCTTTAGGACATGTAGCTTGGTGAGCAAGCAATTTTAAGTATAATTGAGGGTCTAAGAGTATTCTTGTGATTTTTCTGGTTTGAGTTTTAATTAAAGTGACAAGAGTCGTGAGTGCGTTTATCACAAAATCTGGTTGTTATTTAATAAAAACCTCTTTTATAACTCTTACTTTATAAATTTAAATTTCATTTAAAATTTTATACGACTTTTTAAGAAAAACATGAACTTAATTTATATAAATAAAATTACATTGAAAATTGTTTGATGAACGTGGAGAATAACCAAACGTGACTCGATATTGATAGATAAAATAACCAACTTGATTTAATGAATAGAACGGGAATATATCGAAAAAGAAATTGTAAAATAAATACAAAGCCGAAATTATACGGTGGTTACATCGAAGGAGAGGAAGGAAACAAAGGCTGAGTCGTCTACCCGTTTCAATAGAAAGAAGCGTAAGGATAACAGTAAGAACTATGTTGTAATCATAACCAACTCTCCCATACCAGCCACCCCAATAACCAAAGTCGTACCCACTGCTTACCGAAATAAGAAACCCTACTCTAGTCCTTTTCCTAAATGCAACTATTGTCAATACCACCGTCAACCCAACTCCCCATGTCGATAATGCACTGGTTGTGGTTGTTTTGGCCACTTAGTCAATGCATGTCGCATCCCTCAAAACTAAGTAACTAACCAGCCTTGAAATCAAAAGAATCAACCTTTTCACATGCTCAATATGATGATGGTTCCACCTCCTACTCAGAACATGATTCAACCCTACTATCTGCCAAACTACCCTATGATGCCATATGCTAGAGCATGCTTCAACTGTGGGGATCCCACCCATTTCAGAAACACCTACCCTAGGTTGGTTAACATTATCAATGCTCAAGCTTGGGCTAACCTGGTTAACCAAGCAAATTAGGCAGCAGAGGGTAGAGCTTTCAACATCAATGCAAATCAAGCTGGGGATAAGAATGACGTTGGGAACGTGTAATCCAAATCTAAATGGACAAAACTTCTTCACTGTTTTAATCCCAAGACAATTGGTAAGTTCCAATGTTACTAATTTGAATTATCATCGTTTTTCATTTCGTACTCAGACATTTTACCTTAGTGTTATCTGGTCATAGACATTTTGTGCTAATGTCATTTATTTTATTCATTTCGTTGTTCTTTCATATTGTTATCTTCAATACATATTATTGTCATTTCACATTATTATAATTTCATGTTGTTGTTATTTCATAATTATTATCACTGTTATTTCATTTTCAGCAATTACCCGACTTAACCCGCAAGGGACAAGGACGTGGTCACAACTTAGCTTATAAAAGTTAAGGACGCATGTCACACCCCGACTTTCCACGTATTACCGGTGGGCCCGGTGGGGAGTATCGTGACGTGGTTGATATCATCATAGTCAAACAACACAATATGTAAATGCACAGCGGAAGCAAAAGATAAATACATTACAATCCGAATATAAAGTAATATCCAGTATTACAACGAAAAGTAAAGGATCCACAGACGGATCAATTAAAAGGAAAAACTGTTCAACAGACTTTGACATCTAGAGCTTGCGAGACTTGAGTAATGATACCTGGAGTAGCCAGCCTATTTCGTCTAGTACCTGCACTTAGCCTTTTTGGAAAATACGTCAGTTTACACTGGTAAATACAACTCAACTGACTCATTTTGAAAAGAGTTCGAAAATTGATTTGAATGCACTTCGGCAAAAATATCTTTTATAACTTGGGACAATTATTTGTATATAATCTTGTATACAGTTTTACTTATTTGTCGTCCATCAGGGCCGGTTTGTAGGGCCGGTCTAGATTAACTGACACGCCACAGGTATAATGCCCACAAGGTTGATTCCTTTAGTGGATTACCAGTTTTTACATAATGCATCTGTCAGGTGTACGCCTACACCCCGTGCTTAGGTCGTGGCCATTTCGTAAAATGATGCCAAGGATATCCGGGACATGGTCATTTAACCCCCAAAAGCCATACACCAAATAATACATATTAAACAGGTTATGTAAATACATTAATCACAATCTGATTTAAATGATTACATACACCCGACCAAGCGGTACTTTTATAGTGCCGTATCCCAAGCCCGTATAGGGAAAATAAGTTAAGAGTATTTACCTGAGCAAAGTATAAATCAAATACAGCAAGTGCACGCAGCTTTTACTGGGCTCCTAATCTGGAACGAAGGTTTTTAATAACCTATTAGAATCCTAACGGGTCTTTAATTAAGCTTAGACTTAGACCGGTTAGTTTTCAAAAGGAAGACTCGGATCAAACGCATGATAAAGCAAAGACCGGTTTAGAATGTGGTTTCGACCCGACAAGCTTGTATGCTTGTTTAATATGGGTAACTTAAACACACTCTGGATTTTGAGATAAAAACGATATGGTTTGACCCGTTTCGGCTAATATATGTAAACTAGTTACATAAGCCGATCCGAACGCGACAAGTGCGTAACGAGTAACCAAAAGGATCATATACAGGTTTCCTAAGTTAATATGCCTTAAATATGTTGTGATATCAGTAGGATACCTTCCATTATGCCCAAAACGAGTTTAATCTCAATTTAAGCCCCGTAGGGGTATTTTGGTCATTTACAAGGTTATAAAAGAGATTAATTAAACTTCTGTGACTCGGGTCAGAATACATCAGTAAAATTACTTAGTTTAACAGGTTATATCAGTTGGTAAAAGGTCCTAAGTGACAAAATGGTTTTAAACCCAAACTATGCGTTTAATACGCGTATAATGCCGTTTTAAGCGATTTACGGGTTGAAATAGGATTCTGAGTTTTCTGATCAGTTCAATAGGTTCAAAACACTTCATTTATTATTTAAAATCAGTAGCAATTGGATTGGTGTCAAAAGGACTTGTAAAACTCATTTTATGGCCTAAAAGGGTACATTCGGTATTTACCGAATTAAGGCGATAATCCTAGCTTATGATCAGTTTAAAAATAATTAAAAAACTTCAAAAATCCTAAAATATTATATTACATTAGTGGGTAAAAGGTTTGATGCCAAAAATTGGGTTTAGATAGGTTTTACGCTAATGACGCCTTTTAATTAATAAAAAGCTTTCTAATTACGTCATCGAGCATAACTCCTAATCTAGACTTCCAATTGACGTGAAAATTTACGGACATGCATATTAATTAGTAACAAAGATTATTGCTCTTTCATATTTCCCAAAATTCTCGTTTTATGGACATAAGGGCAATATGGTCAACATTGGGTAATTAACGGAAACGTGCAAACGAATTGGACAATCAATGAACCAACCACAGAGGGTTATACTAACATGTAACTAGGTCCTAATAGAACTTTAAGGCATGTCTAAACCTATCAAAACCGGGTCAGAACCGAAGTCAAAGCAAAACGTCAAACTATGCGCCTTTCGGTTCCGAATCGATCCTAAACAGAAAATTGTCGAATCAAACAAGCTTAGACCAGTTCTTAAACTTATTACCAAGTTATATGAATGATAAAATAGGTTACACGCCTTCTACATTGTTAATTACACGTTAATGTGAAAATTAGCATTCCGTTGACATTTTCTAAGCAACTTTGACTCGACGAATGGCATAGTTAGGACGGGAATCAGAGGGTGCCCCTTTAAGGGTTTATTGCCCACATAATTACCAACTTATAACAACCCGAAGTTTGACTAATCGCTGGACCGTTAGCGATTAATCAATAAGTCAACCGTTAATTATGACGGTTTGACTTTAAGGCTATAAACTAAGCAAAACTTAATTAAGAAAGGTTAAGCATACTTACAAGAGTCCTATGCACGATTTGTGATGCTTGAGGAAGTCCCTTGTGCTCCAGAAATGATCAGGAATGGAGACGGAATGGATGATCAAAATATTGCAAACATGGTGCTTTATATAGTGAGTTTGATCTCACAAGATCATGCCAAACAAGTCTACCAATGATCCAAGATGCATACAAGTGCCCCCCCTAAAGCCTAGAACCATTAAACATGTCCCTAAAATCGAAAAATGGCGATTTGAGGCGGTGGAACGGGCTGGAATAGGCAGCTGCCTGTTTTCTGTCGCTGGGCAGATGCTTACGGACCGTAAGGTCCTGGTGTTACGGTCCGTAAGGCCTGGTCAGCAGGTTTCTTAATTTTGCACTTTTGGTCCCTGGTCCTTCCAAACGTCGCTTTCACATTATTTCTTGCATTATAAACCCTCTAAATTGATTTATAAGGGCTCCAAGACTTATACCAACTTTGTTAAGTCCTTGGTTAACTTTTGATTACCCGAAAAGTCATAGATTTCAACGTTGACGCTTTTAACCCCTCACACACGAATTTTATCATAACTTTCTCATACGATAACGAAACTTGGTGAAATTTTTACCATGCATTCTAGTGAGCATAATTAATCGTTACAAGGCTTCGGGTTTGCTAAAAGGTCACTCAGAGGTATATCTTAAACATGTTGACACATTTAACCCATGTAGTTTGTAATCTCTCATTTTCTTTCACAATTAGCTTCGTATGATCCATGATTCATCCGTTTAAGGGTATAAACATCATGTAGGGTTACTGTAAAGTATATTTATTCATTGTTGACATTTTGAACCTTTATATTCACATAGTTTCTTTGTTGTCAACTTTAGTCCTTCTAATTTAATCCTTTGCACGTTCAAAGTTTATGACACGTGTCAATACATTATTGGACATGAATTTTCGAGGTGTTACATCCTCACCCCCTTAAAAGAAATCTCGACCTCAAGATTTACTGAAACAAATGAGGGTACTTTTCGTTCATCGTGGATTCAACCTCCCACGTGTATTCGGGACCTCTACGGGCATCCCATTTTACCTTTACAATAGGCACATGCTTCCTTCGAAGCTTCTTAACCTGTCGATCCTCGATCGACACAGGTTTTTCAACCAATTTTAAGCTCTCTTCTATATGCACATCTGTATGTGGTATGACCAGTGATTCATCAGCGAAACACTTCTTCAGATTGCAGATATGGAATACATTATGAATACCACTAAGCTCTTCAGGAAAATTTAACTTATAAGCAAATGATCCGACATGTTCGATGACCTCGAACGGTCCTATGTATCTCGGGCTTAACTTGCCTTTCTTACCAAATCGCATCACTCCCTTCCAGGGTGACACTTTAAGCAACACCTTGTCGCCTACCTCGAATTTCATAGGTTTACGCTTTGGATCTGCGTAACTCTTCTGCCTATCTCTGGCAGCTTTCAGGCGATCGCGAATCTGGACAATCTTGTCCGTTGTTTCAAAGACCAAATCAGGTCCTGATAATTGAACTTCCCCTACTTCCGCCCAACAAACAGGCGTTCTGCATTTCCTACCATATAATGCCTCAAAAGGCGCACCCTTAATGCTCGTATGGTAGCTATTGTTATAGGAGAATTCGATCAATGGCAGGTGGTTATCCCAACTTCCACCTAAATCAATTACACATGCACGAAGCATGTCTTCCAACGTTTGGATTGTACGCTCACTCTGTCCGTCCGCCTGAGGATGGTAAGCCGTACTGAAATTTAAGCACGTGCCCAAAGATTGTTGGAAACTCTTCCAAAAATGTGACGTGTATATAGTATCTCTGTCAGAGATAATAGACACAGGTACGCCATGTAAAGCTACAATCTTATCTACGTACAATTGGGCTAACATTTAGCTATCTCTGTCAACCATTTAGCTACATAGGTGGCTATAGACTTCTTCAAGCCTATCCACCAAAAATTTGCTTTCAAATCCTGGTACATCTTATCCGCTCCAGGATGAACATAATATTTGGAACTGTGGGCTTCCTGGAGGATAACATCCCGAAGTCCCCCATAAATTGGAACCCATATTCGTCCATTTAATCTCAGGATTCCGTCCTTGCCAAGAGATAACTGCTCCTCAGTTACTCCTAGCTTTTCACTAGGATAGTTAGCTTCCAACACAGCTTCCTTCTGTGCAGCTAACAACCTTTCGTTCAAACCGTTCTTTATCTCAATGCTCTTGGCATTGATTCGGATGGGCTTCACCCTTTCCTTTCGACTCAAGGCATCGGCGACTATATTCGCCTTGCCGGGATGGTATCTGATTTCACAATCATAATCATTCAAAGTTTCCATCCACCGTCACTGCCTCATATTTAAATCCTTCTGATTAAAAAAGTGTTGAAGGCTTTTGTGATCAGAATAGATCACACATTTGATTCCATATAAGTAGTGCCTCCAAAGTTTTAGTGCGAATACAACGACACCCAATTCCAAGTCATGGGTGGTGTAATTCTTTTCGTGCACCTTCAACTGGCGTGAAGCATAGGCAATGACTTTGCCTTTTTGCATAAGCACACACCCCATCCCGGTGTGTGATGCATCACAATATACTACGAATTCATCTATTCCACCAGGCAATGTCAGTACTGGAGCGTTGCTCAACTTCTGCCTCAGAATATCGAAGGATTCCTGCTGCTTAGGACCCTAGTCAAACTTAATCTTCTTACACATTAGCGAAGTCAGGGGTGCAGCCATCCTTGAGAAGTTCTCAATAAATCGCTTATAATATCTTGCCAAACCTAGAAAGCTACAAATCTCTGTAGGCGTCCTTGGCTCTTGCCAGTTCATAACAGCTTCAACCTTAGCAGGATCTACCTGGATACCATGCTCACTAACCACATGTCCAAGGAATTGGACTTCTCGAAGCCAGAATTCACATTTCGAGAATTTGGCATAAAGCTTCTCCTGTTGAAGTAGGGAAAGAATACATCGAAGATGCTTCTCATGATCAGCTTGGTTCTTCGAGTAGATGAGGATGTCGTCAATGAAGACGATGACAAATTTGTCTAAGTAAGGCTTGCAGACGCGATTCATGAGATCCATGAATGCGGCAGGTGCATTAGTGAGCCCAAAAGGCATCACTAGGAACTCGTAATGACCATAACGAGTCCTAAATGCAGTCTTGTGTACATCTTCATCTTTAACCTTCAATTGGTGATAGCCTGACCTAAAGAATGTGCAACTGTGTAACTGAGATTAAACACAAAAGGCTAGCGTTTAATTCACTCAGTGTTGGCTCTGATACCAACCTGTCACACCCCGACTTTCCACGTATTACCGGTGGGCCCGGTGGGGAGTATCGTGACGTGGTTGATATCATCATAGTCAAACAACACAATATGTAAATGCACAGCGGAAGCAAAAGATAAATATATTACAATCCGAATATAAAGTAATATCCAGTATTACAACGGAAAGTAAAGGATCCACAGGCGGATCAATTAAAAGGAAAAACTGTTCAACAGACTTTGACATCTAGAGCTTGCGAGACTTGAGTAATGATGCCTGGAGTAGCCAGCCTATTTCGTCTAGTACCTGCACTTAGCCTTTTTGGAAAATACGTCAGTTTACACTAGTAAATACAACTCAACTGACTCATTTTGAAAAGAGTTCGAAAATTGATTTGAATGCACTTCAGCAAAAAATATCTTTTATAACTTGTGACAATTATTTGTATATAATCTTGTATACAATTTTACTTATTTGTCGTCCATCAGGGCCGGTTTGTAGGACCGGTCTAGATTAACTGACACGCCACAGGTATAATGCCCACAAGGTTGATTCCTTTAGTGGATTACCAGTTTTTACATAATGCATCTGTCAGGTGTACGCCTACACCCCGTGCTTAGGTCGTGGCCATTTCGTAAAATGATGCCAAGGATATCCGGGACATGGTCATTTAACCCCCAAAAGCCATACACCAAATAATACATATTAAACAGGTTATGTAAATACATTAATCACAATCCCATTTAAATGATTACATACACCCGACCAAGAGGTACTTTTATAGTGCCGTATCCCAAGCCCGTATAGGGAAAATAAGTTAAGAGTATTTACCTGAGCAAAGTATAAATCAAATACAGCAAGTGCACGCAGCTTTTACTGGGCTCCTAATCTGGAACGAAGGTTTTTAATAACCTATTAGAATCCTAACGGGTCTTTAATTAAGCTTAGACTTAGACCGGTTAGTTTTCAAAAGGAAGACTCGGATCAAACGCATGATAAAGCAAAGACCGGTTTAGAATGTGGTTTCGACCCGACAAGCTTGTATGCTTGTTTAATATGGGTAACTTAAACACACTCTGGATTTTGAGATAAAAACGATATGGTTTGACCCGTTTCGGCTAATATATGTAAACTAGTTACATAAGCCGATCCGAACGCGACAAGTGCGTAACGAGTAACCAAAAGGATCATATACAGGTTTCCTAAGTTAATATGCCTTAAATATGTTGTGATATCAGTAGGATACCTTCCATTATGCCCAAAACGAGTTTAATCTCAATTTAAGCCCCGTAGGGGTATTTTGGTCATTTACAAGGTTATAAAAAAGATTAATTAAACTTCTGTGACTCAGGTCAGAATACATCAGTAAAATGACTTAGTTTAATAGGTTATATCAGTTGGTAAAAGGTCCTAAGTGACAAAATGGTTTTAAACCCAAACTATGCGTTTAATACGCGTATAATGTCGTTTTAAGCGATTTACGGGTTGAAATAGGATTCTGAGTTTTCTGATCAGTTCAACAGGTTCAAAACACTTCATTTATTATTTAAAATCAGTAGCAATTGGATTGGTGTCAAAAGGACTTGTAAAACTCATTTTATGGCCTACAAGGGTACATTCGGTATTTACCGAATTAAGGCGATAATCCTAGCTTATGATCAGTTTAAAAATAATTAAAAATCTTCAAAAATCCTAAAATATTATATTACATCAGTGGGTAAAAGTTTTGATGCCAAAATTGGGTTTAGATAGGTTTTACGCTAATGACGCCTTTTAATTAATAAAAAGCTTTCTAATTACGTCATCGAGCATAACTCCTAATCTAGACTTCCAATTGACGTGAAAATTTACGGACATGCATATTAATCAGTAACAAAGATTATTGCTCTTTCATATTTCCCAAAATTCTCGTTTTATGGACATAAGGGCAATATGGTCAACATTGGGTAATTAACGGAAACATGCAAACGAATTGGACAATCAATGAACCAACCACAGAGGGTTATACTAACATGTAACTAGGTCCTAATAGAACTTTAAGGCATGTCTAAACCTATCAAAACTGGGTCAGAACCGAAGTCAAAGCAAAAAGTCAAACTATGCGCCTTTCGGTTCCGAATCGATCCTAAACAGAAAATTGTCGAATCAAACAAGCTTAGACCAGTTGTTAAACTTATTACAAGTTATATGGATGATAAAATAGGTTACACGCCTTCTACATTGTTAATTACACGTTAATGTGAAAATTAGCATTCCGTTGACTTTTTCTAAGCAACTTTGACTCGATGAATGACCTAGTTAGGACGGGAATCAGATGGTGCCCCTTTAAGGGTTTATTGCCCACATAATTACCAACTTATAACAACCCGAAGTTTGACTAATCGCTGGACCGTTAGCGATTAATCAATAAGTCAACCGTTAATTACGACGGTTTGACTTTAAGGCTATAAACTAAGCAAAACTTAATTAAGAAAGGTTAAGCATACTTACAAGAGTCCTATGCACGATTTGTGATGCTTGAGGAAGTCCCTTGTGCTCCAGAAATGATCAGGAATGGAGATGGAATGGATGATCAAAATGTTGCAAACATGGTGCTTTATATAGTGAGTTTGATCTGACATGATCATGCCAAACAAGTCTACCAATGATCCAAGATGCATACAAGTGCCCCCCCCCCCCCCCTAAAGCCTAGAACCATTAAACAAGTCCCTAAAATCGAAAAATGGCGATTTGAGGCGGTGGAACGGGCTGGAACAGGCAGCTGTTTGTTTTCTGTCACTGGGCGGATGCTTACGGACCGTAAGGTCCTGGTGTTACGGTCCGTAAGGCCTGGTCAGCAGGTTTCTTAATTTTGCACTTTTGGTCCCTGGTCCTTCCAAACGTCGCTTTCACATTATTTCTTGCATTATAAACCCTCTAAATTGATTTATAAGGGCTCCAAGACTTATACCAACTTTGTTAAGTCCTTGGTTAACTTTTGATTACCCGAAAAGTCATAGATTTCAACGTTGACGCTTTTAACCCCTCACACACGAATTATATCATAACTTTCTCATACGATAACGAAACTTGGTGAAATTTTTACCATGCATTCTAGTGAGCATAATTAATCATTACAAGGCTTCGGGTTTGCTAAAAGGTCACTCAGGGGTATATCTTAAACATGTTGACACATTTAACCCCTGTAGTTTGTAATCTCTCACTTTCTTTCACAATTAGCTTCGTATGATCCATGATTCATCCGTTTAAGGGTATAAACATCATGTAGGGTTACTGTAAAGTATATTTATTCATTGTTGACATTTTGAACATTTATATTCACATAGTTTCTTTGTTTGTCAACTATAGTCCTTCTAATGTAATCCTTTGCACGTTCAAAGTTTATGACACGTGTCAATACATTATTGGACATGAATTTTCGAGGTGTTACAACGCAAGAACTATTCTATCAAGCTTTGGTTGTTTGTGGTTTGGTTAATATATTTATGGAGTGTTTGAGTTAGTAGTGTCGTCACATAGAACCAATCATGAACTAATAACGAAGCATGTGAAATTTGATAAGGACATGTTGGATACACCGCTGGTACTTTCTATATATAAGTGTTCTTATCAAACTATTTTAAGCCTCGTTAGACTAGACTTGTCATGGTAAGTTTTGTGTATGTTTTGTTTGTGTCGTCAATCATCATTCAGATAACGATGTGGATAAAAGTTTGGTCACATAAAATCACTAAAACGCAAAAAGAAAAAAAATAGAGTAAAATATAAACAATCCATAAAAATTTCCAATAATAAAGAATTTAAACTGTCATAAATATATGGGAATTACATTTCTGCGATTGATCATCTAAACTCAACTCAGTGAAGTTTTTAACTAATTTAACCTGGAAGTTACTAGCACGTATCCTCTGGTTCGTATTTTGGCAAAGTATTTCACCCTCAAAGATGACTGCCACCGTTGTGTCCGTCCTCCCCTCCGTAGTCCGGAACCAGTGGTAATGGCCCTAAATTAAGATGGTTCCAATGTACCATTTAAAGAATCGTATAGACAACTAGATTTATGCAGTGATTTATCACCCACATGCGGAGGGTCAGACTGAATGTACCATCCAAACGCTTGAAGACATGCTGAGAGCATGTGTTATCGACTTTGGAAACGGGTGGGAATGACATCTACCTCTGGTAGAATTCTCTTACAATAACAGTTACCATACTAGCATTCAGGCAGCTCCGTTCGAGGCATTGTACGGACGTAAATGCCGTTCTCCTTTGTGTTGGGCGGAAGTTGGCGAGAGCCAAATTACCGGCCTGGAACTTGTACTTGAGACTACGATTAAGATTGCCCTGATCAGACAACGCATGGCGGTGGCTCGAGACTTTCAGAAAAGCTACGCCGATAAGCGTAGGAAACCTCTAGAATTCCAAGTCGGGGACCGGGTTCTACTTAAAGTTTCACCCTAGAAGGGTGTGGACCATTCGAAATTACCGAGAGGATCGGTAAGGTTGCTTACAGATTAAACCTTCCTGAAGAGCTGAGTGCGGTACACAATGTCTTCCATGTGTCTAATCTGAAGAAGTGTCTGTCAGATAAAACACTCATCGTTCCTTTTAAGGAACTCACCATTGACGACCAACTATGTTTCGTTGAGGAGCCGGTTAAGATCATGGACCGAGAGACCAAGACTCTCAATTGTAGCAAGATACCTAATGTTCGAGTTCGTTGGAACTCTCGTCATGGCCCAGAGTTCACCTGGGAATGGGAGGACCAGATGATGCGCAGGTATCCCTAGTTGTTCGCAAACAATACTTCTAGCGCGGAAGCTACAGCTGAATTTCAGGACGAAATTCCAACCTAACGGGGGGATGATGTGACACCCCGCGAAAACATCAAAACGCACTAGCTTGCTAGTGACTGCGCTCTAACTTTCAGGACGAAAGTTCTTAAAACTTGGGGATATTGTGACATCTCGGGTTTTCCCGCACCAGTTTACTGTACGATACTTCACGTGAGACTATTATTTGAAATTTAGAATTTATATTTTGTGCCTATTTTATGTGTTTTGGTGAAAATGTGTAGCATGTATAAACATATAACATCTATTAAAAATTATCATGTGCAAGAAAGTGGGGGTGAGCCGAAACCCTTTGGTTTCTACTCGAAGACCTTTGGTTCCGAGTCGTGGTTCTGGTTAGTTCCGACTCCTCTTATTCTCAACTATTGGGTCATGTGCTCACTACTTGGCCCAACACACCGAAGCCCACTCGAAACCACCTAAACCCTATGTGGGTGGTGCGGCACTTTTGGAAAGGGTATAAAGACCCTCATCAGCCAACAACATGAAGGTTGGCAGCTAAAATCTTGGGCAACAAACCCCAAACATTCTCCCTTCCCTCTCTCCTACTTTCTCTCACTGAAAACCCTAGAACACACCAAAATCCTCCTCCCTTCTTCTTGACATCCGACGGTAGCTTCAAGATAATCAACATCACTCATACGGGAAGCTTGTTTCTTCGATTCTCCTACACACCTTTGCATTCGGACATTACCCGGTTAGTGTTCTAGTTGTTACTCGATGTTTATGTATGATAGGAATGTCCACTTGTTTCCCTTGTGTATTATAATAAGTGTTTGTTGATGATTATGTTTCCGAATGCATGATGATAACTATTTTTGTGATTAGACAAGCTAGGTTATGTACTGCATGAAATGTGAATGTTGGGTGATAGAATAATGTAACCAAATGCAAGCTTGATTAATGATATAGGGTTTTGTATGATAGAAGCATGAATTAGGAGGTTAGTATTGTAATGGGTTATGTGGTAACATGTGTGCTTTGATGATGTATATGAAAAGATGATGATGTATGTTCCTGCCGGATTTGAAATAAAATGATGTTAGAATATCTAGGATGAAGGTGCTTGTTAAATGTAAAAAACCCTAATGATGAACTGGTTGAATTTCATGTAAAATATTTGAAATTGCTGTTGTAGATCTGATTTGGAATGTGTACGGAGTACAAAATATGTTAAGGAAATTTGATTGGATAGTACTAAATTGGATAAAGCTTCTAGAACCATCAGCAGTGGGTACACGTCGAAACCCCCGATTGCGAGTAGTGACCATTAGGTCCACTACTCGAAACCAGACACTTCACACAAAGAGACTCGAGACCAGCCTGGTTGCGAGTCGAGACCCGACTGGTTGCCACTCAAAGCTGACTCGAAACCTCAAGGTTTCGACTAATAGACATATGACTCGAGATCTCCTAATTGCGACTTGAAATCTCAGGGTTGCGACTCGAGATCTCATACCCTTGATTCGAGACCTCATGGTTTCGACTGGACAGAATCATGCTGTTATTAGCGTTATGTTTGGGCCATACGGTTTTATGGGCTGCACACTTTGGTGTTATGTTTGGGCTATGTATGTGGATTGTTCAACTATACAAATACTATTACTGTTACTGTGTAATTATGCAAATGATCTGTGCTATGTGAAACATGGACTTATGTGCTAAGTGTTAGTACGTGTATGCGTGTCTACTTGAATACGGTCCTAACAGTGGTAACCATAATAGGACGTGGTTGACCAAGCTTAGGGTAAATACTTTATCTACTGAGCAACCTAAGGTGAGTTCACACCAACTAAAAGCATGCATTCCCGGTGGGTTGGGAACTTCCTACATTCCCAGTGGGCTGGGAACTTCACATATATTCCCACAGGTTAGGAACTTCATCTATTCCCGGTGGATGGGAACTACATACACTAAACGAAACTCTACCAAGAAAGTCCCTTACATTTACACCGATTAATCGCTGGGAGTGAAAGGGATATTAGTTGATATAGCTATTAGGTTTGACAACCTCACACCGTGCTGGGAGTCGGGCGTGAACTATTATCTAGAAAGCTGGTTAATGATGGTAGACATTGATCAAAGGGCAAACAACAACTACGTCAAAGTTTCGGTACTGCATAGTTTAGTGGATCATATATGGGGTTGTTCCCCATGATTTAATTACAACTTGGTAACTACATAAAATTAACATTTTTGGGATAAAACGGGAGAACCTTTTTTTTTAAACCGTGAACTTGCCAACTTTATGTTGACACACACTACTGCATGCTTGCAGGTCCATAGATGTTGCGCTGGAATCTGCTGGGAGCGTTGTGGTGGTCGTCTAGAATCCGTTGTCGGATTCCTACTTTTAAATTATGTTTTTGAACTACTTATGAACTTCATGCTTCCGCTAAACTTTTGAACTTTGTTTTAAACTTGCTTTCTCTTGGAACTTTATTTTAACCTACCATGTTTTAGACTTAAACGTTTTGTCACTAATCATGTTGAGGATGATTTTACTTGCTTTTGATACATGTTCAATGTGATTGGTGGCTTGATCCTGGGCAGTCACACGCCTCGCGGTGATACTCCACATGTGGGATTTGAGGGTGTGACAGATTGGTATCATAGTCATCAGTTATAGTGAACTTGGTTTTAAAAGAAAAGTCTTTTTGAGAAAAACCAAAACTATAACTTATTTTATACTAAATGATCCGCAACAACACCGCACTCCAAGCGCAGAACTCAGCGTGGTAAGATTACTCAGCATAAGTATAAGCCTACCTAATATTTGTTACTCAGCATAAGTGTATGCCTACTTACTACATATTACTCAGCATAAGTATATGCCCACTTACTACTTGTTATTCAGCATAAGTGTATGCCTACCTACTGCTTGCTTAATTTAAAACTACTCAGCATAAGTGTATGCCTGCTTGCTACTTGCTCAATGTATCGCGTGATAGCGTACCTAGTATTACATTACACTACTTATTTGGTTGCATTCTAAGTGGTGCTTAGAGGATTACGTATCATAGTTAGACATCTCCTTATCTCACTTCTCCCTATCTTCCTGACATCACTCTTATACTGTGTTTTCTGGATGTGAAGACAATGAGTGGACGGGGAAGAGGTAACGTCAAAATGGCGCAGGATCAGCTGACGAATCTGATCAACACCATGGCTGCAGCTTTGGCAGCCCACCCTGGAGGTATACTAGTCGCTCTGGGATGTTGGATCCTACTCTCATATCATCTTATTCTCTAATTATGTTCGCTTTGTTTTACACGACAGGACAATCTACACCCACTCAGCCTCGCGTGTGCACTTTCAAAACTTTCATGGATTACAAGCCTCTTACCTTCAATGGCACTGAAGGAGCTGTAGGTCTCCTGCATTGGATTGAAAAGACCGAATCGGTATTCGAGATGTGTGAATGCCCCACTGAGAGTCGAGTGAAGTTTGCTACTGGTACTCTTGAGGGAAATGCGCTCTCCTGGTGGAATACTGTAACACCTCGAAAAATCACGTCCAATGAAGTATTGACACGTGTAACAAACCCTAATGAAGTCAAACATTGAATTCAAGGGATTTATTTTTCAAAAAATCGAAAAAATTTGATTATGAAAGAACTGGAAGTATTATCATACCTAAAATAAGTTTCTAATTAACCTTTTATGGTTTTATATTCACAATTGAGCCACTTGTTAATCAAGTGTAGCCGTTTATGTGATTAATTGAAAGTTTGCGCAATAAAGGGTTAAAAGCGTCAACATGTTAATTCTTACCTCTGAGTGACCTTTTAACAAACCGAGAGCCTCATGATATTTGATTATACTCTCGGGAATGCCAATCATTGGCAATCCAAGGCTTTTAAGCCTAAAAGAGAAGTTACGCGCAACTTTGCAAGTATAAGGGACTAGAAGTGTCAATATGTTTAATTATACCTCTGAATGACCTTTTATCGAGCCCGAAGCATTATGATGTTTAATAATACTTTCAAGAATGCCTAATATGAATTAGATGAGGCTTTAATGCTATTAAATGATAAGTTACGCAAGTTTGCGCATTAGAAGGACCTAAAGCGTCAAACTGCTAAAGTATGCCGATTCGTATGTTATCGGACCTCCCGGAATATGACCATGAGTTATACATACCTTAATTATCCTTCTCATAGCTTAGACATAGGCTTTGAGGTGTTTAGTGCGCAAAAAATAAACTTTTAAGTCATGCAGGGACTAAAAGTGTCAAAAAGCGCACAAGTTTGCGTTTACACGCATATCTCACATTCTGAATATTCCCGGACACCCAAAAATTTATGTAAGCACTAAAATATTTTATTTTAGTGTTTGGCTTGATAAAATTCCATTCGTCGCGTCGTTTGGATTGTTTTTCGCGTCCGTCCGGGTTTCGTCGTAATTAGCCGAACAACGTGACCGTACGACCAAACGAACCGACATCCGGCATATTTTTGAGCATGTTTCATGTTCCCCTTACTTAGGCATCATTGTAGAGCCTTAAAAATGATTTAACGGGCCTTGGATGTGTCGGAAATGGCAATTGGAGGTACAGGGGCTAAAACTGTCAACATTTGAAAGTTTCTGATTGCTGGCCAATGGCTTGCGCACCTCAACACTGTGGTTGTTGCGGTGCGCAAGCAGTCCCCAGATGCAGCAACTTGTTTTTTTTTTTGCCTGTTCAGCCCATTCAAACGTCAAGTATTGCCCTTTAACACTTCCATGAGTTGCCTAAACTGATTTTTAGCCCTTAGGGACACTTGTTGAAGAGTTGTGGTCATTGGTAGACTTACATGTCAACATTTTGTAGATCAAAATTCACTATATAAGGCCATGAAGTTACAACCATTTGATCATTCACTTCTTGTGCAATTCTGGAGCCTTTGGGAGCTTAAGAGCAGACACAAGACCTTCCTAATTAAGCATAGGACTTCAGTAAGTTTACTAATCTTTTCTTAATTAAGTTTTAGCTTAGTTTTAGCTTAAAAGTCAAACCGTCGTAATTAACGGTTGACTTAATGATTAATCATTGTTGGTCCAGTGATTAGTCGAATTGAAAGTAGTTATAAGTTGGTAATTATGTGGGTAATAAACCCTTAAAAGGGTTCCCCCTGATTCCCACTCTAACTAGGTCAAATGTCGTGTCAAACTTGTGATTAAAAAGTCAACAGGATACTTAGTTTCTAATTTATGCATAATTAGCAATGTAGAACACATACAACCTGTTTGATCATTAATATAACTTGGTATATAGTGTAAGAACATGTCTAAACATGTTCAACCCGACAATTTTATGTTTAGACCCGGTTCGGAACCGGAAGACGCAAAGCTTTGACTTTTGCTTTGACTTCAGTTCTGACCCATTTTGGTATGATATAGAAATACCTAAGAGCTTCATTTGGACCAGGTTACATGCTAGTATAACCCTCTGTGATTATACACCATGGTTCATTAGTTAACTGATTAATACACATGATTCCGTTAATTGCTCATATGTTGACCATTATGCCCTTTTCACCTTAAAATGTGATTTTGAAAATGTAAAAGAGTAGAAACCTTAATTACTGATGTAAAGACTTGTACCCAAATTTTGACATCAGTTTGAGGTGTAGATTAAGAGTTATGCTTGTTAGCGTAAGATGAAAGCTTTATGTTAATTAAACAACACAATTAGTGTATAGCCTATTTAAACATACTTTTTGATATCAAAATCTTTACCCACTGATATAATATATTATTTTGGGATTTTTGAAGATTTTTAATTAATTTTAGGCTGAGCATAACTTATAGTCGTAGGCTTAATCCGGTAATTGTCGGTTTTGCCCTTACGGGCCATAAAATGAGTTTTACACATCTAATTGACTCCAAACCTTTTGCTACTGATTACATATGATAAATAAATTATTTTAAGTCTTTTGGAATAATAAAAATATTAGCTTTATGTATAGAACCCGAAAATGGCTTCTAATCGCCTTTTTAAGCGTTTTTAACGCTTAGTATGTACTAGAACTATTTTAAACATACAAGGGTTGATACCTACTGATATTTTGGGAAAATTATAATATTTTAATAGTAAGCAAAGGTTGTTAAACTCAGACTTCAGTTTTGAGCTTTTCGGCTTATGTGAAATTACCAAAATGCCCATACGGTGCATAGTTTGGTTAAAATTGATAAGTTTCACATATATACAATAACCTACTGTTATAACTTATTAAATTGGGTATGTTTGCTGATTACATCAGACCTGTAACTCAGGTAAACACTTAAACTCTTTTATAACCTTAAAAATGACCAAACTACCCCTACGAGGCATAGTTTGTGTTTAAATTCATTTGAGGCATAATAAAAGACATCCTACTGATGTCACAACATATTTGAGGCAAATTAACTTAGGAAACCTGTAAATGACTCTCATTATTACCCGTTACGCTTATTACGCGTTCGGTTTGGTTTATGTAACTAGTTTACATAAATTAGCCGAAACGGGTCAAACCTTATCGGTTTCATCTCAAATTCCAGAATGTGTATGAAATACCCAAATTAAGCAAGTCTCCGAACTTGTTGGGTCTAAGTCACATTCTATTCCGGTCTTCGCCTAATCGTGCGTTTGAACCGTATAATTGGTTATTTATACCATCATTCCAGACTAGAGCCTTCCGGTAAATTGTACCTACGCTTACTTAAGTGAATACGGCCGAGTTATTATAATTCTTGTTATTTAAGACAGGAGCTAGCTCAGGTAAATACTCTTAACTTATTTTCCCTATTACGGGCTTGGGATACGGTAATATAAATACCGCATGGTCAGGTATGGGATTCAAAGACCAATAAGTCGGGAAATCCAAATAACCTGTTTTAATTCGTATTGCTTGACTGAAACATTGGGGATTAATGCGACCGTGTCCTGGATATCCTTGACTCATTAAATGCAATGTCCACGACTTAAGCACGGGGTGTAGGCATACACCTGACAGATGCTATATGCTAATTAATTAATTATACCCAATAAGGGATTCCCAATAAGGGAATAGTGGTGTGTCGGTTAATCATGAACCGGCATAGAACCGGGCCCCGTATGTAGAGCAAGTTATGTAAAACTGATAACATGAGATATAGTTTGTCCCCAAGTATAAGAGATTAATTTTGCCTCTGTGCATTTTAATCAAGTATAAAAGATTAATTTTGCCTTGTGCATTTTAATCAATGTGTCTACATATTTTGTGCCAAAGTGCATTCAAACCAATTTACAAAGTCTTTTCAAATGAGTCGGTTGAGTGTATTTACCAGTGAAAACTGACGTATTTTCCAAAGTCTAAGTGACAGGTACAAGTACGTAAATAGGCTGGAAGTTGCTCAGGACGTTAATAAGGAATCTTGCAAGTTCTAGGCGTCTAAAGTCTGTTGAACAATATTTATATTTTAAGATCCGCCTGTGGATCCTTTACTTTCCGTTGTATTACTTGATATTACTTTATATTCGGATTGTAATATATTTATCTTTTGCTTCCGCTGTGCATTTATATATTGTGTTGTTTGACTATGATGATATCAACTACGTCACGATACTCCCCACCGGGCCCACCGGTGACACGTGGAAAGTCGGGGTGTGACACATCAGAGCCAACATTGAGTGAATTAAACACTAGCTTTTTGGTGTTTAATCTCAATGACACAGTAGCACATTCCTTGACCTTCTGAGTCTAGACTTAACATAGGAATATTCTCAATCCTAATCTGGAAATTTTTGCTTCCAAATTTTTATATATACGTCGCCAAGCGAAGAAGCTGTAATAGGAATTCTCCACATCTGGAGCCCTGAAATGCTGAGCTTCGTACCGCGGCTAGAATGAAACGAGCATCCAAGGAGAGTACGTTCAGAAATAAAATGAAGAAGAAACTCCTCTTGCTGAAGATCGTTTCCTTAATAAGTCCTTATAAGGACATATTTATCTTCTAGTCCCTTCGAGGACAACATTATTCCTTTCAAGTCCCGTTTAGGGCAACCTTGAACTTTTTAATTTTATAGTGGAATGACTAAATATTTATCCTAATCAGGAAATATTAAATAAATGGAAAATAAAATCCCTTTTATAAGATCTACCATTATAAAAAAAATGGCAAAATCTAGAAGGACAAGACCTAGCCTATTGTCATATTAAGACCCGGCCAAGATGGCAGTTCCTCAATTTAGATTCAGATCCTTATTAACATTCCTTTTGCAAGATCTAGCATTATAATAAAATGGAAAAATCTAAAAGGACAAGACCTAGCCTCGTGTCATATTAAGACCCGGCCAAGATGGTAGTTCCTCAATTTAGATTCAGATCCTTATTAACATTTCAATTTAGAAATTGTTCTGCGTTAATTATTAAAAAGAATCTTAAAGGTAAAACCTAGCCTAAATGTCAATGCTGACATGGCCAAGATGGTAAAACCTAGCCTAAATGTCAATGCAGACATGGCCAAGATGGTAAAACCTAGCCTAAATGTCATTGCAGATGTAACACCTCGAAAATTCACGTCTTATAATGTATTGACACGTGTCATAAGCTTAAACGTGTAAAAGAATACTCTGGAAGGACTAAAGTTGACAATCATGGAAAAAATGTGAATATACGATTTCTAAATGTCAACGGTGAATAGATATACTTTACATTAACCCTACATAATGCTCATACCTTCAAACGAATAAATCATGGATCATACGAAGCTAAATATGAAAGAAAGTGAGAGATTACAAACTACAGGGGTTAAATGTGTAAACATGTTTAAGTTATACCTCTGAGTGACCTTTTAACAAACCCGAAGCTTTGTAACGATTAATTATGCTCACTAGAACGCACGATATAAATTTCATAAAGTTTCGTTATCGTATGAGAAAGTTATGATCAAATTCGTGTGCGGGGGTTAAAGCGTTAACGTTGAAGTTTATGACTTTTCGGGTAACAATAAAGTTAACCGAGGACTAAACAAAGTGGGTAAATGTCTTAAAGCCCTTATAAGTCAATTTAGAGGGTTCATTGTGCAAAACTACACATGAAAGCGACCTTTAGAAGGACCAGGGACCAAAACTGCAATTAATGAAAATTTGGTTTGGCTGGATCACACATGCTCGCGTAGCGCGAGCACTAACCACATTTGCAGTCGCGCTATGCGACCGCCTTATCTGGACAGAATGTTTATTTTCTTGGATTTTCTTGGATCTTTGTCTGCCATAGCCCTTGCAACTGCCTTTAAATCGACTTTCCTCATCTTGCTTGACCCCTAAACAACCCCTAGACATTTAGGGACACTTGTTAGTGATCAAACATCAATGGTAGACCTTGTGTGTCAATAATCCATGAAGATTTAAGCATTATATAAAGGGGCAAGGTTGCAACAAGTTCTTCACACCTTCCTTCAGCTTTCTGATCATTTCTGGAGCTCCAAAGCAGGCTCAAGTGATCACTAATCAAGCATAGGACCTTGGTAAGTATGCTTAACCTCTCTTAGTTAAGTTTTTGCTTAGTTTTAGCTTAAAAGTCAAATCGTCGTAATTAACGGTTGACTTAGCGATTAATCACTAATGGTCCAGTGATTAGTCGAATTGAAAGTAGTTATAAGTTGGTAATTATGTGGGTAATAAACCCTTAAAAGGGTTCCCCCTGATTCCCACTCTAACTAGGTCAAATGTCGGGTCAAACTTGTGATTAAAAAGTCAACAGGATACTTAGTTTCTAATTTATGCATAATTAGCAATGTAGAACACATACAACCTGTTTGATCATTAATATAACTTGGTAATTAGTGTAAGAACATGTCTAAACATGTTCAACCCGACAATTTTTTGTTTAGACCCGGTTCGGAACCGGAAGACGCAAAGCTTTGACTTTTGCTTTGACTTCAGTTCTGACCCGTTTTGGTATGATTTAGAAAAACCTAAGAGCTTCATTTGGACCAGGTTACATGCTAGTATAACCCTCTGTGATTATACACCATGGTTCATTGGTTAACCGATTAATACGCATGATTCCGTTAATTGCTCATATGTTGACCATTATGCCCTTTTCACCTTAAAATGTGATTTTGAAAATGTAAAAGAGTAGAAACCTTAGTTACTGATATATAAACTTGCACCAAAGTTTGACATCAGTTTGAGGTGTAGTTTGAGAGTTATGCTCATTAGCGTAAATTGAAGGCTTTATGTTAATTAAACGGGGTAATTAGCGTATAGCCTAATTAAACTCACTTTTTGATATCAAACTTATTGCCCACTGATGTAATATATTATTTTGGGATTTTTAAAGATTTTTAATCAATTTTAGGCTGAGCATAACTTATAGTCATAGGCTTAATCTAGTAATTGTCAGTTTTGCCCTTTCGGGCTATAAAATGAGTTTTACATATCTAATTTACCCCAAACCTTTTGCTACTGATTACATATGATAAATAAATTATTTTAATCCTTCTGGAATAATAAAGATATCAGCTTTATGTATAGAACCTGGAAATGGCTTCTAATCGCCTTTTTAAGCGTTTTTAACGCATAGTATGTACTAGAACTATTTTAAACATACAAGGGTTGATACCTACTGATATTGTGGGCAAATTATAATATTTTAACAGTAAGCAAAAGTTGTTTAACTCAGACTTCAGTTTTGAGCTTTACGACTTATGTGAAAGTACCAAAATGCCCCTACGGTGCATAGTTTGGTTATAATTGATAAATTTCACATATATACTTTACCCTACTGTTATAACTTAGTAAACTAAGTATTTTTGCTGATTATATCATACCTGTAACTCAGGTTAATACTTAGACTCTTTTATAACCTTGAAAATGACCAAATTACCCCTACGAGGCATAGTTTGTGTTTAAATTCGTTTCGGGCATAATAAAAGACATCTTACTGATGTCACAACATATTTGAGGCATATTAACTTAGGAAACCTGTATATGGCTCTTATGAATACCCGTTACGCTTATTACGCGTTCGGTTCGGTTTATGTAACTAGTTTGCATAAATTAGCCGAAACGGGTCAAACCTTATCGGTTTTATCTCAAAATCCAGAATGTGTATGAAATACCCATATTAAGCAAGTCTCCGAACTTGTTGGGTCTAAATCAGATTCTATTCCGTTCTTCGCCCAATCGTGCGTTTGAACCGTATAATTAACCGGTCTAAGCTGATGCTTAATTAAAGACCCGTTAGCATTCTAATTGGTTATTTATACCATCATTCCAGACTAGAGCCTTTCGGTAAATTGTACCTATGCTTACTTAAGTGAATACGGCTGAGTTATTATAATTCTTGCTATTTAAGACAGGAGCTAGCTCAGGTAAATACTCTTAACTTATTTTCCCTATTACGGGCTTGGGATACGGTAATATAAATACCGTATGGTCAGGTATGGGCTTCAAAGACCAATAAGTTGGGAGATCCAAATAACCTGTTTTTAATTCGTATTGCTTGACTGAAACATTGGGGATTAATGCGACCGTGTCCTGGATATCCTTGACTCATTAAATGCAATGGCCACGACTTGAGCACGGGGTGTAGGCATACACCTGACAGATGCTATATGCTAATTAATTAATTATACCCAATAAGGGATTCCCAATAAGGGAATAGTGGTGTGTCGGTTAATCTTGAACCGGTATAGATCCGGGCCCCGTATGTAGAGCAAGTTATGTAAAACTGATAACATGAGATATAGTTTGTCCAAAAGTATAAAAGATTAATTTTGCCTCTGTGCATTTGAATCAAGTATAAAAGATTAATTTTGCCTTGTGCATTTTAATCATTGTGTCAAAATATTTTGTGCCTGGTGCATCTAAATCAATTTTCTTAAACTCTTTTCAAATGAGTCGGTTGAGTGTATTTACCAGTGAAAACTGACGTATTTTCAAAAGTCTAAGTGACAGGTACAAGTACGTAATAGGCTGGAAGCTGCTCAGGACGTTAATAAGGAATCTTGCAAGTTCTAGGTGTCTAAAGTCTGTTAAACAATGTTTATGTTTTTAAGATCCGCCTGTGGATCCTTTACTTTCCGTTGTAATACTTGATATTACTTTATATTCGGATTGTAATATATTTATCTTTTGCTTCCGCTGTGCATTTATATATTGTGTTGTTTGACTATGATGATATCAACTACGTCACGATACTCCCCTACCGGGCCCACCGATCAAACGTGTAAAAGTCGGGGTGTGACAGGTTGGTATCAGAGCCAGCACTGAGTGAATTAAATGCTAGCCTTTCGTGTTTAATCTCAGTTACACAGTTGCACATTCTTGAGTCTAGACGAGAACATAGGACAAATTCTAATTCGTTTTATTTTGTCCTTATTTGGTTCCTTTGTTATTTTCTGATTAGCTCTTGCATGGGCAAATCATTTTTGTAGAAGTCCCGTTTAGGGCAACCATATACTTGTTTAAATTTTAAAGGAACGATTATATTAAAAATATCATTCCTATATTATAAAAATCTACCATTATAATAAAATGGAAATATCAAAAAAGGACAAGACCTAGCTCATGTGTCATTTTAAGACAGGGCCAAGACGGTAGTTCCACAATTAGATTCAGATCCTTGTTAACATTTCAAACTAGGATTGTTCTGCGTTAAATATTAAAGGAATCTAAAAGGTAAAACCTAGCCTAAATATCAGTGCAGACATGGCCAAGATGGTAAAACCTAGCCTAAATGTCAAAGCAGACATGGCCAAGATGGTAAAACCTAGTCTAAATGTCATTGCAGACATGGCCAAGACGGTAAAACCTATCCAAAAGATTCCAATCCCTGTTAAAATCTGTAAGTATGTTAACATTTTTGGCAAACTGTGAATCGTTAAAGTCACACAGGCCACCGGGGTTAATCTAAATTCCCTTATTTGAAATAATCATCCTTTTGTGATGTTTTGCCTATGGGCTATAATGTATTGTCCATTTGAGACATTGACGTTGTAATCGTTATGATTCCTTGTCTATGGTGGTGAGCTATGCTCAAGCCTATTAGTCTATATGATCAATGTGATCATGACTAATATAATCTAATACGATGATCATACTATTAACATCCTTAGTGATGAAGTGCCTACGGGCTATACTTTATTATATTGTCAATACGACAATGACAGTGGTAACCATTATGGTTCCCTGTCTAAGGTGGTGGGCTATGCCCAAGCCTCATAGTCAATATGATCAATACTATCATGACTACTATCATCAGTGCGATGATTATTATTTTTCTTAAAACATCGTTTTGTAATGTCAATTGATATGCCTACGGGCCATACTTATTGTCCTAAGGGGCAAAAGACAGTTGATGTCTTTGACTCTCTGTCCAGAAAAGGGTATGAACTGTGATTCAAACCTTAATGCCTCGATTCTCTGAAATCATGGCTTATGTCATCCTATAAGATGATCATATTGTAAACATTCCTTAGAAGGGAAGTGCCTACGGGCTATAGTTAACGTCCTATGAGACTAAAGACAGTGGTAGCTTACAACTCCATGTCAAGAAAAAATAATGAACTATGATTCAAACCTTCATGCTTTGATTCTCTGAAATCATAGCTTATAATTTATAAATGTCCTTGTGACTAGGCCTGTTGTGCCAGTATACGTTCATGCTTTGATTCTCTGAAATCATAGCTTATAATTTATAAATGTCCTTGTGACTAGGCCTATTGTGCCACTAATAAAACTGTATTGTTTTTATAATTAGGATAAATTATAATCAAAATCCTAAATAAATATGATTAATAAATTAACCAAATATGGTCTCTGTTTACCATGGTTAATGAATTGCCATAAAAGATAATTCCATAATAAACTCCCAAGTAAGCTATTGTCCTTGTTTTATGTAACAGTTCAATTAAATGGCTGGCTCAGATGAAATTAATAGCCACCCAGTGGAGAACAATGATAACGCCCGAATTAATTTAACGGGTGCTGAACTAAAAGCGTTAGTAGACGACGCAGTTACAAGGGCCTTGGAACGACAGTATGAAGAGTATAGTGGGACTCGAAGTAGGACCCTATCAACACCACATACAAAGCCACCCCCCAAGAAGGATGAACCCAAGAAGGAAGATGACGAGCGTCACTCTTCTAATCATCACAGTGATCCGTCTCAACAGATCATACTGAATCAAGGACCCCGTGTTAAGGGTTGCTCCTACAAGTACTTTGTTTCATGTAAACCCCGGGATTTCACCGGGGAGGAGGGAGCTGTAGATTGTATGACATGGTTAGATGAGATGGATACAGTTGTGGATATCAGCGGATGCGCTGAGAGGGATGTGGTCAAGTTTGTATCGCAATCATTTAAGGGTGAGGCCTTAGCCTGGTGGAGATCGTTGATTCAAGCCACCGGGAAGATCCCTTTGTACAATATGACTTGGGATCAGTTCGTTGCTCTTATCAAAGAAAATTACTGTCCTCAACTTGAAGTTGAGAAGATCGAGACGGAATTCTTGACATTAGTCATGGAGAACTTAGATTGTCAAGAATACCTTACAAGTTTCAATACCAAGTCTCGATTGGTTCCTTATTTGATCACACCGGAACCAAAGCGAATAGCTCGCTTTATTGGGGGTTTAGCCCCAGAAATAAAGGCCAGTGTGAAAGCATCGAGACCTACTACATTCAGGTCGGCGGCAGATCTGTCGCTATCTCTCACACTCGATGTGGTTAGAAACAAGGCTGCCAAGGCTTCTGAAGAAGGGAAGCGTAAAAGGGAGGAGGATAACTCCCAGAATCCTAAGAAGAGCAAATCCGAGCTCAACAATAGCCAACAGGATTCCAACAAGAAGCCTACATGCAAAACCTGCAACAGAAGACACTGGGGACAGTGTCGATCAAACCAAAAGACAAAGCAATATGGCATCTGCAAAAAAACTGGTCACCAGTCCCACGAATGTAGGGACATAAAGAATGCAAACTGTTACAGCTGTGGAGAAAAGGGTCACATCAGTACTAATTGCCCTGAGGCTGCCAAGGAAGGAGCAGCTAAGTCTAGGATGGATAAGAAAGGAAACGCCTAAACTAACGGTTGAATGCCAGAGACAGTGCATATCAATAATGTAATTAAACTCACTTTTTGATATCAAACTTATTGCCCATAGTCGTAGGCTTAATCTGGTAATTGTCAGTTTTGCCCTTTCGGGCTATAAAATGAGTTTTACATATCTAATTTACCCCAAACCTTTTGCTACTGATTACATATGATAAATAAATTATTTTAAGCCTTCTGGAATAATAAAGATGTCAGCTTTATGTATAGAACCCGGAAATGGCTTCTAATCGCCTTTTTAAGCGTTTTTAACGCATAGTATGTACTAGAACTATTTTAAACATACAAGGGTTGATACCTACTGATATTTTGGGAAAATTATAATATTTTAACAGTAAGCAAAAGTTGTTTAACTCAGACTTCAGTTTTGAGCTTTACGGCTTATGTGAAAGTACCAAAATGCCCCTACAGTGCATAGTTTGGTTATAATTGATAAATTTAACATATATACTTTACCCTACTGTTATAACTTAGTAAACTAAGTATTTTTGCTGATTATATCAGACCTGTAACTCAGGTTAATACTTAGACTCTTTTAAAACCTTGAAAATGACCAAACTACCCCTACGAGGCATAGTTTGTGTTTAAATTCGTTTCGGGCATAATAAAAGACATCTTACTGATGTCACAACATATTTGAGGCATATTAACTTAGGAAACCTGTATATGGCTCTTATGAATACCCGTTACGCTTATTACGCGTTCGGTTCGGTTTATGTAATACCTTATCGGTTTTATCTCAAAATTAGCCGAAACGTGTCAAACCTTATCGGTTTTATCTCAAAATCCAGAATGTGTATGAAATACCCATATTAAGCAAGTCTCCAAACTTGTTGGGTCTAAATCACATTCTATTCCGGTCTTCGCCCAATCGTGCGTTTGAACCGTATAATTAACCGGTCTAAGCTGAGGCTTAATTAAAGACCCGTTAGCATTCTAATTGGTTATTTATACCATCATCCCAGACTAGAGCCTTCCGGTAAATTGTACCTACGCTTACTTAAGTGAATACGGCTGAGTTATTATAATTCTTGCTATTTAAGACAGGAGCTAGCTCAGGTAAATACTCTTAACTTATTTTCCCTATTACGGGCTTGGGATACGGTAATATAAATACCGCATGCTCAGGTATGGGATTCAAAGACCAATGAGTTGGGAGATCCAAATAACCTGTCTTTAATTCGTATTGCTTGACTGAAACATTGGGGATTAATGCGACCGTGTCCTGGATATCCTTGACTCATTAAATGCAATGGCCACGACTTGAGCACGGGGTGTAGGCATACACTTGACAGATGCTATATGCTAATTAATTAATTATACCCAATAAGGGATTCCCAATAAGGGAATAGTGGTGTGTCGGTTAATCTTGAACCGGCATAGATCTGGGCCCCGTATGTAGAGCAAGTTATGTAAAATTGATAACATGAGATATAGTTTGTCCAAAAGTATAAAAGATTAATTTTGCCTCTATGCATTTTAATCAAGTATAAAAGATTAATTTTTCCTTGTGCATTTTAATCATTGTGTCAAAATATTTTGTGCCTGGTGCATCTAAATCAATTTTCTTAAACTCTTTTCAAATGAGTCGGTTGAGTGTATTTACCAGTGAAAACTGACGTATTTTCAAAAGTCTAAGTGACAGGTACAAGTACGTAATAGGCTGGAAGCTGCCCAGGACGTTAATAAGGAATCTTGCAAGTTCTAGGCGTCTAAAGTCTGTTGAACAATGTTTATGTTTTTAAGATCCGCCTGTGGATCCTTTACTTTCCGTTGTAATACTTAATATTACTTTATATTCGGATTGTAATATATTTATCTTTTGCTTCCGCTGTGCATTTATATATTGTGTTATTTGACTATGATGATATCAACTACGTCACGATACTCCCCTACCGGGCCCACCGGTCAAACGTGTAAAAGTCGGGGTGTGACAGCAGACATGGCCAAGACGGTAAAACCTATCCAAAAGATTCCAATCCATGTTAAAATCTGTAAGTATGTTAACATTTTTGGCAAACTGTGAATCGTTAAAGTCACACAGGCCACCGGGGTTAATCTAAATTCCCTTATTTGAAATAATCATCCTTTAGTGATGTTTTGCCTACGGGCTATAATGTATTGTCCATTTGAGACATTGACATTGTGATCTTTATGATTCCTTGTCTAAGGTGGTGAGCTATGCTCAAGCCTAATAGTCTATATGATCAATGCGATCATGACTAATATCATATAACATCCTAGTGATGTTTTGCCTACGGGCTATAATTATATTGTCCATTCATGACAAAGACAGTTGTGATCTTTTATGATTCTCTGTCAAAGGTGGTGAGCTATGCTCAAGCCTCATAAATCTATATGATCAGTGCGATCATGACTAATATCATCAATATGATGATCATACTATTAACATCCTTAGTGATGAAGTGCCTACGGGCTATACTTTATTATATTGTCAATACGACAATGACAGTTGTAACCATTAAGGTTCCCTGTCTAAGGTGGTGGGCTATGCCCAAGCCTCATAGTCAATATGATCAATACTATCATGACTACTATCATCAGTGCGATGATTATTATTTTTCTTAAAGCATCGTTTTGTAATATCAATTGATTTGCCTACGGGCCATATTGTATCGTCAATTATGACAATGACAGTTGTGGTCTACGACTCCCTGTAAAGAAAAAGTAATGAACCTTGATTCACACCTAAATGCCTCGATCCCAAACGATCATGGCTTATATATTTATAAATGTCCATGTGACTAGGCCTTTCGTGCCACTAGTAAAACTGTAATTGTTTTTATAATTAGGATAAGTTATAATATAAATCCTAAATAAATGTGATTAATAAATTAACCAAATACGGTCTCCGTTACCATGGTTAATGAATTGCCATAAAAGACAATTCCATAATAAACTCCCAAGTAAACTATTGTCCTTGTTTTATGTAACAGTTTAATTAAATGGCTGACTCAGATGAAATTAATAGCCACCCAGTGGAGAACAATGATAACGCCCGAATTAATTTAACGGGTGCTGAACTAAAAGCGTTAGTGGACGACGCAGTTACAAAGGCCTTAGAACGACAGTATGAAGAGTATAGTGGGACTCGAAGTAGGACCCTATCAACACCACATACAAAGCCACCCCCCAAGAAGGATGAACCCAAGAAGGAAGATGGCGAGCGTCACTCTTCTAATCATCACAGTGATCCGACTTAATAGATCATACTAAATCAAGGACCCCGTGATAAGGGTTGCTCCTACAAGTACTTTGTTTCATGTAAACCCCGGGATTTCACTGGGGAGGAAGGAGCCGTAGATTGTATGACATGGTTAGATGAGATGGATACAGTTGTGGATATCAGCGGATGCGCTGAGAGGGATGTGGTCAAGTTTGTGTCGCAATCATTTAAGGGTGAGGCCTTAGCCTGGTGGAGATCGTTGATTCAAGCCACCGGGAAGATCCCTTTGTACAACATGACTTGGGATCAGTTCGCTGCTCTTATCAAAGAAAATTACTGTCCTCAACATGAAGTTGAGAAGATCGAGACTGAATTCTTGACATTGGTCATGGAGAACTTAGATTGTCAAGCATACCTTACAAGTTTCAATACCAAGTCTCGATTGGTTCCTTATTTGATCACACCGGAAGCAAAGCGAATAGCTCGCTTTATTGGGGGTCTAGCCCTAGAAATAAAGGCAAGTGTGAAAGCATCGAGACCTACTACGTTCAGGTAAGCGGCAGATCTGTCGCTATCTCTCACACTCGATGTGGTTAGAAACAAGGCTGCCAAGGCCTCTGAAGAAGGGAAGCGTAAAAGGGAGGAGGATAACTCCCAGAATCCTAAGAAGAGCAAATCTGAGTTTGACAATAGCCAACCGGATTCCAACAAGAAGCCTACATGCAAAACCTGCAAAAGAAGACACTGGGGACAGTGTCGATCAAACCAAAAGGTAAAGCAATGTGGCATCTGCAAAAGAACGGGCCACCAGTCCCATGAATGTAGGGACATAAAGAATGCAAACTGTTTCAGCTGTGGCGAAAAGGGCCACATCAGTACTAATTGCCCTGAGGCTGCCAAGGAAGGAGCAGCTAATCCTGGGAAGGATAAGAAAGGAAATGCCTGAACTACCGATTGAATGACAGAGACAGTACATATCAATAATAGCATCAGGTACGTCCCGTACCATTTAGCATTGATAGTTTCTGCTAAGTATCTTACGTTAATGCAAGGAATAATAAACCTTTAAATAAACCATAAGCCTAGTAAACTCTTGATTACATTCATAAGAATTCAGATATTAAAAATAAGATATAATTTACCAATAATGACCCTCTCTCCCATCCTCGGAGATAAATCCTTTCATAAGAATCTGGAGTACTCTTCCCCAGAAAGAGTACGACAATATATATTATTTTATTCTACTATTTCCTCATTATTTTATATCGCCTGCGAATGCCAAATTATGTTTGATAAGAGTGCCATATGAGGATTGGCGTATCCTAGTGTGTCCCATAGATTCCTTCCATGCCTGATCAGTATGGAGGTTTAATACATGGAACCCCTGAGATATCCCAATGGTCATATTGTACTGAAGTCGACTAGTAGTATTCAAAGAAGATATCCAATATAAAATGTCCTTATAAATATCTCTACTTAGGGCATCCTTGCATTTGTAAAGAGAATGTGTCATTTATCTGACACCGACATCGATAGATGAACCAAAGCCTGAGAGTACGGACATCTCTGACATCTATGTGTGCCAAATTTGTTAAATTATCAGGCTAGTTAAGCTCTGAATATATAGAATCATTCGAAGGAAATCGAATGTATCAAGATCAAGTAGCTTATAAGCTAAAACCTATTTAAGGAGCTTGGCGGAGCTCGCAATACATTACACACTAGTAACCGAAGGATGTGTTTCGCCAATAACCGAAAAACATTATCACGTAATAATAAGAAGACTAATGAAACTTTATGATTTGACAATAAACCTGAATAGACTAAGAATCGACAGGTTAAGAAGCTCCGAAGGAGAGTATGTACCTATTGTATAGGTCAACTGGGATACCCTTAGAGGCCCAAATATACTAGGGAAGTAAGTCCATGCTACTTCAGAAAATACTTCCATCATTTTAGCAAATCTCGAGGTCGAGATTTCTTTTAAGGGGGGTGAGGATGTAACACCTTGAAAAATCACGTCCAATGAAGTATTGACACGTGTAACAAACCCTAATGAAGTCAAACATTGAATTCAAGGGATTTATTTTTCGAAAAATTGAAAAACTTTGATTATGAAAGAACTGGAAGTATTATCATACCTAAAATAAGTTTCTAATTAACCTTTTACGATTTATATTCACAATTAAGCCACTTGTTAATCAAGTGTAGCCGTTGATGTGATTAATTGAAAGTTTGCGCAATAAAGGGTTAAAAGCGTCAACATGTTAATTCTTACCTCTGAGTGACCTTTTAACAAACCGAGAGCCTCATGATATTTGATTATACTCTCGGGAATGCCAATCATTGGCAATCCAAGGCTTTTAAGCCTAAAAGAGAAGTTACGCGCAACTTTGCAAGTATAAGGGACTAGAAGTGTCAATATGTTTAATTATACCTCTGAATGACCTTTTATCGAGCCCGAAGCATTATGATGTTTAATAATACTTTCAAGAATGCTTAATATGAATTAGATGAGGCTTCAATGCTATTAAATGATAAGTTACGCAAGTTTGCGCATTAGAAGGACCTAAAGCGTCAAACTGCTAAAGTATGCCGATTCGTATGTTATCGGACCTCCCGGAATATGACCATGAGTTATACATACCTTAATTATCCTTCTCATAGCTTAGATATAGGCTTTGAGGTGTTTAGTGCGCAAAAAATAAACTTTTAAGTCATGCAGGGACTAAAAGTGTCAAAAAGCGCACAAGTTTGCGTTTACACGCATATCTCACATTCTGAATATTCCCGGACACCCAAAAACTTATGTAAGCACTAAAATATTTTATTTTAGTGTTTGGCTTGATAAAATTCCATTCGTCGCGTCGTTTGGATTGTTTTTCGCGTCCGTCCGTGTTTCGTCGTAATTAGCCGAACAACGTGACCGTACGACCAAACGAACCGACATCCGGCATATTTTTGAGCATGTTTCATGTTCCCCTTACTTAGGCATCATTGTAGAGCCTTAAAAATGATTTAACGGGCCTTGGATGTGTCGGAAATGGCAATTGGAGGTACAGGGGCTAAAACTGTCAACATTTGAAAGTTTCTGATTGCTGGCCAATGGCTTGCGCACCTCAACACTGTGGTTGTTGCGGTGCGCAAGCAGTCCCCAGATGCAGCAATTCGTTTTTTTTTTGCCTGTTCAGCCCATTCAAACGTCAAGTATTGCCCTTTAACACTTCCATGAGTTGCCTAAACTGATTTTTAGCCCTTAGGGACACTTGTTGAAGAGTTGTGGTCATTGGTAGACTTACATGTCAATATTTTGTGGATTAAAATTCACTATATAAGGCCATGAAGTTGCAACCATTTGATCATTCACTTCTTGTGCAATTCTGGAGCCTTTGGGAGCTTAAGAGCAGACACAAGACCTTCCTAATTAAGCATAGGACTTCAGTAAGTTTACTAATCCTTTCTTAATTAAGTTTTAGCTTAAAAGTCAAACTGTCGTAATTAACGGTTGACTTAACGATTAATCATTGTTGGTCCAGTGATTAGTCGAATTGAAAGTAGTTATAAGTTGGTAATTATGTGGGTAATAAACCCTTAAAAGGGTTCCCCCTGATTCCCACTCTAACTAGGTCAAATGTCGGGTCAAACTTGTGATTAAAAAGTCAACAGGATACTTAGTTTCTAATTTATGCATAATTAGCAATGTAGAACACACACAACCTGTTTGATCATTAATATAGCTTGGTAATTAGTGTAAGAACATGTCTAAACATGTTCAACCCGACAGTTTTATGTTTAGACCCGGTTCGGAACCGGAAGACGCAAAGCTTTGACTTTTGCTTTGAGTTCAGTTCTGACCCGTTTTGGTATGATTTAGAAATACCTAAGAGCTTCATTTGGACCAGGTTACATGCTAATATAACCCTCTGTGATTATACACCATGGTTCATTAGTTAACCGATTAATACGCATGATTCCGTTAATTGCTCATATGTTGACCATTATGCCATTTTCACCTTAAAATGTGATTTTGAAAATGTAAAAGAGTAGAAACCTTAATTACTGATATAAAGACTTGTACCCAAAGTTTGACATCAGTTTGAGTGTAGATTAAGAGTTATGCTCGTTAGCGTAAAATGAAAGCTTTATGTTAATTAAACGACACAATTAGTGTATAGCCTATTTAAACATACTTTTTGATATCAAAATCTTTACCCACTGATATAATATATTATTTTGGGATTTTTGAAGATTTTTAATTAATTTTAGGCTGAGCATAACTTATAGTCGTAGGCTTAATCCGGTAATTGTCGGTTTTGCCCTCACGGGCCATAAAATGAGTTTTACACATCTAATTGACTCCAAACCTTTTGCTACTGATTACATATGATAAATAAATTATTTTAAGCCTTCTGGAATAATAAAAATATCAGCTTTATGTATAGAACCCTGAAATGGCTTCTAATCGCATTTTTAAGCGTTTTTAACGCATAGTATGTACTAGAACTATTTTAAACATACAAGGGTTGATACCTACTGATATTTTGGGCAAATTATAATATTTTAACAGTAAGCAAAGGTTGTTAAACTCAGACTTCAGTTTTGAGCTTTTCGGCTTATGTGAAATTACCAAAAGGCCCCTACGGTGCATAGTTTGGTTAAAATTGATAAGTTTCACATATATACAATAACCTACTGTTATAACTTATTAAATTGGGTATGTTTGCTGATTACATCAGACCTGTAACTCAGGTAAACACTTAAACTCTTTTATAACCTTAAAAATGACCAAACTACCCCTACGAGGCATAGTTTGTGTTTAAATTCATTTGAGGCATAATAAAAGACATCCTACTGATGTCACAACATATTTGAGGCATATTAACTTAGGAAACCCGTAAATGGCTCTCATTATTACCCGTTACGCTTATTACGCGTTCGGTTTGGTTTATGTAACTAGTTAAATAAATTAGCCGAAACGGGTCAAACCTTATCGGTTTCATCTCAAATTCCAGAATGTGTATGAAATACCCATATTAAGAAAGTCTCTAAACTTGTTGGGTCTAAGTCACATTCTATTCCGGTCTTCGCCTAATCGTGCGTTTGAACCGTATAATTAACCGGTCTAAGCTTAGGCTTAATTAAAGACCCGTTGGCATTCTAATTGGTTATTTATACCATCTTTCCAGACTAGAGCCTTCCGATAAATTGTACCTATGCTTACTTAAGTGAATACGGCTGAGTTATTATAATTCTTGCTATTTAAGACAGGAGCTAGCTCAGGAAAATACTCTTAACTTATTTTCCCTATTACGGGCTTGGGATACGGTAATATAAATACCGCATGGTCAGGTATGGGATTCAAAGACCAATAAGTCGGGAAATCCAAATAACCTGTTTTAATTCGTATTGCTTGACTGAAACATTGGGGATTAATGCGACCGTGTCCTGGATATCTTTGACTCATTAAATGCAATGGCCACGACTTAAGCACGGGGTGTAGGCATACACCTGACAGATGCTATATGCTAATTAATTAATTATACCCAATAAGGGATTCCCAATAAGGGAATAGTGGTGTGTCGGTTAATCATGAACCGGCATAGAACCGGGCCCCGTATGTAGAGCAAGTTATGTAAAACTGATAACATGAGATATAGTTTGTCCCCAAGTATAAGAGATTAATTTTGCCTCTGTGCATTTTAATCAAGTATAAAAGATTAATTTTGCCTTGTGCATTTTAATCAATGTGTCTACATATTTTGTGCCGAAGTGCATTCAAACCAATTTACAAACTCTTTTCAAATGAGTCGGTTGAGTGTATTTACCAGTGAAAACTGACGTATTTTCCAAAGTCTAAGTGACAGGTACAAGTACGTAAATAGGCTGGAAGCTGCTCAGGACGTTAATAAGGAATCTTGCAAGTTCTAGGCGTCTAAAGTCTGTTGAACAATATTTATATTTTAAGATCCGCCTGTGGATCCTTTACTTTCCGTTGTAATACTTGATATTACTTTATATTCGGATTGTAATATATTTATCTTTTGCTTCCGCTGTGCATTTATATATTGTGTTGTTTGACTATGATGATATCAACTACGTCACGATACTCCCCACCGGGCCCACCGGTGACACATGGAAAGTCGGGGTGTGACAAATACACAAGTGCAAATGCTTGGATTGGCGGGTGCCAATGCCACTCCTTGGAATGATTTCAAGGACCTAATCAAGGAAGAGTATTGTCATCATGATGAAATCCACAAGCTGGAAGTTGAGTACTATGAGCTGAAGATGGTGGGATCAGAAATTGAAGCTTACACTAAGAGATCCAACGACTTGGCCGCCCTCTGCCCCAACATGTCGCAGCCTGCTTATAAACGGATTGAGCTCTATTTGAAGGGCCTAGTTCCTGAGATCCAAAGTTTGGTGACTTCAGCTAACCTCGGCACAATTCAGCAAGTTATTCGCCTAGCACATCATCTCACAGATCAGGCAGTTGAACAAGGAAAGTTGCCCAAAAGGGTTAGCGCTACTACTGATGTTTCTTGGGACAACAAGCGCAAGTGGGATAACAGCAAGGGTTCTAACTCCTCGCAGCCTCAGGGTTAACAAAGGAAGGTTGATGGAAACAAGGGTCCTAATCAGTAAGCTAGTGGTTATCAAGGATCCCGACCCAAGTGCAACCAATGCAATATGCATCACTATGGACCTTGTGAAAGGAACCGTTGTCAGCGGTGCAACAAGGTGGGACACGCAGCAAAGGATTGTAAAAGCCCACAACCAGTGAAGCAGAACCAGAGACCCCAGCAGCAACATCAACAATGGGGAAATGTCAAGGGATGTTTTAAGTGTGGCGACAAAGGACACTTCAAGAGGAATTGCCCGCAGTTGAACCAGAATCATAAAAACAACAAGGGCGTGGGAAACAACAACAACGGAAATAGCAACAATGGTGATAATGGCGCAAGGGGAAGCATGTTTGTGTTTGGCGCAGGAGAAGCAAGGAATGACCCCAACATGGTAACAAGTAAGTTCCTACTTGATGATCGTTACGTTACCGTATTATATGATTATGGAGCCAATGCTAGCTATGTATCCCTACGTATTAGTAAGAAGCTTAAGCCTACACCTACACCGTTAAACTCTAAGCACGTCGTCGAATTAGCTAATGGTAGAAACATCGAGGCCTCACACATTGTCAACAACTGCAAACTCGTGCTATCTGGTCAGGCGTTTCTCATCAATCTTTTTCCCATCGATATTGGAAGCTTCGACATCGTTATTGGTATGGATTGGTTATCCAAACATCGAGCCAAAATACTCTGTCAAGAGAAAGTTGTTCGTATTCCTCGTTCTTTTGGTGAACCCCTTATTGTTCAAGGTGACAGAAGTGGTGCAGTCACAGGCATCATTTAATTCCTAAAGGCCCAAAAGTGTTTATGAAAGGGCCATACTTCTATTCTAGCACTCGTTGCCGACACCCAGGAGAAAGATAGGAAGATTGAAGACTTTCCCATCGTACATGATTTTCCCGAGGTATTCCCTGAGGAACTACCTGGTCTTCCGCCTCACCGTTAAATCGAATTTCAAATCGAGCTAACCCCTGGACAGCACCCATAGCTCGTGCACCCTACCGTTTAGCCATGACCGAATTAGAAGAACTATCCACTCAACTTCAGGAGTTGTTGGATAAGGGTTTTATTCGTCCAAGTTCTTCACCCTGGGGAGCCCCAGTACTCTTTGTCAAGAAGAAGGATGACACTTTTCGTATGTGTACCGACTATCGTGAGCTGAACAAGGTGACTATCAAGAACCGCTACCCACTCCCATGCATCGATGATCTATTCGACCAATTGCAAGGGTCAAGCTTCTATTCAAAGATCGACTTACGATCGGGTTATCACCAACTGAGAGTCCGAGGCGAGGACATCTCTAAAACTACATTCAGGACTCGTTATTGTCACTACGAGTTCCTTGTCATGCCTTTTGGAATGACAAATGCACCTGCGGTCTTCATGGACCTTATGAACCGAGTGTGTAAACCCTACCTTGATAAGTTCGTTATTGTTTTCATTGACGACATTCTGATCTACTCAAAGTTCCAAGAGGAACATGAGCAACACCTACGTCTTATTCTTGAACTTCTTCGAAACGAGCAACTCTATGCCAAGTTTTCAAAGGGTGATTTCTAGCTTCGGGAAGTCCATTTCCTAGGACATGTAGTCAATAAGGATGGGATTCACGTCGATCCAGCTAAGATTGACTCCATCAAGAACTGGCCTACACCCACGACTCCTACTGAAATCTGTCAATTCTTGGGATTGGCAGGATACTATCGTAGATTCATTGAAGGATTCTCAAAGATTGCTCAACCCCTCACGACGCTTACCCAGAAAGGTATTGCTTATAAGTGGAGCGATGCTCAGGAGTCCACGTTTCAAACGCTGAAGAAGAAACTCTGTAGTGCTACTATTCTTTCATTACCGAAAGGTACTGACGACTTTGTCGTTTACTGTGATGCGTCTATTCAAGGACTCGGTTGCGTGCTGATGCAACGCGAGAAAGTCATTGCCTGCGCCTCTCGACAACTCAAGATCCACGAACGGAAATACACGTCACACGATTTAGAATTAGGAGCAGTGGTTTTCGCACTCAATATTTGGAGGCATTACTTGTACGGTACCCAGTGCATGACTTACACCGATCACAAGAGTCTCCAGCACATACTGGACCAGAAGGAGTTGAACATGCGACAACGCCGAAGGGTCGAGCTTCTTAATGACAACGAGTGTGCTATCAAGTACCATCCAGGAAAGGCAAACGTCGTAGCTGATGCCCTCAGTCGTAAGGACACTAAACCAAAGCGTGCACGTACGCTTCAAATTACTCTTCACTCGAACCTTCGTAACGTTCAAGTCAAAGCCCTGAAGGAAGAAAACCAACTGGCAGAATCGCTGCATGGCATGGAAAAGCAACTTGAACGCAAGGATGATGGCATTTACTACTTTATGGAGCGTATCTGGGTTCCACTCTATGGAAATCTCTGAGAGCTTGTGATGGACGAAGCTCATAAGCCTCGCTACTCGATACATCCTGGATCCGATAAGATGTATCACGGCCTTAAGGCCTTGTATTGGTGGCCGAGCATGAAAGCGATCATCGCAAAGTACGTTAGTAAGTGTTTAACCTGTGCCAGGGTTAAGATCGAATACCAGAAGCCGTCTGGATTACTACAGCAACCAGAGTTGCCGAAATGGAAATGGGAACAAATTTCCATGGATTTTGTTACCGGCTTACCAAGGTCTCAAAATGAAAACAATACCATTTGGGTAATCGTAGACCGCCTAACCAAGTTTGCCCACTTCCTCGCGATCAAAGAAACAGACAAGTATTCGAAACTTGCTACCATCTATTTAAAGGAAATAATTGCTAGGCACAGAGTGCCGATTTCTATCATCTCTGATCATGACCCGAGCTTTACATCCGAGTTATGGCAAGCTACTCACAGATCATTTGGCTCACGTTCAGACATAAGCACTGCTTATCACCCACAGACGGATGGTCAGACTGAAGATACCATCCAAACGCTTGAAGATATGCTGAGAGCATGTGTTATCGACTTTGGAAACGGGTGGGAACGACATCTACCTCTGGTAGAATTCTCTTACAATAACAGTTACCACACTAGCATTCAGGCAGCTCCATTCGAGGCATTGTACAGACGTAAATGCCGTTCTCCTTTGTGTTGGGCGGAAGTTGGCGAGAGCCAAATTACCAGCCTGGAACTTGTACTTGAGACTACGGTTAAGATTGCCCTGATCAGACAACGCATGGCGGTGGCTCGAGACTTTCAGAAAAGCTACGCCAATAAGCGTAGGAAACCTCTAGAATTCCAAGTCGGGGACCGGGTTCTACTTAAAGTTTCACCCTAGAAGGGTGTGGTACGTTTTGGAAAACGGGGAAAGCTTAATCCGCGATACGTTGGACCATTCGAAATTACCGAGAGGATCGGTAAGGTTGCTTACAGATTAAACATGCCAGAAGAGCTGAGTGCGGTACACAACATCTTCCACGTGTCTAATCTGAAGAAGTGTCTGTCATATGAAACACTCATCGTTCCTTTTAAGGAACTCACCATTGACGACCAGCTACGTTTCGTTGTGGAGCCGGTTGAGATCATGGATCGAGAGACCAAGACTCTCAAGCGTAGCAAGATACCTATTGTTCGAGTTCGTTGGATCTCACCCCGTGGCCCAGAGTTTACCTGGGAACTGGAGGACCAGATGATGCGCAGGTATCCCCAGTTGTTCGCAAACAATACTTCCAGCGCGGAAGCTACAGCTGAATTTCGGGACGAAATTCCAAGCTAACGGGGGGATGATGTGACACCCCGTGAAAACATCATAACACACTAGCTTGCTAGTGACTACGCTCTAACTTTCGGGACAAAAGTTGTTAGTGCATTTATGTCTATCGCCTTCGTCAATCCGAGCCGTAGCGAGAAACAGAAGAAAACGAGTCGTTATGATGTAATATCTAGACAAAAGGCAAGGTGGCAATATTGTAATTAATGAGAAATCTCATTAAAAGCCAAGGCCTATAAATAGGAGCTTTATGTTTAGATAAGAGACTTTTGGCTCATTTGTGTTTAGGAGAACTCTAGATCTAGAGAGAGAATCTAGAGAGAGAAAGTGATTCAAGGTGCTTGTTCTTGTTAGATTTCTAATAGAATCACGTTTATATTACATCGTGTGTGTTAGGTCGCGTTCGTGTACGGATTCCGCACGTCATACGTTCGTTTCGCAATCGTTTCAGAGTCAAAAACCGGTCCTACAGGTGGTATCAGAGCAGGAGCTCGATTGCACTGATCCAGCACATAATTCCGCTCGTGATTTCATCGATTTCAGATCCGGATTTCATCTATTTCTTCATCTTTTTCATATTTTTCACGTTTTTCACTGATTTTCGTCAAATTGAACGGGTTTTTACGGTCCAAATCGTCTGATTTTTTGATATGTTGTGCGAAAACACCTGATCTATAACCCTACCAAGTTTCAGATCCTAATTCCTAGCCGTTTAGGAGAAATCTGAGTTTTTAGGTCCGTTTTCGTTTGAAATTGACATATTCCGCTTGAAAACAAGTGCTTCCGTTTGAAAACAGCCTCATTCCGTTTGAAAGCAGCAACATTCCGTTTGAAATCGGGTATCCCGTTTGAAATTGCATGGTGATTACGTTTGAGAACTGGATTTCCGTTTGAACTGGTTGTTTATTCCGTTTGAGGATCGTATACCGTTTGAGAATCCCGTTTGAATTCGTATTTCGTTTGAAGCTTTAGTTTGAACTAGGTAACTTCGTTTCAAGACTGCAATCTCGTTTGAAGGTCATACAAAATTGTCTATTCGTTTGAAACAGCCTGTCAAAGTATTCTCGTGATTGTTCAATTGTGTCAGGCCCATGTGATCTTGAATTACAACAAAACCAATATCACAGTATTTGTCGGTCTACATGTAAACATTATAGTCGGCTAATTCATGATAACTTCACGTGATTCTTTAAAAATCCATGTGAATTCATACATTGTGGCCCAATGAGAATTAAGAGGTGTGACAGAGTGTCGGCCATTTGAAATTAACATTTAAAAACAACAAAAGATTATCGATTCAATCATAGTCATGTGCAGCCCACTTTATAATCGGTCCAATTGAAATTGTGATAAGTGGATGTGATTCATTAATTGCAAAGCATATTATAACAGATTGCATGTGTTGTTGTGAGGCCCATTGATTTCTCTGCTATACAAGTCTCGGCCCAATAGAATCAAGTCTCGGCTCATTGAAGTTGGTCAAGACAGTTTGGATGTAATATAGATTGCTGTGTGAGTTTTGGGTCGATTTGCACCAAATTCAAGTCACATCAATCTCATTCGCACAAGGTCGTGTGGTTTGTCATTGAAATCAGTTCGCATAAAATCAAATTCACTTTGTACGAAGTCCGAATTTTCTATCCGCACAGTTTGGAGTTCAAAGGTTTCAAAGGGTCTGGTTGGTTGAATTTGATCCGGGTCATAGAAGTCCGCACAGTTTGTCAACTCTCAGTTCACACAGAATAGTCACCAGTTCGAGTATATTTTGATTCAGTTATCTGATAGTGTTTAAACTGATAAGTGTTTGTTTGTTTGTTTGATTCAAGGTTAAAGCGTCGGATACTCGTCCAAGCGGATCCCCACCCGATCCATTGTCACATATTCATTCTGTTGACTTTTGTTGACTCACTCGTTCAGATACTTGTTTGATTCAGTTGATTGTTAGTGATTGAACTGATTTTGTTGTCTGTTCATTTAGGTGATTCAAGAAGATAGTATCATGGCTGAAATCAAAGAGAAAACAAGAGAAGAGATTTTGAGTGAGAAAACTTATCGAGAAAGAAACGTTGTTTTCAACAGAATGGATGAAATGCAAGAAGAGTATGAGAGTGCAGTGAGCAACAAAAGATGGGATAAAAAGAGAGAGTGTTACTTCAACAGAGAAGGAGAACCAGTTGTTCCAAAGAAAGACATAATCTTTGATGATGTTCTTCTCATAATTCCTCTAAGAGCTGAATATTATAGAAATGTGATGAAAGATGACACATATGCTAAAAGGCATGAAAAGGAGATCAGATATGCCATGACATCGTGTCTAAGAAAAAGGGATGAAGAGAGAATGAAAAAGAGTGTTGAAGAAATGGTGAACAATCTGAAGAAAACTGCTGAAGAGGCTAAAGCTGAAAAGATTGAAGAAAAAGTTGTTGTTAATGAAGAGGTTGAGAAAGCTGTTACTGAAGAACAGCAGATCGGAGAAGAGGTGAAGAAAGAAGAAGAAGAAGTAAAGAATGAGAATTTGGAAGCTGGTAATGTTGGTGATGAAGTCGGTGTTGAAGAAAAACAAGATGATGCTGATCAAAAGCAGACAGAGGCAGCTGAAAACACCGAGGTGCCAATCACCGAGGTAAATTCTAATTCTAACACATTGACTGAAACTGTTGAACAGTGCAAGAAATGCATGGAACCGTGCAGAGCTTGTATTGAAAAAGATGAGCAATTCAGAACAAGAGATATTGAATTCACTAAACTTGAAAACATTTTTAAAGAAAATGCAAAGAAATGCTAGAAAAAGAAAAAGTTTTAAAAGAAAATGATGAAAAATTTTCAGAAAAATGTAAAAAGTTAGAAACAGAAAATGAAGTTTTGAAAGAAAATGTTTCTAAAATGACAGAAGAATGTTTACAAAAAGAAATTGCTTGTCAAGAAATGAAGAAAGAATATGACTCAATGAAATTAGCATATCATATTACAAAAGAGTCATATGAAAAAGTGAAAGATGAAATGAAATTTGCTCAATCAAGAATGAATTATCTTTCTGAAACAACTAAAGAACTTAAACGAATGTATTCAATAAAACAAGATGTTGTTAATTCCTATATTGAGGATGTTGCTAAGCTAAAGCGACAGATTGCTGATCTAGAACAGGATAACAACAAGTTAAAAAGTTATCACGTGTCATCATATGTGCTTGAACGAATTTTCAATATAAAACCGGGAGATGGTGAGTCTGAGCAAAACAAGAAAGGCATTGGCTCAGAGTTTCATCAAGTTCCACCACCGGAAAAGTTTGCATTTTATGATGAGGAAAAGGTCGAAAAAGCTTTCAACATGGTAGACCAATTGCCAGACAACATTGATATAACCTATTCCAAATCTGATGATTCTCATGATTCAGAGGTGGTAGGTAAAGTTGTTGAAAGAAGAATCGGATGATACAGGTAAATCTGAATCACAGGATGAAGATGAAGGAAATCTTCATGATAGTTATTTGAAAAACACAAAATCTGAGAAAAGTTTGAATGATGATTCAAAAGGATTGGTTTATACCATGATTGGATCGGACAAATTGTTCTTAGATGTTGTATTCCCGATTCAGAATGTGATTTCAGAAAAGGTTGATAAAGTTTTCAAAATGGTTGAGATTGAGAAGTCTGAGATTTCAAAGTTTGTTGGTAAGTGTCATAAAGGTTCGTATAACAAACCTGGTTACAAGAAGAAAAACATGAAGGCTGGGTTGGGTTATAAGAAGAAACAGAATCGAAACAAAAATGAAACGCCAAATTATCAGGCAAAAATGAGTTTTGTTCAAGGAAACAGTTTAGCAGAAGAAAAAAAACTCAAATTGAAATAGTCTAATGATGAGTTCTTTGCTAAAAAGAAAAAGCAACAACCACAGGTCAAAGATGTGTCCATGAGAACATGTTTCAAATGGGATCAAAAAGGACATCTTGCAAGAAAGTGTCCAAATCTGAAATCTGTGGATGTTGATATAAAGAAGATTGATGCTGAGAAACAAAAATCTGAGAATGTGAGACAAAGGTCAACCAGATTTGACTCAAAACAAACTTGGAGGTACAACACAAACAAGTTTGCTTCGAACCAAAATTGGAAATCAAACTCGAACAGGTTCGATTCTAGACAGACCTGGAATTCTCGCACACCAAGATTTAGAACAACACAAAGCTGGCAAAAATCAGTTGATATAACAAAACCCCAAGAGTTTTGGAAACCAAAAGTTGTTGTTCAAAATCAAAAAGTTCAAAACAAGTCACATTTTTAGAGGTACTCCAAAAGGACAAACATGGAGTGTTAAGAAACAAATGACTTTTGTAAAAGATGAAAAAGTTGAAGTCAAAGTTGATAAGGTCTTTGTGAAAGATGACAAAGACTTTCCAGCATTGAATGAAAATTATTGTGTTGAAATGCCTAAGGTTCAACAGACCTGGGCTAAATTGTTCAAGTAATTGAGTTTATTACATATGCAGGTGCTCAACAATATTAAAGATTGTGAGATTGGAAAATGGAGCAGCCTGGCACAACAAGAGGAGGAGGCTACTGCTGGACCCTGATTTGGTTGAACAGGGAGTTTATTTGTTTTTCTGTAAATAAATAAACATTATTTCAAAAACCTAAAAATTGAAAATTTTGAAAAACCAAAAATATGTTTTTGTTTTGTAAAAAATATTCAAAAATTACAAAAATATGTGTTGATTGAATACGCCGAAACCCTCACGGCTGAACAAACATGATTACTTTCACAAGATTGAAAAACGGTTTTCAAACTGTCGAAAATCAATGGGTTGTAAATCATGGGGGTATATTAGATTTTCTGTAAATCAGAGCACTTTTAGCAGAAAATGGATGGCGAGACAAAGCTATCAGTGTTGGTTGTCAAATTTCCTTTAAATGGTTTTGCATTTTAGGGGGAGAAATATTGATGGTTGAAAATACAAAAACATTTGAAAATTTGAAAAAGCCAAAAACATGATAAAATTCAAAAATTGAGTTTTTGCGTAAAAAGAGGAAATGATAGTACATCAGTAGACAGGTACAGTACGCTAAAGAATTGAAAAGTCAAAATGTGTTAAATGATCTCACCGTGGATGTGTCGGTAGATTTTATACATTTAGTAAACTTTTTCGGGATATAAATCTAAATTCAAACTTGGTTATTTCGTGGGGAACACTACTTGGATATATAGGTAACCCCTGAAATCTCGTTTGAAGGACCCCTCTTTCTGAGATACTAGGTCTTTATGCTTAGTGATATCTGGGGTATTATTCCGGGACTTCTGCTGAATGGAAGTTCTGACCTAGTCTCCGAATAATACTTTCCGCATTGCTTGAAACATAGCGCAGCCCTCAGCAAATTGATGAAACAATAAAAATGATAGTCATTGCTGTTGTAATAAAAGATCCTCTAAAGGGGACACACCAAAATTCGAGCCGTCATCTCTCTGCTGAACGGAAGTTCTGACCTGAGCTCTCATGGTTTTGTACTATAATTTATTCCCCTTACAGATATCATCTAGGTATATTCACCTGTAAGACTGAATATTGGGATCTGTATACGGGAGTATATTCAAGAGGTGGGACACATGAATGAGTTTAAGTTCTTAATACATATAATTCGTATCCTGAATCAGTTGAAATTTGTGTGAAAATTTAAGTGGATCAATATATCGACAATCTAAGTGAATTGTTTAATTCTTAATGTGTAACTAAGCTCAACGGTACTTGTGACTTGTCAAAAACTGATATGATCCTCTGACGCAAACTCAAACAAAAATATTGTCTGTAAATATGTTTGTACATATTTCTTTACTGCTTTATATTTCAGAAAAATACAAAAAGATTTTTGATTCTGCTTTATTTTCGACAACCGATGTCTGAAATGCTGAGTTTCAAAATCTAAGTAAGCTGATTGTGTTTCTGAAAATAAAACAAGTTCATTAATTTGAAACTTGAATTAAAAATCAAAAATCAAAAACAGTTTGTGATATCTCCAAGGTCATTAGTTTGGACTTGGATGATTAACTGTGAGGGAGTTGGATTCTTAAATACTGCCAAATCTATGAAGATTGTTGATAGGAGGAGTGTTTTAGAAAGTTAAATAGAACCAGGTTACAATTCCTTGGATAATTGAAGTTTGAAATGCTGTTACTTATAAATGGATGAGTGTTGCAGATGTTATACCAGACTACGATCCCGACAGCCGAGTCTAAGGGGGAGTCTGAAGACAAGCTCAACGCAAAAGGAAGCATGGATTCAAGGAGTCATGTAACTATCCTGAAAGAGCTTGTATACGAAAAGCAAGGTGTCGATCCCAAAAGCAAGGAAGCTTGACGAAAAGGGGAGCCTGATTAAGAAAAGAGTCTACAGAAAGGAGAAGCGGAAGCTAAAGACAGATCCACCGGGATTCTGTTCGAGCAAGAGGGAGTCTATGTTAATGAAAACGTGTTAAAGTTTCAAGAAGATTCAAAGAGAGAGAGAAAGACAAGACGCTACGAGATTGACTGCAGCAATATCCAAGGGGGAGTCTGTTAGTGCATTTATGTCTATCGCCTTCGTCAATCCGAGCCGTAGCGAGAAACAGAAGAAAACGAGTCGTTATGATGTAATATCTAGACAAAAGGCAAGGTGGCAATATTGTAATTAATGAAAAATCTCATTAAAAGCCAAGGCCTATAAATAGGAGCTTTATGTTTAGATTAGAGACTTTTGGCTCATTTGTGTTTAGGAGAACTCTAGATCTAGAGAGAGAATCTAGAGAGAGAAAGTGATTCAATGTGCTTGTTCTTGTTAGATTTCTAATAGAATCACGTTTATATTACATCATGTGTGTTAGGTCGCGTTCGTGTACGGATTCCGCACGTCATATGTTCGTTTCGGAGTCAAAACCGGTCCTACAAAAGTTCTTAAAACTTGGGGATAATGTGACATCTCGGGTTTTCCCGCACCAGTTTATTGTACGATACTTCACGTGAGACTATTATTTGAACTTTAGAATTTATATTTTGTGCGTATTTTATGTGTTTTGGTGAAAATGTGGAGCATGTATAAACATATAACATCTATTAAAAATTGTCATGTGCAAAAAAGTGGGGGTGAGCCGAAACCCTTTGGTTTCGACTCGAAGACCTTTGGTTCCAAGTCCTGGTTCTGGTTGGTTCCGACTCCTCTTGTTGGATCTGAGTTTGGTTTTGATTGTATTTTCTGTTTGAATTAAAATGGAAATGGATGAGTTATGCAGCGGAATTAATTATGGAAACAAACTTTGCATACAATCAAACGAGAGTATTGCTTTGATCAAGACATTTTCAACAAAGAACCGAATGATTGAATTTAATTTCAACAACGATTACAGAGTAATACTTGAATACAAACTCCCCCTCAGCCAGAGCTCAGTGTTTGTTCGTGCAAAGAAGACGGTGTTGCAAAAGAGCTAATAGAACAGTACAGAGCACTGTTCTATTTATAGGCACTAGCAAACCACTGAGCATCTAATGCTGACGTCACCATGAAAGTGACATCTAACCTCCTAACAAACTCTGACCTCTGATCTATACAAACACTGCTATGCTAACTACTGCTATTACATTATATTACAAACAGACTATAGATCAGCTGCTGCAACCTTCCACTGCTGTGAACCCAGCAGTACTTGTCCGGATCAGCAGTGCTTGACTCAAGGCAGTAGATTGAATCAGCAGGGCTTTAGTCTTTCATCAGATCTTTACTTGAGCAGCAGTTGTAGGTCAGCAGTTTGCACGATCAGCAGATAGGAGGTCAGCAGTTGTTGAAATCACTTTCAAGGGGAGAGACTTGTAGGTAAACATCTGTAAATCATCTGCTTATTCTGGATCCACTGCTCTGACCCAGTTTTGGCTTTAATTATCTGTTCCTCTGATAGGGTTTGATCCCAACAATTTCCCCCTGGAACAGATAATGCCAAAACTCTTCATTATTGTGGAAGTTTATTTCCTCATCAACAATTCCCTTATCTGACCTTTAAATTGTAGTTCAAAGTCTAGGGCATCTGTGTCTTCATCATCCCTGCTAAGTGGAAGATTAAGGAGATCCTGCAAATCTTCAAGACTCAGGCCAAGAGCTTGTTCCCTTGATATTTTCTTCACTTCTCCACCAGACCTGAGCAAAGTCAATACGCAGGTCTGTTTGTCAGTTTCCCACTTTTGTATTTTTGAGCCTGGTGGATTTTTTGGGAGATGTTTATTTGCAGAGGTATTTGGTAAGGCTGACCTATTCATGACTGGCTGAGCAGTACTTGCAGATTGTTCCAATTCAATATCTTCTTTTATCATTAATTTAAGGCCTGCTTTTACAATAGCATTTCCAGCTTTGAGATCTTGAATTGTTTCAGCACTTGACTGGTTTTGGCTCCTTCTTTTGTAGATGGCAGCACCAGCTGGAGCAGTGGTTCTTTTGATTTACAGCTTTGGTGGTCTTTTTGAGACCTCTGCTTTGGAGTAGTCAGGCTTTTGTGGAACTTTTGGATCTTTCTTTCTAAGTTCCTCTAAGCTTTTGTAGGTTGCCCTGACCCTATCTTCTCCCCACTTTGTCACTGAGTTCTTTGACCCATAGTCAGCTGCAATCAGCTCCTCTTTCATTCTCCTCAACTCTAAGATCTTATCAGCTTCAAATTGTTTGAATTTTTCAGGAGGAGTCTGCTTGACCTTATTTTTGATCATGTCTTGAATCCTAGCTGCTTCTTTTTCAAGCTCAGGAATGGTCCAGTTTTTGTACATGTGTTTCTCCCCCTTGTATTTCTTGTAGGTCATGATGTTCTCAATGTAGTCATTTCTCAAGGACTCATCTGCCCTTTCTGAGAGTTGTCGACATACATTTTTGGCAAATTGCTCCATTGCATTGACCTGTGTAAGTAGAAACTGATAGCTTTGCTGAAATTCTCTATCAGATTTCCCTTTTCTGTTTTTGATTGCGATATCCTCTGCTTGCTTGGCCTTGAGCTTCAAGTATTCTTCGATATTGTTAGGCCTGGGATATCCTGCAATTGATGGCAAACTCCTTTTAACTGGGTCATCCTCAAAGTAGAAAGATTTGATTTCTTCCCTAACTGCAATAAGTTCCAGAGGAAATGAGACACCAGCAGGAGGTAATGGCTTTATAATTTGAGCTGAAGAGAGAGGTATGGGTTTAGGAATTGTGACAAGTGACAAAGATTTTGAAGATGTTGGTGGTGAAGATGTGTCATCATCTTTTAGAATTAGCCTTCTCCTTTTTTGTTTAGGAGGGACTGATGATGTTTTAGGTGAAGCAGTGGTGGTAGATTTAGTGGCAGTGGTTTGTGATTGACTAACAGCTGTTGAAACAACTGGTGTTTCAACCACTGTTGTCATTACAACAGATGTTATAACATCTGTTGTCTTCTGCTTTTTGTCAGCAGGTGAAAATGGTGGTGAGATTGTTTTTGGTGGTGACAGTGGTGGTGGTAAAGTAGTGATTGTGGTGTGTGTTGAGGTGGTGTGTGGTGAAGTGAGAACAGATGTTGAAACCACTGAAGTACCAGCAGTAGTTGGTACAACAGGAGTTATAACAGCTGTTTGGGTGGAGCTTTGATGCTGATGGCTTTTGGATGGTGGTTTTGGAATATGCTTTGGAATTCTAGATGAGGTGGACTTAGATTTCCTTTTTGTCTTAGGATTTTTAGTATCCTTTGAACCAGAACAACCCTGCTCATACAGCTCCATGAAAGCTCTTTTCTCCTCATTCCACCTTGAAATATCCTTTGCCATTCTATCTCTTTTTACACTTGCTACCCCTTCATCAAGTGCTTCTTGAGTAGCATCAACCTTTTTACTACCATCTGGCACAGGAATTTTTCTGGTCATAGCATCCCTTTCAGGTTCAATGTAAAGACCATCATCTATTCCTTTCTTCTTCCACTCCTGAATTTTCTCCCCCTTTTTGGCATTATCTTCTGGGAGTTGATCAATGAAAAGTACTGTTGGAGGAGCAGTGCCAGTGGTTTCCAATAAATGGGCCTTGATTGCCTTAATATCTGCTTGAGTGTTCTTGTACCTAGACTCCATAATGTTTCTCAGCTTTTGGACATGAAGTTCATGTTGCTGATCAGCCATTTCTTTTTGTTGTTGGAGAAAAGGTTGGAAAAGGTTCCAGAGCTCATTTGTAGCAAAAGCTTGTGGTGGAGCAGGTGCTTGAGGTGGAACAACAGTGGATTGCATCTTTTGTGTTTTCAACACCTGCTCTAGCATGTTTTTAAGATCTGCAACAGATGTATCCAATTTTTCAACTCGGTTCGTCAAATCCTGATATTTTAAATCATCACCCAATTTAATGGGATCATCTGATTTCCCACTAACAGTGGTTTTATCAGTGGTTGAGGTAGGGAGTGTACTCCAAACACTAACCACTGATGCCCCTTTTTCTTGGTACTGGGGTCTTCTTCCTTCAACACTTGACAACCTTTTGATGTTGCCAGTAGGATAAATAAATCCACTGGTGGTTGGCAGAGGTGCTATGTAAGGAATTGCCTCCAAGGAAGTCTAATTAATGTAACCACTGTCCAACTGTAAACCAGTGGGTTCAACAGTTGTAGTGGCTGCTTCACTTGGACAACCACCAAGAGTTATGTGTAACTCAAGGGGTGTAACCTGCTCAGGTTGTGTTGGTGGGTTAGCAAAGATTGATACATCAGACCCAGTCATTTGTTGAGGTATGTTCTCATTGATAGGTGATTGAGAAGTGTAAGTCCCGTGAAACGGATCTTTCAATGATATCAAACAATCACCGAGTTTGTGCGGAATCCAAACTAGGTGAGATTCAAGAAATAAAACCAAAACCAACAAGAAATATGAACAACGAAGAACAAGAACACCGAAATAACTTTTAACTCACACACGTTTCGATTACTTGAACAAGCAAAAACGTCTGGTATGAGTACACCACTACAAATCGCCTCCCTTCTCTGTGTTTCTCTAGAATTGTAACTAGAAGGTTCAAACCTAAAAACAAGTTAAAAACTTGTTTATATACTAACTCAAGCCCACTTCCCTACATGGGCTTCCCTTGGGCCTACTTGGCCCACATGGCCTAAAGCTTGGCCCAAGTGACCTATAAAGGTCAACAACCTAATATAAACTAACCCGGTAAGGCCCAGTTCGTAACCATAGCCCGTTATGTTAATTTGATGCGTCAGTCTCACACTTTAGGGCCTAACAATCTCCCCCTAGACTGATGCCATCAAATTGTCTTCATAGCATGAATTCAGCAACGTCTTCAACGTAGTCTATGGTTGTCGCTATGCTGCAGATGTTGTGGAAGTTCTTGACTTCTGAACTCTCAGCACTGGGTCTGTTTCTTTAAGCTCTTGAGGTTAGCTTCATATCAGGATCTTGATCAGCTTTGCTTGAAATATCTTTGTCAAAAAGAATGTGAGAGGAGGATTCTCAGCAGCTCTTTTCTTCTTCAATCTTTGTCTTTCAAGCAGGTTCACGGTACTTCTTCAAATGTACTTTCACTGTCAGACGACGTTTCGTATCCGGTTCTTCTGACTCAGGTACATCTTGTTGTTGTGATGCTTCAGGCTTCTTCAGCAACTAATAGCATCTCAGTCTTTGTCAACCCCTGTTCTTGATTGAAATCAAGTTCTGCACATGCTCACAAACTCATAAGCAAACATTTCTTAAGCAACAGGGAGAGTACCATATGAACACCAGGTACATCCAAGTATTTGTACTCAGATTTCACAATTTAAATTCTTTCAACTTTTGATGAACAATCAAATCTTCAAGAACGGTTATATTTTTTAATTTTAAGAAAAACAAATAAGCACTCTATTTTTGGATTTTTTTGATTTTATAGAAAAACAAGACACTATTTTTGTATTTTTGAATTTTTTGAATTTTTTTTTTTAATTTAAGAACTAAAAACAAATAAAAACTCAACATATAAACAACTACCATAATATACAATTACAATTGCAATGGGATCAAAATTCGTTCTCAGGCAGACTAAGGAACACTTTTCAGTACGAGCCTAATCAAACTGGTCTATGCGATTGCCAATATGTTTGTCCACTTAAACTTTAACGCTCAACTTTCAATTTTTCAACTTTGTGATATGCTTTAGGTAATATTATACTATTATACCCGTGTGTCCCATTCCAAGACATACCCCCGCGATCAAGGTAAGCACAACGATTCATCGTAGCAGGTGAGTATACTGATGTCATCCTTTAAGATATCCTGACTGTGTCTAGGTCTGCATATAATCTGTTTTATCATGTTTTGATTTCTTAACAATGAATACCCAAATAAATTCTAATCAAATCCTGGAAATATCAACATCACACTCTATCATGCAAGTATCTTCCCTACCACATATTTCACAAGTCCAATCCAGATTTCTGAAATCTTAACTGGGAATAGGTTGAGAAGAGAACAGAATAGATCTTTTGCAGAGATGGTATAATATACAGATCAAATGAGTTTATCTCAGTTTGATATAGGTTTCTTGGGTTTCTTTTGGGCACTTGAGGGCCTCTTTCGGGTGTATTAGATCTATAGAGCGACAACGTACAGCTAGGTCAGCATGTATCTGGATGCAGCAGAAGCTGTCGTTGCCTAGCACCTCCAGGTCAGCATATATCTGGATGCAGCAAAGGAGGTACACGACTTTTTCAGAGAAGATTTCAGAATCAGATCAAAATTGTGTGTATCGGGACAACATACAGACATTCATATAGAAATGAGCTAATTCCAAGTGACTTTCTTTCCAGGGTTCATGTACAATTTTAGTTCTGAACAGAAGGACAGCCAAGATATCCCCGGATGATTCAACAATATAAAGACCCAAAACCTCAGATGTTGGCTATCTATCAACGCAAGATTTAAGAACATAAAATCATACGTCGTTGGTATGTTACCCACATGGTACATAGTTCGTTATATTTATATCACTTAGTATCTTTTATCATGTTGAGCGTCAAGCCTATTGACATATCACAGTAGATCCTAGTCGTTTCAGCTATGGCACCTTACATGTGTTAGTCAAAACCCTTTAACACGAACATTTATTTCACTTCCCATATCATGCAATCTTTTTTTTTTTGGCTTTTTCATTTTTCTAATGTTTTTGTATTTTTCTCATTTTCTCCCCCTAAAACAATACATATTTACTGCAAACACTTTTTGTATTTTCTGAGTTTTCTCCTCCTAAACTCTATATCTATCTATATGTTCCTCTCCCCCCCTAAATTTGTGCATAAATCTTGTATTTTTGCGCAAATTTACCATTTACTAGAGAAAGGACAATTTATATACAAAGTATAAACTAAGAAAAAGAGAGAAAATTTTTTTTGCTTAACCGTTCTGTCATCAGATTGAAGACTAATCAAAATTCAAATCAAAGTACTGAATTTAAACGGTATCTTTTGCTGATCATTTCTTACTTCTTTTATCTCCTCCAAAGGAAACATATCATCTGTAAAAAAAAATTTGAACTTTTTGCAACGGTGAAATGTTACCCGTTTTTATCTCTGGAACAACCGCTATCAACATTCTAGAGATTGTCAACAGCTCCTCCTTAGTTGTTCCTGAAAGGTAAGGAGATTAGTAAGACATGGGTACCCAGGCCATCATGGTCATGGGATTTCCTAAAGCATCAAAATAAGACACTTCTTTTAAACACAAGTCCCCTTTCGTTTCAAGGATTGGAGACGTTGCTGCCTTGGATTTGGGTTTCTGATGCGTGTGAAGTGTTATATATATTAGGTGTATATTTTAAGCCCTTTTTAACACTTATTTTTAGCCAAGTTTTAAATTTATAAAACACGATATTTTACTAACACTAAACACACATATGGGCAAGTGCACCCATCGTGAGCGTAGTATAGCGTTGGTAAGATACCGAGGTTGTCCAAGGACACAAGAGCTTTTAGTACCGGTTTATCCTCAACGTCTAATCAAAATAAAAAGTTTAGAAAAATGTTTTAAACTAAAAAAAATAAAAACTAACTAAAATGCTGAAAATAAAAATAAAATAAAAACAGATAGACAAGATGAATCACCTGGTTCCGACTCGTATCTAGTATAACCTTTGATTATTTCCGCACTTTTGCACATAATTAAGAAATTATCTTAGTTATTGTAGTAGGCCCCTCTTTTGAAGGTGACGTTACCCTCACCCCAGTAGTTTGAGTCAGCAATGATACAATTCTAAAAGGGTGGATTATTGGAAGATAATGAATTAAGTTATTAATGCAATATTATGGTAGGCCCCGCTTTTGGCGGTGACGTTACCCTCGGCTAAGTAGTCTGAGTCAGCAGGGATACAATCCTAAATAGCCGGGTTATAGTATTAATAGTAGTTAACTTATGAGGGGATCAAAGAGTTTGGACCCCCGCCATCCAATACCGTGAAGCATTGAAGGAGGTCCTACTAAATTTGACCCAGGTCCATTGCAGGACCTCTAAACGCTGAACAATGGCAAGACCTTTACCAAACCGTTCCCTTAACCCCCGACTAGGTAGCCAACATACCTCCATATAGACCGTGGAGATATGAATGGTGAAAATCTTTTATTTTATATAGACAGTAAAATAATGCCAAGACACCACGGACAAACGATAAGGAAAAATCACCTTCAACATAAGTAACTAGTTATTAAAGTCATTAATACAAAACCAAATAAAAAGTGCAAAAGATTAGAAATAAAAAGTATTATACTAGACACTTTGTCTTCACCAAGTGATGTAAGAGACTTAGGCAAACATGGCCTTGATTGTCAAGAACTCTTACGATCAATCTTGGATCCCGAGACGACTCACACACTCTACGATGGACAATGGATGATGGTGGTGGATGATGGTGTTGTGATGGTGGTGGGTGGTGGATGAAGTGTGAGAGAGGTGGTGTGCCAAGGGATGAGTTGAAATGAAACCAAGCACTCCTATTTATAGGCTGAACAGAGAGTTGGGCACGGCCCCGTGTCCGCTGGGCACGGCCCCGTGCCTGTCTGACACTCTCTCTCCTCATTAATTGTAATTCGAAATTACAATTAATGCGCCTGCTGTACTTTCGACACGCCCCCGTGTTCACTGGGCACGGCCCCGTGGTGGGCAATAGAAGCTTCTATAGGTTTGTCTTTTCTGCTGCTTCTTGGGCACGGCCCCGTGCTGGCTGAGCACGGGGCGTGTTCAGTCTTCTGCCTTCTCTATTTTGCTTGGGAAGATGCCGTTGAGGGGTCGGGCAGTCCACTTATGTTCCTTTCCTTGTATTTATGTTGGATTTAGCTGTCTTTTTGCTTCTTTTGTGTTTTTGAGCTCATTTAATCCTGAAAATACAAAAGGAAGACAAAAACACTCTTTTTCCAATATTAGTACTTAAAAAGGGTTAGTTTTATGCCTTATTTGATGTAATTTATATGTTGCATTTTGCACACATCAAATACCCCCACACTTGAACTTTTGCTTGTCCTCAAGCAAAACTCTTTAATATGTGGCTTACACTCCCAAATGGAATGGGTAGAAGAGAAGGTTTTTGGCTTGTCGTAGAGTGTTGGGAATCCAAGATCTTTTTTTTTTTGGGTTTTATTTTTATTTATTTACAATCCTATTCGTAATGATTTATTTAGAACGTTTCATAGGAAAAATTACTTATTTAGGCATAACATGCCTTTTTAAAATTCCATTTATATACAAGTTCACATACCTCACGGGAGAAATCACTCACACTCGGCCGAAGGTGTATTTTTAGTGAATCACTCGAGAGCGGCATGGAACTTATTCCTACCATAAGCTTGCCAAGCAATCAATCCTCCTCCTTTTTAACTTTTATACCTTTGTAAATATCAAGAGGACTTTGTGGGTTAAGGGTTAGGCTTGGGTTAAAGGTAGGTGGTTGGGATAGTGGTTAGTAGAAAAAGGGCGAAAAGCGTAACAAGTGTCGGTTTTCGTAAGACTTTCTATTTTTGTAACTTTTTTTTATGAAGCTTTTATTCAAACAAAGTTATTTTTGATGAACTTGTTTGTTTATTTTCTTCTTGCTTCATCATCAACACTTTTTTTTTTTTTTGAACGATCCTACGAAAAACCGAACTTGTTACTAAAACAAAGGGTTAAAAATAAAAAAGGTTTTGGTGGGTAAAAGGGTTTTTTTTTTTTTTTTTTTTTTTTTTTGTTTGGGTGATGAAATGAAAAGGTTTAGGCTCAAAGGGGTTAACTAGGGGGATTTTTGGGTAGGTGGTAAAAGAAAAAGAAAAATAATGCTGTAGAAATAAAAAGGGTTAGTCCTAATGCCTCCATCATTTACTTACTCGGGTTTAAGTTGATAAGGACCGGGAATGTATCGTCATGGAAAGTTCTAGAGTTGTAAGAACCAAGCGGCTATTCACACAAGAAACGAAAAATGAGCATTTAGTCTAAAGATGTAAATTTGTATGCTTAATAAAGGCTCAAAACTCACTTTTGTGGGAATGGGTTTTTATGTGATCAAGTATATATAATCAAATTTTAACTAAGTTTGTCATGCCTTTTCATAATTTTCTTATGTTGGTTCTTTTTATCACTACGCTATCGGTTGTAAATTCGTAAAAATATAACCTTTTTGAGAACTTGAATTTCTCGAGTTATACCTAGACAAGTAAGAAAAATGAAATTTTTGAAAAAAATTTTTTTGGGGTGATTAGCGGTTCCAATAGAGTTTTGTGTAAGGCTTGTATTTAGGACTTGCAAAATTCAAGGTTTTAGCATCCCCCCCCACACTTAAATTACACATTGTCCTCAATGTGTCCCAAAAATAAATTTTTAGGTTGATTAGATGTGTAAAATGGTGTTAAAAAGCAAAAATTTATGTTACTGGTAGTCTGGACACGGCCCCGTGTCCACTGGACACGACCCCGTGGCGAACTGCCAGTAACGAGAACTTACAGAAGGTGAACACGGCCCCGTGTCCACTGGACACGGCCACGTGTCTGACAAAAATCTGCAGGACAGTAACCAAACAACAGGTCTGGGAGGTGAGCACAGGGCGTGTTGGCTGGGCACGTCCCCGTGTGGACAGTCTGAAAGCCTGAAAAACAGGTTTCTTCCCCCGGTTTTTCCATCCTGGCCCTATAAGTGCTGAGGCTTAGCACCCCAAGCCTTGGTTTGTACCTGTTTCATCACTTAATACCACACCAAGCAACACAAACATCCTACATTACCATAGTTAATTGTTCCAAGCATAAAGTAAAAGAAAAGAGAAAAAATGCAAAAAATAGTTAGGAAAAGTAAATTGTTAACACTTGGCACGCAGGCCATCAGTTGTTCAAGATTGCAAAGGGTTAACCTGGGGAGTCATCCATCAACTGCTTCCTCATATGCTCCTCTCGCCTACTCCATAGCATCGTCATCATCATCATCGTCATCATCCCCTCCATGGCGTGCAATGTGGTCTCGTATGTATCCGACATCGTCTTGTATCTCGGATAGGTTTCTTTCAATAGCTCCGACCCGGTGGTAGGTGTTGCTCGCCATGTTATAGGAGTTCCGAGTACACATGAGGTTTTCCTGCAACAAATCATGCAAACTTTGAAAATTAGGAAAACCACCTCCCGAGGAGGATGATTGGCCCGGATCACCGTGGGGTTGGTAGTGGTACTGATGATGTTGCGGAGCTGGGAAGACAAGCGCTTCTTGCGGGTTCCATGCATGACCTTGCATCCTTTGAAAGGTTACCGTCCCGTCTTCTGCCTCATAAATCAGGTTCATTGAGCGGCATATGTGAATATCCACCGTACCCGACCATGGGCTCCTCTCAAATGACCTAGGTATGTGGGCGAAGTGCTTGAAGAGACGGTACACCCATCCCCCGAAGAAAATAGGAGTTGGTGCACTAGCAAGGCGGTTGTGATGCATGTTTCGGAGCATGAGGAACGGAACATCGAGCGGCCTGCGGTTGTGAATGCAGTGGAGGACAAGCAAATCTCTTAACCCAACGACGCCACCACTGTCATGCCTTTGGCTAAGAGAGTAGCCGAGGAGCCTATGAATGTATCTGTATAGCGGATCCCTCAGCTTGGTACTCTTAGTGCTGCTCGGATTGTAGAACCCTTCCCCAATCTGAGCCCACATGGCTTGGCGTTCGTTGTCACCTATATCTCTCATTCCCCCAGTATTTTCCTCGTTTCCCGCATCCTCTTCCGCATACAACCCGATAATCGACCCAAATTGTGCCATAGAGATCGAATACCTCGTTCCGCCACACCGGAATGACACCCCGTCATTATCGAACGGGTCGCACCTTGAAGTGAATGCAAAGGTGCTGTAGAATTCCAAGGTGCATTCATGGACGGAACGGAGTCGAGTTGTTAGTGCGACTCTGAGTGGTCCCGTGACAATGTTGTTGAAACGGTCAATTTGATTCACCATGGTTAGTAGTTCTGTGCAAGCTTGCCTCGGGTATTCCTCCGGCCTTGTTTGAAGAAGCTCGTATCGAGCTGTTGCATCTAGCTCATTGGCGTTGAATCTTGTAAACTTCCTGGCCATCTGCAAGAATACACCAAAAGTTAGCACGAAACAGAAATATTTTCGGACAAAACTGCAAACAGCGGTCTGGACACGACCCCGTGTTCAGAGGACACGGCCCCGTGTCCAGAGGTCTGTTACTCAAAAATCCCATTTTTCGACCCGGTTTCGAAAACTTGAAAATTTTTGGTCCAATAGGTGCGGTTTCCCCCGAAAATGAAACCCTAAGTGCCGTTTTTCCCAAAATATCCCGTTTACCTTATCAATTTTATCTTTTTCGGTTCAAGAACAAGGGTTTGGGGTTTTTGTAAGAAATCGGGTGAATCTGTGAACAATACAAGTGTATTTACTTCCCTTAACACTAATCTAACTAAATGCAAACAGATCTAAACAAAAATTTGAGGTTTGATCCGGATGAACTTCAAGAACCCTAGATTTTTCCCCAAATTTTTGGTGTTTTAACTACATGAAAGTAACTAATCTAACTACTAAGAGTGATAGAATCATACCTTGACGTTGTTAGATCGATAGGAGACGTCGAAATTTTGCAAAAAATCGCCTGGAACCAGAGCTTTTGTGGGGAAACGGGGCGTGTGGAATGAAGAAACTGTTTTGAAAAAGGGGTTTTATCCCGTCTGCAGCGCGAACACGGCCCCGTGTCCAGCGGACACGGCCTCGTGTCGAGCAAGTTTTTTTTTTTTTTTTTTAAGTGCGCGTGTGAGTGCCCCTTTTTCCCATAAGCTATGGTTAGAAAACTTACCGCTTTATTTTGTCGTCTCAATCGTTCGTAACTTACCAGGCATGATGTTTTTATTCTTCCATTGTTTGAAGCGAGATCTCTTCTTCCTCATCCTCAATGAATCCTTGATAGAGTTTCAGCCGTTGGCCATTGACCTTAAATGGTGGCCCATTTCGAGATTTAATTTCTACTGCACCGTGTGGAAAAATGTGGGTGATGGAAAAAGGTCCTGACCACCTAGACTTTAATTTACCAGGAAACAATCGAAGTCGTGAATTAAACAAAAGAACTAGATCCCCTACCCGAAATTCATTAGGTTTAATGTGTTTGTCATGCAAATTTTTCATTCTTTCCTTATAAATTTCAGAGTTCGAGTATGCATAATTCATAAGCTCGTCTAATTCATTTAATTGACAAAATCGATTTTTACCAGCAAATTCTAAATCCAAGTTTACATTTTTGATTGCCCAGTGTGCAATTTCTACTGGCAAATGACAGCTTTTTTCATAGACTAGCTTATACGGGGTTGTACCTATTGTTGTTTTATAAGCAGTTCGAAAAGCCCATAAAGCATCATCTAATTTATCAGCCCATTCCTTTTTATTTAACCCTACGGTTTTTTCGAGTATTCGTTTTAAACCTCTATTAGTCACTTCGGCTTGCCCGTTTGTTTGAGGGTGATATGCTGTTGAAACCCGGTGATAGACCCCATATCTTGTTAAAAAAATTTCAAGTTGATGGTTGCAAAAATGGGTACCTCTATCACTTATTAAAGCTTTAGGTGTGCCAAAACGAGAGAATAATTTTTTCAGAAATCTTACCACGACTCTTCCATCATTTGTTGGAAGTGCCTCGGCCTCGGCCCATTTAGACAAGTAATCTACTGCCACAAGTATATATTTGTTTCCTTTCGATGGTGGGAAAGGTCCCATAAAGTCGAGTCCCCACACATCAAAAAATTCACAAACAAGAATGCCATTTTGTGGCATTTCGTTTTTGGAAGAAATATTACCTGTTCTTTGGCAGGCATCACATGTTTTTACAAGACTTTGAGCGTCTTTGTAAATGGTTGGCCAATAAAATCCTGAATCAAATACCTTTCGTGCGGTACTAGCAGCACCATGATGTCCTCCGTATGGACCTTCATGACAATGGCGGAGAATTCTTCGTGCTTCACTACCATGTACGCATCGTCTGACGAGTTGGTCGGCACACATTTTGAAAAGATATGGATCTTCCCAAAAGTAGTGTTTCACATTGGCAAAGAATTTTTTTCTTTGATGATGTGGCCATCCTTTTGCGACTATACCGCTAGCTAGGTAGTTAGCATAGTCGGCGTACCATGGTTCTTCCTTGTATTCCACCATTTCCAGGGACTCAGTTGGAAATTTTTCGTTGATTTGCTCGTCCCTGGTTGCCTCTAAAGCTGGGTCTTCTAAGCGTGAAAGATGATCTGCAGCGGTATTTTCTGCTCCTCTTTTGTCCTTGATTTCAATGTCAAATTCTTGGAGGAGTAGAATCCACCTAATCAGACGTGGTTTTGCGTCTTGCTTCTTGAAGAGATATCGAATGGCTGCATGGTCTGTATAGACTATAGTTTTAGAAAAAACAAGATAAGAACGAAATTTATCAAAAGCAAATACCACAGCTAGTAACTCCTTTTCAGTTGTTGTGTAATTTTCTTGTGCATCATTAAGTGTTTTACTAGCATAATAGATTGGGTGGAAATGCTTTTCTTTTCTCTGTCCCAAGACAGCTCCAACTGCAAAGTCACTGGCATCACACATGATTTCGAAAGGAAATTTCCAATCAGGTGCTATCATGATAGGTGCATTGACTAACATTTCCTTTAGGGTAAGAAATGCTTGATTGCAATCCTTGTCAAAGATGAATGGAGCATCTTTTTCAAGTAACTTCGTTAGAGGCCTTGAGATTTTTGAAAAGTCTTTGATAAATCTTCTATAAAATCCAGCATGCCCTAGGAAACTTCTGATAGCTCGTACGGAGGATGGAGGTGGTAATCTAGAAATGGTATCTATTTTGGCTAGATCCACCTCCATTCCTTCGCTTGAGATCTTGTGACCGAGTACTATTCCATCCGTTACCATGAAATGGCATTTTTCCCAATTAAGGGCGAGGTTAGTTTCCTCACATCGGGATAGCATTCGTTCAAGGTTATCGAGGCATTGGTCATATGAATCCCTAAAGATAGAAAAGTCGTCCATAAAGACTTCCATTGTCTTTTCTATCATGTCAGGGAAAATAGCTACCATGCAACGTTGGAATGTTGCTGGGGCATTGCATAGACCAAACGGCATGCGTCGATAAGCAAAAGTTCCGTAGGGACATGTGAAAGTTGTCTTTTCTTGGTCTTCGGGTGCTATCGGTATTTGAAAGTAACCTGAAAAACGATCCAAGAAACAATAAAACTTATGACCGGATAATCTTTCTAACATTTGATCAATGAAGGGTAAAGGAAAGTGATCCTTTCTTGTTGCTTCATTTAATCGTCTATAATCTATACATACTCTCCATCCTGTGACGGTTCTTGTTGGTATTAGTTCATTCTTTTCGTTAGTAATTACCGTCATACCTCCTTTCTTTGGAACTACTTGGACGGGACTTACCCAAGGACTATCGGAGATAGGATAGATAAGTCCGGCGTCAAGTAGCTTGATGACTTCGTTTTTAACCACTTCTTGAACATTTGGATTTACTCGACGTTGTGGTTGTATGACCGATTTATAGTCATCATTCATCAAAATTTTGTGTGTGCACATAGAAGGACTAATTCCTTTTATGTCTACAAGTTTCCAAGCTATTGCGTTTTTGTGTTTTTTCAAAAGATTAATTAATTTTTCTTTTTCTAAGTTATCTAATTTAGACGAAATAATTACAGGTAAATTACCATCTTTGCCTAGAAAAGCATATTCCAAACCTTTTGGAAGTTCTTTGAGCTCAAGTGGTGGGTCTTTAGGAGACTCCTTATTTGGTTGCTCGTTTCGATCAAGAACTTTAAAAGTTTGTTCTATGGCGACCTCTTCTTCAACAACGTGGTCAATCTCTTCACTTGTATCGGGTGGTTCATCCTCATCTTCAATTAGGGGGTCATTATTGCCGAATGGATATTTCATTGATCGTTCGAGATCGACACTTCTTTTAAATGCCCCTAATTGAAGAGGTAGATTATTGAACTTCCGGTTTTTCAAAGCTTCGTGAGTTTTTACAAATGGTCGTCCCAACACTAGAGGAGCGTCATCGAGGATGACAAAGTCGGTTGGGATTACCATTTGATTTGTTTGAACCAAGACATCTTCAACTATACCGATTGATTTTATTACTTTCCGATTGGATAGAAAAATGGGTATTTGAAGTGGAGAAAAATCACTAATACTTAATTTTTCGAAAATGTAGTTAGGCATTATGTTAACACAAAGATCCTTATCGATTGTGACATTACTAATAAACGAATTTTGAAAGAAACATGGAACCGGTGTTATGTTAATTTCAAATGGATCTTCTTTTATTAGTGAAGTTTGATCATTAGTTAACTTAACACTTACCGTTTCGTCAATCTTAGTGTTAGTGTTTAACTCTTTTAAAAACTTAGCATGAGTGGGTACTAAACAATGGTTTTCGAAAGAAGGTGACAAGAGATTAATTTCTTCAAAATTAGACTCTTCTTGAGTTTTAACGTTGTCGGACTCACCTTTTTCGTTGTTTAACTCATGTGTCGGTTTTTCACTTATTTGTTCTTCCATTTTTACATTTTCAGTTATCTCTTCCTTTTTTAATTCTTCCCTTGCGCGGGACTCCTCTTCCCTTGCGCGAGCTTCTTTTATACATCGATCGATAACTCTAATGTGTTCTAATGTCCTATCGGTCACTTCGGTTATAGAAAAAGAATCGAAATTTTCTAAGCTTGAATCCGGTTGTTCGACCCTTTGTTCCTCATAATACTCATATGAAGTCGATGGTTCGCACCATTGTTCTTCATTGTAAGCATATGATGGATAAGGTTCGTAATTTTGTTCTTCATAATACTCATATGAGGTGGGTTGTTCACGCCAAGGTTCCTCATAGTAAGCATACGAAGGTGGTGGCTCATATCTTGGTTCCTCAAAGTATGAGTATGAGGGCTCATACCTTGGTTCATCAAAATATGAGTATGAGGGAGGAGGTTCATACCTTTGGTCTTCATAGGATGTGTATGAAGTTGATGGCTCGTACCTGGGCTCCTCATAGTAGGTGTATGAATTGGATGGTTGATATGAGCGATTATTTTGAATCGAACGTGCATTACGATAATTAGTGCAATAATTACCCCTATAATCATCCTCCTCATAGGTGTAGTTGTAACCTCCTGAGTATTGATCCATAAGAATCACTCAGCAGACCACAACCGAGTCTCGAGATCAGAAAACAAAAAGAAAAACGGAAACAGAGGCTGGACACCGCCCCGTGTTCAGTGAACACGGCCCCGTGTTCAGGATCTGTATCTGGGCGTTTTAATTAAATTTACTGATTTCGTTGAGCACGGGGCGTGTTCAGTGAGCACGGCCCGTGTTCAAGCTTCTGTTACTGGGTGTTTTTATGAAAATGTGCAGCACGGCCCCGTGTTCAGTGAACACGGCCCCGTGTACAGGTTACTGTAAATGCAAAACTAAACTAAAATGCAGAAAAAAGTGCGCGCGTTTTAAAAAGGTTTTGAAAAACTGATTAGGCCGTCGATTTTAAGCTTTCTTAAAATCCTTGTGTCCCCGGCAACGGCGCCAAAAACTTGATGCGTGTGAAGTGTTATATATATTAGGTGCAAATTTTAAGCCCTTTTTAACACTTATTTTTAGCCAAGTTTTAAATTTATAAAACACGATATTTTACTAACACTAAACACACATATGGGCAAGTGCACCCATCGTGAGCGTAGTATAGCATTGGTAAGATACCGAGGTCGTCCAAGGACACAAGAGCTTTTAGTACCGGTTTATCCTCAACGTCTAATCAAAATAAAAAGTTTAGAAAAATGTTTTAAACTAAAAAAAATAAAAACTAACTAAAATGCTGAAAATAAAAATAAAATAAAAACAGATAGACAAGATGAATCACTTGGTTCCGACTCGTATCTAGTATAACCTTTGATTATTTCCGCACTTTTGCACATAATTAAGAGATTATCTTAGTTATTGTAGTAGGCCCCTCTTTTGAAGGTGACGTTACCCTCACCCCAGTAGTTTGAGTCAGCAAGGATACAATCCTAAAAGGGTGGATTATTGGAAGATAATGAATTAAGTTATTAATGCAATATTATGGTAGGCCCCGCTTTTGGCGGTGACGTTACCCTCGGCTAAGTAGTCTGAGTCAGCAGGGATACAGTCCTAAATAGCCGGGTTATAGTATTAATAGTAGTTAACTTATGAGGGGATCAAAGAGTTTGGACCCCCGCCATCCAATACCGTGAAGCATTGAAGGAGGTCCTACTAAATTTGACCCAGGTCCATTGCAGGACCTCTAAACGCTGAACAATGGCAAGACCTTTACCAAACCGTTCCCTTAACCCCCGACTAGGTAGCCAACATACCTCCATATAGACCGTGGAGATATGAATGGTGAAAATCTTTTATTTTATATAGACAGTAAAATAATGCCAAGACACCACGGACAAACGATAAGGAAAAATCACCTTCAACATAAGTAACTAGTTATTAAAGTCATTAATACAAAACCAAATAAAAAGTGCAAAAGATTAGAAATAAAAAGTATTATACTAGACACTTTGTCTTCACCAAGTGATGTAAGAGACTTAGGCAAACATGGCCTTGATTGTCAAGAACTCTTACGATCAATCTTGGATCCCGAGACGACTCACACACTCTACGATGGACAATGGATGATGGTGGTGGATGATGGTGTTGTGATGGTGGTGGGTGGTGGATGAAGTGTGAGAGAGGTGGTGTGCCAAGGGATGAGTTGAAATGAAACCAAGCACTCCTATTTATAGGCTGAACAGAGAGCTGGGCATGGCCCCGTGTCCGCTGGGCACGGCCCCGTGCCTGCCTTCTCTATTTTGCTTGGGAAGATGCCGTTGAGGGGTCGGGCAGTCCACTTATGTTCCTTTCCTTGTATTTATGTTGGATTTAGCTGTCTTTTTTTCTTCTTTTGTGTTTTTGAGCTCATTTAATCCTGAAAATACAAAAGGAAGACAAAAACACTCTTTTTCCAATATTAGTACTTAAAAAGGGTTAGTTTTATGCCTCATTTGATGTAATTTATATGTTGCATTTTGCACACATCAGTTTCCAAATCTGTTTCGGTTTAACAAACGTGTTTGTTGCCGTCGGTTGAGCAACTTTAGCTGTTTCAGATTTGTTAGTTTTAGAAGCACATTTTTGTTCCTGAAAAGCTTTGCATTTGTTTTTGGCAGCGTTCCAATCCCCATCAGAAGGTTTAACCTTGGGATTCACATTCTTCATTGCCTTAGGTGATGATACCTTCATAGGCTTAGAATGGTAGTTATCCTTAGGTGTAACCCTCTGATTTTGAGCATAATACAGTTCATGAGGACGCCGTGTGCAGTTTCTAGCAATATGACCCGCAATGCCACAGTTGTAGCAAGTTTGTCTTTTCATCGGAAAGACGTTTTGAGCAGCTTGATTCGCTCTAGCAGGTCCTGAAGGACAAACCGGTCCTTTCTGTGCTTGTTTGTGTTGCACATTTCCTACAGACGAAGATGAATTTGGGTGCCTGTACTTGTCGTTTGCAGGGGCCTTCTGTGGTGGAGATTTCCTTTGATTCTTCTTGTTTTCCTTAGACTGCAAGTCTTGTTCAGAAATCTCACCAGTCTTTCTGAAACCCTTGTTAGCATAGTCAAATGCATATTTCTCACATTTGCCATTACAGACTGGCTTAACAAAGACATTTTTCACATCACGGGCCTTTTGAGGACTATTACTGCCTGTTGAGGACTGTGGAGAGCCTGATCGTCTTTGATGTTTAGGCTTCTTATTTCCGCGTCCTTTACCTGCTCGCTTCGGCTCTTGTTGCTTGATCTGAACTTTGTCATCACTAACAAAAGGTTCAGATTGTTTAGCTTGCGCACTTGGAGCCTTGTTCACGCATGTCTTCTCTTCATCCTTCATGTCATCAGCTTTGACAGAATCGGAGAGTTCTGGTTTGTCGGAAGAAATACCAGAAACTTTAGCAGAAACTTCAGCTGAAACATTTGACGAATTTTCAGCACAAGACGGTTCTGCACATGACACCCTTGAGCTGAATTCACTAGAATCAACCGATTCCAATTTCTCAGAATCAGCTGCTTCAGGTGATTCGCATTTGGAATTAGATGGTTCAGCTGGCTCATTCGTTTCGTTTGCCATTTCAGTCTCTGTTACACAGGCATCAACGTTTTCGCCCAAACCATCAGGCCTGAAATTAATCATAGAGTGAAAAAATGAGCCAAAAATGTCACACACATGAGAATTTGATGCTTGTTCATCTCCAACGACACCTTCAACTTTAATTTCATCTGCAAGGGAACACGAAGCATTAGGATCAAAAGTACCCTTTGAAATAAAATTTACCGAAGGAGTCACTCGTTTATTAACAGGTCTGCTGTTGATTGATGACTTATCAGTTTTAGGACCGTAAGCCATCTTGTCCTCATTCATCAATTCCTCCTCAGTCATGGGTAAATATGTGTAGTTATCATTGTAAGGAGGAGGAGCCTGATTGTAACCCAATCCACACCCTTTCTTTTCCTTGTATGCGAGCTGTTGATCACACAAGTTTTTGACTAATTTGCTGGAAGAATCAAATTTCTTAATATTAAGCTCATTTATTTGATATCTATCTCTGATATCTTCCAGTTCCTTAGTCACAGCACACAGTTTCTCCTGAACATAAAAGAGTTGACTGGATTTCACACTTACATCATCCTTGAGTTTGACGATGTCTTTTCGCTGAGCTTCAATCTTTTCTTTATAAAGTTTTTCGTTTTTTGATAAAGTAATGTTTTTATTTTTGATGTCGTTGTAGTCTTGAATCAACTCAGCGTTGTGTAACCGATATGCCTCATTTCTTTCTCTACACTCAGGAGTGCAAAAAACAGAAAGTATCTCTTCACGTTCTTTAGTAATTTCTCGAGCCAGGGGTTTGTTACACATAAATGCTGAATTTTGTGATGAGTCAGCATTGTCATATGATTTGATTAGTGAGATCAGCTCATCTGACTTCATTTTGTAACAGTTGCAGTCGGTTGTCAGTATTATCTGATTAACATTTCTAAACCAACTACAGTTCGCCTGATCTGGAATCCCTTTTACAGCATCCAGAAGCTTTCTGTTGCTCATGCGAGTAGACACCACCATCTCTGCCTTCTCCATTTCAGAGAGCAGTTCAACAAACCGGCCAATCACTGCTTCTATAGATTCACCAGGAAAGTATCTAAATCCGTGGAGTTCCTGCTCAAGCATTTCTCTTTTAGAAGACATTTTTAAGATTTGATCCCCCAAAAATGTGATCTTTTAACTATTTCCTCAACACAAGCCCAAAGCGAGAACCTGTGTACTCGCTAACTCAAACTCTTTACAGACAAATGAACCCGCTATCTGAACCGCACCTCAAAAACCTGTCAAACTTTTCACAGCCAAATTTTTTATTTTTTTATTGTAAGAGAATACTTATTATTATTACTATTATTATTATTATTATTATTATTATTATTATTATTATTATTATTATTATTATTATTATTATTAAAAATCAATGATTAGGTAATGATTACCAAATAATTTTAATATTATTATTATTATAATCAATATCTTAAAACCTAAAATATCATTAAAATCATAACAGTACTTCGTCTTCTACGTTCAAACAACACACCGAACCCTACCAAATGTTCAGCCGTCAACTCTTTTCCAACAACACCGTCGCCGGGGATGATGATGATGTTAACGAAGATAGTGAATGGTGATCGAAAGTATGGTGTAGACGGTGATCGTGACAGCGGTGGTTGTTTATGGTTGTGATGTGTAGCAGAAAGTTGCAGGTGGAGACAAACGGAGAAGGTGATCGGAGATGCTAAGTGTGAACGGAGAGGTTGATCGGAGAACACGTGATGACGATGGTGGTTACGGTGATGAACAATTTGGTGATCGTTAAGTGGAGAATAACGATGATGAAAGATGAAGTGGAGAAGAACGATGACCTGAGACAGTTATTGCGACTTATCAACTTGAAATCAGAAACTCAAAATGGTTGCGACTCGAGACCTTGTAGAAGATGAAATGGAGATTGCGAGTCGAGACAGTAAAGAATGATGACTCGAGAATGAGTGTTTGTCGAAACCGTGACTCGGAACCGTTGATGAAGACGACTCGAGACCTTGTGAGCAATGAATAGAGGTTGCGACTCAGATGATGAAGAGTCGAGACCGTGTTGAAGAGTCGAGACAGTGCTGAAGATTGTAGATGATAAGTGGTTGCGACTCGGATCGGAAACGTGTGTATGTGGTGACTCGAAACCTCAAGAGATGATGTCGAAATCAGCTGAGATGATAACTCGAGACCTCAGAAATGATGGGACTCGAAACCGAGAAAGCTGGATGACAACTCGAAACCGTGAATTGTATGAGGAGATTAATAAAATATATGGAAAGTCAACAACCAATCTCCGAGAGCTTGGCCCAAGTGACCTATAAAGGTCCACAACCTAATATAAACTAACCCGGTAATGCCCAGCTAGTAACCATAGCTCGTTGTATGAATTTGATGCGTCAGTCTCACACTTTAGGGCCTAACAAGAAGGACTGGTTAGTGCCTGGTTCAAGTCAATTGCATCCAACAGCAGTTTAGTTGGTGAGGGAATTGTGGATGTGAGGTTTGGTGTAGAAACAGGATTTGCTCCGGGCATTGAGCTGTGGATGATGAAACCAAGTGGTTTCAGAGCATCATGATGTGGTGGCCCTATGTGTACAACCTGTTCTTTTTGTGAAGAAGCAGGAGGAGTTTTGGTTATGGGTTGAGATATTTGTACCAACTGCAGTGAGGAAGAAGCAACAGTGGTTTCTGGTGACTTTTGTGTTGTCACAGGCGTTTGCTCTGGTATCTCATCCTCCAGAGTTGCCTTTTTTATGGGTTTGGGGGGTTTTTGAGTTTTTCTTTTTGGCTTCTTGGTGATTTTAGGTGTGGGTTTCAAAGCAGTTGTGCTGCCACTTTGATCACCTTGAGCAGTGGGCTCAGCAGCAGATACCTGAGGAGCAGTGGTAGCTGCTAAAATCTGCTCAGGCACCTCTGCTTGTGTTTTGCAAGGTGTTAACATTCTTGAAAAAGTTTCAGTAGTTAAACTGTTTATTTGAGTATAATCACCTTGGTTTATTACGGCAATATCATCCTTACTGAATTTCTTTTCAAAATAATAACTTAAAAACCTTGGAAACAGTAAGAATGATTTTGTTTCAACATTAGTAACCAAGTCATTAAAGATTTCCCGAGAATAATTAAAATTTTCTTCTTGAAGAATTGCATATCCCAGATTTTGAATCTTTAATGGTATTTCATTAAAGGAAGTGGTTTTGTTTGAAACACACAAGAGGAGGGTATGGAATAAAAACCTTGTTGCAGAAGGAAAGAAACCTTTTTGTAAGGTAGCTTTCTTCATCATTGTGTCTGCATACCCTCTCTCAATGAAGTCAATTTTTAACTCGTTTTTAGGGAAAGAAATTGTACCTTTCTGATCATCGAGTTGAAAGACTTCTGAAATTGACTGTGGTGTAATCTTGACAGGTTTTTCTTTTATAGTAGCGTTAATGGCTATTACAGCGTCTCCTTGTTTTTCAAGGGTGGCATTCTTCCAAAACTCTCTTTGGGTTGTCAAGTAAATTGGTGCATCGGCTATTAACAAAGTTTTGTACTTTGATTTAACCATTTTGGCGATGATGGAGTCGAAAGTATTTGTGGTGCTGGGTTTTGTGAGAAGACCCAGAAGATTGTGAGATGGTTTGAATGGAAGTTCGGTGGGATTGGCCTTTTGAGAGGCCGCTTTCGACGATGATTTGGGGGAGGGTTTTGCAGATGGCTTCGATTTTGTCATTTTGAGGATGATGATCGAAGAAATTTGTGAAGAAATGAGATGAAAAACTGTTTTGAGAAGAGAATTTTTGAGAATTCAATTCGGCAGTAAAACCCTGTTTTTGATGTGAAGTGGGGGTTTTATAGAGGAAAAAGTGAAGGCTGACGTGGCAGCGGTTACAAAAGTACTGACCACTATGTACTGCCCACATGCCAAGCTCTGAGGAAATGAAGGACAGTACTCTTATGAAAGGTAATGATGAAGGCAGTGGTTACAACGGTAAAATGGAAGTAGTGGATGATTTTCACTATCAGTGGATAGCATATCAGTGGATAAGACACTGCTTTTGAGCAACAGAGTTTATCAAGGAAATGAGAGAACAGAGGATGGCTTTCAGCAGTGGACAGGCTTTGTAGTAGAGCAGTCTTTTGACCAATCAGTGGTTATGGCAGACTTTTAAGGATTTAATGAAAATTTCATTTTTAGCTATTTTTAAGGATGGATTTTTGATTTTCTGAAAACATTTTAATGCTTTTATTCATAGAACGACAAGATGTTGCTTGTTATTCCATGTTTAGCATCCCAATTCTAGAGACCAAGCTTTCAAAAGTGGCTGTATCAAGTGCTTTTGTCAGCACATCTGCCAACTGGTCTTTAGTTGGGACATGATGCAGAGAAATCAAACCTTTTTCATAGCAATCCCTCACAAAGTGATGTCTGATGTCGATGTGTTAGGTGGTTGAATGGGAAACTGGATTTTTGATGATATTTTCTGCTGCCTGGCTATCCAACATGAATGGTGTCTTTAAGGCAGTGATACCAAAATCCAGTAACTGATTTTGAAGCCACAGGAGTTGGGCTGTACAACTTGCAGCAGCAATGTATTCAGCTTCAGCAGTGGATGTTGAAACAGCTGCTTGCTTTTTGCTTTGCCATGAAACTAAGCAATCACCTAGAAACTGGCACCCTCCTGATGTGGACTTCCTTGTGGTGTTACATCCAGCAAAGTCACTGTCTGAAAAGCCTGAAAGCTGGATATTCCCATTAGCTGGATACCAGATACCAAGTGTGGGAGCACCTTTTATGTATCTGAAGATCCTTTTTACAGCAATGAGGTTTGATTTTCTAGGAGCTGATTGACTTCTTGCACAGACACATGTTGCAAACATGATGTCTGGTCTAGATGCAGTTAGGTACAATAAAGATCCAATCATGCTTCTATATAAAGTTTGGTCAATCAGCTCATCCTTTTCATCAGACATGACAGGCTTATTTGTTGCCATGGGTGTGCTGCATGGTTTACAATCATTCATATCAAATTTATTCAAAAGTTCTTTAGCATATTTTCTTTGATGAATGAAAGTTCCATTTTGCATTTGCTGAACTTGGAGTCCAAGAAAGCATTGCAGCTCACCCATTGCACTCATTTCAAACTCAGCTGTCATGAGTTCTCTAAACTCTTCACACATTGAGTTACATGTGCTTCCAAAAATAATGTCATCCACATAAATCTGGACAATCATTAAATCATTCCCTCTCCATTTTAGAAACAGTGTTTTATCAATGGTACCTCTTTTGAAACCATTTGAGAGTAGGAAGTTGGAAAGAGTTTCATACCAGGCCCTTGGTGCTTGTTTCAGGCCATACAAGGCTTTGTTTAGCCTGTAGACATGATCTGGATAAAATGGATCCTCAAAACCTGGAGGTTGACAAACATATACCTCTTCTTGAATAGTACCATAGAGGAAAGCACTTTTGATATCCATTTGAAATACCTTCATGTTGTGGTTGACAGCAAAGGCCAGGAACAGTCTAATGGCTTCCAATATTGCAACAGGGGTGAATGTTTCATCATAATCAATCCCCTCTTCCTGTCTGTAACCTTGAACCACAAGCCTGGCTTTATTCTTGACAACAATGGCCCTTTCATCTGTTTTGTTCTTGAAGACCCACTTTGTGCCAATGGGACTAACCTCTTCTAGCAGTGGTACAAGCTCCCATATTTGTTGTCTTTTAAACTGTTGGAGCTATTCTTGCATAGCTTCTACCCAGTTGTTGTCTTTCAGTGCCTCTTGGTACTTAACAGGCTGATGGAGTGATAGAAAACCAGCAAAAAGACAAATGTTTTGGGTCTGGCTTCTTGTGAGCACCCCTTCATTGATGTTGCCAATGATTTGATCAGGTGGATGAGATCTCAAGAAGATTAAATCTCCTTGGTATGGTATGATGGCATTTGTTGGTGAAGGCTGCAAATGTGTATCATCTGAGCTAACCACTGCTGGTGACTTTGATGACCCAGCAGTGGCTTCAAAAGGTGGTGGAATAGGAGGTAATGAAGTGGACACCTGCTGACTTTTATCCACTGTTTGGGGACTTTTGTCAGCTGTGTTTGAGGATGTGGAAGCAGTGGTTGATGGGCTACTTTGCTCAACAACTGTTGAGGTAGCAGTGGTTGAGCTTTGACAGCTGTTTTGAACAGCTGATGCTTTTCCCATTGTGGCAGACCTTTGAGGGATGATGATTTCATACCCATAGTCTGGAGTTGAATCCTCTGATGGACCTGCACTATTAGTCTTGACAGCAGTATTTTCAAAAGTAAATTTTTCAAGATCAAACAGATCTGCAGGATTTGCTGGGATTTTCATTGATGAAAGTTCATTGAACTTTACATTCAAAGTCTCCTCCACTGCCTTGGTCCGTGTATTGAACACTTTGTAGGCCTTGGCAGTGGTTGAGTATCCCAGATGATAACCACAATCAATTTTGGCTGCAAATTTTGAAATGGAATCTTTTAATTTCAAAATAAAGCATGGGCAGCCAAAAACCTTGAAGTAAGAGATCAGTGGTTTGATTTTATACAGAATTTCATAAGCAGTCTTTTTGTGCCTGGTGTTTATTAAAACTCTGTTCTGGACATAGCAAGCAGTGTTTACTACCTCTGCCCAGAAAGTTAGTGGCAAACCTGAATCAGCAAGCATGGTTCTGGCAGCCTCAATCAAAGTTCTGTTCTTCCTTTCCACTACCCCATTCTGCTCTGGTGTTCTAGGGATGCTGTACTGCCTTACAATCCCTTTCTTCACACAGAAGGCATCCAACTCCTTATTTTTAAATTCTGTGCCATTGTCACTCCTGAAGCTTTTTACTGGAAGGTCAAATTGCTTTTCAACCTGTGTCACAAAATCTTGCAAAATGCCTGCAGTCTCATCTTTTGAGTGCAAAAAGAAAGTCCATGTAAACCTAGAAAAGTCATCAACAATAACCAAACAATATCTTTTCTTCTTGAGGCTCATGACTTGAACTAGGCCAAACAAATCCATGTGTAGCATTTGCAAACACTGGGTTATTTTGGACTCTTCAATGGACTTATAAGAACTTTTATGCTGTTTTCCTTTTAAACAGGAAATGCAATGTTCAGGACATGAAAACAATTTTTGTGGTAGGCCTCTCACCAAACCATTTTTTGAAATTTCAGTGATTGTCTTAAGATTTGTGTGCCCCAGCCTTCTGTGCCAAAGTTCTGTCTCTTTGTTAGAGGCAGCTGAGAACAGACATGCATCAGCTCTGGGACACTCTTTTGACATATCAACAACATAAACATTGCCACTTCTTTGAGCAACAAGTTTTGTTTGACCAGTTTTTATTATTGCTTCAATCTTTTTGACCATTTCTGGTCCAACAATCCTACAACAGTCTTTTGTGAAGAATGAACCAAATCCTTTGTCACTCATTTGGGACACACTCAGAAGGTTGAATTTTACATTGTCTATCAGATTGACATTTTCAAATTTTACATTTCCAGACTGCACTGTACCAGACCCCAGAACTTTCCCTTTACTATTATTCCCAAAGGATATATCACCCCCTCCATGGATTTTAAAGTCTTTGAGGAGGGCTTTACATCATGTCATGTGCCTGGAGCCTCCACTATCTACATACCAAAGACTATCAAAGCATGCAGAAGCTCCCTGCACATGAAGTAAAAGGATTAGTTCATTAGGGTCTCCAAAGCCAACAGGGCTTTGGATGGGGTCTCAACAGTGTCTGGGATGGATGCAGAATGATGGACAGTGGTTAGGTCAGGGGTTTGGACAGTTTTAGTACTGTTTCTTGCTAACCACTGTTGGGGGTCTTGACCAATCACCTGTTGGTACCCAAAAGGATGCCTGTTTACTTTAGGTTTAGAGGGCCTTTTGTAGGCCTCATAAACGTGTGGAATCCTTTGGTAAGACTGTTTTTTCTTGCCTTTTCTGAACTGATTGGTAGGGGGTGCATCAGTAACCTGAACATCTCTTTTGACAAATGTTTGGTTCGGCTGTTTTGTGACAGCTGTTTGAACTGGCACAAACAGTGGTTATTTCTTGGTGAATTTGACAGATGATGATGATGATGGACTCAAGGATGTTTTAGCAATGTACTCATTCTTTTTCACATCAAAGTTTTTGAGATACACACATGCTTGAGTTTTGTGGTTTATTTTACCACAAACAATGCAACTTTCAGCTGAAACAATGACACTTGTTCTGTTTAAATCATAAGCTTTTAAGTGGAAACAGTCTTTTGTTAGATGATTCCTTTTCTCACAGAATTCACAAAACAAGTTATCAATTTTTTTCTTTCTTCTTTCTCTTTTCAGACTCCTTTGCAGCAGAAGTTTTAACCTCTGTTGGGATGTCCTTAAGAGGAATGACTTTAGCTTTTGGAGCTTTAACACCATCAGTTGATGTAAAGTCCATTGGCTTGAAGTTTTCAAGAATATCACACTCATCAGACCATTTTGGTTTAAACTGATAATCTTCAAGTTCCTCAAAAGTAGAGGATCCCATTGGTCTGTCAAGTGTGATTTTGTTACCAAGTTTGTCAGTGATTTTCACTTCTTGGCCATTCTTGTTTGTGGGGATGAACTCAGTGGTTACATCAGTGGTTTGAACAGATTTTCCAAAAGCAGTGTTTTCATCATCATGTTTTCTATAACCCACACCAAATTTCACATTGCTTTTTATCTGTTTTTCAAGCATAACCTCATACCCTTTGCATGATTCCACCCATCTTTCACAGGTGATCTGGGTGGACTCCAACTCCTTTTTGCAAACTTGGTATTTTTCTACCATAGTTTGGAGTTGAGTTTTGGTTATGCTTTGTTCTTCTTTTACACTGCTGATCTCTTTTTCCTTTTCAGTCAATTTTTTTTAAGTTCTTTTAAAGACCTTTCAAATTTGACTTCATCAGTTAAGATTTTATCCCGAAGGTTTTCATTTACCTCTTTGATGTTAGCAAAAGCAATAATGCAATTGTCAGAACACAGTTTTTCAAGAACTTGAGGTGATACCTTGGCAGCAGCCATCATTACACAATCACATTGATGATTTTCTTCATCATCAGCTCTTTCTTCTTTCTCACCTACTTTCTCTTCTTTCTTTTCTTCTTTGTTCTCTTCGGACCATGGGTCTGTCAGTGGTTCAATCAGTTTCTGAATTTTCTCCCAGCAGTAGTTTACCAGCCATAGCAGTAACCACTGCTTCAGTCACCTCATCCACTGTTTCATCACTTAGCTGTTCACCTTCAGTTTCAACCCCCTCTGGTATTGACTCTAATGCCATCAAACAAAATTCATCATTAGAAGGTTCATTAAAAGCATTGAGTGCAAAATTTTCATCACCAAGCTCATCAGGCATGCTGCTCCAGTCAACAAAGCCTTAAGTGAAAAAGCTTTGCTGATCTGGTTGTACCACTGCTGGAGCAGCTGTTTGAGGTGCAGCAGGTTGCACTTGTGCCTGGGGGACAGGGGTTTGAACATACTGAATTTGTGGGACAGTAGTTTGGACATAATGCACAGGCACAGGGGCAGCGGCATAATGAGCAGTGTTAACATGTGCTGCAGGGGTATATTGGGTATAATGCACAGTGCTTTGATTTTGAGGTCTAGGGTTTGAGCTAGGATGAGTGATTATAGGACCAGTTGTTTGACTCCTGCATTCCCTAGCGAAATGACCTAGCCTATTGCACTTGTAACACTTGATTTTCGATTTATCCAACCCAACCCTTAGATTCCCATGTAAACATGGGAATTTTCGCCCTGTTCTTTTGTAGAATTTGCTAGTTCTAACACTGAGCAAAGCCAATTGGTGCAGGATGTCCATCTCTTCTAAGTCAGTGGGATCAAAATGTTGTAAATCATTGAGGTCAAAACACAAATTATCTGACATCTGGTTTTCAGTGTTTGCAGTGAAAGCATAATTTGCAGAGTGAGGATCAGGGTTGGTAAAGTTACCACCAGCTGTTATATCAATGAAATGATCATAACCCTGTTCCTTACTGCTGCTACCAGATTCTTCCTGACCAAGAAGAGTTGTGCTACCGAATGAGTAATCATCAGTGGCTTTTCCAGACTCTTGCAACTTCTTTTTCTGGTTCAACTCCCTTTCATAAGTCAGGAGTCTACCATGAAGTTGGGTCAAGGTCAGATCTTTGAACTCAACAGAGTTTCTAGTCACAAATGCAATTGTGTCCCATTTATCAGGTAGTGATCTAAGAAACCTGCTATTTTGAGTTGATTTTGGAAATTCAACCTTAACAAGTCTTAGCTCACTGATGAGACAACTGAACCGTTCAAATTGTTGGGTCAATGTTTCACCCTTAATGTGACAAAAGGTTTCATACTGCTGATTCAGAATTTCCCTATTGTTTTCAATAACTTCTTCAGTACCCCCAAACTGTTCCTTCAATGCATCCCATAGCTCTTTAGCACTGTTGCAATGCAACAGTCCAGCATAGATCTCATTTGGTAATGCAGATGCTATGATGCTAAATGCTTTGGCATCCAGTTCGAACTTTTGAAAATCAGTTTCAGTAGAGTTTTCATAAGGTTTTGGTACGTTCTTCTTTGGATCCTCAGTACTTGGCACCATAGGAACATGGGGACCAAAAACAACAGACCTCCAACATCCAGTGTTCTGTTGAGCAAGGATGTGACCCATCCTTCTCTCCCAGATGTTGTATTCATTACGCTTAAGCATAGGTGGTTTAAAAAGCGAGCCAACATTATTCTTATCATCTTGTGATTGTGACGTCATCCTGGTTGTTTTACAGGCACTGATTAATCAACTTTAATGGTGATTAAACCTTACTCTGTTTTTCAACAAACCAAACAAACTATCGATATCAACGATTTTGAGCTGAACTATTTATGTCAAAATGATTGTTAAATCAAATTTGACTGTCCAGGCTCTAATACCAATTGTTGGATCTGAGTTTGGTTTTGATTGTATTTTCTGTTTGAATTAAAATGGAAATGGATGAGTTGTGCAGCGGAATTAATTATGGAAACAAACTTTGCATACAATCAAACGAGAGTATTGCTTTGATCAAGACATTTTCAATAAAGAACCGAATGATTGAATTTAATTTCAACAACGATTACAGAGTAATGCTTGAATACAAACTCCCCCTCAGCCAGAGCTCAATGTTTGTTCGTTCAAAGAAGACGGTGTTGCAAAAGAGCTAATAGAACAGTACAGAGCACTGTTCTATTTATAGGCACTAGCAAACCACTGAGCATCTAATGCTGACGTCACCATGAAAGTGACATCTAACCTCCTAACAAACTATAACCTCTGATCTATACAAACACTGCTATGCTAACTACTGCTATTACATTATATTACAAACAGACTATAGATCAGCTGCTGCAACCTTCCACTGCTGTGAACCCAGCAGTACTTGTCCGGATCAGCAGTGCTTGACTCAAGGCAGTAGATTGAATCAGCAGGGCTTTAGTCTTTTATCAGGTCTTTACTTGAGCAGCAGTTGTCGGTCAGCAGTTTGCACGATCAGCAGATAGGAGGTCAGCAGTTGTTGAAATCACCTTCAAGGGGAGAGACTTGTAGGTAAACATCTGTAAATCATCTGCTTATTCTGGATCCACTGCTCTGATCCAGTTTTGGCTTTAATTATCTGTTCCTCTGATAGGGTTCGATCCCAACACCTCTTATTCTCGACTATTGGGTCATGTGCTCACTACTTGGCCCAACACACCGAAGCCCACTCGAAACCGCCCAAACCCTATGTGGGTGCGACACTTTTGGAAAGGGTATAAAGACCCCTCATCAGCCGACAACATGAAGGTTGGCAGCTAAAATCTTGGGCAGCAATTCCCAAACATTATCCCTTCCCTCTCTCCTACTTTCTCTCACTAAAAACCCTAGAACACACCAAAATCCTCCTCCCTTCTTCTTGACATCCGGCGGCAGCTTCAAGATAATCAGCATCACTCATACCGGAAGCTTGTTTCTTCGATTCTCCTACACACCTTTGCATTCGGACATTACCCGGTTAGTGTTCTAGTTGTTACTCGTTGTTTATGTATGATTGGAATGTCCACTTGTTTCCCTTGTGTATTATAATAAGTGTTTGTTGATGAATATGTTTCCGAATGCATGATGATAACTGTTTTTGTGATTAGACAAGCTAGGTTATGTACTGCATGAAATGTGAATGTTGGGTGATAGAACAATGTAACTAAATGCATGCTTGATTAATGATCTAGGGTTTTGTATGATAGAAGCATGAATTAGGAGGTTAGTATTGTAATGGGTTATGTGGTAACATGTGTGCTTTGATGATGTATATGAAAAGATGATGATGTATGTTCCTGCCGGATTTGAAATAAAACGATGTTAGAATATCTAGAATGAAGGTGCTTGTTAAATGTTAAAAACCTTAACGATGAACTCGTTGAATATCATGTAAAATATTTGAAATTGCTGTTGTAGATCTGATTTGGAATGTGTGCGGAGTTCAAAATATGTTAAGGAAATTTGATTGGATAGTACTAAATTGGATAAAGCTTCTAGAACCATCAACAGTGGGTACACGTCGAAACCCCCGGTTGCGACTCAAGACCATTAGGTTCACTACTCGAAACTAGACACTTCACACAAAGAGACTCGAGACCAGCCTGGTTGCGAGTCGAGACCCGACTGGTTGCGACTCAAAGCTGACTCGAAACCTCAAGGTTTCTGTAACACCTTTGTTATTATATTACGTTTTTCATATAATTAAATCCATAATCATTGTAAATACAGTCACAGTTACACTAAAAATACGGGTTTGTTAAAACTTTTCTAAACTTGGAAGCAAACAACATAGTGTGATTTAATTCGCCGTTTTAGAATAACGGCGAAACAACAATGCGGAAGCTTTGTTTAACGTGTGTTCGATTCTTGCTCGATGCTTGATCTTCATCCGGGACCCTCGCCATTCACCTGTGATCAAAACCAACTTAAAAGTCAGTTTTGATAATTAAATAACTAATACAACAAGGAAATTAGGAAAAATCCAACATTGATATCTTGATCAAAAAACAAATACTTGAATCTGGCCTCCACCGTAACTTACGGTGGCCTCTGAATTAAAAATTTTCCCACCGAAACACAGGAGGCAATCACCGTAACGATTTCAGCCCCACCGTAACTTATGGTGGGCACCGTAAGTTACGGTGGCCCCTGTATCATACCTTTCCATTTTGCCGTTTTTGACACGAAAACTTCCGTATCTTTCAATCCGCTTGTCCGTTTGACCTACCGTTTCTTCCAATATGATCGTAATTTGATTCTCCATCTTGTGGAGTAAAATCCAACATTTAAACTAATGAAATTCTAAATCTTTAAGCATTCAGCTTATTGTTCAAAATCAATATTTCGACCCGTTTGTATTTAGGACCTCTAAACTTGTTCCTAGTTAGTCATAAATCATAAACTAAGATATCTAACTTTAAATCTCTATCTTGGATTCCTAACCTTTGTGAAATACGCAACGAACACCCAAGTTACGCGCATAATTTATTTTGACCCGTTTAAGGGATCTTTTATGCATTTTGGTCCCAAAACTAGCTCTTTTCTTTTCAATACTTCGTAATACCACAACTACATTTATGCTTATGTTCCACCACAATTATTTTTGTGGTGGATTTAACATAGTTAACCTCTTATCCCAGATTTACCCATCGGTTGGTCATTTTACGCAATTGACCATATTTTTTTATGCATTTGACCCACAAATGTATATTCCTATAACTTTTATTCCTATTTAATGGTTCCATAATCTTAAAGCAAGTTCCTAAACAACCCCTATGGGTCGTTTGCCCAATATACCCTTCAAGGGTGTTTTGGTCAACTTTAGTCCCTAACTTTACAACGAAGGACTTTCGCTAAAATTTGACTAGAGTATCACTTCTACTAAACTCTAAATATGCCTACCTGGCTCGGGTCATAGCATCGACCCATATACGTACCCTTTTGCTTTAAATTTTCTAGTTAAAGCAATGCAATCACATGATATATCCTGTTATCACATAACTCAACAAGTAGTCGTCAGTTATTATTGTCAAATGGTATTTGTACTCTATTTGACCCGTTTAGTCGACATGACCATTCGTCAACGTATGATGATAGATTTATACCATCATGCCCCTTGAACCTATTCCGGATCGCGCCATGGTTCTTATTACTTAAAAACAATATTTTTAAACTGTTCGACCCAATATAACTTTTACCAAATGGTGTCTTCATTTTAATCACTTTTATTTTAACTATCAATTTGACCCATTTGGTTGTCGAGTGAGTTCCATCACTTCAATAACGATTCACACACAACCCTTTTCGTTACATCAACATTACACGTATTTAGATTAAACTTGTCTATATAAATGTAACAGGGTGACAAGCCACTTACCTCAAAGTTTTCCCTTCAAACTAGCGTCCGCACCGACTTGACTTCCCGACGCCTCGCTTATGTTGCCTAAAATATACAAGCCAATTATCATTAGAACCTTCCGGCTCATAACTAAAGCTTGTTACTTTGCCAAACACCACAATTAGTGTCTATCAACGTCTTTTAGGCATTTTGTCGAGCACCTTATGTGCATACTACTTAATTAGCCATTTTTATTCGATTAAACCTTGGTAAATCCAAGAATTTCATTCTTATTCAAGCTTCATTGCTCATCACAGCCCATACCATCATACTAGTTCAATCAACCTAGATTATTACTCACATAGTTCATACCTTATGTTGGGGTTTCTCATTCTAGATAGAAACCCACTTCATGATATGGCACATAGATACATTAACACACAATTTATTACTTTTTTCACATGATTTCAGTTAGGTTTATGATCCTACACTCTAATCACACGTCCTTGAATCATAACATTACTCGATCATTCAAGAATTTCTACTAATCAAACTTTACCCAAAAATCAAACATCACCAAATCTGAAATTGCAACTTACCTAGTGTTAGACAAGTGTAGGTGATCAAGATTTTTGATTCATGCAGTGATTATATGCCCAATTTGCCCTTCAATTGATCAAATTAGATGAAATAAGGGTTTGGGGGGGGGGGATCTTCCCCTCTCCTGGTCGCTCCCACGCACGCACACACTGATGTGTGTGTGTTTGATTTGTTTTATTTTTATAAAAATCAAGTTTGGCCATTTATACAAAATCAGCCCCTCAACTTTAGTTTGGTTTATAACTTGATATTTTGTTCCTTTCATTTAATTACAAGACTTGTACTAGGTTATTTATTTCCTAGTTACTTTATCTTGTTCACAACCCGTTTTACTTTAAGTCCCGTTAAATCTCGGGCCTTTTACATACTTTGCTTTCTCAAAGTATTTCTCATCTTTTTATTAAATATTAAATTTATTTATTCAAATCCTAAAATTTACCGGGTAAGTTTTACCACTAACTGTATTTTACCCGTCCTGTAGTATTAACGTGGTTTGATTACCAAACCCGTTTTCGGGGAGTTACAGTTTTGACTAATAGACATATGACTCGAGATCTCCTAATTGCGACTCGAGATCTCATACCCTTGACTCGAGACCTCATGGTTTCGACTGGACAGGATCATGCTGTTATTAGTGTTATGTTTGGGCCATACGGTTTTATGGGTTGCACACTTTGGTGTTATGTTTGGGCTATGTATGTGTACTGTTCAACTATACAAATATTGTTACTGTGTAATTATGCAAACGATATGTGCTATGTGAAACATGGACTTATGTGCTTAGTGTTAATACGTGTATGCGTGTCTACTTGAATATGGTCCTAACATTGGTAACCATAATAGGACGTGGTTGACCAAGCTTAGGGTAAATACTTTATCTACCAAGCAACCTAAGGTGAGTTCACACTAACTAAAAGAATGCATTCCCGGTGGGTCGGGAACTTCCTACATTCCCGGTGGGTTGGGAACTTCACATATATTCCCACAGGTTGGGAACTTCATCTATTCCCGGCGAATGGGAACTACATACACTAAACGAAACTCTACCAAGAAAGTCCCTTACATTTATACCGATTAATCGCTGGCGGCGAACTGGTTATTAGTTGATAGCGCTATTAGGTTTGACAACCTCACACCGTGCTGGGAGCCGGGCGTGAACTATTATCTGGAAAACTGGTTAATGATGGTAGACATTGACCAAAGGGCAAACAACAACTACGTTAAAGTTTCGGTACTGCATAGTTTAGTGGATCATATATGGGGTCGCTTCCCATGATTTAATTACAACCTGGTAACTACATGAAATTAACGTTTTTGGGATAAAACGAGAGAACCTTTTTTTTAAAAAACCGTGAACTCGCCAACTTTATGTTGACACACAGTACTGCATGTTTGCAGGTCCGTAGATGCTGCGCTGGAATCTGCTGGGAGCGTTGTGGTGGTCGTCTAGAATCTGTTGTCGGATTCCTACTTTTAAATTATGTTTTTGAACTACTTATGAACTTCATGCTTCCGCTAAACTTTTGAACTTTGTTTTAAACTTGCTTTGTCTTGGAACTTTATTTTAACCTACCATGTTTTAGACTTAAATGTTTTGTCACTAATCATGTTGAGGATGATTTTACTTGCTTATGATACATGTTCATTGTGATTGGTGGCTTGATCCTGGGCAGTCACACGCCTCACAGTGATACTCCGCATGTGGGATTTGAGGGTGTGACAAAAAGAAACGGTGGAAACGGGACTCAAACCCGGCCCACCCGCTTAAACAAACAAAACAGAAACTAGCTGCGTTGCAGCGCTTTCAATTCGTTACCCATTTCAGATGATATTTAATCCCATCCTGGACTTGCGAACCTGCATCACCTTGCTCCTCTTCCTCTTGTTCACGAACCCGGAACCCGTCTCACCGGACCCGACGCCATAACTCGATTTTGAACGACGGGTCATCTCCTTTTCGACCCCATATGAATCACAATAGTAGAAAACATTAGTACCTACCTTCTAATCGATCCATAATACACCTTTAATGATCCATTTAATCAAATATTGAAGTCCTCATTACACCCATTAATGACCATAAGAACACCAATTGGTTATTACATAAATCGTCAAATTAACTACTAAAATTCATATCATTTGTTCTACTGCTTATTCCACACAAAACCAAACTAATATTTTCCATTATCATCCACTACAATCAATGAATTAAATCGACGAACAATCTAGGGCTCGTATCTTCCAACCACGATATCTTTTTCAATATTCAACTAAATCAGGTAATTACAAAGCCTAAACTTATTAATTTTTTGAGCTCTTCAAAACTCCTCTATCCATTTCTGTGATAGAGGGCATTATAGTAAACACGTTCATAACTAATATAGTAAACACAAACTAAAAATGATAACACGTTCTTAACTAACATAGTAAACACAAACTAAAAATGAAAACACATTCTTAACTAATATAGTAAATACAAATTAAAAATGATAACACGTTCTTAACTAATATAGTAAACACAAACTAAAAATGATAACACCTTCTTAACTAATATTGAAATCTAAGTTGTGTTTAATCATTGACCATAGTTCTAAAGAAACTTTTTGTTATAAAAAAAAAATTCCATAACAGTTTTGTTTTAAAATACTTATCACTATTTTGGCGACGAACCTTTGAATTATTATTATTATTGTTATTTTTTTCATGAACATTTTGCCACCAACTCAATTCTAATTCTTGGCGACGATCACTTTTTACACATGTGAAATAACTAAAATAATAACAACAAAACGAGGCTGTTCAATCTATCTAGAAACTTGATCCAGTTTCTTAATTCCCTGTCTTTATCATGGCTTTTTTTAATCACAACAACCATCTCTATTCTCTTCGGATTTTGAAGACCAATATTATCTTACTAATATGCAAACTGTGATGCGAAGTTGATTAGTAATATAATAAACACTAACTAAAAATGAAAACACGTTGTTAACAACGTTAATCATGTAATAAAATAAGCTTGTGAGTGATAGAATAGTGGTTGATGACATGGTGGAACTTGATTGGATGTTTGTGAGTGATGGAATTTTTGCAAGTGATACCACCCCCACTCCCCTAAATGAGACTCAAGAACAGACTCTCCAAATGGAGAGTAGCAACAATAGTCCAACTTGGGAAGATTGCCCGAGCAGTGGCATCTTCCATCGGTAGTCTGCGGGTCCTTAACGCCTAAGTTTCTTTCAGTTCTTGATTAGGGGCATGTTGTTAGAGACTGCTACCTACCATTGCTCTTCCTGAGCAATATTTCTAAAACTATTACAATTTGTTTTCATCTATTGAAACCTAAGTTGTGTTTAATCATTGACCATAGTTCAAAAGAACTTTTTAACACATGTGAAATAACTAAAATAATGACAACAAAACGTTGGTTATGCATGAGAGGCTGTTCAATCTATCTAGAAACTTGATCCAGTTTCTTAATTCCCTGTCTTTATCATGGCTTTTTTTAATCACAACAACCATCTCTATTCTCTTCAGATTTTGAAGACCAATAGTATCTTACTAATATGCAAATTGTGATGCGAAGTTAATTAGCAATATAATAAACAGTTAAACACAAAATAAAAATGAAAACACGTTGTTAACAACGTTAATCATGTAATAAAATATGGCTTACAAAAAGAGTATAAACCCCACACTGAGCCGCCCATCTTGGCCATCCAATATCTAATTACAGATGAGATTCACACGTACATGAGCTTGACCAGGTGGATCATACCCCGTCCCACTATATATATGTAAAAACAACGTTTCATACTGCATATTCAAGCCTGCAAAAATCTAAGTGACCTACGAACAAAATGAAGAAATATTGTTATGGAATTTGTTTCTTAATTTCAGTAGCAATCAATATATTATTTAGTATACATCTATATGTAGGTGATAGTCCGAATCAGGAGATTAGTTGCCGGTCGTCATTGACATGGAGCGAGAAAGCAGCCGCAGAGGCGGAGGCGGTTGCAGCAATCTCATGCTCCGGCCACGGTAGAGCATTCCTTGACGGTTCGATATCTGACGGTCAACCTGTTTGTGAATGCTATGGTTGTTACAGTGGCACTGATTGCTCAGAACTATATCCAGGATGTGCTGCTGATGCTAATAGGTATATAGATTTCTATTGCAGATGTTGGAGAATTTTCGGACAAACCAAAAGATAACTACTTATGTAACGTATAAATAAATATACATATTTTTGTCCATTGTAAACTTTCCAACACAATATACATATGACATTAAAATTTATTCTTAAACCTTTAACCTTTATGCATGTTGCAGTGGGGATCCTATATACCTTGAGCCATTCTGGATGCAAAATGCAGCGGATACTGCAGTCGTCATATCAGGGTGGCATCGTATGAGTTACGAATATACTGATGACCCTATGATGTCACCAGAGCTCGACATGTACATTCGTAAGCTACATTCAGTTGCCGGGAATGCGATCACTCAAGACCGATACATTGTCTTTGGTGTCGGGTCATCCCAACTTCTAAGTGCAGCTGTTTATGCTCTTTCCTCTCAAAACTCTTCTTCACCATCCAACGTCCTGGCTTCCACGCCGTTCTATCACGTAAATATCTATATAATTACTTATTCCAGTTGTAATCTCTTTATGATTTCTTTCTAATTAGCTTTTGTTTTTTCGTGATATACAGTTGTACAAGGATCAAACAAGGTTGTTTAACTCGAAGAACTTTGTGTATAGAGGAGACACAAACTCATGGCGAACAAATAACACGGATGTTATTGAATTTGTAACCTCACCAACCAATCCAGGTGGGGAGTTGAAGAAATCGGTTACAGGAGGGAAGACAATACACGATCATGCCTATTTTTGGCCACAGTTTACACCTATCCCGGGCCCTTCAGATCATGATCTCATGATTTTTAGTCTTTCTAAGCTCACTGGTCATGCCGGTACACGCTTTGGGTATGTATACAACTGTTTACGCCGTTCTAGCTTGTAGTTTTTTTAGTTTTAATTATCATCTGTTCGGTATTGAACATCTTTGTACGTTGATTATATATAGATGGGTGATTATTAAGGATAAAGACGTATATGACAAGGTTTTAAACTATATCTACTTGGCTAATGCGGGGATTTCAAAGGACACTCAATTAAGAGTTTTAAAGGTTCTAAAAGTCGCAATGAAAGCAGATGGAAAACCGTTCTTCGAATTCGCTTATAACCAAATGAGTGACCGTTGGAATAGATTGACTTCTGTCTTCTCAAAGTCAACAAGATTTTCAATCCAGCGAAGACATCCTTTGCATTGCAATTTCTTTCACCAAACTAGGCAACCATCTCCAGGTAATTTTATAGGAAAATCTGGTTATTCTAAAATAGCAAGTAAAACTTTTTTAACTTTAAAAGAAATTGAAAACATATAATAAAGCTAGTATTTTGGTATATTCTTGAAATGTTTGTTATGAACTTATGGTTTGATAAATAATAACTGCAGCCTATGCATGGGTAAGATGTGAAAGACAAGAAGACAACGATTGTGCTGCGGTGCTAAAAGCCGGGAAAATCATCGGCCAAATTGGAAGTACCTTTAGCGCCAAAGATCGTTATGCACGACTTAGTCTAATTAAGAGCCAAGATGACTTTGAGCTGCTTATGCAACGACTGACCGAGCTAGTGTCTCTTGAAAACCACAACATAGAGATAATCTAAATAGCTAAAATGAATTCACCATTATTTATAGAAACTCTTTAGGACTTATGAAGATTAACCATCTTTGTAATATAAACTTGTTAGGGTGGTTAGATTTCACACAACTTAATGGGGTTGCTTGTAACATCTAATAGGTCAAAAATAAAATATGATTCATTCTCATTTGTAAATTTTGACATTTATCATTTTTATTTCTCTTAGTTTATCTGAATTCGTCTAGTTACGAAAAAGTAACTTAAACTCCTGTCTTTTTTAACCTGTCTCTCATAGGCTCATAGCCATTAGTGAGATACCACTGGAAGATATAGAATTTTAAACTTGTGTGACATATGGGCCAAGGGTGTAGACCTCTCAAAATGAAATCAATGATATACTGAATCATTGATTTAATTTAAACTAGATCAAACTTTTTCTGTATAGATAATAAATAAGAATATATGAACTAACTCTTTTTTTCTTATATATTTATATGTATTAGAATGCTAAAACAAATCTTCTTTTGGTTTACTCTCTATGTATTGAATTCACATAATTTTAGCAATCCAAGAAAATAAAGTTTTTGAGGGCCAATACGTACTCTTTCAATTTCTATTTTAGTTCTATTACTAGTTCATATATTTTGACCGGGTGCACTTGATCAATGGGTGCGCTTGATCAATGCGTCATTCGAATTCATTTTCACTAAAGCACAAAGTACATGCCCATACAGACAAAAAACGTTATTGATTAATAGTATATAAATTTGACCTAATAATTTGTATGCATACTAGAAATAAGTGTAGGTCCCGTTTTTCCGGTGAGGATCGATAACGAGAACCTAATCCTTGTTTATAACAAACACGGTAACGGGTGCGGAATCCCCGTAACGGTGCAAACCAAACAAAGTGTAAAACACACGCGTAACCAAAGATTCAATATCTATTGATTAGGGATGAGAACGATACAAACATATACAAACAATGTTTACAGACTCTCTCTCAAAGTCTCACAGCTCTCGTCTCTCGTCCAAGTTTCACACAGAAACTATGAGAGCTATTTATACTAGAGTAAATTTCAAAGTTCGTCCTTTATGTATGTCTAAAATATCAAAGTATGTCATTTATCTTTAATAACCTCAGAAAACATCCTTAATGTTTGAAAAACCAATCAGGTTATGTCCTTTACCCTAAACCTTGTTTGTTTTCCCAGTTAAGTCAGGTCACATGTGAAGCACATGAGGGCATTAATGTCATTCTACCTACCAATATATATACACCCACACATACATACAGAACACACACTCTCATCTTTCTCTCTGCGACCCATACTTCTCTCTGTTCTAAACAACCACCACCCGACCACCACCACTCGACCACCACCATCACCCGGGCACCGCCACTCTCAAATCTGTTAGATCTTGCCAACCTGCAAGAAACGAAAACCCTAATTTACTCCAATCTCAGGTACGTTGTTTGTAATCGCAAATCAGAGGCAAATACCCGATTCGTTCGAAAAGGGAAATTAAAGGCGTTTGCTTTTCAGATTGTAAAAAATTAGGGTTTTGAGGCGTATGAAAAAGGTATGTACGAACTTACGTGAGAACATTGAGCTTTGAGCTGTGGATGCTTGTAGAGATTGAATTTGAAGGTCCGATGAGGTTTAGGGTTTGAATCGGTGAGAAGATGAGGGATTCAAGAAAGATAAGTGGAGGTTCAGGTGAATGAGATTAGGTTGGGTGCTGAAGCGGAGGTTCAGGTGACTTCGGCTGCAAGAATCCGGCTAGCATCATCGCCCTCCTTCAGCGGAGGTTCAGGTGACTTCGACGGCGGCGGTGTCTAGATGACGATGATAACAAGAATCCGGCTAGCATCATCGCCCTCCTTCAGCGACCAGGTTTAATAAATAAATTTGGGGGTCCTTGTTTTGAGGAAGAAATACGGGGATCTTTGATTTGGGGAAGAAAGTGTGTGTGAAGAGATGAGGCAGATCGGTGGTGGTGGTGGCAGGTGAAGTGGTGGTGGTGGTGGTGGCACATGGTGGGTTGGTGGTTGTTATAGATGGAGAAAGTGTGTGTGAAGAGAGAAGAGAGATGAGAGAGAGCGGTTGTGGAGGTGGCAGATCGGTGATGGTGGTGGTGGCAAGTTGGTTGTGGTGGTGAGGGTTATGTATGTGGTGTCTGTATTTATCTATAAGTATATACACATATATAATTTTAAAATTGTTTTATTTATTGTTTTATAATTATTTATTTTAGCATTTAGGATAAAATGACTAAAATACCCTTATGTGGGGTTGACTTAGTCAACTCTAACCATGAAAACTAACTGTGTTAGGACTAAAGGACATAACCTGATTGGTTTTTCAAACATTAAGGATGTTTTCTGAGGTTATTAAAGATAAAGGACATACTTTGATATTTTAGACATACATAAAGGACGAACTTTGAAATTTACTCTTTATACTAAAACAGACACAGACATGACGAAACGCATAAAGGACACGACGAAACACTAAATTCGACGAAACACACCTTGTTTCGTCGACATACATATTAATTCTAATCCGTTTCGTCGAGTTGTAGATAAGCCCAGACATAAGTCAAAGCCCATCACAATATTACGGCCCAATGTTGAATAATCACGGCCCAGATTTTGTTCCTGTTATAATCTTTCACCAATATTCAACATAGGACAAAACTTGTGACATCACCATGACATCACAATGATGATGTCATGGTGATGTGTAAAAGGGAATGGCTTGCGGCGCTCCGTGCTTCGCGTGTCGAACTCTGGGGCGCACGACGGAGGAATGTCATGACGTCGGGCTTGAGCCGGACCTAACCGAGTTGACCCGAACCGAATCGAACCGAGTCGGGTCGCGTCCACATAAAGTGTACCAACAAACTCCCCCTTGGACGCTACTCGTGATGGTTCGTCTTCCGTGTCTTTTGTGTCGAAGGATCTTCAAAGTCTTCACGCGTCGTAAGAAGAAAGTGTATCAACAAACTCACTTTTTTCATTTAGGAAGTGTGTTAACAAACTCCCCCTTAAAATGAACTCTCCATTGAGTTATGCCCGTGAATCTTTTGATCTTCAATTCTTTAGATCCTTGTGATGTTGATGAGTGATCAACTGCAATCCGATCATCTTGATCTTCTGACTGCATCAACGTCGTGTCTTCACTTTACGGTTTGTCATCTGACACGTTCTCTTTGCCTTTAGCTGATTCTGATGTCGCATCTGCACATACAAGAAAGCTAAACACGTAATGAGAACAACTGCTTGGAATATAGACAAAGTAAACAAACGACACATATGAGATCAAATCTCAATCAAACACCGACCGACAACAGTTTGAAAGTTTAGAAAATGATCAATTTTAATCCTTTAACTTTCAAAACTAGTTAACTTCGACAGTTTATGAAGGTGCAATTGTTTTCCGGCTTACAATCAGGATTTTGGGTAGGATAGACTCGAGTTCCAACATCGGTCAATCAAAAATAAACTAGAAGCAAAATCTTTTTGGCTTTTATAAAGTTTAGATTAAAACACACCTAAAATCTTTTTGGAATTTTTCATTTTTCAAAAGTAAAGACGGAAAGCAATAAATAAATATATACAGAGATGCAGAACGAAATACAGTAAATAAATATTTACAGACATTCTTTTTGCGAGTTTCGAGGGTAAGAGAATCATATCAGTGTACGGTCATGCCAAAACGCTCTTTTTGTTCAATTAGTTCACATTAAGATAAGCATCCTATAACAATTATCGGTATTGTTGTCCACTTAAGCTCAACTTATCAGATGTAATCATGGCGAGGGGATACGTTAAGGTATGGTTTATACTTACCGACCGGTGTTCATCCACGCACGACACATTCCCGTATCAAGGTATGCACGAGAGTTCATCTTACCGGTGAGTATACCGATTATCATCTGTTTGACCATATAAAAGATGTGAGAAACTCACTTATTTTGATTGAAAACAAGCCCTATGTGATAGAATCACTTATTGATGAGGAACTTGATTTTCAGATGCATGAGGGCACAGGAGCAAGTCCGTGAACAGGTCAGCACTTTCGTACAGCAAATAGACGAACTTGACTCCCGGAAAAACGTGATATATAATCACTTATTTGTTTGGACATGTGATTGTTGATCACTTATTGAGGTCGAATGCAATATGTACACGTATGTATAGTATCATGGAAGATCTAGACTTCGTCTCCGTTATATTTCGGTAAAAGATACAACCATGATACCCAGATGATAAGCAGCATAAAGACCGAATATCTCAGAACCTCGGCAATCTCTCAAACGAAATTTCGGTACTAAGACCATATGCCAATGTGTGGTTCCCACCTGGTCTTCAGTCGATTTAAGATTTATATCACCATGCACACTTTAAAATGATTGTGAGCCTACCGATACATCTTATATAGAGCTGCTTAACATTTTCATTTTCATGTTCAGTTCGAAGAGGTTTTGACAGGCCACTGATGTACTATCATTTTCTCTTTTTCTCGCCAGGAAACTCATTTTTGATTTTCTATATTTTTTTTTTTGAGTTTTGAAATTTTTCGATGTTTTTGAATTTTCAAATTTGGATTTACTCCCCCTAAAATCAACAAACTAAGATAAATTTAAAAGACACAAAGATATTTACAAAAACGATTTTCCGATGATGGTTAACTCATGTTTTACCTCAATGTCGTTTACCAAAAATAAGTTTTAATCAGAAATGATTTATCGAATTTTGGAAAAATCAGTTGGCACGTCGGTAAGCGGTGCGGACCATGACAACATTGTCTGGCCAAAGAGTGTTGTACGAGAAGATAACAATTCAAAAAGCAGCTTAAATATCGACAAGTAAAGGAGAGATTAGAAATTTAAAACCGTATCCTGCAACTGCTTCGTGCATTGCAAGGAATCAGAGTGCTCTCCCAAACTGGATATCCACCCGGTGTGGATTTTAAAGTCGATTTTGTAGCTACTGAGAAATCTCTTCACAGCAACAAGATCATAAACCTCTGGGTCCGGCTGGTCTTCCATATTGCACCAGCGAAGGTCTTTATCTTTCTCTTTCAGAAGTAGTGTGCGGTTGTTCAATCCACGCCAAGGCATCCGCACACCCGGTTGGTTTGTTCAACGAACACATTTTCTTTAATCACACCGCGAAGAAATGTACACTGCACGTTCATCTTGTTGATTTTGAACTTCAGACGTGCTGCAGGTGCGTACATTTTGATTGAATCTATCCTGGGGACCCGATCAAAGCCTTTAACAATCAAACTTTGAAATGATTTTCATTTTGTCGAATGTTCTAATTTCTTTCAACAGACAACTCTGTTTCCCTTTTCTTCTTCTCTCCATCAAAGGCAACCAGTCCTAGAAATAACAATATCTTGGAGCTTTGAGTCGCCTATCTTGTGCATGGACACTCCTCTATCAACAATTCGATGACTATCGATAGTTCCTCCTGGAACATCCTGCACACTCACTCAGAGATTAGTTGGAGAGGGGGACCCAAGCCTTAACAGACTTGGGTCGTCCTTCATCATCGAGGATTGTGACTTTGATTTCCTGATGATTCGGAATGGATTGAGCTTCCCCTGAAACAGTTACCGATTTTTGTTTCCAAATCTGTTTTTGTTTTTCATTTTTAATTTCTAACTTAACAGTCTTTGTTTGGACAACCTCCGGTTTTAACGCCTTTTCAATCACCTTCACATTTTTACGTTGTTGTTTTGTTTCCTGTTCTTTAACAGTTCTTTTATCATGTTTTGGTGAAACAGGACGACGTTGTGGGTGAACCTTTTCAGGTGGTGCTCTTTCTACAAAATTTGGTTTGGGCGAGTTTGTGCAGTCTTTAATGATGTGCCCAAACTTCCCACATTTGAAACAAGTTCTCCTTTCAACAAACTTAGGAGAATTTGATCGACGACCTGACGTAGAAGTTGTAGACCCAGAGGTACTAGCTTCACACCCGTTTGTGTGTTGGGTGTAATTGTTATCACTATTACGTTTCAAAATGTTGACTTTTTGTACAAAATCGGTATTTGATTTATTTTCAAAAGTCTCCACTTTATCAGTACCTTTGGAGGCCACAAACTTAACGTCTTTTGTTTTCTTCTTGTAACGAGCTCCTTTAGAATCAACCTTAGCCTTTGGCTTTGGAGCTCGTTGTTGTTGTTTATCCTTAAAAGCAATTGGTTGTTGCTTTGTCGGTGATTTTTGATTTCCAAATTTTCTTCTAACTTCAGCTTTTGGAATAGGATCACACTGAGTTACTGAAACTCTCGGGATCGCTTTTCCCAAAAACTTAGTTGTATTATCTTCAAACACTTTATCAATCAAGGATTGATTGACGTTTTTGATTGGAAAATATTTGTCTGAATAAATTTTACTATCACCGACCAAAGTATACAACACGTTATCACTTTTAACAGTAGACACTGTCTCAGTGATAGGATCTATCTCTTGTTTAGCACCAGTTGATTGCACAGCAGGAGTAGGAGGATCACACAGAATGTGATTCTCAAAAGGCACTTCAACTCCTTTTCTATCGTCAAGAGATTTATCCTCATCACTCACATCTGATTCATCGTCCGAAGAATCATAGTCCTCAATGGTTGGAGAACTTTGATTTGAAGCACATGATGACTTTTCTTTCCGATCAGATGAGCCCTCCGATGAATTGTCCGTTTTGAACCCTAAGCCAGTTGTAACTTCCTCATAATCAAGAGGTACACTGGGTTCATACCGAGGCATATCCTCTTCATCGGGCATTCTGGTATAGTTGTGTCTCAAAGGAGGCGGACACGACTTATACCCAACGCCTTTAACATTACCCTTTAGTTTTTGAACGTCAATGATATGATCGAGCACAAATCGGGAGTTAGAATAACTCTCCAATTTGAGCTTGATCGCTTCATGCTCGCATTTGGCAATGGCTAGTTCCTTTTTGGTTTCCTCAACGATGTTAATGTAATCGTTAATACTAACTTGTTTATGATAAACAGTTTTGGTCACTTCGGAAACACTTTTCTTTAAGGTTTCAATTACAGATTTAAAATCCTTTTCGTTTCTAACTAAAGCCATATTTGCCTCTTTGCACTTTGACAGTTCAATAACCAAACTCTGATTGTGACTATGAACCGTTTCAGATTCATGTTTCAATTCAGCACATTTATGTTTCATATCAGCACAATCACTACATATGCTAGGAGTTTCAGATTTTACCTAGGTCCCGTTTTTCCGGTGAGGATCGATAACGAGAACCTAATCCTTGTTTATAACAAACACGGTAACGGGTGTGGAATCCCCGTAACGGTGCAAACCAAACAAAGTGTAAAACACACGCGTAACCAAAGATTCAATATCTATTGATTAGGAATGAGAACGATACAAACATATACAAACAATGTTTACAGACTCTCTCTCAAAGTCTCACAGCTCTCGTCTCTCGTCCAAGTTTCACACAGAAACTATGAGAGCTATTTATACTAAAACAGACACAGACATGACGAAACGCATAAAGGACACGACGAAACACTAAATTCGACGAAACACACCTTGTTTCGTCGACATACATATTAATTCTAATCTGTTTCGTCGAGTTGTAGATAAGCCCAGACATAAGTCAAAGCCCATCACAATATTACGGCCCAATGTTGAATAATCACGGCCCAGATTTTGTTCCTGTAATAATCTTTCACCAATATTCAACATAGGACAAAACTTGTGACATCACCATGACATCACAATGATGATGTCATGGTGATGTGTAAACGGGAATGGCTTGCGGCGCTCCGTGCTTCGCGTGTCGAACTCTGGGGCGCACGACGGAGGAATGTCATGACGTCGGGCTTGAGCCGGACCTAACCGAGTCGACCCGAACCGAATCGAACCGAGTCGAGTCGCGTCCACATAAAGTGTACCAACAATAAGGTTGAATTAATACACCAATATTATTTTTAATATGGTATTTCATTCAAAATTTAAAAGTTAGCATCTTATAAAAAAAATTTGATGATTGGTTAAACATCAACCTGTGATCCGATTGTTCCAATATGTATAAATCTAGCTTTCAATATAAACTTTATAAGTATATTAAGCAATAAAAGATGATATGTTGTTAAAGTTTCATAAATTTGTATTATACAGTACTTATATTATGTTATGTGAAAAAAATATGCAGGGCTATATATTTGAAACCATCTTGTTTGACTAACTATATATGTTGAAACCATCTTGTTTGTTTAACTATATATTTGAAACCATCTTGTTTGTTTAAACCTATATGTGATTTATGTTATACATTATAAATTGTGTTTTTGTGTTCAATACTCAATAATTTGGAATATGAGCACCAGCATTACCAATTAAGAAGGGACAACAGAAAAAAAGTGAAAATCCAAAGAACAAGGTATTCGATTGATGTCTTGTTACCACCATGACGAAGAACAAGATGATTGAGTTACACAATTGTTTTTACTGCATAATGCAAGGACATCTTATAAATGACTACAAATTCAAAGAACGTCATCAAACCGCTGCATTGATTCAAAAAGTCATGAATGTTGGTACTCAAAATCAAATTTGATAAAATTGATAACTCTAATAACAAGTTATTCGATCGATGTCTTGTTACCACCATGACGAAGAACAAGATGATTTTTACTGCATAATGCAAGGCCATCTTATAAATGACTACAAATTCAAAGAACGTTATCAAACCGCTGCATTGATTCACAAAGTCATGAATGTTGGTACTCAAAATCAAATTTGATAAAATTGATAACTCTAATAACAAGTTATTCGATCGATGTCTTGTTACCACCATGACGAAGAACAAGATGATTGAGTTACACAATTGTTTTTACAGCATAATGCAAGGCCATCTTATAAATGACTACAAATTCAAAGAACGTTATCAAACCGCTGCATTGATTCACAAAGTCATGAATATTGGTACTCAAAATCAAATTTGATAAAATTGATAACTCTAATGTATATGTTGTAGCCAGAACTAATACTGGGACGTGGAACAAATTCTAGTATGTTAACTTCATGTTTAAACACCATATTTGTGGTTTTAAATCAGTTTTTTTAAAACTTAAAGAATTTCTTTGGTGTTGAAACACACACCGAGGAAACTAATTTCTTGTTCACAAAATTGAAGATTCACATTACTAGAAAATTTATAATTTTTAACACACTTTTCTGTCACAAATTCGTCACAAATTGACATTTGCTACTGATTTGCAACAAAACATTGATGTTGGAAAAAGCCCCTTCGGAAACCTATTTACTACGCAATTACTACGCAAATTTTAACGTATTTCCTACAGAAACATGGTGTTAGAAATTTGTGACGCATATATTACTCATTTCCTATGTTGTATATCAAAAAAATGCAACGCATTTGTGACGGAATATAAAAAAATTGCAACGCATTTGTGACGGAATATTTAAAAAAAACAAGCGTCCTAGAAGATAACTCCAATTTCAGGTTTTGGGTCGCCTTGTTTAACATGTTTGATAGACACGTTGAGACTATTTCGCTACAAATGACCTGATAAACTGAAAGTCCAAAGTATATCACTAGAACAGTGAGATCGATACCTGAAAGTAATCAAGTATATCATTTCAAAATTTATACCAAAAGTATATACGCTTAACAAAATAAACCTAATAAGATAGAAAGTAGAAACAGGTAGCACTGTTCCAAACCAACAGCACTAGTATAGTGCTTTGCCCCAAGAAGCAACTCTGGTGCACGATACCATATGGTTACAACAACCTGCTGATGATTATTCACACCAAGTAATGTATTAAACGTAAAACTAGGCATTACAAAGAAAATAAAATAAAACTATGCCTCTTACCCCGTTTCGAACAACGGCTTCAATGGTGCTTGATATATTCTAGCAAGTCCAAAATCAGCTATTTTTACAACGCCTTGTTCTTCTCCATCACCCATCACCTATGATGTGAAGTGAAAGTTTCTCGATCAAATTAACTGGTTAGTAATGAGATACCAATGATGACAGCAGATACGCATTCTTACCAAATTATTGGAGGGCTTAAGATCTCGATGCATAATCCAGTTGCTACATCCATTTTATTAAATGTGAGCATTTATATTATGGAGAGTATGCAGTTGACATTAACAGCCGCACAAGTTCTGCTTACCTATGAAGATAATTCAGCCCATTAAGCAACTGGTGTGTGCGTATATATACATAATTTTGCAATGAAATTACACACGATTCGGTTTTAAATTTATAAAAGTGATTATTACTTTAACATCAAAACACACACGAAAGAGGCAAGTGTACCCCGTCACATATGTAGTAAAGTATCGGTAAGAACCAAGTATCGATCCAAGGAAATGGGCGGAGGAATAATACTAGACCTTTGTCACTAAACTACCGGTAAAAACATAAGTTGTTTGATTTTTATTAAACTAAAGTAAGCATAAACAACTACTTATAAAAACATAATAGATTTCAAATATGAAAATAGAAAAATAGCCTTGCTTAATACACAACCAAAGCATGTCAACTAAGTCGGTTTTGGCACTAAAAGCATTTGATCAATTCTCCAATTTTAAGACAATTAATATCCCTTTCAGGAATCCTAACATGACAATCATTCGGAAAGTTAAAACGATAAACACACTTTAACCACCTAAAATTGTTCTTTAACGTGCAATTGAATAAATGTCTATGAAAATCTCTTAAAAATAAGTTAGTCATCCGTTAGGAGTTTTCTAACCTCACTTAAACAAGGAAAGCGACACCGATAAACACAATGCAACCACCGAGACAAGCATAAACTAGATTAAATCACAACCGAGTTCATTTTACAAATCTTGCACATAAATTCACCAAGATAGCAATTTGGCCTAAACTACTAACTAAGCTAATCATGGCAAGAATTTATAACGACACCATTTAACCCGTTAAGGTCCTTACGAGACGGCAAGCTTTCTTGATTAACAATAATTACATTTTATTAAACCACTAACCATTTCTAGTATCATGATGCACTCATTTTAACCAAGCTAAACTAGTTAACTAAGTTTAAAGTTTACTAATACAAGATTAATTAAGCTTCATTTTTCAACTATCTTAACAAACCAAATATCAATCATCCAACACAATTACTTATAATCAAGAAATCAATATCAATAACAAGGTTGCAAACTAATCATCAAAGATTAACATAGAAAATACTTCCAAGTGTCATTACAAACAAAGATTAACATACTAATGGTTATAATCAAGCAAGGGATTGTTGTGATTTTGCCCAGAGGCTACAATAATATATAAACATTAATCTACATGCTTGAAATATTAACAAAATCATGGAGAGATTAGAAAACCAAACCATAAACAAGCATAAGATTAAGAATCTGGAAGATAACGAACCTAATCGACACAATGTGGCTTGAATCCGGGTGAAAGCAGAAGCCTCCGGAGCCTGAAAATCGCCAGAATCGCTTCCAAAATGTCCAGAGTTACGAGCGGAATGTTTCTGCAAGTTTTTATATAATTTCGATCTCGCACGGTCGTGCATCCTGTCGCATGACCGTTCACTTTATGAATTATTGGAGGTATGGTGCACCATACTGCATGACGTCATAAGATCTTGACCGGTCTTCGGTCTCGCACGACCGTTCTTCAGATCACACGATCGTGCGTTTCCGGGTTCTTGTTGCACAGACTGCTGCACTGGTGGTGCATTGCCGGGCTTTAGCTGATCATCGAATCCGCATAGGGTGCAATCAGACGCACGCCCGAATTTTGTCATAAACAAGATTTCATCATTTTATCATTCAAAATTGCTCGAATTTTGTCTACTTCACCCTATTTTAGGGTATTTTATTTTCTGTTTTTTATTATTTTTTTTAACTAAAAACTAATGGATTTATACAAAGAATCATAAACTAAAACAAGCGCTAGTTAAACAATTATTTTGACCGAGTTTCAACACTAAAAGGTTTAAAACATAAAAAGGCTAAATTTGGCTAAGTGGGCGATTATGTTGGGTAAACAAAGGTCAATGGGAAGGCTCGACATGGTTAATCCTAAAGGTAATGTAAGGTTTACGAGAAACACAACACAAAGAACAAGGTTAACAACAAAGTGGTAATCTAAGTGCCTCTATCACTTCTACACAATTCCGCAAGTTCATGGTCTTAACAAGCATACTAGTGACAAGTTCTAAATTACACATGACATCCGGCTCACTCCTACATCCGAAATGAACAAATATATAACAATTTCAAGGCTCAAACATGCTCATGTAATGGAAGGAATGGGTAAAAGTGTGAAAACTATCATGCAAGTCTTTCTTTGTTTGTCACGCTTTCCGGTTTTCTTTTCAAAATTTATTTTGCTTGTCGAGTTTTTATCAAGTCCGAAGCTTTCTAAAACACAACCAACCGGTTTATTTACTAAAATAAATACAAAATACAGATATTTTTGAATGATTTTTCTGAATTTTTTTTTAGAGGACAAACAAAGTTAACAAAGTTAAACCCCTCCCCACACTTGAACTTCGCATTGTCCCCAATGCGAAACCCAAAATATAGAGAAAAAGGATAATAGTACTCCCCTCAAGATGATTTCTGATGAAACGAGACTTCCAAAGCTGTATCTGTTATGTGCTCCGGTCCAAGATTTGATAGCCAAAATCTGCATGTACGTCACAAGGTACAACAAAACAGAACAGAAACAAATAAACCAAATAAACCATAATTTACATAAATATAAGTACTAAAATCCAAACATGACAAGACAAATAAAGTAAAGTGTCAGAAATATAAAGAGTACATAACCATGGGTGTTGAAATAACAACCAAAATGAACACCCGAAATAAACAAAGTACGGAAATAATAATAAAACCACCAACGATCAACTCCACCATCTCTTAGTCATCGTCACCAGCATCATCTCTCGTGTAGTACGGGCCCGCATCTCCATAACCAGGTGGGTTCCAGGGTGGGAACTGCGGGGGATGCTGAAAGTAGTCGAGATAGGCATGATGCATCTCCCCGAACAGGTATGAGAACCCAGCACTCACCCCCTGGTACAAGCTGTCCTGGTTCGCCCTAATCTGATCCTGAGTAGCCCTGATCTGGTCCTGACTAGCCCTGATCTGGTCCTGACTAGTCCTAATCTGGTCAATATAAATCTCAAGCAGCTCCTGGTTAACCTGCATTTGTTGGAACTGCTGGTAAAACTCAGGGTAAGAGGGAATGCCCTCGGGCCACTCCTGGTGGTGGTATCCATGATGCTACGGTGAATGTGGTGGTGTTTGTGGCTGGTGCTGTTCGTGCTGCTTGTGCTGCTGCTCTTCATGCTGCTCCCCCATTTCTTCATCCTCATCTTCCTCCTCAGCATGAGGCAACGGGTCCAAGACCTCGTTGTTTAATCCCTTCAATCTATCCCCGTGATCCAACTCAGCAATCAACCCCATCGCTTTCAATTACCGAATATCAACATATACCCCTTCGGTCACCAGAGTGAGACCCGCAAGTACCTCATCAGTCATCAAGCCTAAGTTGTAGGCAATTTCGGTCACATAATGACCGCCGTGAATCTGACTGTTAGGCTTTCTCCCTGAGCTTTTCACAAAAAATTCAGCCATCGTCGCAGCTAGGTTGATGTGTACTCTATCAACCAGCGCATACAGAAAAATCAGATCGGGTGTTGGACAGTTGCCTAAACTGTCCATGCGGCCGCAAATAGTGTGGCTGAATATATGATGCATCACTCGATGCAGAGGGTCTTTCAATCGTGAAGCTTTAGACATTCTCGGGTCGTAAGGGTCACCAATTGCATTTTCAGCCCAAAACGCGACCCATGCTTCATCAGTTGGAAAGGTAAACTGCTCCGTGAAGAATTCAGAATCCATGTCTTCTCTTGTGTAAATTCCAAGCCTCCTACCCAATCTACCCACCGACCAACTGTGCCAGTGTCCACCCAACCTGAAAGTTATCCGCTCCCTGTAGCGGAATTTTGGCCTTTTATGAGCAAGTGGTTTTTCGTAGGCATATGTGGAGAAGAACTCTATCGTTGGCTCAAGATAGATGGGGCGGTTGATATCGATAAGATGCGAAAGTGGGATAGTGAGCATGTGTTCAAGTTGCTCACGCTGATTTAGATCCCTCATAACATCCCAATCCAACCTCCGGGGGACGCCGAATTGCCCTCGCCTTCTCCATAAGGCGTCACGTCTTGGGATACAAAGAAGTTCTCTCTCATCATCGGGGTTAAATTGCAAGAAAGGATGATTCATCTGCAAGAGGAATATCGTTAGAATAGCGGGAACAGGAAAAATTTCACTCAAAAACAGCAGAACACGTAGTTATGAAGATTCTGTTATGCTGATCTGGGCCTGTCGCACGGACGTGCAACAAGACGCACGGTCGTGCGTCACCGAGAACAAGCAAAGTTGGCCGGCAGTATGTCAGATCTGCACGGCGTGCGACCAACGGCACCACCGTGCATCACCGGACCAACATAACATCATCGTGAATATCCGGAAACGCTCGGACGTGCCACAGGGGGCACGACCGTGCGACATGATTTTTCTGCAGATCCTAACCCCGGCTCTGAATAGCCTGATTTTTTCAAAAATCAACAAGTTTTTGTACAAATAGGGGTCAAAAAAACAACCGGATGCTCACGATACGAATGAATCTTGCAAGGGTTAGGGTTTCGCTTGTATTTATGAAGGGAACCCTAAAAAGCCTTGAAGAATCGAAAGAATCTAACCTAGAATGTGAAGAAACAGAGAATCTACAAGAAGGAACGTACCGTGCGAAGAAGTGTGTGAAACCGTGCGAAGAAACCGTGTGATTTGAGGCGAAATCGCTCTGGAACGGCCGTCTGCAGTTAGGGTTCGCGAATGAGGGAGATGGCAGCAGATGGGGGTTTTTAGAATGTGCAAATGACAAAATTGCCCCTGCCTCTCACACGGTCGTGCGATAGCTCACACGGTCGTGCATCACCGACATTTTTCAAACCTGCAAGCAGTTCTCGGAGATGCACCGGGGGTGCGACTCATCGTGCAAGTCAGCCCGCAAACGCACGGTCGTGCGACACATGGCACGGTCATGCAACAGCTGCAAATCAGTTTTTTTCTGCAGAAGCTATTTCCAGCAACTGTTTTGGTCGTTTTTCGCCATTTTTTCGACACGCAAACTGTTTAATCAATATCGCAACATAGAACCTTCGCCCGGCACGTCTAAAAATTATACAAACTAAAGGAAACTAACAAACACACCTAAATTACGCTAAAACGACAAAAACACAAAAAAGGACGATTATACCCCTAAAGCGCTTAAGTCGCTCTTGCTACATTTTTAATCCGCGAGTCGGTAGCGTAGACTCATGCTAAATTTTTGTCGGCGAGTCGATAGCAAGACTCATGCTAAATTTTTGTCGGCGAGTCGATAACAAGACTCATGCTAATTTTTTTTCGGCGAGTCGATAGCAAGACTCATGTCCCCACACTTGTTACATGTGTGGGTCATTACCACGCCCCTTTGGATTCTGCTCGGTATTGCCCGGAAGACCACCTGGGGGTCTCTCCGACATCATTTTTGCCAACTGGCCCACTTGATTCTCGATGGTCTGAATGGAAGCCTTTTGACTCCGCATTTCTCCTTCGTTGACCAAGAACTGCTCCTCATGCTGCTAATATCGTTTCTCAGAAATTTGATTAGCACTGTTGGAGTTGTTCAGCAGTTGTGCCATCATTTCCTCTAGCTTTGCGTTGCTTTGAGAAGCGTGTGGCTGGGAACTGCTTCCTGAGCCTTGATTATGATACTGTGGCTGGAAGGATTGACCTTGAGATTGTTGTGGCGCGGGAGCACGCTGAGTGAATCCCAATGGGTTTTGATTACCCGTATTCACTCGCCACCCAAAATTTGGGTGATTTCTCCATCCGGGGTTATAGGTGTTGCTGTACGGGTTGTTCTGCGGCCTCACTTGATTACTCACAAAATCCACTTCTTCGTGGCCCGCATACACGACTCCCTGAAAATATGCACCAGGCTCGTGTGACACTCCACACTTGTCACATCCCGAGCCAGCCTGCGCAACCATCGGGGACCTGTCGAATTTCGATGCAAGAGCCACGATTTGTGCATTAATGGCCGTATAGTCGTCTACAGCATGAACTCCTGCGCGGGGTGCTGATGATGATGATGTAGCCCGGCCTCTATCTCCTTCGCGACGTGAGCTGGAGTTCAACACGGCTTTTTCAATGATATCATAAGCCTCATTCGGCGTCTTTGTTCCCAGATCGCCTCATGAATTCATGTCTAATCGCTCCTGCGTATTGTAGCTAAGCCCTTGATAGAATGTCAAGACCAGCTGCCTCTTGGAGAAACCATCATGTGGAACATCAAGTAACAGATCCTTAAATCTCTCCCAAGCTGTGTGCAACGACTCTCCCTCATCTTGGCGAAACGTCACAACCCGGTTTCTTTACTTGGTTGTCTTCTCAGGATGAAAGTATTTTTGCATAAACAGCTCCACCAGCTCATTCCAGTCCTGATGGACCCAGCTGGAAGGGACATAAGCCAAGCTCTGGCCTTATCACGCAATGAGAATGGAAACAACCTCAATCTAATAGCATCCTCCGAAACATCTCTAATCTTGAACGTGGAACAAACTTCGAGAAACTTTGCGATGTGCCGACCCGGATCATCGTGATCTTTCCCATCAAACTGCACCGAGTTTTGTATCATATTGATGATGTTGGATTTTATTTCGAAACTCGGTGCTGCTACCGTCGGTCGGGTGATGCTCGGTAGCAAGCCTTCTCCTCCGGGCTAGTTTGTTTCATTCAAAGGTCTGTCGTCGTCCGCCATGGTGCCTCTTCCTTCGTCCCCCGAGTTTTCGTTTTCAGAAAGTATCACCAGTTCATCAATCGCGTTTGCAATTCGTTGTGCAATAACACGTGACCTTTCTCGTAGCCTCCTACTTCTCCTAAGATTATGCGCTGGTTCGTCAGCCGGCTCAGCAACAGTGGGCGCGGAAGTTGAGGACATCAACCTATAATAAAAGGATAAGCACAATGCGGACAAATAACAATATTACAATAATTAATTAAAAATTTTAATTTTTTTAAATGAATAAATACAAAGAATAAACAATCGGTTCAATACGAACAAAATAAATGAATGACAAGTCCGAATTCGAACAAATAAATGGAGCAAAAATTTACAAGTGTACAAAAATAGACATGGAAAACGAATAAATCAAATTAAAACAAGAAATACTAACAAATAAATAAACACAAAAATAATCACAAATATTAACAAGTATATACACCGATAAAACAATAACTCGAGTCGTTCCTAAAGCTCGCAATTTCCCCGGCAACGGTGCCAAAAACTTGGTGTGTGCGTATATATACATAATTTTGCAATGAAATTACACACGATTCGGTTTTAAATTTATAAAAGTGATTATTACTTTAACATCAAAACACACACGAAAGAGGCAAGTGTACCCCGTCACATATGTAGTAAAGTATCGGTAAGAACCAAGTATCGATCCAAGGAAATGGGCGGAGGAATAATACTAGACCTTTGTCACTAAACTACCGGTAAAAACATAAGTTGTTTGATTTTTAAAAATCTAAAGTAAGCATAAACAACTACTTATAAAAACATAATAGATTTCAACTATGAAAATAGATAAATAGCCTTGCTTAATACACAACCAAAGCATGTCAACTAAGTCGGTTTTGGCACTAGAAGCATTTGATCAATTCTCCAATTTTGAGACAATTAGTATCCCTTTCGGGAATCCTAACATGACAATCATTCGAAAAGTTAAAACGATAAACACACTTTAACCACCTAAAATTGTTCTTTAACGTGCAATTGAATAAATGTCTATGAAAATCTCTTAAAAATAAGTTAGTCATCCGTTAGGAGTTTTCTAACCTCACTTAAACAAGGAAAGCGACACCGATAAACACAATGCAACCACCGAGACAAGCATAAACTAGATTAAATCACTACCGAGTTCATTTTACAAATCTTGCACATAAATTCACCAAGATAGCAATTTTGGCCTAAACTACTAACTAAGCTAACAAATCATGGCTAGAATTTATAACGACACCATTTAACCCGTTAAGGTCCTTACGTGACGGCAAGCTTTCTTGATTAACAATAATTACATTTTATTAAACCACTAACCATTTCTAGTATCATGATGCACACATTTTAACCAAGCTAAACTAGTTAACCAAGTTTAAAGTTTACTAATACAAGATTAATTAAGCTTCATTTTTCAACTATCTTAACTAACCAAATACCAATCATCCAACACAATTTGTAACACCTCAGAATTTCGTGTTCAATAAAGTAACGACACGTGTCACGTGTGACAAAACGCTTTGTAGACTCGGAATTATTAAAAAATGATTGACAGGATTTAACCGTGTCGTTATGTTAACTTTTGCACCTCTGAACGACCTCGTTATAAATCCCAAGACTCAATTTATGTTAAAAACACCTTGTACATATTCAAGTTCAGGGAATTATTACGTGGAATGATTTAAAATTAAATGGTAGGACTCCTACGATGAAAAAGGAACGGAAACCCTTTGTTTTCGGGTCTTGTTTTTAAATACAAAGCAAACAAACACAAATGGTAGGGTATCCAACAGTAAAAGACCCATAATGGAGGCCCCTAAATGATAAAATAATGCCCACCATTCGTTTATACCACTTGCCCTTTTGAAACACCAACAAACAAAATCAAAAACTGATCTGCGGAGGGCGTCGCGTAGCGCGACGGACCCTCGCGCTACGCGAGGGGTGCCCAGCGACCAGATTACCTGCTGTTGGCTGTTGTGCGCATTTGTGACCCATTTAGCCGGTTTCTCTTGCATGTGCATGGCCCCTAGACATCCCTAAACACTAGTGACAGATGTTAATCGATTGTGGGATGTCCTAGACTTGGTTGTCAAGCTTTTGTGGTGTCCATGAGCACTATATAAGGGACCATAGTTGCAACAATTGCTACACACATCATTCAAGTGCCATCTGAGCATTGGAGGAGCTTACAATCTGATTCAAGGCCTCCCTAATCATCATTATACTCTAGTAAGTCCACTAGTCCTTTCTTAATTATGTTTAGTTTAGTTTTTAGCTTAGAAGTCAACATATCGTACTTAACGTTTGACTTCCAGTTTAATTAAAGTTGACTCAGTCGTAACCCGAAATAAAAGTACCGTTAGGTTGGTAATTATGTGGGTAATAAGACCCTAAAAGGGTTCCCCCTGATTCCCATCCTAACTAGGTCGTTTGTCGGGTCAAACGTTGAGCGAAAAAGTCAACAGAATTACAAAATATGATTTAATGCACGATTAATGATCTGAGAGGTGTGTAACCTGTTTTAACCTTAATATAACATGGTAATAAGTATGAAAACTTGTCTACGCTTGCCCGACTCGACAAATTTCTGTTAAAACCCGGTTCGGAACCGAAAGGCGCAAAACCTTGACTTTTGCTTTGACTTCGGTTCTGACCCGTTCTAGTTTGATTCAAAGATGCCTTAGTGCTTCATTAGAGTAGGGTTGCATGTTAGTATGAGTCTTTGTACTTGTTTCGTTGATTATCCGATACATGCACACGTTTCCGTTAATCGCTTAAATTGGACCGTAATGCCCTTATGACCGTACAACGAGAATTTTGAAAATGTGGGAGTACAATATTCTTAGTTACTGATTACTAAACATGTACGTAAATTTTCACGTCAATCGGAGGTCTAGATTAAGAGATATGCGCACTAGCGTAAATAATAAGCTTATTATTAATTAAACGGCGCGATTAGCGCATAGCCTATCTAAACCCGATTTTCGGTACCAAAACTTTTACCCACTGATGTTAAATAATATTTTGGGATTTTTGAAGATTTTTAATTATTTTAAACTGATCTTAAGCTAGGCTTATCGCATTGATTCGGTTAATACCGGATATGCCCTTTTAGGCCATAAAACGAGTTTTACGAATCCGTTTGATACCAATCCAATTGCCACTGATTTAAAATAATAAATAGAGTGTTTTGAACCTGTTTTGCTGATCAGAAAACTCAGAATGGTATTTTAAACCGTACGTCGCTTAAAACGGCTTCATACGCGTATTAAACGCATAATTTGGGTTTAAAACCATTTTGGGAAATGAGACTCTTCACCAACTGTTGTGGTCTGTTAAAATTTATAATTTTTCTGATTAAATCAGACCCATATCTCAGAAGTATTATAAACCTCTTTTATAACCCTTAAAATGACCGAAATACCCTACGGGGCGTATTTAGGGATTAAACTCGTTATGGGCATTATGGAAGATATCATAATGATATCACAACATATTTAAAGCGTATTAACTTAGGAAACCTATTCACGACCCTTTTGGTTACCCGTTATGCATTTTACGCCTTCGGTTCGGTTTATGTAACTAGTTTGCATAAACTAGCCGAAACGGGTCAAACGATATCATTTTTATCTCAAAATCCAGAATGTGAGTAGTAAACCCATATTAAACAAGTCTTCAAACTTGTCGGGTCTAAATCACATTCTATCCGGTCTTCGCTTAATCGTGCGTACGAACCGTATCTTTAAAAACTGACCGGTCTAAGCTTAAGCTTAATTAAAGACCCGTTAGTATTCTAATAGGTTATATTAAAACTTCGTTCCAGATTAGGAGAAACAGTAAAAGCTACGTGCATTCTGCTTGTTGTGATTTATACTTGCAAAGGTAAACACTTTTAACTTATTTTCCCTATACGGGCTTGGGTTACGGTACATAGCGTATCGCTTGATCGGGCATCAAATCTCCACGCTTAGTGGGTAATTGAATAATTTGATCGGCTCGTTTTAAACCGATGTGTTTACTTTACAGCCTTTGGGGGGGTTAATGACCATGTCCCGGATATCCTCGGCATTATCTTACGAGATGGCCACGACCTGAGCACGGGGTGTAGGCGTACTCCCGTGTATAACTCACGAAAAGTGGTGTGTCTATTGATCTTTAACCCGAATTTGATTCGGGCTACTGAACGCATAAGTAACATGTAATTCGTTCACAAGATTATAATATTAAATAATTCTCCCAAGTTATAAAAATGTTTATGCCATGTGCATCCAAACAAATTTTCAATCATTTTCCAAAATGAGTCAGTTGAATGTATTTACCAGTGTAAACTGACGTATTTTCCCAAAAAGACTGAATGCAGGTACTAAACGAAATTTGGCTGGATTGTCTCCAAGCATCAATAGAAAGTCTCGCAAGCTTAGGATGCCAAAGTCTGTTGAACCGTTAAATGTTATTTTGTTTCGATCCGTTCTGTGGATAAACACCGGATATTGTAACTTTGATTACAATAAATAAATTCGGTTGTATCTTATTTAAATTGCTTCCGCTGTGCATTATTATATTGTGTTGTTTGACTATTACGTTGCCAACCACGTCACGATACTCCCCCACCGGGCCCACCGGTGACACGTGGAAATCGGGGTGTGACAGGTTGGTATCAGAGCCAACTCTGAGTGAATTAAACACTAGCCTTTTGTGTTTAATCTCAGTACACAATTGCACATTCTAAACTTTTCGAGTCTAGACTTATAACATAGGACAAACTCCACTTATTCGGGTTTTTTGTTTTGTCCTTTAAACTTTATATTTTTGTTATTGTTATCTCATGATATACTGACAGGAACTTAAGATGCCTCCAAGATTTTTGCGTACGCGAGGACGCGGAAAGGGGCCGGTAGCCGCCCCCAACGACCATGAAGCAGGGCCATCTAATACACGAGGTCCTATCCCCGCCGAGAGTGATGGTACTCAGCGAAACCAGAGAGGTCTCTTTCAACCGGCAAGACGGTCGGTTTCGAACAACTCAACGACTCCCGCTCAGAACTCCTACGGGCCACAATCAGAAAATGAGCATGGAGACTCACACCAGTCGTACTTACCACTACAGCGATCAATGTCGCACCGCACTTTTGGGGACCCCACTCCATTCTTCCGAGGCCGGTTTAACCCGGCAAATTATATACAAGAACCAGTGGGTTTTAACCCATTGGGACCGGAGGACCATTTTTCCGGAGGCAATGATATGGACGAGGAAGACGACCCCGTCGAGCCCGCATCAGGAACTCCCAACCATCCAATCGAGGTCTCGGATAGTTCCATTTATCACGGACCACCCTATGATGGTCCAGATAGCTTCCAGGCTATCTTTACTCGGCACGAATGGTATTATACACCTTCTCACCATTCGTCGCCGCATGTACAGCAGCAGCCTCACTATTCTTCGCCTCATGAGCAGCAGCAGCAGCAGCATCATCAAGATTCCTCTGGGAATCACCAGTTTGTGGCAGCTACGCCACCGCCTCCACCGCCACCAGTTCAGCCGGCGCCTCCTCAACCGCAAAGACGTATGAGATCTGGAGCCCGGATGTCCACACGAAGAGAAGAGTTTCATTTCAGCTCTCCCCTACAATCAAGTGGCAGAAATTATCAGCCGCTTCAAGAAGATCCACAAATGGGTGGACCATCAAACCCATTCGCGCAGCAACCGCCACCAATGGGTTTCGATAATCAAATACCAGCGTACACGGGTCCTTCGATGTATAACCCGTTTGAGCCACCAACTCACACTGACCCCGGTTACGCTGAAGCCGACCCATACCTGGTAGCTGCTAATTACAACGCTCTTAACCCTGATGGACCGTATGGAGGTCCTTGGGGAGTAGGGTACCCAGTCCAGGGGTACCAGATACCTACACAACCCCCGTTTTACCAACAATCCCCGCCGTCTCTACAAATGTCGCCACCACTGCATCAGGAGATCCTGCAAAGTATTAGAGAGGTACGACATGAGGCACGGGAAGATCGACGGCGCAACCAGGGAATGTTTAAGACCTTGACGAACTTAATCAAGGGAAAGAGCAAGAAGGATCAGTAAATCCTTTATGAGTATATGTCTACTTTAAAATTAAGTCCCTGCGAGGACATTTATGAGTGTATGTAGTCCCTGCGTGGACATTTATCTCTGTACCTAGTCCCTGCGAGGACTTGTGTTTTAAATTAACCCCTGCGTGGGTAAGTACTTGTTTAGCCCCTACGTGGGAAATGGTTTGTTTGAAAAGACCCGTTTAGGGCAACATGTAACCTATGTATAATTAAATGGAATGTTTGTTTTATAAATTTCATGTTTGCCATTATGTGCATATATATAAATTATAGATGAAATAAATAAATTAAAATCATTCCTTTTAAATCTGCCTAGTAATTATTTAATTAAGAATCTTTAAGTGTGAAACCTAGCCTCGTGTCAAATATAAGACCGGGCCAAAATGGTAAGACCTGTTTAAAAGATTCAAATCCCTGTTAACATCTTAAAACATGTTAACACTCCTGGCAGAAGTGATTCGTTAAAATCACATGTCATTTTTATGAATAAGGATTCTTTAGAAGATTCCTAGTCCAGTTAATGATCTCTGAATCCTGGATTTACATCATCAATTAAGATGATCATATTTAACCATATGTGGTAATCTAGTGCCTACGGGCCTTGCTCATTTCTACATGAGCCAAAAGACAAGGGTAGCTATGACTCCCTGTCTAATAAAGGTAATGAACTAGGTTCAAACCTTAAAAGTCTTGATTCTCTGAAATCATAGTTTATGAAATAGTCCATGTGACCAAGCCTTATGTGCTAATATATATATTGTTATTGTTTTATGTTTAGGATAAATTTTAATTGAAATCCTAAATTAATACGATTAATAAGTTAACCAAATATGGTCTCTGTTACCATGGTCAACGAGTTACCCTAAGGGGTAATTCCATAATAAACTTCCAAATAAAATATTGTTCTTGTTTTCTGTAACAGTTCAATACAAATGGCTAACTCTAATGAAGTCAGTAGCCATCCAGTGGCGCCAAATGAGAACGCCCAAATTACATTAACGGGCGCCGAACTAAAAGCGATCATTGATGGCGCTGTTACTCAGGCCTTGGATAGGCAATACGAGGAATACAGTGGTACTCGGAGTAGGACCCACTCTGTATCACATTCAAAGCCAAGGACGCATTCTGAGGCTCATAACAAGCCTCCTCCCAAGAAGAATGGACCCAAGAAAGACGGTGATGACCGTCAGTCCACCAACAATCAAAGTGACCCATCCCAGCACATGGTACTGCATCAAGGACCCCGTAACAAGGGTTGCACTTACAAATACTTCGTGTCTTGCAAGCCCCGGGATTTTACAGGGGAAAAGGGGGCCGTTGATTGTATGACATGGCTGGACGAGATGGACACGGTGGTAGATATCAGCGGGTGCGCTGAAAGGGATATTGTTAAGTTTGTGTCGCAGTCCTTCAAGGGGGAAGCGTTGGCATGGTGGAGATCTCTGATGGAGGCCTCCGGAAAGATCCCGTTGTATAGCATGACGTGGGATCAATTCATTGCCCTGATCAAAGATAATTATTGCCCTCAACATGAGGTGGAAAAGATAGAATATGACTTTCTGTCATTGGTGATGAAGAACCTCGACTGCCAAGCTTACCTGACAAGCTTCAATACGCTGTCTAGGTTGGTTCCCTACCTGGTAACCCCTGAGCCAAAGAGGATCGCTCGTTTTATTGGTGGGTTAGAACCCGAGATCAAGGCCAGTGTAAAAGCTTCTCGGCCTGTTACCTTCAGGTCTGTAACTGACCTTTCCTTATCCCTCACACTGGATGCGGTCCGACAGAGATCGCTGAGGAATAAGGATGCCGAGAAGAGGAAGCGAGAAGATGATGGTTCGCGTAGGTCGAACAAGAAGCACCGTGGGAGCGGTGATCGCAAGAAGGGATCGGAGTCGAGGAAAGATGGGCATCGTTCTGGAGAGAAGCCCACATGCAAAACTTGCAAGAAACAGCACTTTGGAAAGTGCAGACTCGAATCAAACTCGAATAACGAGTCAAGGTCTTTTGCTTGTGGTTTGTGCAAATCCAAGGAACACAAAACCTTGGATTGCAAGAAGATGAAAGATGCGACGTGCTATCGTTGCAATGAGAAGGGCCACATAAAGACTAACTGCCCCAAGAACAACAAGAAGCCTGAAGAGGCTAAGAAGACTAATGCCAGAGTCTTCAGGATGGATGCGAAGGAAGCTGTGCAAGATGATAACGTCATAACAGGTACTTTCCTTGTAAATGATGTTTTTGCAAGAGTACTTTTTGATTCAGGCGCAGATAAATCCTTCGTAGATCATAAATTTTGTAAATTGTTGAATTTACCTGTCAAAACCCTAAGCGTAAACTATGAGGTAGAGTTAGCAGATGGTACCATAGAAACCGTCTCTACTGTGTTAGATGGATGTACTATATCCATTAAGAACCATTCTTTTCCTCTGTCTCTACTTCCGTTTAAATTAGCTGGTTTTGACATAGTTCTGGGTATGGACTGGTTATATCATAACCAGGCCCAAATCGTCTGTAACCAGAAACAGGTGGTAATAAAGACTTCGTCTGGTGAGTCACTTACCATTCGGGGAGATACCCAGTACGGACTGCCTGAGCAGGTGACTATGCTCAAGGCTTCCAAGTGTTTGAAGAAGGGGTGTGTCATCTACATGGCACAGGTGATTATTGATGAGCCTAAACCGAAGTTAGAAGACATCCCTGTCATCTCGGAATACCCAGAAGTGTTTCCTGAAGATCTACCTGGTTTACCACCAGATAGGCAAGTGGAATTCAGGATAGACATCATCCCCGGAGCAGCACCAGTTGCTAGGGCACCATACAGATTGGCACCCACAGAAATGAAGGAGTTGCGGACGCAGCTAGATGAATTGCTAGCTAAGGGTTTCATTCGACCTAGTTCATCTCCTTGGGGAGCGCCAATCCTGTTTGTCAAGAAGAAGGATGGGTCGATGCGTCTGTGCATCGACTATCGCGAGCTTAATAAAGTCACGATCAAGAATAGATATCCATTGCCCAGGATCGACGATTTGTTCGATCAGCTTCAAGGGGCAAGTTACTTCTCAAAGATTGATCTGAGGTCAGGCTACCATCAGTTGAAGGTTAAGGATGAAGACGTTCACAAGACTGCATTTAGGACTCGTTACGGTCACTACGAGTTCCTAGTGATGCCTTTTGGGCTCACTAATGCACCAGCCGCGTTCATGGATCTCATGAATCGCGTCTGCAAGCCTTACTTAGATAAATTTGTTATTGTCTTCATCGATGACATCCTTATTTATTCTAAGAATCAAGCTGACCATGAGAAACACCTACGTTGTATTCTCAAACTCCTACATCAGGAGAAGCTCTATGCCAAATTCTCTAAGTGTGAATTTTGGCTACGAGAAGTCCAATTCCTTGGACACGTGGTCAGTAAGCGTGGTATCCAGGTGGATCCCGCTAAAGTTGAAGCTATTATGAATTGGCTAGAGCCAAAGACACCTACGGAGATTCGTAGCTTCCTGGGATTGGCAGGATATTACAGGCGCTTCATTGAAAATTTTTCAAGGATTGCTGCACCCCTAACTTCCCTGACCAAGAAGAAAGTAAAGTTCGTTTGGGGTCCTAAGCAGCAAGAGTCCTTCGATGTTTTGAAACAAAAGTTGAGCAACGCTCCTGTGCTTACCTTACCTGAAGGCGCTGAAGAATTTGTAGTTTATTGTGATGCATCACACACTGGCATGGGGTGTGTGCTTATGCAGAAAGGCAAGGTGATTGCCTATGCATCACGACAGTTAAAGGTGCACGAAAAGAATTACACCACCCATGACTTGGAATTGGGTGCCGTTGTGTTCGCACTAAAACTGTGGAGGCATTATCTTTATGGAATCAAGTTTGTGATCTTTTCTGATCACAAGAGCCTCCAGCATCTGTTTAATCAGAAAGAATTAAACATGAGGCAACGCCGTTGGATGGAAACTTTAAATGATTATGATTGTGAAATCAAATACCATCCCGGCAAAACGAATGTAGTCGCTGATGCCTTGAGCAGAAAGGAAAGGGTTAAACCCATTCGAATTAACGCCAAGCGTATGGAGATAAAGAACAGTTTGATAGAAAGGGTGTTAGCTGCACAGAAGGAAGCTGTGTTGGAAACTAACTATCCTAATGAAAAGTTAGGAGTAACTGAGGAGCAGTTAACTCCTAGCAAGGACGGAATTTTACGGTTAAACGGACGAATATGGGTTCCAATTTTTGGAGGACTTCGTGATGTCATCCTCCAAGAAGCCCATAGTTCCAAATACTCCGTTCATCCTGGAGCCGATAAGATGTACCAGGAGTTAAAGGCAAATTATTGGTGGATAGGCTTGAAAAAGTCTGTGGCCGCCCATGTAGCAAAATGCTTGACATGTGCGCAAGTCAAAGCCGAGCATCAGAAACCGTCAGGGTTGCTACAACAGCCTGAACTTCCTACGTGGAAGTGGGAAATGGTAACTATGGATTTTATTACCAAGTTACCCAAGACAAGAAAAGGCAATGATACGATATGGGTTATAGTTGACCGACTGACTAAGTCAGCTCATTTCTTACCCATTAAGGAGACTTATAGCTCCGATATGTTAGCCCAGTTATACGTTGACAAGATTGTAGCCCTACACGGCATACCTGTAGCTATTATCTCTGACCGGGATACTAGGTACACGTCACACTTTTGGAAGAGTTTCCAGCAATCTTTGGGCACACGTTTGAACTTTAGTACGGCTTACCATCCTCAGACAGACGGTCAGAGTGAGCGTACTATTCAAACGTTGGAAGACATGCTACGCGCATGTGCGATCGATTTGGAAGGTAGCTGGGATAAGAACCTACCATTGATCGAATTCTCCTACAACAATAGCTACCATACCAGCATAAAGGCTGCGCCTTTTGAGGCATTATACGGTAGAAAATGTAGATCGCCAGTTTGTTGGGCGGAAGTTGGAGAAGTCCAGTTATCAGGACCAGAGATCGTGTTCGAAACGACGGACAAGATTGTCCAGATTCGTAACAATCTCCAAGCTGCCCGGAATAGGAAGAAGAGTTACGCGGATCCAAGTCGTAAGGACTTTCACTTCGAAGTAGGTGACAAAGTCCTACTTAAAGTGTCACCCTGGAAGGGGGTGATGCGATTTGGTAAGAAAGGCAAACTAAGCCCGAGATACATAGGACCTTTCGGGGTTATCGAACGTGTCGGGTCAGTTGCCTATAAGTTGAACTTACCGGAAGAGCTCAGTGGAATTCACAATGTGTTCCACATCTGCAATCTAAAGAAGTGTTCCGCTGACGAATCACATGTCATGCCACATACAGATGTGCAGATAGACAAGAGCTTGAAATTTGTTGAAAAACCTTTGTCGATTGAAGATCGACAGGTAAGGAAGCTTCGAAGAAAGCATATACCTTTTGTAAAGGTCAAATGGGATGCCCGAAGAGGTCCCGAGTATACGTGGGAGTTGGAATCCACCATGAAAGAAAAATACCCTTATTTGTTTCAGTAAATCTCGGGTCGAGATTTATTTTAAGGGAGTGAGGATGTAACACCTCAGAATTTCGTGTTCAATAAAGTAACGACACGTGTCACGTGTGACAAAACGCTTTGTAGACTCGGAATTATTAAAAAATGATTGACAGGATTTAACCGTGTCGTTATGTTAACTTTTGCACCTCTGAACGACCTCGTTATAAATCCCAAGACTCAATTTATGTTAAAAACACCTTGTACATATTCAAGTTCAGGGAATTATTACGTGGAATGATTTAAAATTAAATGGTAGGACTCCTACGATGAAAAAGGAACGGAAACCCTTTGTTTTCGGGTCTTGTTTTTTAATACAAAGCAAACAAACACAAATGGTAGGGTATCCAACAGTAAAAGACCCATAATGGAGGCCCCTAAATGATAAAATAATGCCCACCATTCGTTTATACCACTTGCCCTTTCGAAACACCAACAAACAAAATCAAAAACTGATCTGCGGAGGGCGTCGCGTAGCGCGACGGACCCTCGCGCTACGCGAGGGGTGCCCAGCGGCCAGATTACCTGCTGTTGGCTGTTGTGCGCATTTGTGACCCATTTAGCCGGTTTCTCTTGCATGTGCATGGCCCCTAGACATCCCTAAACACTAGTGACAGATGTTAATCGATTGTGGGATGTCCTAGACTTGGTTGTCAAGCTTTTGTGGTGTCCATGAGCACTATATAAGGGACCATAGTTGCAACAATTGCTACACACATCATTCAAGTGCCATCTGAGCATTGGAGGAGCTTACAATCTGATTCAAGGCCTCCCTAATCATCATTATACTCTAGTAAGTCCACTAGTCCTTTCTTAATTATGTTTAGTTTAGTTTTTAGCTTAGAAGTCAACATATCGTACTTAACGTTTGACTTCCAGTTTAATTAAAGTTGACTCAGTCGTAACCCGAAATAAAAGTACCGTTAGGTTGGTAATTATGTGGGTAATAAGACCCTAAAAGGGTTCCCCCTGATTCCCATCCTAACTAGGTCGTTTGTCGGGTCAAACGTTGACCGAAAAAGTCAACAGAATTACAAAATATGATTTAATGCACGATTAATGATCCGAGAGGTGTGTAACCTGTTTTAACCTTAATATAACATGGTAATAAGTATGAAAACTTGTCTACGCTTGCCCGACTCGACAAATTTCTGTTAAAACCCGGTTCGGAACCGAAAGGCGCAAAACCTTGACTTTTGCTTTGACTTCGGTTCTGACCCGTTCTAGTTTGATTCAAAGATGCCTTAGTGCTTCATTAGAGTAGGGTTGCATGTTAGTATGAGTCTCTGTACTTGTTTCGTTGATTATCCGATACATGCACACGTTTCCGTTAATCGCTTAAATTGGACCGTAATGCCCTTATGACCGTACAACGAGAATTTTGAAAATGTGGGAGTACAATAATCTTAGTTACTGATTACTAAACATGTACGTAAATTTTCACGTCAATCGGAGGTCTAGATTAAGAGATATGCGCATTAGCGTAAATAATAAGCTTATTATTAATTAAACGGCGCGATTAGCGCATAGCCTATCTAAACCCGATTTTCGGTACCAAAACTTTTACCCACTGATGTTAAATAATATTTTGGGATTTTTGAAGATTTTTAATTATTTTAAACTGATCTTAAGCTAGGCTTATCGCATTGATTCGGTTAATACCGGATATGCCATTTTAGGCCATAAAACGAGTTTTACGAATCCGTTTGATACCAATCCAATTGCCACTGATTTAAAATAATAAATAGAGTGTTTTGAGCCTGTTTTGCTGATAAGAAAACTCAGAATGGTATTTTAAACCGTACGTCGCTTAAAACGGCTTCATACGCGTATTAAACGCATAATTTGGGTTTAAAACCATTTTGGGAAATGAGACTCTTCACCAACTGTTGTGGTCTGTTAAAATTTATAATTTTTCTGATTAAATCAGACCCGTATCTCAGAAGTATTATAAATCTCTTTTATAACCCTTAAAATGACCGAAATACCCTACGGGGCGTATTTAGGGATTAAACTCGTTATGGGCATTATGGAAGATATCATAATGATATCACAACATATTTAAAGCGTATTAACTTAGGAAACCTATTCACGACCCTTTTGGTTACCCGTTATGCATTTTACGCCTTCGGTTCGGTTTATGTAACTAGTTTGCATAAACTAGCCGAAACGGGTCAAACGATATCATTTTTATCTCAAAATCCAGAATGTGAGTAGTAAACCCATATTAAACAAGTCTTCAAACTTGTCGGGTCTAAATCACATTCTATCCGGTCTTCGCTTAATCGTGCGTACGAACCGTATCTTTAAAAACTGACCGGTCTAAGCTTAAGCTTAATTAAAGACCCGTTAGTATTCTAATAGGTTATATTAAACCTTCGTTCCAGATTAGGAGAAACAGTAAAAGCTACGTGCATTCTGCTTGTTGTGATTTATACTTGCAAAGGTAAATACTTTTAACTTATTTTCCCTATACGGGCTTGGGTTACGGTACATAGCGTATCGCTTGATCGGGCATCAAATCTCCACGCTTAGTGGGTAATTGAATAATTTGATCAGCTCGTTTTAAACAGATGTGTTTACTTTACAGCCTTTGGGGGGGTTAATGACCATGTCCCGGATATCCTCGGCATTATCTTACGAGATGGCCACGACCTGAGCACGGGGTGTAGGCGTACTCCCGTGTATAACTCACGAAAAGTGGTGTGTCTATTGATCTTTAACCCGAATTTGATTCGGGCTACTGAACGCATAAGTAACATGTAATTCGTTCACAAGATTATAATATTAAATAATTCTCCCAAGTTATAAAAATGTTTATGCCATGTGCATCCAAACAAATTTTCAATCATTTTCCAAAATGAGTCAGTTGAATGTATTTACCAGTGTAAACTGACGTATTTTCCCAAAAAGACTGAATGCAGGTACTAAACGAAATTTGGCTGGATTGTCTCCAAGCATCAATAGAAAGTCTCGCAAGCTTAGGATGCCAAAGTCTGTTGAACCGTTAAATGTTATTTTGTTTCGATCCGTTCTGTGGATAAACACCGGATATTGTAAGTTTGATTACAATAAATAAATTCGGTTGTATCTTATTTAAATTGCTTCCGCTGTGCATTATTATATTGTGTTGTTTGACTATTACGTTGCCAACCACGTCACGATACTCCCCCACCGGGCCCACCGGTGACACGTGGAAATCGGGGTGTGACACAATTACTTATAATCAAGAAATCAATATTAATAACAAGGTTGCAAACTAATCATCAAAGATTAACATAGAAAATACTTCCAAGTGTCATTACAAACAAAGATTAACATACTAATGGCTATAATCAAGCAAGGGATTGTTGTGTTTTTGCCCAAAGGCTACAATAATACATAAACATTAATCTAAATGCTTGAAATATTAACAAAATCATGGAGAGATTAGAAAACCAAACCATAAACAAGCATAAGATTAAGAATCTGGAAGATAACGAACCTAATCGGCACAATGTGGCTTGAATCCGGGTGAAAGCAGAAGCCTCCGGAGCCTGAAAATCGCCAGAATCGCTTCCAAAATGTCCAGAGTTACGAGCAGAATGTTTCTGCAAGTTTTTATATAATTTTGATCTCGCACGGTCGTGCATCCTGTCGCACGACCGTTCACTTTATGAATTATTGGAGGTATGGTGCACCATACTGCATGACGTCATCAGATCTTGACCGGTCTTCGGTCTCGCACGACCGTTCTTCAGATCGCACGATCGTGCGTTTCCGGGTTCTTGTTGCTTGGACTGCTGCACTGGTGGTGCATTGCCGGGCTTTAGCTGATCATCGAATCCGCACGGGGTGCAATCAGACGCACGCCCGTGCATTACCGGAATATGTTTGCACGCCGGGTCGCACCCTCGTTCACTGCCGGACTGGAGTGCATTTTTCGGAGATGCACGGTCGTTCACATGGTCGCACGACCGTTCCACTTGCCCAGGTCAGAATTTCAACAGAATGTTCGCAGCTTTGTCGTTTCGTCCGGAAAGTCCTCGTTTTCACTATCATCATGTCTGGTATGTTGTTTTAGGCCTGTAAACAAAAGTATACATGATTAAGTATCCGAATGACGGTTTTACGGCCGAAAACCCATAAAATGGGGAGAAAATTGGGGACTAAAATATGTGTAAATTAGCGAATATCAGCAACTGCCATAGTATTGACTTTACCGTGTATTGGTTAATCGCTTGGTTGACCTTGTCCTTGTGATGCCTAATAATTTCCTGGTGTTTTCACACACACAAAAAAAAACCTCAGGTGGTCAGGTGTCAAGCTAGCATCGATTCGCTACATGTAGATGTACTTTTCCGATAGAGTAAATTACGATTTTGGCCCCTGTGGTTATATCACTATTATCCTTTTAGCCCAAGAAAGATTTTTTTAACATCTGAGCCCCAACGTCTTTTTTCTAACCCTTTTGTCCCGTAACACTAACCCCATCCATTTTTACTTGCTTAAAAACTTGTCATGTGCCCCTCACATGAGTGGCATTTATGGCAAAATGATAAAAATGCCCTTCTACTAAAAAAACTATATATATATTTTATTATAAATAACCACATGGCCAAAATATTAATTTACTTGTAAAAAGAAAAACTCTCATTGGACCAAAAACCTCAAAGCAAATCATCTTAACATTTGTGTAACACCCCGAAAACGGGTTTGGTAATCAAACCCCGTTAATACTAATACACGGGTAAAATACTGTTAGCAGTAAAGGTAACCCGGTAAATATTAGGATTTAGAATAAATAAACCTAATATTTAATAAAACGTGAATAAATGGTTTTAAGGAAATAAGTTTATAAGAGGCCCGAGTTAACGGGACTTAAAATAAACCCAGTCATAAATTCCCCGAACCCACTAAGTTAACTAGGAATATTTAACCTAGTTAATTAGTGGGAATATTGTTAAAAATAATTAGGTTGTGACCTAATTAATAACAAACCAAACATGAGGGACTAAAATAGGGTAACTTGAAATTGATTTTATAAAACTAAATAAAACAACACAACACACACAAGAGTGTGTGTGGTGCGTTCTGGAATCGACCAGGAAGGGCTCCAGGGAGCCAAAACCCTAACTCAACCAAATTCAACAAATTGAAGGTCGATTCTAGCCTCAAATCAATGCATGAACGCGAATTAACAATCACCCAAGCTAGGGGATCGTAAGGTATGTCGAATTTTTGATATTGGTGAAGTTGTGAAAATTTATTAACATCACAAGGTGCGAATTCGGTATGAATCATAGAAGTTATGGCTGAATTTGAGATGTATGATTGCTTAGGAACAAGCCCTAAGTGAAGATTTATAATAAATTGCTATGATTTAGGTGTTAGGTTGAATCACCACACCTACCTATGTGGGTTTTGATAATATAATGAAGTTAAGGTTAAATTTGTGTTTAAAATCATCATATTGAATAATGAAATCAAGATACTCGAACAAATTGTAAGTTTGAGTAATTGTTCATACATGGTTGAAATGGGGTTTTAAACATTATGAAGAAATTTGGTAGCTATGTTCATGAAACCAGGTGTATGAGATCATGTTATCTACTAATTGATAGATAGAACTTGATTATATTAGGTGTTCGGGTGAACTCTAGTGATATGATAAAACGGGTTTCACTCGTATATGAGAAACCCTTAGTTCTTGCGAAACGAATGAATAAATTAGTCTTGATAATCTCTTGAACAAGATAAGGTATTGGAAATGTAATAATTCGGTTAAAGTATTAGTTAAAAATGATGGCTTAAAAGAATGCCTACCGGGTCATTGAAAATGCCTAAACTAGTTGATGAACTTAAATGTGCAATTCAGGTACTAATGGGCATTTGACTTTTAAAAAGTCAAACTGACCTACAATGCGATGAATGATAATTTTTTGATATAAAATGCGTGAGGTGGAATAATCGTATTAAGTTATGATTAAACTAACCACCTTGTGAATGATGAATGATAGTTGGTGCTTAACAGGCTAGGTGAAGCTTGGGGAGAAAGCGGGTCAAACGAAGCAAGTGTGAATGAAAAGCGTGTTTCGGATGCCAGGTAAGTAAAGCTTACACTCTAATTATTTAATACCTAATTATTTTATAGGTTATGAATGATAAGTCTTATTTAAATTATGATGTTCCGACACGACATGTGCGATCCGGAACAAAAGACAATGGTCATAAACATGTTGAATGGATAAAAAGGAGCTAATATGGTTAAATAGTCATGAAATGACTAAAAGATAACGAGTTTTTAATAATAACCTTGTATGGTAAACCAATGCAAATAATAAGGGTAAAAAGGTACTTTAGTCACTTGTTGACAATAACCATTAGTTTGGGGAAAGATACGTCATAGAGTGGGTTATAATGGGTCAAGGAAATCAATTGACGATTCACAAGTAAAACGACTACACGGTGTAAACCAGAGTTAGTCGTATGGATAAGATGGTAATAAATATCAACTCATAGAGTTTCATGTCCTTTGGACCAAACGGGTAAAAAGGTGAAATTATCACCCTTTGACAATATCGACTAATGGTTTGTTGAGCTATATGATTATAGGAATAAATATCAGATGGATATGTACATTGCTATTGCTTAGGGGTTACTAAGGCAAGGTATCGAAACGGGTCAATATATTGATCCGAGTCAGGTATGTGTGTTTAGAATTGAAGTTAAGTGAGTGGATTGGTTAAAGGTTCAGTAAAGTCCTTTGTTGTAAAGGATGGAGCGAAGTTGACAAAAATGCCCTTGATAGGTATATCGGGCAAACGACCCTTAAGGGTTGTTTAGAAATGAGTTTTGTGATCAAATAGATACTTGGAATAAGTATAAAAAGTGAAATATGCGAATCTTTGGGTCAAATGACTTTATATGGGTCATAGCCGTAAAATGATAGTCCGAGGGATAAAACTCGGAATATATAGATCTCCACATTAAATCCACCACAAATATAGTTGTGGTGGAAGATTACTTGGTAAGAAATGTGGAAATATATGGCTAGATACAAATGAAAGCGAATCATGTTTAAAATATACTTAAATACCCTTAACGGGTCAAAATAAGCATACGAGTGTTGGTGCATGTTTGTGACAACAGCTTAGATTTGGTCTTTGGATATCTTGTAATTAGTTAAACGATAAACGGTTAGCGGGTTTAGCTTTGTATTAGTGAGTTAATAGAGTTTGGGCTAAACAAAACTCACATTGGGTGAAGGGGGACGATTTGGGCCTAGTCCATGTAGTAAACCCAGCCTAATGTTGCAACCTTGTGTTATATAAACAAGGTTAGGCTTTAGGGTTTAGGTTAATCAGCCAAAAGAGTTTGTGAGAGATAGAATTTCGTGAGAGACCAGGTCTTGGACGAAATTGAGAGAGTTAGGGTTTTAATTGATTGTAATTCAGTTTGATTGATAATCAATAGAAAACCCGGATTGAAAGTGATTGCTGTTCTTCTACTTGTTTCTGTGATATTCTGATCAAGAGGATTCCGCACTCTTGATTAGAAAGACAATTCTGTGAAAGATCCATACACATCAAGGGGACCTACAATTGGTATCAGAGCATTAGGCTCTTGAAGGCTCGGTTCAGAATTGTGCTTGGAGAAACAGGGAGATTGTCGAATTTTGAAACCTGAAAAATTAGGGTTTTGAAATTTTCGAAATTTTTGATATAATTTTTTGAAATTTTTGGCTGTTTTTATCTTCTGGTTTGTTTGTTTGGTGTTTTGCAGGATTTCTGGAAAGACTGTGTTGATTCTGGAAAAGTTTTTGGCTGATTGACTTGAAGATTCGAAGACTGTTCTTCGTGTTCTTCACGTTCTTCGTACTGTTCTTCATTGATTTTCGAAATTTACTGATATTTTGCTGTTTTGATTTTGCAGGAAGTTGTTAGGAGAATCAGAAAAATCTTCAGAATTTTGAAAAGATTAAGTTTCCAAAGTTACTGGTTGGCGAAATTGACTGAACCGGCGAAATAGACTGATCTGGCGAATTTAACTGATCTGCGAAATTAACCAGCATACTTACCGGCGAACCTAAAATCCAAAGGCGACTTTGGTAACCGTATAATTTTCCTCAGCGAAATTATTACGGTTTTCGGCGACTTTACCAGTCGTCGTAATCGCGAACTTTGACCAGCGAATTTAAACAAGTAACTGACCAGCGAATTTAGCAGCTAACTAGCGAAATTGATTCAGCATAACAGACCAGCGAAATTAAGTGATTAACTGCGAATTTAAGAGAGGAATTAAGTGGTGGAATTTTGTTTGGCAAGCGTCGATAAAATTTCACAGTTTTGCAAATAGAAATTGATCCGTAACTCATCTGAAGAAACCGTCTGCACCGTTGCATTCCCCGCATTTTTAGGGCAAAAAAAAAATTTGGTAACCACTGTTTTCGGAATTTGGTTTTCGACATTAGATATCATTGGATTCGTCTTTTCGAGACGATTCTAACGGTGTAATTTGGTAACCACTGTTTTCGGAAAAATTTTGTACGGTTTTATCAGTCTGTTACGTTAACAATGTCGAACATGTCTAGTTTGAATGAGCTTTTGAGAATGGAGCATGAGGTTGGCACTACCAACAAACCGCCTAAGATGATGAAGGTGGAAAATTATTTGACATGGAAGGATCGTTTCCAATCCTTCATTGAATATCAAGACATGCGCATGTGGATATGTATTGAAGATGGGTACACAAACCCTACTCACGACTTTGAGGGCAGACCACGTAGAACAGCCTATGTGAACATGGAAGAGAATGATAAAAAGATGTATGAGGCTGAAAAGAGAGCATTGGCTGCTATTAAAATGTTGTTACCTGATAGTATCAAGCATACATTCACAAAGTACACAAATTCAAAAGATATGTGGGATGCATTAGAAAAACGATATGCAGGAAATGCAGATGTTAAGAAAAACAAGATTGATCTACTGAAGAAGCAGTTTGCTATTTTCAAGCACATGAAGCATGAGTCACTTGAAGACATCATTACTCGTTACTATCATCTGATGTCAGAAATGGAAAACTATAAGATTGATTGCTATACTGACGTACAGAAGAATGACAAGCTGCTCGATGCCTTACCAACCAAGTGGGATATCTACACTCTCATGATTAAGGGAGAGGCAGATTATGAGACAAAGGAGCTGGAAGAAGTAGTTGGAAAGCTGAGAGCTTATGAGCTCAGTATGAAGAAGAAAGACACTGGATATGATCAGGTTCAAGATCCAAAAATTTACAATGGGCTTGCATCTTCTTCATCTCACAACGCTTCTAGCGACTCTGCTACTGCTTTTCTTTCGTGTGAGAATGAGCAGGTCACAGTGAATGAGGATGGTGATGTGTGTTTTGTAGCTGCTTCGGGAGGATCAACAGGAGCCAAGAAAACATCAGCTTCTAAGCAGAGTAGTGGTGTTAAGTCGATGCCAATGAGTGTGAAGTCTGCTGAAGAGCATCTTGCTCTACTTGCTTCGTTCGTTGCTTCCTATGAGAACTACACTCTGGGGAAGATATCTGATCCTGCTACTTTAGATGAAGATTACGATCAGATTGACCCTGGTGATCTTGAAGATATGGATTTGCAGTGGCAAATGGCCATGATCACTAGAAGAGTGAAGAGATTTATGAACCGAACAGGAAGGAAGTTTATAGGAAAGACGGTTGGTTTCGACAAGACCAAAGTGAGATGCTTCAACTGTCAAAGTTATGGGCATTTTGCAAGGGAATGTCAAAAACAAAAGCAGGAGACTTCGAGTCAGAGTTCAAACAACAGGAATGCATCAAACAACTCTAACTCGAGAGCGCTGATCTCTACTGCTAGAGAAGGTTCATATGACTGGAGTATTCACTTGGAGAATGATGACAATGTCACTCCGGCATTCATGGCAGAGATAACGCCAATTGGTGATGGTGAAGCTACAGTAGATGATGTTAAAGTTGAGAAAAAAAGTGATGCTGAGGCTGAGGTGAAAATAGAGAGTAATGTTAGTACATTTATGTCTATAGCCTTCGTCAATCCGAGCCGTAGCAAGAAACAGTTCAAAAAGAGCGTTATATTTTAACAATTAGATAGAATTAGCAAGGTGGCATTTTGGTAATTAATGAGAAGTTTCATTAATTCCAAGGGCTATATATAGGAGAGTTATGTCATCATTTGGAAGACTTTTGCACATTTGACATTTGGAGAGCTTAGATTCTAAAGAGAGAGTCTAGAGAGAGAAAGTACTCCAAGTGATTCAAGGTTCTTTGTACGTTTCAGATTTATAAATAGAATCACGTTTTTATTACGTCTTGTGTGTTTCGGTCTCGTTCGTGCACGGATTCCGCACGTCGCACAGTCGATTCGCAATCGTTTCAGAGTCAAAACAGGTCCTAACAAGTGGTATCAGAGTAGGAGCTCGATTGCGTTGATCAAACAACAAGATTTGTACCAGATTACAGCATTTTCAGATCTGAATTGCATCATTTCTTCATCATCTACTCATTCTTTCACGTTTTGATCGGTTTTTCGTCAAATTGAATGGGATTTTATGGTCCGAATTGGCTGATTTTTTAGTATGATGTGTGAAAACACCTGATCTAAAATCCTACCAAGTTTCAGATTCAAACTCCTAGCCGTTTAGGAGAAATTGAAAGTTTTATGTCCGACTTCGTAACTAACAGCTGGATTTCGCTTGAATATTGAAGATTTCGCTTGAATATCTGTTGGTTTCGCTTGAGATAGTACATAAAATCAGATTTCGCTTGAAAAAGCTGCTGTATTTCGCTTGAATATTAAAGATTTCGCTTGAATATTCTGAAGATTTCGCTTGAATATTCTGAAGATTTCGCTTGAACATAATGTTTGGTCTAGGTTTCGCTTGAGAAACTTCATGGATTTCGCTTCAATGTGATCTTGCTTGAAGAGTTGTTTTGAGTTTTCGCTTGAAGTAGTATTATTTGATTCCGCTTGAATTTGATATTCAAGGGATTTCGCTTGAAAACTGTTGAGTCTTGATTTCACTTCAAACTGGTCAACTTGTGATTTCGCTTGAGTTGTCAAACAAAGTGATTTCGCTTGAATTTATTTTTTCGCTTGAAAAGTGAAATTTCGTGTTGAGATTATTTCACGTCAACTGTGTATTAGTCTGATTCAGCATATTTGATATTGTGTATACTGATTGTGTTTGTTTGTTTGTCTATTCAGGTTTACATCATGGCTGATGAATTTTACAATACGTTTTTCAACGCGTTCACAACCGAATCGTCTGAGGTTACAAATATTACACCAAAAACTATCACGAAGGCAATCAACGAAAACATTAAGCATGATAATTTTTACGGAACTCACTCAAAGCCACCAACTCTTGATAGCATTGAGGATTATACCTGGTGGAAAGAACGTTTCATCAACTGGGCAAAAGCGTATGCTCATGAAAGCTGGTTTTGCTTGGAGTATGGGTATGAAAAAACAAAAGACGAAAAAGGCGAAGATCTAGTATTCAAGAAGTTTTCCAAAGAAGATAAAGCTGAATACGGAGCTGAACAGAGAATGATAGCATTGATCCAGTCAGCAACCAGAAATGATATTTTTGCTTTACTAACTCATGATGGGTCATCTAAGTCTGTCTGGGAAGCTTTACGTGTTAAAGCTGAAGGGGGTAAACAGATTAAAAAGAACAAAATCGCTTTATTAAAGAAAGAATTTGATCTGTTTGATAACATAAAAAGGAGAGTCGGTGAGGCAAATGATTGAGAGATTCTGTCATCTTAAAATTGAATTGGAAAGATTAGAGATAAATAAAACAAGAGAGGAATTGATAGACAAAGTGATTGAAGCGTTACCACAAGCTGATCAGTTGCAAACGTTTGTTTTTATTTTGAAAAATGATGCTTTGTATGATACAATTACTCTTGATGCTTTGTTTGAAAAGATTGAAAGTCATGATCTGGAGCTACAAAAGCAAAACAAGATGACTGATTCTTCATATCAACAAAATGTTGGCTTGTACTACAAAAGCAGTGTGTTTTCTGATAAAGGCGTTGGTTCACCAAAAACAGCATTTAGTGGTGAAAAGATGAAAGAACCACCAACAACGTCAACAAGTCATCATTCTGGATATCATTCATCTTCAAAGACAAATTCTGATGAATCTGAAGAAATTTTGTGCAACATTGCTCTTAAACTGAAGAATTCTCCTTCAATGAGCATAAATGCAGCTAAGCAACAAATGAGTTTCCTTGCATCTGTTTTGGAGTCATATGAAGGTCTAGTAGCTGGCAAAATTGGAAACTCCGAATTGACCAAAGAAGACTACGACCAGATTGATCCGGAAGAGATGGAGCTCATTGACATTCGTTGGTGTTTAGCTAGTTGTATTCGAAGAGCTTAGAGGTATATGGAGATTACCGGGAAACAATCTCTTGGAGGTGCGTCAACAAAGCTTGGATTCGACAAATCCAAAGTGACATGCTTCAAGTGCAAGCAAAAGGGTCATTTCAAAAGAGAATGCAGAAACTCTGAAGTTGCTGAAGGAAGTGAACGTCCTTTCAACGATGATTATTATCGAAAGGCGATTTACCATCGAAGCAGAGAAGAACCAAAGTTGATCGAAGATAAGCCGAGAGAAAAATCAAGAGCATATGCAGTAATCTATCCTGATGAAGGATTTGACTGGAGCACAGTTTGTCCAGAAGAAGATCGTTTCGAGAATGTTCGTAAAACAACTAATGGGAGAGCTATGACAGAAGAAAGAAAGTTTGTTTTTGTTGCCGAGATTCAAGATGAAAACAAAGATAAAGACACTGCTGAAATCCGTGAAGAAAAAGTTGAGATCAAAGAGAAAACTCGAGAAGAGATCTTAAGTGAGAAGACCTACAGAGAAAGAAACGTGGTCTACAACAGAATGGATGACATGCAAGAGGAGTATGAGATGGCTGTCGGTAGCAAAAGATGGGATAAAAAGAGAGAATGCTATTATAACAGAGAAGGAGAACCGGTTGTTCCCAAGAAAGACATAATTTTCAATGATGTTCTTCTCAAAGTCCCGTTGAGAGCTGAATACTATAGAAATGTATTGAAAGATGACACATATGTTAAGAGATTTGAAAAGGATATCAGATATGCTATGCTATGTTATCGTGTCTGAGAAAAAGGGATGAGGAGAGGATGAAGAAGAATGTTGAAGAAATGGTGAACAATCTGAAGAAAGATGCTGAAGAGGTTAAAACAGAAATTGTTGAAGCTGAAGCTGTGAAGGAAATTAAAAGTGAAGATGTTGTTGTGAATGAAGAGGTTGAGAAAGCTGTTACTGAAGAACAGCAGATTGAAGCAGAGGTGAAGAAAGAAGAAAAGAATGAGAATGAGGAAACTGATAATGTTGGTGATGAAGTCGGTGTTGAAGAAAAGCAGAATGTTGCTGAGCAGACAGAGGTTGCTAAAAACATCGAAGTGCCAATCACTGAGGTAAATTCTGATTCTGAAAACTTGAAACAGATTGATCAGTGCAAGAAATGCATGGAACCGTGCAGAGCTTGTACTGAAAAAGATGAGCAATTTAGAACAAGAGATCTTGAGTTCACAAAAATTGAAAAGATTTTCAAAGAAAAATGCAAAGAAATGCTAGAAAAAGAAAAAGTTTTTAAAGAAAATGATGAGAAACTTTCAGAAAAATGTAACAAATTAGAGAAAGAAAATGAAGTTTTGAAAGAAAATGTTTTGAAAATGACAAATGAATGTGAACAAAAAGAAATTGCTTGTCAAGAAATGAAAAAGGAATATGACTCTATGAAATTATCATATCATATTACGAAAGAGTCATATGAAAAAGTGAAAGACGAAATGAAATATGCTCAATCAAGAATGAATTATATGTCTGAAACAACCAAAGAACTTAAACGAATGTATTCTATAAAACAAGATGTTGTTAATTCCTATATTGAGGATGTTGCTAAGTTGAAGCGACAGATTGCTGATTTAGAACAGGATAACAACAAGTTAAAGAGTTACCATGTGTCGTCATATGTGCTTGAACGAATTTTCAATATAAAACCGGGTGATGGTGAGTCTGAGCAGAATAAGAAAGGCATTGGCTCAGAGTTTCATCAAGTTCCACCACCGGGAAAATTTGCATTTTATGATGAGGAAAAGGTCGAAAAAGCTTTCAACATGGTAGACCAATTGCCGGACAACATTGACATAACCTATTCCAACTCTGATGATTCTCATGATTCAGAGGTGGTAGGTAAAGTCGTTGAAAGTGTGTTGAAAGAAGAGTCAGTTGTTACAGGTAAATCTGAATCACAGGACGAAGATGAAGGAAATCTTCATGATGGTTATCTGAAAAATACAAAATCCGAGGAAAGTTTGAATGATGATTCAAAAGGATAATTCAAAAGGATTGGTTTAAACCATGATTGGATCGGACAAATTGTTCTTAGATGTTGTATTCCCAATTCAGAATGTGATTTCAGAAAAGGTTGATAAAGTTTTTAAAATGGTTGAGATTGAAAAGTCTGAGATTTCAAAGTTTGTTGGTAAGAGTCATAAAGGTTCGTATAACAAACCTAGTTTCAAAAAGAAGAACATGAAGGCTGGGTTGGGTTATAAGAAGAAACAGAATCGAAACAAAAATGAAATGCCAAATTTTCAGGCAAAATTGAGTTTTGTTCAAGAAGACAGTTTAGAAAAAGAAAAAGAACTCAAAATGAGACAGTCTAATGATGAATTCTTTGCTCTAAAGAAAAAGCAACAGCCACAGGTCAAAGATGTGTCCATGAGAACATGTTTCAAATGTGATCAAAAAGGACATCTTGCACGCAAGTGTTCTAATCTAAAACCTGTGGATGTTGATCAAAAGAAGATTGATGCTGAGAAACAAAAATCTAAGAATGTGAGACAAAGGTCAATCAGATTTGACTCAAAACAAACTTGGAGGTACAACACAAACAAGTTTGCTTCGAATCAAAACTGGAAATCAGACCCGAATAGATTCGATTCTAGACAGATCTGGAATTCTCACACACCCAGATTTAGAACAACACAAAGTTGGAAAACAACTGTTGATATGACAAAACCTCAAGAGTTTTGGAAACCAAGAGTTGTTGTTCAAAATCAAAATGTTCAAAAATTTTCACATTTTTACAAAAGAGGAACACCAAAAGGTCAAACATGGAGTGTTAAGAAACATGTTGATTTGGTAAAATATGAGAAAGTTGAAATTAAAATTGAGAAAGTTTTTGTGAAAAATGATAAAGAATTTCCAGCATTGAATGAAAATTATTGTGTTGAAATGCCTAAGGTTCAATAGACCTAGGCTAAATTGTTCAAGTAATTGAATAATTTGTTTGTGCAGGTGCTCATGGAATTCAAAAATTGTGAAAATGGAGGTTGGAGCAGCCTGGCACAACAAGGAGAGGCTGCTGCTGGATCCTGTTCTGACTGAACAGGGAGTTTATATGTTTTCTGTAAATAAATAAACAATATTTCAAAAACCCTAAAAATTGAAAAATTTGTAAAACCAAAAATATGTTTGTTTTTAATTTTTGTCAAATATTAAAACAAAAATATGTGTTGATTGAATACGCCGAAACCCTCACGGCTGAACAAACACGATTACTTTCATCAGATTGAAAAACGGTTTTCAAACTGTAAAAATCAATGTGTTGTAAATCATGGGGGTACGTTATATTTTCTGCAAAACAGAGCATGAGATGCAGAAAATGGATGGCGAGACAAAGCTATTAGTGTTGGTTGTCAAATTTTCTTTATATGATTTTGCATTTTAGGGGGAGTAATATTGTTAGAAAATACAAAAACATTTGAAAATTTGAAAAAGTCAAAAACATGATAAAATTAAAAAAAATTGAGTTTTTGCGTAAAAAGAGGAAATGATAGTACATCAGTAGACAGTTACAGTACGCTAAAGAATTGGAAAGTTTAAATGTGTTAAACGATCTCACTGTGGATGTGTCGATAGGTTTTTATACATTTAGTAAACTTTTTCGGGATATAAATCTAAATTCAAACTTACTTATTTCGTGGGGAACACTACTTGGATATATAGGTAACCCCTGAAATCTCGTTTGAAAGGTCTTGTATTCTGATATACTAGGTTTTTATACTCAGTGATATTTGGGGTATTATTCCGGGACTTCTGCTGAATGGAAGTTCTGACCTAGTCCTCGAATAATACTTTCTGCAAATGCTTGAAACATAGCATCACCCTCATCATATTTGATAAGACAATAAAATTGCTTAGCAATGCTGTTGTAAAAAAGATCCTCTAAAGGGGACACACCCAAGTTGAGTCATGATCTCACTGCTGAACGGTAGTTCTGACCTGAGCTCTCATGATTCTTCATAATTTATTAACCCCTTACAGATATCATTTGTGTTATAATTACCTGTAAGACTAAATATTGGGATCTGGATACGGGAGTATATTCAAGAGGTGGGACACATGAATGAGTTTAAGTTCTTAATACATCTAATTCGTATCCTGATTAAGTTGAACTTTGTGTGAAAATTTAAGTGGATTAGTATATCGACAATCTAAGTGAATTGTTTAATACTTACTGTGTAACTAAGCTCAATGGTACTTGTGACTTGTCAGAAACTGATATGATCCTCTGACGCATACTCAAACAAAAATATTGTCTGTAAATATGTTTGTACATATTTCTTTACTGCTTTATATTTTCAGAAAAATACAAAAAATTTTGATTTCTGTTTTATTTTCGACAACCGATGTCTGAGTGTTGAGTTTCAAAATCTAAGTAAGCTGATTGTGTTTCTGAAAAATAAAACAAGTTCATTAAGATAAAGTTGAAGTTTTAAAATCAAAAATTTTCAAAAACAGTTTGTGATATCTCCAAGGTTATTAACTTGAACTTGGATGATAAACTGTGAGGGAATTGGATTCTTTAATACTGTTAGATCAATGAAGTTTATTGATAGGGAGAGTGGATTAGAGAAGTTGATATGAAAATATTGTATTTATGAATGTTTGAGTGATTGCAGATATATCAGACTACGATCAGGAGAGCAGAGTCTAAGGGGGAGTCTGAAGACAAGCTTGAAACAAAGAGGAGCTTGTAGATGGAAAGCAAGGTGTCGATCCCAAAGCACGGGAGCTTGACGAAAGGGGGAGCCTGATGAAGAAAAGAGTCTATAGAAAGGAGAAGAAGCTGAAGCTGAAGATAGATCCACCGGGATTCTGTTCGAGAAGATTCAAAGCGAGAAAGAAAAAGAAGACGCTACGAATTTGACTCGATAATCAAGATTGACTACGGCAATATCCAAGGGGGAGTCTGTTAGTACATTTATGTCTATAGCCTTCGTCAATCCGAGCCGTAGCAAGAAACAGTTCAAAAAGAGCGTTATATTGTAACAATTAGATAGAATTAGCAAGGTGGCATTTTGGTAATTAATGAGAAGTTTCATTAATTCCAAGGGCTATATATAGGAGAGTTATGTCATCATTTGGAAGACTTTTGCACATTTGACATTTGGAGAGCTTAGATTCTAGAGAGAGAGTCTAGAGAGAGAAAGTACTCCAAGTGATTCAAGGTTCTTTGTACGTTTCAGATTTATAAATAGAATCACGTTTTTATTACGTCTTGTGTGTTTCGGTCTCGTTCGTGCACGGATTCCGCACGTCGCACAGTCGATTCGCAATCGTTTCAGAGTCAAAACAGGTCCTAACAAGTAAACCTGAAGAAAAGAAGGGTGATCAGACACAAGATGCTAAAGAAGAAAAGCAAAAGACTAACCAGGAACGGGAAGCTGAAGAAAAGGATGCTAAGTATAAAAGAATGGAAGCTCAACTTGCGGCTCTAATGGCCAACCTTGACAAACAAACAGGAGTGGTAAAGTCTAATTCTGTGTGTTTAAAATGTCGTGAATTACAGGGTGAAGTTGACAGGTTGTCCACACAAAACCAAAGTCTGGTGGGCGAGATGTCTACCATAAAAGAAGAAAATTTTTTTGCTAAAAGAAATGAATCATCATACTTGAAGAAGATAAAAGGTTATGAAAGTAAAATTGAAGCTGTAACCTGCAAATTAAATGAAAAACTTCAAGTCATAGACTTAGCTCATGAAATGATGGCTGAGAAAACAAAAGAGATTTCTGATAAATGCAAAGAGTTGTCAGATGCACAACTCAAAATTATTGAACTTGAAAAGAAATTAGGTCAATTCAGAGACTCTACTTTTGTTATGAAACATATGATGGGTGGCTTGAAGAAAAGTAATGACAAAACCAGTGTGGGATTTCATGGGTTCAATGAAGTTCCACCTCCTGTTAGTCATGACTATTCTTTCTTGCCTAATGAAGATGAGCTCATGGACTTTGGGTTAACATCACCAAGTAGTTCCACTTCAAGTCAAGGAAATGTGTTTGAGAGTGTTGATGCTAAGAAGGATAATAACAACAAACCTGTTTTGAAAAAGAACACATCACATCCTAAGAATAAAAATCCAACTTTTGTTAAAAGTGTTAATTTTGTTCAAGGAAGTGACATGAAAAATGAAACTGCTGTAATTGAAAATGAATCAAATGTAGAGTTTGCTAAAAATAAGAACATTGAAAAATCCGAAATTAAGCAAACTGAAGAAAATCCTTCTAATGCATCATCATCAAATCCCGAATCTAGTTCAAAGGCTTCAGAGAAGAAGTCTTCGAAAAAGAGATCGTGCTTCAAATGTCACACCAAGGGACATGTAGCTAGCTGTTGTCCTAACAAAAAGAGTGAAGCACAAGTTAGTAAGAGGAACAGAGAGAAGTCACCAGAGAATAATGGTGATAAACAAGAGAAAGTTGTAAATTCTCCAAATAAATCTGCTCCTAAGCAACCAGAGAATGTTGCTATTGGTGTAGATAAGGCTGAAAAAGGAACTCCACAAGTTCCACGTTTTCAAAGAAATCAACCTAGATTTCAGCCTAGATCTCCACCAGGCAGATTTGACAGACCTAGAAGCAGTTCACCAAGAATGAACAATTATAATGCTAATAATTTCAGAAGTCAATGTCAATATCAAAATCGATACCAAAATGATGGTGGTCGAACTTTTTATAACAATGGCTTTAGAAATTACAACAATAATGCTTCTCAGAATCAAAATTCAAGGTACCCAAATCAAAATTTTCAAAGGTCAAATAGTCCAAACACGTATAGGAACCCTCAGGACCATAGACCTAGTGGAAATCAAAATCAAATTCCATCAACAGGTCTGAGATCCAAGACTTCAGTTAGGAGTAATGGATATTGGATGGATGTTCCAGTGGTTGGTGAATTTGGACGACCCAAGACCATTAAGGCTTGGGTCCCCCAATCTAACTAATTTTTGGTTGGTGTGTGCAGGAGCTGCTAAGGAGGATTATCAACTTATGGTATGTTGATAGTGGCTGCTCCAGGCACATGATGGGGGATGCGAGATTGTTAACTGAATTTGAAGATTATGATGGTGGAAAAGTGAACTTTGCGGGTGCTAAAGGTGGTAGAATTACAAGACGAGGAAAAGTGACCAATGGGAAGATCACACTGGACAAAGTGAACTATGTGGAGCAGCTTAAACACAATCTGATGAGCGTGTCACAAGTCTGCGACAAGGGTCACTCGGTCCATTTTACCAAGAATGAAGCATTAGTGTTGAAACCAGGTTTGAAGATTCCGGACGATTGGATAGTGATGCGAGCGCCAAGGAGAAATGACACTTATGTCATGGACATGGGTGCTAAGGATCCAAATGCTGTGGTGGCGTGTTTACTATCAAAAGCATCTGAAGCTGAATCGATGTTGTGGCACAGACGCATGGCCCATATTCACTATCGAAAAATGAATTACCTTGTTAAAAATGAGCTAGTGAAAGGGGTTCCAATGCAGAGGTTTCAAGTGGAAGATAAATGTCTTCCATGTCAAAAGGGAAAACAACACAAGAAACCTCATAAATCTAAAATAGTAAATTCCATAGATGCCCCTTATGAATTACTTCACATGGATTTATTTGGTCCAGTGAACGTGAGGAGCATAGGTGGAAAGTACTATTGTTTAGTTGTCACTGATGATTACTCATGTTATTCATGGGTTTTCTTTTTAGGTACAAAAGATGAGACGGCGGAGATGCTGATAGATCTTTTTACAAAATTGGAAAACGTCCATGATGCAAAGATCAAGAGGATAAGGAGTGATAATGGCACGGAGTTCAAGAATCGAGTTCTGGATCTCTACTGTCTTCGAAAGGGAATTGAACATCAATATTCTGCTCCTTATACACCTCAACAAAATGGAGTCGCTGAGAGGAAAAACAGGACGTTGATTGAAGCCGCTAGGACAATGCTTTCAGATTCAAAGCTACCAGTTCTTTTCTGGGGAGAAGCTGTGAATACAGCTTGCTACGTCTTGAACAAAGTTTTGACTGTTAAACGTTTTAATAAAACTTGTCACGAATTGATGTTTAACAAGAAACCAAACTTAGAAGGCTTTGAACCATTTGGATTACCCTGCACCATTGTGCGTAATAAAGATAAACAAAAATTCGGTGAGGTGGCTGACGAAGGCTACTTTCTAGGTTATGTACCTGGCGCACCGAATAAAAGGGTTTTTAATCTAAAAACTGGTAAAATTGAGGTTGTTTACAATGTTGAAATTACTACATACAAACCTCAACAATCAACGAGTGGTCCTGCTATATTATATGATTATGAAAGAACTTTTAAATCATTTAATATTCCTGAGTTTTCTGATGCAGATGAATCTCAGCTGATTCAAACAGTGATAGGTGGAGACGATGAAGGCGAGTTCATGCCTAGATCGAATGTTGATATGACAGATGCTCCAGAAACTTCCAAAGGTGCTGCTGATCCTGATTCAAGTGATAGTGACTCTGAACCCATTGAGGGGGAGGATTTCATTAATCCGTTTGCAAATCAGAATGTTCAGGGGGAGGTTGGATCAAACCTGGGTGATAATCTTGAAGTTGATACTGTTGCTACTACACGAGCAAATAGAGATCATCCAGTTGACATGATACTTGGAGATACTAATGCAGGTGTTCAGACGAGAAGAAGCATAGCAGCGAATTCTGGTTTATTTGTGTCGATTGAGAAGACTGGGATTGTGAACGAATGCTTGTATAGTTGCTTTATTTCCCAAGAGGAGCCGAAGAACATTCATATGGCTCTTAAAGACAATTCATGGGTTGAGGCTATGCAAGAGGAATTGGCCCAGTTTGCTAAGTTGAAGGTTTGGGAGTTGGTTGACCTTCCTAAAGGTGAAAGAGAGATAGGCACTAAATGGGTGTTTAAGTGCAAGAAGGATGACAGAGGGATAGTGACGCGAAACAAGGCTCGATTGGTGGTAAAAGGTTTCAATCAGCAGGAAGGGATAGATTACAATGAAGTGTTTGCACCAGTGGCAAGGTTGGAGGCAATTCGGTTGTTTCTAGCTTTCGCAACATTCAAGGGCTTCAAAGTTTACCAACTAGACGTAAAGAGTGCGTTTCTTTACGGGAAAGTCCAAGAAGTGGTGTATGTCTCACAACCAGATGGGTTCGTTGATCCAGACTATCCAGATCGAGTGTACAAACTTGATAAGGCTTTGTATGGGTTACATCAAGCTCCTAGGGCGTGGTACGAGACACTGTCTACACATCTGATCAAAAATGGTTTTGAAAGAGGTCAGATTGACGGTACACTTTTCATCAAGAGGAAGAAGGAAGATTTTCTGCTAGTATAGGTGTACGTGGATGACATCATCTTTGGGTCATCAGATGAGAGCATGTGTAAAGAGTTCGAGAAGGTGATGAAGAGCAAGTTCGAAATGAGCGCGATGGGTGAGCTGTCTTACTTTCTGGGATTACAAGTTGAACAGAAGGAGGATGGGATGTTTATTAATCAAACAAAGTATGTGTATGACATTTTGAGTCGGTTCAAAATGAATGATTGCTCTACTTTCAACACACCCATTTGCGAAAATCACAATCTTGGCCCAGATCATGAAAGTATTGAAGACGTTGATCCAACTCAATACAGGGCAATGATTGGTTCTCTGATGTACTTGACTGCTTCAAGACCTGACATCATGTTTTCCGTATGCTTGTGTGCCAGATATCAGGCGAATCCAAAAGAGTCACACATGAAAGCAGTGAAGCGGATTCTTCGTTACTTGAAGGGGAAACCTAAACTTGGGTTGTGGTATCCAGCTGATAGTGATATGAATTTTGTTGCTTACACTGACTCAGACTTTGGAGGATGCAAGTCGAACAGAAAGTCTACAACAGGTGATTGTCAGTTCTTAGGAGGCAGGATCGTGTCTTGGCAATGCAAGAAGCAATCCTGTGTGTCTACATCTACGTGTGAAGCTGAATATATTGCTGCGGGTAGCTGCTGCTCTCAGGTTCTCTGGATACAACAGCAGATGCGCGACTACGGTTTGGATTTCACTCGTACTCCTATTATGATAGACAATAACGCCACAATTTCTATAACTAATAATCCCGTGAAACACAGTCGCACAAAACATATTGACATACGTCATCATTTTATACGGGATTGTGCTGAAAAGAGATTAATTGAATTACATCGAGTTGACACACTAGATAACCTGGCAGATCTTTATACTAAAGCTTTTGACAGGGCTCGCTTTGAACATTTAGTCGAACTCAACGGGATGAGGAATCCTGAATAACTGGTTTTTCATAAGAATTTTGTAAATAGTTTACTGTTTTTCTTAAAAATCAAAAAATAAAAATAAATTGAAAAATCAAAAACATAAAAAAAATAGAAAATTAAAAATGAGTTATCATTGTGTGAAAAAGGAGAAATGATAGTACATCAGCAAGTTAGACTGTCACACTGAAACTGATATTAAATTGCTTAAGTGTGATAGCAGCTTCATCATATGATGTACCAGTAGGCAAAAAGCATGAAATAATCAACTTACCAATGTGATATAAACCTAAATGAACTGAATATGAGTGGGGAACACATCAGTGGTGTATGGTTTAATGACCTTAAATCTTGCGTTGATAGATTGCCAAAATCTGAAGTTTTGGGTCTTTATACTGTTATTTCATCTGGGGATATCTTGGCTGTCTTTCTGTTCAGAACTAAACTTGTACATGACCCCAGGAAAGAAAGTCACTTGGAATTAGCTCATTTCTATTTGAATGTCTGTATGTTGTCCTGATACACACAATTTTGATCTGATTCTGAAATCTTCTCTGAAAAAAGTCGTGTACCTCCTCTGCTGCATCCAGATATATGCTGACCTGGAGGTGCTAGGCAACGACAGCTTCTGCTGCATCCAGATACATGCTGACCTAGCTGTACGTTGTCGTGCTATAGATCTAATACACCCGAAAGAGGCCCTCAAGTGCCCAAAAGAAACCCAAGAAACCTATATCAAACTGAGAAAAACTCATTTGATCTGTATATTATACCATCTCTCCTAAAGATCTATTCTGTTCTCTTCTCAACCTATTCCCAGTTAAGATTTCAGAAATCTGGATTGGACTTGTGAAATATGTGGTAGGGAAGATACTTGCATGATAGAGTGTGTTGTTTATATTTCCAGGATTTGATTAGTATTTATTTGGGTGTTCATTGTTAAACAATCAAAACATGATAAAACAGGTTATATGCAGACCTAGACATTGTCAGGATATCTTAAAGGATGACATCAGTATACTCACCTACTACGATGAATCTTTGTGCATACCTTGATCGTGGGGGTATATCCTGAAGTGGGACACACTAGTATATCAGTATTAATATTACCTTAACGTATCATATGGTAATGGTACTTGAAATGTTCATGCATTTTGTTTAAAGTGGACAAACATACTGGTAATCGTCTTGGACTGCTTTTCACGAAAAATTAAATAAAGAATTATATAATTGTGTGAAATAGTTTGATTGTGCTGATATGATCTTCTTACCAGTGATTCTCACAAAAACAGAGTGTTTATTGCTTTTATTATTTACTTGCTTTCAGAAAATATAAAAAATACAAAAATAGTGTCTTTTTCTGTTTAAAATTCTTAACGTACGGAAAACTGTTATTCTTGGAGGAATTGTTACTGATAGGGGGAGACGGTGTTAGAAAGTGAGTTCAAAATTTTAAATCATGCGGGTTATAGGGTGTGATTAAAAAGTTTTGCTTGTTGGTGAAGAAGTTGAAAATGCTTAATCTATGGTACAGTTTAACTATCTCTTGAATAATAATAATTTGTTTAACTTATGTTGAAAAATTCTTATGGTTTCTCGAGATGTTTGTTTTATAGTAAACAGATTGAAGCAGTGTGTTGCTGAGAAGTTGCTGTGTTGCTGAGAAGTTGCTGTGAATAGATGAGCGTTTGATTGGATGCATGGTAGAACCTCCTTTCTATATTGCAGACAAAGTTGAAGAGTTTGAAGATTGCTTTACAAATGCTGAACTGGAGTTTACTCAAACGCTAAAGTTTTGAAGATTTGGTGATTGGATGCATCAGCTTAGGGGGAGTCTGTTGCTGACAGAAGCTATTGAAGCTGAAGCTATCCAAAGACCAAAGACAGTGCAAGACTACATGAAGATTGCAAGAAGACTGAAGACAAAGTTATTTTATGAAGCTATTGTCAAGGGGGAGTTTGTTGGTGCATGTTTGTGACAACAGCTTAAATTTGGTCTTTGGATATCTTGTAATTAGTTAAACGATAAACGGTTAGCGGGTTTAGCTTTGTATTAGTGAGTTAATAGAGTTTGGGCTAAACAAAACTCACATTGGGTGATGGGGGACGATTTGGGCCTAGTCCATGTAGTAAACCCAGCCTAATGTTGCAACCTTGTGTTATATAAACAAGGTTAGGCTTTAGGGTTTAGGTTAATCAGCCAAAACAGTTTGTGAGAGATAGAATTTCGTGAGAGACCAGGTCTTGGACGAAATTGAGAGAGTTAGGGTTTTAATTGATTGTAATTCAGTTTGATTGATAATCAATAGAAAACCCGGATTGAAAGTGATTGTTGTTCTTCTACTTGTTTCTGTGATATTCTGATCAAGAGGATTCCGCACTCTTGATTAGAAAGACAATTCTGTGAAAGATCCATACACATCAAGGGGACCTACAACGAGCGAAAACGGGTTTAAATTGTGTAAGAAACCTGTGATTAGAACCTAACATGGTAGATAACATTAAATTGAAGAGGTGCATGTGAAATGAGGATCAAACAAATATGTTTGTTTGATAAAATGCATAAACGGGTTAAAATTCGGTAAAAAGGTAATGATTCGAAGGCTTAGAAGTCTCAAAATTTATTATGTCGGATGTTGGATTTTAACTCCATAAGATGCAGAATTAAATTACGGACGCGTAGGAAAAAGAATCGGGTAAAACGGATCAATAACGAAGAAGTTATGGCCGTTTCCGTAAAAACTGGATGTGCTGGGAATATGCAGGTCCCAGATATGAACCTGCTGGAAAATGGTCTCCCTCGCGCCACGCGAGGGAGCATGTTGATTCTTTCGCGTGGCATGGCGGAGTCAGTTTTTGAAAATTTGTTTTTTTTTCAATTATTTTGCCTCGCGAACTCATTTAAACACGTTCTAAACTGCGTATGACTAATTCAATTCATGTTTTATGAATTGTAGGTATAACATACAATACCGGAGGACGATCAAGCTCAACGAAGAACCGAACACGAAAAAATTACAAGCTTCCGCACATTGTTAATCGTTATTTTTAAACGACGAATTTAGTCACATTAGGTGGTATACTTGAAAATTGTAAAAGTTTTAATAAATCAGTATTTTCCAATGTACTTGTAATTATAATTACATGATTATGTTTCGTAATTCTATACGAAATCCGCCAAAAAATAGTAAGGGTGTTACAAGTTGGTAATCAGAGCTCATGGTTAAAGAATAAAGTGTGTTCGGTTCGAGGCTTGATCATAAATCCGGTAAGCACATGTATATCAATGGTTTAGTATGATTAAAGTGTTGAGAACAACACATATGATTATCGTGTAATACACGTTACAGCAATAAAATCGATATAGAGTAGATATAGTCAACGAAATTACACGCGTTGATGCATATAGTAGAAAAGCCTTGTATTATAATACGGGCATCCATTAATGTCGAAATTACTAACTATTGTAAATGTTTTAGTTGAAGGACACTCGCATATGAAGACAGCGAGAGTTTAACAAATCGTGGATTTGACAGAGGAACGGTCCAAAGTACGACAAACAGAGCATGCTCACCAAGGACCTAAATCGCGCAACGATCGCGAATAAGTTAATGGCAAGGAGAGTCTGTTAGAGCAAGCATTATCAGGTGCACGTTTTAAATTATTGCATGAATAGTAATATGCAACAAATAAGTAGAGATTGAAAGTTGCATATGTAGATTGGAAACTTGGAAAAACCTGAATAGAAAACCTATCCGGGATACTTTTTCCAAGAGAAACAAATAGAGGCATTACTTACATGGGGTGTAATGTGAATATTATAAAAAGGTCATGTATACCAGGTGTTGATCGCTTACTCTGGCCAAGTAAGTAGTGAACACGTGGTACCATGAACTTTTTATGATGGACATGCTTACATCCAATGTAGTAAGGAGGGGGTGAGTGGGACAAATTAAAAAGTACCCAAATGAATCAGATAAGCAAAATATTTGATAATAATGTAAACGCACAGTCGAGTGATGAAAGCGTATTATATTAGGATAATGAGCCCGAGTGAAGGGACAAAGAAACATGTAAAATAATTAAAGTATGCACTGGGAGGGAGTGTACTTACACTTGAACCCGGAGAATGTAAACATGTAAAACGATTAAGGCATGCACTGGGAGGGGGTGTACTTACACTCGAACCCGGAGAATGCAAACATGTAAAATGATTAGAATATGCATTGGGAGGGAGTGTACTTACACTCGAACCCGGAAAATGCAAATATGCCTCTTAACAGGCCGTTTTTGTAAAAACGTCAAACTTGAGGACTAAGTCGGAATATAAATGTGAAGCGAGGTCTTAATGCATACCGGAAGGGTTGCAATAATAAATACTTCGGTAAAACACCTGGCTAATGGGTAAGGATTAAACACATGCGTAGACCGAGAAACGGGAAACCGGATGGAAAGTTAAAAGACTCGGGTTTTGAGTCATGACTAAAAGATGACAAGATGATGAAAATAGAAATTTTGATAAATTTTGTTCAACTATTTTAAAGTTGAACGGGTCAAAACAAATAATGAAGCTGACATCCATAAATGATAAAATTTCACATGAATAAGTCAAACGGGTCGAATATAATATAATGTCGGATGGCATGAGTAAACGCAAGCGGTATAATGGTAGCATTAAAAGCAAAAGAATAATGAGCCCGGTAATGGGACATAATCGAATACGAATATATGTAAACTGGAGAATGACAAGCATAGAATAAACCGACGTATGAATGACGTAAGAAGTCATAAAGTCGGAAAATTAGTACAAAAGTAAACAATTGAAGCCTTAGACTACGGTCAAGGTCAACTAAAGTTCAACAGTGAAAATAAACGATTCCAAACATAACAAGAGATGCCTTGAAGCTATATATGTATTTATACATTTGAATATAGACACAAATAAAAGATGAATCCGGAGGATCGTCGTAACCTTCGGGAATACGAGCAGTGTTAAGGTCTACGGGACCAGAATGACCCTCGGGTCATGAATAAAAAGGAAAATAAACCTTAGGTTCCCCGTTAAAAAGGGGTGAAGACCTAAGGAAATAGCCTACGAGGCTAAGTGAAAGAACTTACGGGTCAATAAAGGAAAACGAGGGAACTTGCTACGATTCCTCGCGTAAAACGAGAACGGAAAAGAATAAATAATGGGTTGTCAATTTCCTTGATATGAGTAATTGACTTAGTTAAAAGAAAAAAAATCAGTTTTAGTAAGAAACAACGTTTTAACAAATATGAATATTATGAGATGAATTCGGAAAATGACTAATATCAAAGAATATAGATCTTAACACCGATAGGTGCAAGGCAATGCATTCGAAAGAAAGAATTTCGATAATAAAAGTCGACATAAACTTAAATAAGACGTGATGTGGTCACAGTCACAAAAGTGATATAGAGTATAACCAAGTCGTAACATGAGTTACGACATATGAAATCAAAAAACACGTAAAAGGCCGGGTTGGCAATAAGATACACCCGAATGACGGGGTATGAAGTGACGGCGACTAATCGGTCTAGCCGGTAAATCTTTCTAGAGTCAGAATAGTGTTCCGATTTATGTGAAGCGCTTGTCGATATAAGATTAGCTTGAAGTAAACATGCTAAAAAATAAATATAACCGAGTGATCAGATGACAACTCGGTCAAATAAGTGACCGGAATAAGAAACACAAGATGAAGGTATCGGCCTACGAGGCGATACACGTAAAAGGCGCATACGCTTTAAAACCAAAAACACATTACCATGCTTTTTGGTAAGATTATTATATGCGATTAGTGCTCCAGTGATCACCAAAACTAAGGTTCAGATAATCTAAACTAATAAAGTACGTGAGAAAGGTTTCGGGGACGAAACCTCTTTAAGGGGGGTAGACTTGTAACACCCCGAAAACGAGTTTGGTAATCAAACCCCGTTAATACTAATACACGGGATAAATACTATTAGCGGTAAAGGTAACCCGGTAAATATTAGGATTTAAAATAAATAAACCTAATATTTAATAAAACGTGAATAAATGGTTTTAAGGAAATAAGTTTATAAGAGGCCCGAGTTAACGGGACTTAAAATAAACCCAGTCCTAAATTCCCCGAACCCACTAAGTTAACTAGGAATATTTAACCTAGTTAATTAGTGGGAATATTGTTAAAAATAATTAGGTTGTGACCTAATTAATAACAAACCAAACATGAGGGACCAAAATAGGGTAACTTGAAAATGATTTTATAAAACTAAATAAAACAACACAACACAACACACACACAAGAGTGTGTGTGGTGCGTGTTCTGGAATCGACCACGAAGGGCTCCAAGGAGCCAAAACCCTAACTCAACCAAATTCAACAAACTGAAGGTCGATTCTAGCCTCAAATCAATGCATGAACGCGAATTAACAATCACCCAAGCTAGGGGATCGTAAGGTATGTCGAATTTTTTATATTGATGAAGTTGTGAAAATTTATTAACATCACAGGGTGCGAATTCGGTATGAATCATAGAAGTTATGGCTGAATTTGAGATGTATGATTGCTTTGGAAATAAATTGCTATGATTTAGGTGTTAGGTTGAATTACCACACCTACCTATGTGGGTTTTGATAATATGATGAAGTTAAGGTTAAATTTGTGTTTAGAATTATCATATTGAATAATGAAATCAAGATACTCGAACAAATTGTAAGTTTGAGTAATTGTTCATACATGGTTGAAATGGGGTTTTAAACATTATGAAGAAATTTGGTAGCTGTGTTCATGAAACTAGGTGTATGAGATCATGTTATCTACTAATTGATAGATAGAACTTGATTATATTAGGTGTTCGGGTGAACACTAGTGATATGATAAAACGGGTTTCACTTGTATATGAGAAACCCTTAGTTCTTGCGAAACGAATGAATAAATTAGTCTTGATAATCGCTTGAACAAGATAAGGTATTGGAAATGTAATAATTCGGTTAAAAGATTAGTTAAAAACGATGGCTTAAAAGAATGCCTACCGGGTCATTGAAAATGCCTAAACTAGTTGATGAACTTAAATGTGCAATTCATGTACTAATGGGCATTTGACTTTTAAAAAGTCAAACTGACCTACAATGCGATGAATGATAATTTTTGGATATAAAATGCGTGAGGTGGAATAATCGTATTAAGTTATGATTAAACTAACCACCTTGTGAATGATGAATGATAGTTGGTGCTTAACAGGCTAGGTGAAGCTTGGGGAGAAAGCGGGTCAAACGAAGCAAGTGTGAATGAAAAGCGTGTTTCGGATGCAAGGTAAGTAAAGCTTACACTCTAATTATTTAATACCTAATGATTTTATAGGTTATGAATGATAAGTCTTATTTAAATTATGATGTTCCGACACGACAAGTGCGGTCCGGAACAAAAGACAATGGTCATAAACATGTTGAATGGATAAAAAGGAGCTAATATGGTTAAATAGTCATGAAATGACTAAAAGATAACGAGTTTTTAATAATTACCTTGTATGGTAAACCAATGCAAATAATAAGGGTAAAATGGTACTTTAGTCACTTGTTGATAATAACCATTAGTTTGGGGAAAGATACGTCATAGCGTGGGTTATAATGGGTCAAGGAAATCAATTGACGATTCACAAGTAAAACGACTATACGGTGTAAACCGGAGTTAGTCGTATGGATAAGATGGTAATAAATATCAACTCATAGAGTTTCATGTCCTTTTGACCAAACGGGTCAAAAGGTGAAATTATCACCATTTGACAATATCGACTAATGGTTTGTTGAGCTATATGATTATAGGAATAAATATCAGATGGATATGTACATTGCTATTGCTTAGGGGCTACTAAGGCAAGGTATCGAAACGGGTTAATATATTGATCCGAGTCAGGTATGTGTGTTTAGAATTGAAGTTAAGTGAGTGGATTGGTTAAAGGTTCAATAAAGTCCTTTGTTGTAAAGGATGGAGCGAAGTTGACAAAAATGCCCTTGATAGGTATATCGGGCAAACGACCCTTAAGGGTTATTTAGAAATGAGTTTTGTGATCAAATAGATACTTGGAATAAGTATAAAAAGTGAAATATGCGAATCTTTGGGTCAAATGACTTTATATGGGTCTTAGCCGTAAAATGATAGTCCGAGGGATAAAACTCGGAATATATAGATCTCCACATTAAATCCACCACAAATATAGTTGTGGTGGAAGATTACTTGGTAAGAAATGTGGAAATATAAGGCTAGATACAAATGAAAGCGAATCATGTTTAAAATATACTTAAATACCCTTAACGAGTTAAAATAAGCTTACGAGCGAAAACTGGTTTAAATTGTGTAAGAAACCTGTGATTAGAACCTAACATGGTAGATAACATTAAATTGTGTAGGATCGTGTACAGACCCGAAATGAGTCGATTAGAGGTGTCCTACTCAAAATGAAAGGCGGAAACAAACATAATGAGTTGAATTCAGCTAGATATAACTTTTAATTGTCTTGTATATTAATTCTGATACGATTACAGTTCTGAAGACACTTCGACAAAGCTTCGCCGTCGGAAACAACCAATCTAATTTCGCTCCAAATGAATCTACCTATCACCTATTTATAGATCTCCTGATTTCTCTTGAAACAGCTTCAAGCAAAATAACATTACAAGCGGAATCTAATCAAATACATTCAAGCGAAATAGCATGCTTTAAGCGGAATCAGCTTTTATCTTGTTTTCTTGAACTTCGTGCCATGTGTAATGCAAGACTCGATACAAGACGAAGTCGACAGACGCATGCACCAACAGACTCCCCCTCGAATGTTGACGACTCTTAAGTGTCGGGTCTTCAGCGTCTTCAGTCTTTATCAGTCTGAACGTGTAAGCATCCTCAAACTTTATCTCTTTCTTCTCCTTCTTCCAGAATCACAACCTAGCTCTTAGCTCTTTCCACAGGTGTCTTCAGACTCCCCCTTTCGTTATGCTGGGATCGCAGTCTGGCTTGTTGAAATCACAAAGTCCTCAGATATCAGAACCTGGCTCTCTATCACTCAGCATCAGGATCGAAACCTGGCTACACCTGCACATTCTTAACCCAGAAATAAATTTCGCAAATTTAACATTTGACAAATTTATCTATACGGACTCTCTCTCAAATTAAACCAGAATGATTTATCAATGATAGAGAAACCTCTGATGAACCACTTGTACCGAAAATATTCAAAAACTATTTTCTTTTAAACACACGCTCCCCCTCACCACATGCTCATCATGTTTAGCACTTGGAATTTTGAAAATCAGCTCTCCAACATCAGTTGTCGAAAATCTGTTTGAATTTTTCAAAAATTTATGCTAAAACACACTGAAAATCTTTTTGGATTTTTGAGTGAAATGAAATGCAGTAAAGAAATATTTACAGACACTATTTTTTGTGAGTTTGTGTAAGAGGATCATATCAGTTTTTGACAAGTCACAAGTACCGTTGAGCTTAGTTACACATTAAGGATTAAACAATTCACTTAGATTGCCAATATGCTGATCCACTTAAATTCTTACACAAATTTCAACTAATTCAGGATATGAGTTTGGTGTTTTAAGAACTTAAACTCATTCATGTGTCCCGCCTCTTGAATATACTCCCGTATCCAGATCCCAATATTCAGTCTTACAGGTGAGTATACCACAGATGATATCTGTAAGGGGTAAAATTGCGAAACCGTGAAAGCTCAGGTCAGAACTTCCGTTCAGCAGAGAGATGACGGCTCGACTTTTGGTGGGTCCCCTTTAGAGGATCTTTTTTACAACAGCATTGATTAGTAATTTTATTGTCTCATCATTTTATGCTGAGGGCGGTGCTATTTTTCAAGCAAGCATAAAGTATTCTCCGAGGACTAGGCCATTGCTTCCGCAAAATCAGAAGTCCCGGGATAATACCCCAGATATCAATGAGCATAAAGACCTAGTATCTCAGGAAGAGGGACCTTTCAAACAAAATTTCATGGGTTACCTATATATCCAAGTAGTGTTCCCCACGAAATAAGCAAGTTTGAATTTAAGTTTATATCCCGAAAAATCTTACTAAATGTGTAAAAACCTATCGGCATATCATCAGTAAGACCGTTTAATGCTATTTAATCATTACATTTCTTTGGCATACTGTAACTGTCTACTGATGTACTATCATTTTCTCTTCTTTGACACCAAAACTCATTTTTGATTTTATCATGTTTTTTACTTTTTCAAATTTTCAAATGTTTTTTGATTTTCTGAAATTCTTACTCCCCCTAAAATACAAACACATTTAAGGAATTTTGAAAATAAACTATTGTAACACCCTTAATATTTTGTGATGATATTTAAATAATAATCATATGAACTTAATATAAGTCAGAGCCAAGATAAAGCATAACGTGTTTAAAGTTAACCCTTACTAGACAACTACAACTAGTTTAAAGGATTTCTAACATTGTTGACAAAAGATTTACAACATGATTAAAATCTAGACATAATTATATAAAGTGCGGAAGCTTCAAAATGCGTGTTCGGTTCTTGACAAAGTGCTTGATCACCATCCGGGAGAAACTCATCCATACCTAGGGTCAAACACCAAAAAAACATTAGTTTTGACATTAATACATTATGTATAAACGAATTCTAACAACGCAAGTAACAAACAAAATATGATTTTTCTGGGTTCCACCGTAACTTACGGTGTCACCGTAAGTTACGGTGGACCTGGAATGTCCTTGGTTCTGCCGTAAGACAGGGGCTTCTCACCGTAGCATCTTGATCTCCACCGTAAATTACGGTGGAACCGTAATTTACGGTGGACTCTGCATTTATGCCTTTTAACTATTTTCCAACTTTTAAAGAACATAACTTTTTACTCGCTTGTTCGTTTTAGCCGATTCTTTTTCCTACGAGTCCGTAATAAAATTACAGATTCAACCATGTAAATTTCACATCGCGGAAACCGAGATACCGACAATTGGTTCACAATTTCCCTATTTCCATTATCCAACCCATTAGTGTAAGTGCATAGCACCTCTTTTCCATTCTTAAGACCTTTTAGACATAATTACCCAATTACCCGGGCTCACATACTTGGTGTATTCGCGCCAATTCCATGGCTTTGCGATTCCTTTAGGGCTAATACTTGTTTCTTCGGACTTCAAGCATTCCGTTTCAAACAACCCTTTTTCATTTAACATTTATTGTTTGACCCATATTCCGGGTTCTTATACTTAGATTAATATCACCAAATCATTGGTATGGTACGATTCATCATTTAATGAGGTATAAGACTTTCAAGTCTCTACTCTCATGATTCTTTTGAACATATCATTTTGACCCGTTTGGCTATTTAGTGAAAACCATCACTTCATTGACTAACCAAACTAAATACCAAGTCTTTACTTTGACCCGTTTGATGGTCGAGTGTACTTCGCCACTTTAACAACGCATCAAACGCATCCATTTCACTACAACCCCGTTCACACAACAAAACTAATTATTTACACATAATTTTAACGGAGCTAAAGCCACGTACCTTTAAAGCACACCTTTTCCGCGAGTATCACTTCCGGCGTGTCCACTTGACGTTCCGGATTCCTTGCCTAAAGAGTTCAATTCATAACAAGATTAGAACTCTTTCATAAGCTTTAACGCATTATTTCTTAACATATTCAAATCTGTGTTTTACCCAACTTTTAACATTTTAACCCTCTTTTAGGCATTTTATCAAACACCTAGCGGGTCAGATTTTTACATGATCTAAACCAAGTTCATGACTTGAGTTTATCACCCTAATTAACTTCAATTAGACTACATGTCTATATGTTAACATCAACAACTTAGAGTTTCCTCATAATTTCAGTTTACTCTAGAACAAGAGTTTTAATCCTAGTGTTTATCAAGTTCTACTAACATACTAATCACCCACTATGGTGATTTTGATTTATACAATTATCATGCAAGTATTTGACAAGAAATCGTCTAGGGTTTGTCCCTAAACCTTATATTACTTCCAATTTCAAGTTTACAACACATAATCAAGCTCTACATTCGATTTCAATCACATGCATGAACTTTGAATCGAATGAAAATGACCTAATTCAACATACCTTATGATCCCCTTGACGAGGTGATCACGATTCCATGTTCAGATTTCGGTTTTAGCTTGATTTAGGCCTTCAATTGAGAGTTTTAGTGGGAGTTAGGGTTTTTGAGAGTGAGGGTGTCGCCCCCTATTGTTCTTGATCGACCAGAGCCCTCTAATGGGGTATTTGGTTTTTGTTTTTATCAAATATTAGTAATACAAGTTTCAATTTTGACGACCTAGGCCCCTCCACTCTTATTTAGTTTATATCTTTGGCTTTTTAACTCATTCATGTGTTACTACAAGACTCCTAACTAACTGGGTTATTTATCCTAGTTAGCTTATTCTTGTTTATTTTACACTTTATAATTCTAATATAAGGTTTTGTATTTTCGAGATGTTACAACTATACAATAAAGTGACAACTGATATCGAATCGCTTCAAATCGCCATCCACTTGGCATAAACAATCAGAACTCACCCTTTCAACAAACTATTTTCCCATTGTGATCTCAAAACACTTAAGTTTGTTTTAATCAAATGGTTTTTCCGGAAAATAAGTTTTGTTGATTGATATTACCATTTGTAGGTTAGGGGTTTGATTCTTGTAGGAAAATGCAAGTACAACTTAATGTCCTTGATTTACCACTTTGAAAGTGAAAACCTTTTTCTCCTCTTGCAGGTTCACTTATCAACCCAAACTACTTGTAAATCAAAATATAACAATATAAAGATATCACCTGTATCTTTATCAACCAAACCTTTCCAAGAATGATGCCGATTCCTGCTCCACTCTTACCAACCTGGGAGCTCCGGCAAGTCAGGGTTTTACTTGTGAAAAACTTCCATCCAAGCTTGACTGAACTTGGATGTTTCCTTCTCAACTTCACTAGGGTAAAAAGTTGCTTTCTGAGTCGCATAAAAGTCCCTTACCCCTTTAGCCTTTCCCTCAACCATTTTTCCAAAAATCTTTTTCACATTTCCATTAAATGCTTTCTCAACATCAAATTCTTTCTTCTCTGAATAGAATTGATCTGAGATCTCAACCTTTCCAACTTTTGATTTAAAATTTTCAGTCCTCACTGGTGGAAAATGAACATCATCCATATGAGGTACTGCTTTTTCCTCTTTAAACTCAACTTGTGGCTCGTCTAACTTTGTGGAATTAGATTCATCGCCAAGTTTTTCATAAAACTTCTTAACAACCCACACTTGGTTGTCATGTTTAGCTCTCTTTTGATAAAAATGAGTCTTTGAGCATTCACCAACTTCATATGTTGAATTTTCAAAAATTTAAAATTTTTTCGTTGGTGGCTCATTTTTCTCAACAACCTTTTCTTTGAATTTTTCAAAAACTCCTTGTTTTTTCTTTGTATCCAACGAATAATTCCATGCAATGTGACGAGCTTCATTGCATTTAAAACAGGTTCTTGTGTCCGTTCTTTGATTAGCTCCATTCTTCACATTCTCTTGCTTTTTGGCAAGGAATTCTTTGTTTGATTGCTTCCAGAATGGGCTTTTTGCTTCTTCTTCCGAGCTTGTCCCTGAAACAAATGTCATTTTTGATTTAAAATCTCGTACATATTTTTCATTTTTATAATTTTCTGGTGGAATAAATCCAAGACCTTTCTTTTTGAAATTACCGTTATGGTTTTGTTTCTTTTGAAAACCAGAACCAGAACTGTAACATTTTTTCTTGTTTAACCGTTGTTGAACTCTTGAAGTGTATTTTTTAGGTTTTTCAGTAAGATTTACATTTTTTATTTCAGAAATATTAATTTCTGTTAGTTTGAAAACCTTTTTGATCTTTTCAAATTTAACACTTCTTATTGGAAATTCCTCATCAGAATATAATTTGCCTGAATCAATCAATGTATATGCCACTTTGATTGCTTAGTCATTCAAATTAGATTTTGATAACAGGAATTCTTTATTGTAAACCCGTTTAACCGACGACTTTCAATTGTTGACCGACGAACTCGGACTTTTGACGGACGAACTTGAACACCCAGACTCGGACTTTGACTTAGACTTTAACTCCGACTCCTCATCTTTATCCAACACCTGATCGACCACCTTTTTTATTAACTCGGACTCATGATCAGTGTCAGACGATGTAAAAACAACGTCAATGTTTTCTGGTAATTCATCGGTTATATCGGACTTTAACTTTATATTGACTACCTTTTCGACTTGCTCTTCATTCGGTTTTCTAGGTGAATACCCTTCCCAAATCGGAGGCGGACACTTGTTATAACTAACACTCTGTTTCTTACCAGTATCCTTCTTCTTTGGCTTCTCATCTTTAAATGTTTCAAAACCTACAACAGTTGGATAAATTCGATCAATGAGATAATTAGAACTAGAATAACTCTGTAATAAACGTCTAATTCTTTCATTCTCTATATTTTCATTTTCCAACTCCTGCAGCAACTTTGCACATTCCTCAATGTAATGATTTATTGCCTTCTGCTTTGTCATCATCACAGCATTCATCATAGTCAGTGCATCTTCTCTTTCAGAATTTGTCTTTTGAAGACCAGTTACTGTTTTGTTTAGCACATCATACGATTCTTTCACGTAGTTGAGATTGAACAATAATTGTTCTTTCATCTTTTCTTGCTCATTCAGTTTATCATCTTTTTCTGCACATTGCTTGCAAGATTCCAAACACTTCGAGCAAGGCTTGATAACTTCCACAATCTTTTCAACTTCGAAGTCTTTCTCAACCTCAATCACTGTTTCAGATTCAATCACCTTCTCAACTTTAACTTCTTCATTATGAACAGTCTCTTCTTTTTTATCAACACTTTCACTCTTCATTTTCTTTTGTTCTTTTGCTGCACGTCTCTCCTTCAACTTCTCCAAGCGATCTACAAAATAGAATTGAAAACTTTCAGGAGATAAATGAATTTTTGCAACATTAATATGTCTTTCTTCCTCATCATCACCACTGTCATCAATTGATGATTGATCAAAATCCATTTTCTTCTCAGAACTATCATCTGAAGAACCAGAATCTGATGGTGTTTGATCAAAAATTAATGTCTTTTCAGAACTTTCATATGAAGAACTAGAATCAGATGATGTTTGATCAACATCAGTTGCTTCTTCTGAACTTTCATCAGATCAAACCGATTCTTCTTTTTGACTCTTCTCATGAACACCAATTGCTTTCATCCATTTTGTAAACAAATCAGGTTCTTGAACTATCTTTGCAATGAAAGCTTTAAAATTCCCATTCTCATCCGCAAACTGTAACACCCTTGCTTGTTTAATACAATATTTTATATAAGTTTCGTAAAAATGCATGTTTTTACGATTACACGTAAGTATGTCAATACGAGTTTACTAAAACTTTTACAATTTAAAAGAAAGAACAACTTATTGTAATTGAATTCGTCGTTTAAAAGATACGACGAAACACCGCGCGGAAGCTTTTAACTTTATCATGTTCGGTTCTTCTTCGAGCTTGATTTTCATCCGGGCACTCTTGGCAATCACCTATGATCAAAACCAACTTAAAAGTTAGTTTTGATAGTTAAATAACAAGTTTAAGCAAGTTATATGGGTCAAACAAACAAAATTAAACGTTTTTCATGTTCAGGGGGGCCTAGGCGTCACGCCTAGGGGCTAGACGCCCCACCTAGCCCCCTTTTTGGCAGAAAGTTTTTATTATGTTGCTGCATATTCTCAGCATAACCCGATTTCATGGAAATGAGCATAACTCTCTCGCTTTTAATCTGTTTTACCCGATTCTTTTTCCAACGCGTCCGTAATTTAATTCTCCATCTTATGAAGTTGAAACCCAACATCCGGCATAACAAAATTTCAGACCTTTAAGTCTTCGACTTAATACCTTTTTACAAAATTTTGACCCGTTCATGCGTTTATCAAACAAACATGTTTGTTTGATCCCAAATTCACATGAATCTTATAATTTCAATCTTGTCTATCATATTAGGTTCAATTCACGAGTTTATGTATATTCTTAAACTCGTTTGTACTTAAATGCATATTTTGACCCGTTAAGGGTATTTAAATACTTTTCCGCATAATTCATACTCGTTTATTTCTAGCATCTTATTTTCGCAATATTTATCAAATGATCTTCACCACAACTATTTTTATGGTGGATTTAGCATAACTAACCTATTATCCCAAAATTTACCCATCGGTTGGTCGTTTTACGCAAATGACATTTTTATGCATTTGACCCATGAATATATATTCCGGTAACTTTTATTCATATCTAAAGATTCCATGATCTTGATGCAAGTTCCTACACAACCCCTATGGGTCGTTTACCCAATATACCCTTCAAGGGTGTTTTGGTCCACTTTAGTCCCTCACTTTACGACGAAGGACTTTCATTAAATATTTGACCATAAATTATATGTTTAACTAAAAGCTTGTTTATGCGTACCTGGCTTGGGTCAAGGTATTGACTTGTTTACATAACTTATGCTTTAAATCTTTCTAGTTAAAGCAACGCATGCTTATGTTATTTCCTGTGATTACAAAACTCAACAAGCGATTTGTCAAATGTAATTGTCAAATGGTGTTAACCACACCATTTGACCCATTTAGTCTAATTAACCATATGCCCGTATGAGATGGTATTCAATTACCATTTCACCCCTTTAAACCTATCCCGGTTTTCCTTTGAACTTATTTTACTTAAAACCGTTTTTATTTATTCGTCATTACATGACTAATTTACCATTTTACCCCTTTTTACTATTATTCATGATTTCTTACCATTTTCCCTCATTCCGACTCTCATTGAATCGTGTCGGAATATCATATACCAACCACTTAGTAGCATTCATATCAATACTTGAAATTAAGTAACTTTGCAAATAATTTAAAGGGGCGTAAGCTCTACTTACCTTGCATCCATGCCACGCTTTCCTTATTGATTCGTTTGACCCGCTTCGTCTTCAAGCTTCCACCTAGCTCGTTTAGCGTCAAACTAACATCATCATTCACAATGTGGTTAGATTAGTCATAAACAAATACGACTATTCCACCTTACGTATTTTTCTATGTCGAAATCATTAGTCGACTTCGTCATTGGTCAGTTTATTTTTCTACTAGTTAACTACCTCTAATCATATGATATGTGAAATTAATTAAAATTCACATTATGATTAGAATCCGTATCATCATATATCACCCCTAATTAATCAAATTAGGAATTTACGCGTTTCGTTCAAAAGGTTTGACATACGAACATTCGTTTAGGCATTTTAACAAACACCTTGCGGGCAAGATTTTGATACTTCTTTTGTCAAGTTCATATCTAACTTTTAACCAATTTTTAAGATCAAAATCAATTCTCTATGTCTAGTGTTCATGAACTACAACTAGAACTTGTATCATAACATCAATATTCATCAATTTTAACACCCTAATCCAAGTGTTCATCACAATGACATAAAACCCACTTAGCACCTTCAATGGTGATTATGGAATTCTCAAGTATTGAGCATAATTTCGACAATCTAATGGCTAGGGTTTATTCCTATACACTATTTTATTCTAATTTCATCCAAACAACATTCATGCAAGCCAAAATTTCAATTTCGTATGTCTCATCAAAATTTCGAGATGTAACTAGGAGATGAAATTTGACATACCTTGTGATCCTTTCACTGCGGTGATCACTAATCTAAACTTAGATTTCGATTTGGAGTCGATTTGGCTTCTCAATTGCTTGATTTTTGCTAGTTAGGGTTTGAGCATGGAGTCCCCTGGCTCCTCTGTGATTTACGACCAGAACACACACTTAGAGTGTGTGTTTTGGTGTTTGAATGTTTTATTTAATACAAACTTGTTTCAAGTTTGTCACCTTTGGTCCCTATACTTTACCAAGTTATTTAAAGGGTATTTTAACCATATTTGTTCTATTATGTCTAGATACTAACTAACTAGGTTAATATTCCTAGTTACTTGGTGGGTCCCGGGAGTTATAACCCGTTTTATTTTAAGTTCCGTTAACTCGGGCTCTTTTAAATTCAATTTCTTAAAACTTTGATTCGTTTTTATTTAATATTAGGATTTCTTATTTAAATCCAAATATTTACCGGGTTATTTTTACTACTAACGGTACGTTACCCGTCTTTTAGTATTAACGGAGTTTGATTACCAAACCCGTTTTCGGGATGTTACAAGTCTACCCCCCTTAAAGAGGTTTCGTCCCCGAAACCTTATTTACGTAGTTCATTGGTTTAATCAAACGATCCTAGTTTCTTTTTCAAGGCTTCCGTTTCCTTTGGTCAAAAGTTTTCATGTATACTGACGCGTACGTCTTTCATGTGTAAGGCCTCGCGGGCCGTTACTTACAGCTCATAACCCTTTATCTTTATTGACTGGGTTTGTCACTTGACCACTTAGTCTCGTTAGTCTTTTAACAGGTCTATCCCGCGCTTGTGTTATATTGACAAGCGCTTGTATTTGTTATGACGTTTTCTTAACTTTGAATAGATTCACCGGCTAGACTAATTAGTCGCCGTCACTTCATACTCCGTAACTCACGTTACAACGTGACCATTTTCTATACTTCTTTTCTTGTCCGTGAGCGTGTCACGTCACGTTTAAGTTTAATTCGACGTTTCTTTATCATACTTCTTCTTTTCGAATGTATCGTCTCGCACCTATCGATGTTAAAACCCATATTCTTTGATATTTGTTTTTTCCGAATTCGCCTTATAGTATTCATATTTGTTGAAACGTTATTTCTTACTAAAACTGAATTTTTAGTTTAACGTTTTTCTCTTTAACTATGTCAATTACTCATATCAAGGAAATTGACAACCCATAATTTATTGTTTTCCGTTCTCATTTAACGCGGGGAATCGTAACAAGTTCCCTCACCTTACACTATTGACCCGTAGGTTCCTTCACTTAACCTCGTAGGCTATTTCCTTAAGCTTAAACCTCTTTAAGGTGAGGCCCTTATGATCCCTTTGCTTCAACTCATGACCCGTGGGTCATTTTGGCCCCGTAGACCTTTACACTAATTAATATCCCGTAGGTTATGATGATCCCGTAGATCATATTTTATTCTAGTCTTTATTCAAATGTGTATACGTTTATATAAGCATATGGCGTTAAGACACCCCTTTTTATGTTTAGAATTATTCACCTTTACTTTTTGGATTTCGTTTGACCTTGACCGTAGTCTAAGGCTACATTGTTTTCTTTCGAATTATTTTCCCGACTTCTTGACTTCTCACGTCATTTATGCGTCGGTTTATCTTATGCTCACCATTATCCAGTTTACATACATTCATATTTGATTATGTCCCATTACCGGGCTCATTATTCTTTTGCTTTTGATGCTACCTTTATCCCACTTGCGTTTACTCATGCCATTCGGCATGACATTATATTCGACTCGTTCAACTTTAAATAGTTGAACATAATTTATTCAAAATTTCTATTTACATTATCTTGTCGTCTTTTAGTTATGACTCAAAACCCGAGTCTTTTAACTTTCCATCTGAGTCCCCGTCTCTCGGTCTACGCATGCGTTTAATTCTTACCCATCAACCGGGTGTTTTACCGAAATCGTTATCATTGCACCCCTTCCGGTATGCATTAACACTTCATTTCGATTTACTTGGCCATCTTAGCGAAATCCATCGCTTTTATTCGACCATGTCTTTTATTCTTTAAGTGACCACCATTGGCGGCCTTATTAATTATGAGTGACGATTATCATCGTTATTCTTGCTTTACTACGACTAAAGTTAACAACCTTTATTATCTTTTTCGTGTGGGCAACACCTTTGTTTTTATGACCCGGCGGATCATCTATACTTTGGTTTTACTTGCCCAATTGGTTCACCATGGCCCTTTTGTCCAAGATGACTTATTTTCGTGAATTTTCTTTTGATCATTCATTTATATCATCATTTACATTAATCCTTGTCCCTTCTCTCGGGCTCATTATCCTAATGTAATACGCTTCCGTCACCCGGCTGTGCGTTTACATTATTATCAACTATTTTGTTCATTTGTTTCATTTGGGTACTTTTTAATTTGTCCCATTCACCCTGTCCTTACTACATCGGATGTAAACGTGTCCACTATAAGAAGTTCATGGTATCATATGCCACTACTTACTTGGCCAGAGTAAGCGATTAACACATGACACGCATGACCTTTTTATAGTTTTCACGTCACGCCCTATGTAAGTAATGCCTTTATTTGTTTCTCTTGGAAACAATAACCTGAATACATTTTCTATTCGGGTTTTTCCAAGTTTTTAATCTACATATGCAACTTTCAATTTCTACATATTTGTTGCATATTACTATTTGTGCAATTGAATTTAAAATGTGCACCTGGTAATGCTTGCCCTAACGGGCTTCTCTTGCCATTAGCCTTGTTCGCGACCGTTACGCGATTTAGGTCCTTGATGAGCATACTCTTTGGACCGTTCCTCTGTCAAATCTGCGATTTGTTAAACTCTCGCTATCCTCATATGCGAGTTTCCTTCAACTAAAACATATACAACAGTTAGTAATTTCAACATTAAAGGATGCCCGTATTATAATACAAGGCTTTTCTACTATACGCATCAACGCGTGTAATTTCGTTGACTATATCTATTCTATATTGTTTTTATTGGTGTAACGTGTATTACACGATAACCATATGTGTTGTTCTCAATACTTTAATCATACTAAACCATTGATATACATGTACTAACCGGATTTGCGATCAAGCCTCGAACCAAACACATTTGTCAACAACCTTGGGCTCTGATTACCACTTGTAACACCCTTGCTTGTTTAATACAATATTTTATATAAGTTTCGTAAAAATGCATGTTTTTACGATTACACGTAAGTATGTCAATACGAGTTTACTAAAACTTTTACAATTTAAAAGAGAGAACAACTTATTGTAATTGAATTCGTCGTTTAAAAGATACGACGAAACGCCACGCGGAAGCTTTTAACTTTATCGTGTTCGGTTCTTCTTCAAGCTTGATCTTCATCCGGGCACTCTTGGCAATCACCTATGATCAAAACCAACTTAAAAGTTAGTTTTGACAGTTAAATAACAAGTTTAAGCAAGTTATATGGGTCAAACAAACAAAATTAAACGTTTTTCATGTTCAGGGGGGCTAGGCGTCACGCCTAGGGGCTAGACGCCCCACCTAGCCCCCTTTTTGGCAGAAAGTTTTTATTATGTTGCTGCATATTCTCAGCATAACCCGATTTCACGGAAACGAGCATAACTCTCTCGTTTTTAATCCGTTTTACCCGATTCTTTTTCCAACGCGTCCGTAATTTAATTATCCATCTTATGAAGTTGAAATCCAACATCCGGCATAACAAAATTTCAGACCTTTAAGTCTTTGACTTAATACCTTTTTACAAAATTTTGACCCGTTCATGCGTTTATCAAACAAACATGTTTGTTTGATCCCAAATTCACATGAATCTTATAATTTCAATCTTGTCTATCATATTAGGTTCAATTCACGAGTTTATGTATATTCTTAAACTCGTTTGTACTTAAATGCATATTTTGACCCGTTAAGGGTATTTAAGTACTTTTCCGCATAATTCATACTCGTTTATTTCTAGCATCTTATTTTCGCAATATTTATCAAATGATCTTCCACCACAACTATTTTTATGGTGGATTTAGCATAACTAACCTATTATCCCAAAATTTACCCATCAGTTGGTCGTTTTAAGCAAATGGCCATTTTTATGCATTTGACCCATGAATATGTATTCCGGTAACTTTTATTCATATCTAAAGATTCCATGATCTTGATGCAAGTTCCTAAACAACCCCTATGGGTCGTTTACCCAATATACCCTTCAAGGGTGTTTTGGTCCACTTTAGTCCCTCACTTTACGACGAAGGAATTTCATTAAATATTTGACCATAAATTATATGTTTAACTAAAAGCTTATTTATGCGTACCTGGCTCGGGTCAAGGTATTGACCTGTTTACATAACTTATGCTTTAAATCTTTCTAGTTAAAGCAACGCATGCTTATGTTATTTCCTATGATTACAAAACTCAACAAGCGATTTGTCAAATGTAATTGTCAAATGGTGTTAACCACACCATTTGACCCATTTAGTCTAATTGACCATATGTCCGTATGAGATGGTATTTAATTACCATTTCACTCCTTTAAACCTATCCCGGTTTTCCTTTGAACTTGTTTTACTTAAAACCATTTTTATTTATTCGTCATTACATGACTAATTTACCATTTTACCCCTTTTTACTATTATTCATGATTTCTTACCATTTTCCCTCATTCCGACTCTCATTGAATCGTGTCGGAATATCATATACCAACCACCTAGTAGCATTCATATCAATACTTGAAATTAAGTAACTTTGCAAATAATGTAAAGGGGCGTAAGCTCTACTTACCTTGCATCCATGCCACGCTTTCCTTATTGATTCGTTTGACCCGCTTCGTCTTCAAGCTTCCACCTAGCTCGTTTAGCGTCAAACTAACATCATCATTCACAAGGTGGTTATATTAGTCATAAACAAATACGACTATTCCACCTTACGTATTTTTCTATGTCGAAATCATTATTCGACTTCGTCATTGGTCAGTTTATTTTTCTACTAGGTAACTATCTCTAATCATATGATATGTGAAATTAATTAAAATCCACATTATTATTAGAATCCGTATCATCATATATCACCCCTAATTAATCAAATTAGGAATTTACGCGTTTCGTTCAAAAAGTTTGACAGACGAACATTCGTTTAGGCATTTTAACAAACACCTTGCGGGCAAGATTTTTATACTTCTTTTGTCAAGTTCATATCTAACTTTTAACCAATTTTTAAGATCAAAATCAATTCTCTATGTCTAGTGTTCATGAACTACAACTAGAACTTGTATCATAACATCAATATTCATCAATTTTAACACCCTAATCCAAGTGTTCATCACAATGACATAAAACCCACTTAGCACCTTCAATGGTGATTATGGAATTCTCAAGTATTGAGCATAATTTCGACAATCTAATGGCTAGGGTTTATTCTAAACACTATTTTATTCTAATTTCATCCAAACAACATTCATGCAAGCCAAAATTTCGATTTCATATGTCTCATCAAAATTTCGAGATGTAACTAGGAGATGAAATTTGACATACCTTGTGATCCTTTCACTGATGTGATCACCAATCTAAACTTAGATTTCGATTTGGAGTCGATTTGGCTTCTCAATTGCTTGATTTTTGCTAGTTAGGGTTTGAGCATGGAGTCCCCTGGCTCCTCTGTGATTTACGACCAGCACACACTTAGAGTGTGTGTTTTGGTGTTTGAATGTTTTATTTAATACAAACTTGTTTCAAGTTTGTCACATTTGGTCCCTATACTTTACCAAGTTATTTAAAGGGTATTTTAACCATATTTGTTCTATTATGTCTAGATACTAACTAACTAGGTTAATATTCCTAGTTACTTGGTGGGTCCCGGGAGTTATAACCCATTTTATTTTAAGTCCCGTTAACTCGGGCTCTTTTAAATTCAATTTCTTAAAACTTTGATTCGTTTTTATTTAATATTATGATTTCTTATTTAAATCCAAATATTTACCGGGTTATTTTTATTACTAACGGTACGTTACCCGTCTTTTAGTATTAACGGAGTTTGATTACCAAACCCGTTTTCGGGATGTTACACAAACCTATCCCAGCTGAATCCTTCAGGTAACTTTTCATCATCTTGGGTTATTAAACATGCTTTACTATCTGCTGATATATATTTTTCCCAACTAAAACCTGGAGCCATTTTCTCATCATCTTGATCAATGATACCAGAATAAGCTTTCTTGTTAGCATCTTCAATCATTTTTCCATGAGCAGTTTGTGTTTCTTTTTGTTGATATGGTTGATGAGCAACTTGTTGATATATGGCTTTCCGATAGTAATCATCTTTTCCAAATGGATTCTTTGCTCCACTAGCCTCTTGATTTTTGCATTCTCTTTTGAAATGACCTTTCTCCCTGCATCGAAAACAAGTAACTTTAGATTTATCAAAACCCAAAGTAGACACATGTGCATCCAGAAAATCATTTCTCCCTGTGATCATTTTAAACTTTTCAGCTCTCCTCAAGACACTAGCTAGACACCATTTGGTGTCCATGAGCTCCATCTTTTCAGCGTCTATCTAATCGTAATCCTCTTTTGTCAGCATAGGATTTCCGATCCTTCCTGCAACCAAACCTTCATAGGATTGTAGCACAGTCACAAGTAACGCCATGTGATCTTTTGCAATTTCTTCAGAAAAACTTTGACCATCTGGAAGATTCAATGCAATGTTGCAATGTATCACACAACCATTTCCACTTTTTGAGCTTTGAGAATGAAAACTTGAAGTTGAAATCTTCGGATTAACACTTGGATATGAAGAAAATCCACTGCTGCTATTTGGACTTTGTTCAACATTTTCTGATGAGTTTCCAGCACTAAAAGCAGTTTGAATTTTCGGACTCATTTCAACTTCTTGAACATTTCCTTTGTAATACATTTTCACATCTTGTTTACCTCTCGGATTACTCATCCTTGCAATCTTTTGTTGTTCAAGATCTTGACCTTCAATCTTCTTGATGAACTGAGAAATCGTCAAACCATCATAAACTCCAGTGTTCTTTAAGATCATCAAGAATGTACCCCATTCTTTCTGAGGTAAGGCATCAGCCAATTTATCTACCCATTCCTCTCGATCTTTGGTTATACTTAGCAACGACATAGAACGCACTAAGTGGCAGTATCTTTCAATCAACTTCTTTGTGTCTTCCCCTGGCAGACTTGTAAAAAGATCAAATTCTTTCTTAAGTAATGACTTTTTACTTTTGATCATATTTTCACTTCCCTCAAACTTGATTTTAAGAGCATCCCAAATTGATTTTGAAGTTTTGTCATGCTGAAGCAATACAAAGATGTCTTCTTTAATGGCTTGCTGAAGCAGACTAATCATCATCTTTTCAGCTCTGTACATGTCTCGTTCTTTATCATTGAATTCTGAAATTTCTTTCTCAACTTGCAGATCAGTACGTGGTAGAACATATTTCTTCAAAATACACTCCCAAGATCTCAAGTGATTGGCTTGAACCCAGTTTTCAAACCAATCTTTCCATCCGTAATACTCCTCAATGCTCAATAGCTTCGGGGGTTTTTGTGTAGTTCCAGTTTCATTTTTCAAGTTCATGTTTTGAGCAATGGTAGCCGGAGTAGTTGGGGATGTTGCAAATGCGTTGTAAAATTCTTCACTCATGATTCCGTAAACTTTTTCTCAAACACAGTCACTTTCAACCGAAATAAGGTCTTCAAGCGAAATAACCTGCAAAAAACATCAAGCGAGATTAAAGATTTCAAGCGGGATTAATATTTCAAGCGAAATCACCTGATTTCGCTTGAATTTCAAGCGGAATATCAGGTTGAAGCGGAATCACAGATTTCGCTTGTGATGTTTCAAGCGAAATAACACTTTTCAAGCAAAACCTGCTATTTCGCTTGAAATGGCAACAACTTTTCAAGCGGAATCAACGAACTCGTTCAAGCGGAATAAGAACTTTGGTCCATTTTTATCACTTTTAAGCTGAATTTTGGTCTAATTTTCTCAAGGGTTTGTTAAAACACAATTTCGCTTATGTTGTGAAAAATTCAGGCCATTTTATCCGTGAAAAGTTGTTCGATTGATAAAAGAAGGTGTAGATGTAAGAAAATGAGATGAAATCAAGCTGAAAACTACAGAACTCCTCCTTCTGAGCTCTGATACCACATGTAGGATCGTGTACGGACCCAAAATGAGTCGATCAGAGGTGTCCTACTCAAAATGAAAGGAGGAAACAGACATAATGAGTTGAATTCAGCTAGAAATCACTTTTAATTGTCTTGTATATTAATTCTGATACGATTACAATTCTGAAGACACTTCGACAGAGCTTCGCCATCGGAAACAACCAATCTAATTTCGCTCCAAATGAATCTACCTATCACCTATTTATAGATCTCCTGATTTCGCTTGAAACAGCTTCAAGCGAAATAACATTACAAGTGGAATCTCATCAAATACATTCAAGCGAAATCACGAGTTCAAGCGGAATCAGCTAACTCAAGCGAAATAGCATGCTTCAAGCGGAATCAGCTTTTATCTTGTTTTCTTGAACTTTGTGCCATGTGTAATGGAAGACTCGATACAAGACGAAGTCGATAGACGCATGCACCAACAAATTGAAGAGGTGCATGTGAAATGAGGATCAAACAAATATGTTTGTTTGATAAAATGCATAAACGGGTTAAAATTCGGTAAAAAGGTAATGATTCGAAGGCTTAGAAGTCTCAAAATTTATTATGTCGGATGTTGTGTTTTAACTCCATAAGATGGACAATTAAATTATGGACACGTAGGAAAAAGAATCGGGTAAAACGGATCAATAACAAAGAAGTTATGGCCGTTTCCGTAAAAACTGGATGTGGTGGGAATATGCAGGTCCCAGATACGAACCTGCTGGAAAATGGTCTCCCTTGCGCCACGCGAGGGAGCATGTTGATTCTTTCGCGTGGCATGACGGAGTCAGTTTTTGAAAATTTGTTTTTTTTTCAATTATTTTGCCTCGCGAACTCGTTTAAACACGTTCTAAACTGCGTATGACTAATTCAATTCATGTTTTATGAATTGTAGGTGTAACATACAATACCGGAGGACGATCAAGCTCAATGAAGAACCGAACACGAAAAAGTTACAAGCTTCCGCACATTGTTAATCATTATTTTTAAACGACGAATTTAGTCACATTAGGTGGTATACTTGAAAATTGTAAAAGTTTTAATAAATCAGTATTTTCCAATGTACTTGTAATTATAATTACATGATTATGTTTCGTAATTCTATACGAAATCCGCCTAAAAATAGTAAGGGTGTTACAATTTATTCAATGTTTCAGTAGTTTAAAAAGTTCATTTACCCATCGAGTCGTTTTCTTTAAAAACAAATATTAGGGTAAAACATTCCATGGTTCCTACGTATCAGTTACCGGAGGATCCTTAACGACTACACACAAATATTTTGGTAGGTCAGGGATATACCTGAGGGATTGGCGCCACGTGCGATGGTTCTGATGGAATGTAGTGGCTCTGGTTATGGTGGTAAATAATATGCTCACATAGAGGTCGTGCTCCGCATAACTAAAAGCCAGATAGAGAGACATATCTATATGATTGATGTGCACATTCACCAACTTTACCACGTTCTCATGCGATATCTCCCTAAGCAACTGCATTGGCATTGTAACGCATTCAGCAAAACATGAGAGCGTATATAAAACTTTAGCATCAAATGGTTGGTTATCTTTACAGTACTGCTTCATTGAACATCCACAGTATTTGCTAATTTGAAAAGTATCATAGAAAACAAAACATATGTCATATCTAATAATCTTCAGCAATATGAACCTGAGTTCTAACTTAACACATAGGAGTTACACCCTGATCTGTGCATTATAATCAGACAATATAATTTCAAGGCAGCAACTTACCATGTACAAACTAGGGATGTTCATAAACCGGCAAAACCAACCGAACTGCCTAAACCAAAGAAACACAGTCGGTTTGGCTGGTTTGAATATTGATATTTGTACAGTTTGGATCACGGTTTGGTTTTAACGGTTTACAGTTTGGAACATGAAACCAGCCGTGTAAATTGTACCGGTTGTTTAACATTTATTATATTAACTTTTCTTTATTTTAGGACTATAAATTACACACACACACACACACATATATATATATACACATTCTTAAACAATTCATATCAATTCTCAAAATTTAGTACAGAATTATGTTTCTTCAGAATAATATTTTTTTGTCTAAAACCGACAAAACCGGACCATTAAACCGTGAAAACCAGCCGCTTTGGCCTACCCAACAAACCCGACCGGTCCAGTTTCTATATAGTTACCAAATTCATCCCCAAAATTTCCCCAAAACCAACCAAACCAAATCATAAACACCCTAATTCAACCAAACCTATAACCACACGACACAAATTTCACAATAGGAAAAACAACAAGATAGAAACAGACCATAATTTCTCGAATAGCAGTGGGGGAAACACCATCACCGTCTTTAGACTGTTTAAACTTCTTAATCACAATCCGCTTGCCCCGATTTGATTTAATCTTCTCTAAGAACATGAGGCCGTAAGTTATAAATGCACATTGTTATTCCCAATTATAATTCAATATCCAGGCAGGGCTATACTGATCAAATCAGTTTAAAGAACGATACTATCTAAAATATGCTTACCATGTTCCAAAGAAGCACAACACTTTATCCATTGATACTAACACCTCTTACTTTCTTTTCCAGCTATGCTTAGGTCACTCGCATTGTCAATAAACCCTGCTCTCCTATCCGTCTTCTTTGTCATCAATAGAGTGGCAATCCCCTGCTCCTATTTACCAAGCCTTAACTGAACAGATCTTGAATAAATGAATTAAACTTGGATGAAAAATTTGAAACCCTAATTGAACACATCTGTAATTATAACTTATAATTAAAGATCAAGAACTAATAAATTGATTCACACAGCAAAACTACGAACTCAACAAAGCCCTAAATCATTCATACCTGAGCACAAGTACGAACAACAGCCTTAAAATTCGAAGAATGGTACATAGCAAAACCATGATCTCAACAAAGCCCTAAATCATTCATACCTGAGCAAAAAGTACGAACAACAGCCTTCAATTTCAAAGAAGGTTATAATTACTCGATCGAGCCGGTGGCGGACGAATCCTGCAAGCGATTTCTCCTCTTTCGCTATTGGTAGCTTCTCGATCTTCCAATTATTTTGCTCGGTGTTGCTTATATTCATTGCTGAATATGACAGTTGTAATTGCATGTGTGATTGAGGAGGAGTTGGATCGATCGCTACGAGCATGTAGTATCGAAAAGCGGAGGTTAATTTCAGCAGAGTTCCGTCGAGATCCTCTGTGATTGGCCGATGGTTGATGGTGGAGGCGTCGCATATCTCTCTATAAAACTGACTCTCTCTCTAGAATCGTGTATGTGACTGAATGAAGGGGAAGGAGAAGGTGTTGGTTTTAAATGCGGCATGGTGTTTGTTACTTAGGGCAGAGAATTGTGAATCGTAGGGGGCGAAGGGTTTTATCTGTTTTCATAATTTTTTATTTTTATTTTTTATAAGAATAATAGTTCGGTCACAAATTAGTAGCAAATTGCTATTTTGCTACGCATTTCCGATGCGCAAATTAAAATAATAGTTTAAATTTTTTTTTTTTTTTTGAACCATATAAATCATTTTTATTTCATTACAATCATCAGAGCAAATTACATAAGGATAGCGGGTAGACGAGCAAATTACATTAGATTTGTGTTGCTATTATGTAGCAAACTTGTTTCAAAAATTTGGTTTTTATTTTCGTCAAAATTGCGTCGCAAATGTGTCAGAATTTGCTACACAATTTTTTGTGTGGGAAATTTCCGTAGCAAATGATCACATTTTCTAGTAGTGTCAAACCTTGATAATCTTGAAAACATTTGATGACCATATTAAATTTCTTGACAAAATTGAAGATTCAAAACACGTTTTCAAACATTGAGCTATTTTGAAAACATTTTTTTATGAAATGGTTTAATGGTTCTTTTTTTTTTCTCTAAAGTTAACTGATTCTAGACCATTCCTTCCAACTTTGGATAATGGAAAAATTAGTGATGTATTTGATCTCTACCTAATGGTAAAGACATGTAGGGGTATAAGTTTGTCACTTACTATATTTATGGGGAGTGACTGGGAAGAATATGGGGTTGGAAGTCGATGATGGAGCACTGGTGCGGATACTCTATATTCAATACTTGGATGTCCTCACATGGACTTACAAGGTGCAAAAAACGGAAAAGTATACACAACATAAAGATGGTGCAGAACCAAACATGCCGCCACCAAGAGGTACACGAAGTCTAGAGAAATTGTACAGGAAAATTGAAGTAGGGTTTGCTTTGTATGTGGGAAACGATCGCTAAGGAGCAAGGAAGTTTGGGAAGCAATGTCGATTTGATTTTAAACAAGCCATTTAGATTACGAAAGAAGCAAATGCTTCTTTACCGAAGACATCCTCTAGAGTTAAGTTTTGGGGAGTGTGTTTCTTATCAAACTTAATAAATGTCCGAGTATTGTGTTTATGTATTATGCTATCATGTATTATATCATTTTTATTATATGTAATAGTTAGTTAAATACTGTTATGGTTATGACAGATAACGTAAGTGGTTGTTAACAGTCGTTTACGGTTGTTGATTAACCGCCAAACTCTATGTATTTATATTGTATGAACATAGCCAGATTAAGGCATTCAACTTTATTCGAACTCATCTTGTTCGTTTAAACCTACATGTGTTTTGTGTTATCCATCATTGAGTGTGTGTTTTATTTCTTCCATACTCAATATATACCTATTGTATATGAAAAGAAAAAAAAAAGCTAAGGTTATAATCCTTGGCAATGGCGAAGCCACATTGGGTGATCGGCTTCACCCGTCACCAATGTACTTCTCGTGTCATATATAATGTGTAATAGGAAATTTTGAGCGACGCCAAATCAATTTTTTCCAATTGACACCATTAATTTTATATAAAAAAATTGAACTCATTTGCATGAAAAAGATATATATAATGTTTTGCTAAATAAACAATTATATAAACGTCTTACATGACAAAAAAAAGTATAATTTAAAAATCAAGCCCAATTACTTGGTTCAATCTAATATATAGTGGACTTTAATTCTACCTGGTTCAATCTAATATATAGTGGACTTTAAATCTAATATATACAAACATGGATTATGGTTGCAGGTTGTACTTCCTTTCTTCTTCTCGACCTCCTATTTTCTCGTCACTTTTCATCAAGTTCACAACAAATTAAGACACATGGCAGCAGCCATCTCTATACTCTCACCTAAATCAACCACCCTTGTCAAAGCATTGATCTTCTCAAACAACCCACTTCCAATTTTCCTTAAATTTCAAACCACCTAGTAAATGCAAATCTAGAGATTTTCCCAATTTGGTAGTTTCTGTCGGAAAAACCACCAACCACTATATTTAAATTTCACTGGCTTCCCTTTTCCTCTAAGTCCTTTTCTAAATAGGCTCACTATTAGGACTAAGGGTGGAGGGTATGGTCAATCACCCTAGGGTGTTTGAGTGAAATCCTACCCAATAATATTATGCCATGTCAACTCCTCATTCCACTCCTCATTTTGCACTCAATCAGAGGGTATGGCCAATCACTCTAGGGTGTTTGAGTAGGTTAAAAAATAAAAAAATTGTGATTGGTTGAAAGGGGTTGGGACCCACCATTAAACCTCCCTCCCTCCTCCTTCCCTCATCTTCCCGCATCGGTGAATATACACCGAAAAAGTGCAAAATTTCGGTGACTCAAACAAGTGGGGGTGGTCACATCCAACTCACCGCACCACTCACCGCTGCTTATACCCTCCACCCTAAGGTCAAGTCCTCATTTTTTTCCTAAAATAATGTCATATTGCATTTGGGGTGTATTTATTTTCTTGAAAATTGAAATGTTTATCATGATTTCAGGAACTACAACCTGGTTCAGGAAGGAGCATCAAGGATTTTGACCCATCTAAGATCTACCTGCAACCACCATCCATGTTAATTGTAGCCATCACAAATCTAGTTGTAAGTTAAAAGGAAAATGGTATGAATTCTGCGACAAACTGAAGGCATGGCCCAGTGGTTTAACTACTAGTTTTCAAATCGAAGGTCACTCGTTCGAAGTTTGTGACTAATGTTTTCTTAATTAAATGCAGTATTAACTATTTTTTTTTTTTGAACGGCAAATTTGGATCACTGACGGACCACTGGAGTATCATCGTGCCACCAGCAGAACCACCCGATCATATCCATCTCCACTAGGCAATAATGCCTATACACCAATTCAGAAGGAAACCCAATAAATCTGGGAAAAACCCCCTTTGTGGGAATCGAACCCATGACCTAATGGCCATAAGCTTTATCCCACCACCAAGATACCACTAGGCTATAATGCCATGGGTCAGTATTAACTATTAAACAGGGTAATTTGGTCATTTCACCAAAACTTAACAGAATAAATGGATGAAGTTAACACGGAGTTGGACTGTTTTTGTTATAAAAGTGAGAGTACAGGGACTGTTTTGGCAATTTAAACTAATGAACGGTAATAGTTATTTTCGACAAACCATAGGGACGAAAAACGTAATTAATTCCATTAGACATTTTAACACTGCTTAACTTGAAAATTTGAGGTCCGTTTACTCTAATGACCATCATAGCTACAAATTGCATACTATCATAAATATTTGTGTAATTTGAGGTCATTTGTGTAATGGGGTGTGATAAATATACCCATCACAAGGATTAATATACCCAAAAGTCAAATTTAGTAATAATTTTGTAATGATTAACTAATTTATTATCTATATATAATCTAAAATTTAGTTACATGTTCTGTTTTAAAATCAACATTTATGATGTTTTAAATGCAGTACTTAAAATAATATTGATTAAAATAATCTATATACACTTAAAAATTTAGTTATATCAATTTTTTTACAACCTTCATTATTGAGTCTCTTAAATACATTTGTGTCTTTTCGATCACTATTATTATTAATAATTGATCATTAAAAATACATAAATGAAAAAAATCAATTATTATGACAAGCCATAATGTAATTCTTCATAACATTAGCCTTTTCGTTTACACCAACTTTTGTAACCTTCATCGCATATAATTTGGTTATTTAATTCATCATATATACTTGATTATTTAAGAGTAGAAACGGTTGATAAGGAGAATTCTTTAAAGCCTATATTTAACATCCTTTGAACACATAATTCTTTTGCTTACAAACCGACACTACATTAAGCAATACATGCCCTATCATTTGTCGCAGCCGTTAGTCATCATTTATACCGTCGTTGGCCGCAACTACCGACTGTTGCTACATCCATCCTTCTGATTAAGTTGATGCAGTGCCATACTACCGACTAAGGTTTTGCGTAGTGTCGGAGTGGTGATTCTGTGACTTATGCAGCCGGCCCTTTACATGTCATCGGTTGCTACCACCTTTGTTCCACTTAATTGGACATCAAGATGAACCATGACTGAGTCGCGAGTATGCTTGGCTTTTATGAGGTTCCGGTCGGGTCCCATAGCCGATGAAGGTTCCGTCTCACACCACTCCTTCTTCCGGTAAATGGGCTTTGTCCGATCGTAAAGCTTTAACACAAACCGTAACAAACCGAAAGCGGAATGAACGACTGTGAATTTTGTTTTATTTCCGACGACTTGGCAACATAAAAAAAAACGAAACAGAAAGTGTAAGTTTGTTACAGTGTTCAAATTCTTTTTCTACATTCACCCATTTAGGTTCCTTCGTTTAACTATAAAATAGATTATATATATATATACACAAATATGTATTTTTAAAAGGGGAAAGTGAATATGGGCTGTTACACACGTAAGCTTAGGTGCGAAACCCTTAAAACTACGTAGTTTTGGGTAGAAAATTAAAAAAACTACTATTTTTCTTTTTATTCCCTTTTTCGGTTCCAATTTCAGAGCGTTCACGATTCATCTTTGAAATATTAGTATGAAACTGAGTAGTGTTTTGTGTGAAACGAGTTTCAGTTTATATTTATGGCTCTTGCCCAACTAACAATTTTTTGTAATCTTTTTATGTTCATTTTACGATTTGACTGAATTTCCACATGATTACAATTTTATGTATTATAGTGGTATTTCATGATTAAGTGCATCTAATACAAACCATTGAATCAAAATAAGTTTAGGGTTTCCACAAAATATCTATGTGACATCAGTGAATTCATTATGTTGAATTGCTCCTCTGTTAAACCAGAATATATGTCTATTGAATTTTCAACTTAAAATTAAATTCTAATATAGTCATTCTAACATCTCAAAATTAAATTTGAGATTAAAATATGAAGATTACAATAGCTGCGTAATTCCACCATATTTGTTGACTAGGTTTTCAAGATTATCATTATCCAATATTTCAACCAATTTATAATCCAGGTAAATTTCTTACATAATCAAATTACTTTTCAGTGTTTGACTTTAATGTTAATTCTATCCATCTCGATTAGAAGTTGTCAGCCATTTGGATTTTGATTTATGAGCTTCGAGGGTTGTTTTTGAATTCATCGTCCCAGATTATAAAGATGAATGCTGTGAAATTGGAATGGAAAGAGGGAATAAAAAGAAAAAGAATATTAACTTATTTTAGTTTTGTTTAACAAAACTACATAGTTTTAAGGGTTTCGCACCTAAGCTTAGGTGTGTAACAACCCTATATTCACTTTCCCCTTTTTAAAATAGATATTTATAAATATTTTTTAACAGTTATAAATATTTATAAATATTTTTTAATACCGAATTCACATTTTTAATACCGAAAAAAAAAAGTAATGTTTTTTTTAATACCGAATTCACGTTTATAAATATTTATTGAAAACATAAAATGTAATTTAAATATTGGGTAGATAAAGAGTGTACGTAGTTCGTGGCGAACCAAGCATATGTAAACGTTGGTCATTTTGGTTAAGGTCAAATCAGGTTTGCATTAGAATGTAATATACACTTAGGATATGTCATTTTGGATAAGCACAATATTGGTTATCATTTTTGAATCAAATGGTTAAAGTTTATAGTTATGCTGGTAATATATGCAGAGTGTTGAATTCACATGTCGTGTTGAAGTCAAACGCATGCGCAATAGCCAAGAGTGGTTCAGGCTGACATGTGGCGGTGGGAATTGCATGAAAGGTGTGGGGCGTGAAGACAACGATATGTGGTGTGATGGGTGCGAAAACCCCGTTGTCTTCCCGAGAGCAAGGTTTGTTTCTAAAAATGTTTAGTTGTATTAATTTGTAGCCATTCTCATGCAGGCTTATAACTGAAAATAAATTACAAACCTTGCACAGTTTCAGGCTAGAACTCAAGGTGTTTGACTCAACAACCGAAGCTGTTGTTGTCTGCTTTGATGACACCGCCCAACGCTTGACAAAGACCACTGCTCACAGTATACTCACAGCAGAGTCTGGCCTGTCACGCGTCTACAGCCTTTATTCCACTGACATACAGGATAAGTTCACTCAGGTGATGGTAAGGAACGCTGATGGAAGCATTTCAACACTGCCGAATTGTTTGCACTCTCTTGTGGGCAGCACTCAGACCCTCCAGCTTGATTCGTGTACGTATTATGATCATGGCCATTTTGAATCCTTCAACTGCAAGAATGTCCTGCTAGATGGGGATGGTTGTAAGCCCTTTGGTTCTTTCACACCTCCATCGATCCCAGCTAAAGACAAGGGGGTGCTACCCATACCGACACCAGTTAAGCGCGTTGAAGCGATCGTAAGGTATATATCGGCTTACACTTTATTCGTGCCCTATTTAATAAACCATTTTAATTAAAGATGTGCTATTTACCTTTCTACTCGATCTGAAATGCTATTTACATACCTAGTATAGGTTTACTCTATTTTAAAATTAGGAGGCTACAACAGTCGGAAACTTGAGTTCGTAAATATAAAAGTGCATTGCTCTACATTAAGAAAAACAGGAATAAAAAAACTTGCTAACGCATCACTTCGAATGTGTAAAGACATATAAGAGGAGAAGTTGGCTTTTGAAAAAAATAAACTTGGTATCGTTATAAATGGAAAGGCAACAAAAAAACTTTCAACTATAATTGATTGATTTCCATAAACAATGTAATTGTGCATATTTATTTTTGGATAACCGTCTACATAAATGTTTAGTGCTTTTCCTTCGCAGGCCTGCTTATGCAGATTCGGATTCAGAAGAAACAGTTGACAGTGACCCACACGAAAGGTATACCGTCTGCACTTAGTGTTAGTAATGAAAACCCGTACTACTTTTCGATGCATATATACGTAAACATAGTATACCATTTTTAATAGTTTTCTTTTCGTTATTTCCCTTGGAAGACATCTTTTTTCACTTCTTTTTGGCCGGCAAGTTTTGCCAAGGAAACAACTTATGGCCCATGGTTTAATAAACTTTAATCACGCCCCTTTGTAGGCGTATTGTCTTACATGTTATGCACCGGCCGTGTCAGACATCTTACCACGAACAAACAATAGCTATTATGCATGTCGTGCATCGCACGGGCTTTCTCCCTAGTATTATTTTATTATAAAGTAAAAAGCAATAACATTGTTTTATTATAAAGTCAAAAATAATGATTATGTTTTTTATCTTATTTTATTTTATAATACTTTTGTTACTTTTTATATATTTTGTTATACTATTATTAGTATTAATATCAACATTAATAAATAAATAATCAAGACTATTTATTATAAATACGAAAGTGAAAAAGTTAATCATAAATAAATAATGAGTCTCTAATAAAACAGTAAACGTGCAAACATTAAAACATTTAATCCCCTAGATCGACAAAACCACTTTCACGACGATAAAGTTGGGTATATAATTCTAGACGCCACCTATATATGGTCTCCCATCCAGACGCAGACATGCTAATGTTGCGAAAATTCCAATAAAGCGTGATTGTAGGCATAAATAAATAACGAGTCTCTAATAAAATAGTAAACGTGCAAACATTAATTGGATAAATCGTTTCTAACTTTCTATGTTACTTTTTTATATTTTTATTATTGATCAAGAGTAGTGGTGATCAGAATAATTTAACTATTATGGTTCAGTGGGTTTCGAATTGTTTCCTAGTAATTAATTGGCTTTGTTCACTCAATTGTTTGATAAGTGTGGCTGTGTTCACTCATTGAATACACGTGGTTCAGTTTTTACATCATTAATCTTCATTTTTTTTCACAGTGATGATGTAGAATTTACTGAAGTTTTTTATCAAATGTTCACATATAAAAAAATGTATAAAAAATGATGTGTAATATAGCCAAACCACAAATACCGTCCAATAATTAACTCTTACAAATACCATCCAATAATTAACTCTTTGTTAAATGCTAAAAGGGGAATTCTGAATTTTCCTTAAACAAAACAAAGAAAAATTAGGAGGAATGTCATTTTGGGGAAAAAAGGTCGAAAACCTTTTTTTAAATAAATAGTCATTCTTTTATTTATAATGATATTTTTTGGAGCGGCTAAACTCTATATAAAAATATAAAAATGGGCCAACAGGAAACTGAAATCCGGGAATTACAAAATTACATCTCTAACATTAAAGTCTTTCCATCTATCCCAATTTAGTGACCCAAATCTAGACCTACCGGTGATCCACAAGAAAGCATTTTCTTTGATGAGATCGACAATTCTCGACAGCCCATACTGCACGCTATTGAACTCATAATTATTTTTAGCTTTCCAAATTTCCCAATTCAAGTTTAGGAGAATCACTTCGATGAGTCTTTTCCAGTTCTTCAAGCCTTCCATGTTGGTCGCCTTTCCAAGTAAATCCATTAGCCGAATATCATTTCCAGGTATAGGAAGTTTCAGCCAAACGAACACATCACGCCAAATGTCCTTAGCTTTGTTACACTCAGTCAAGATGTGTTCCGGAGTTTCGAACTAGACTCCAGAGGTGGAGCACATCCTATTTAAATCAAGTCTTGTGACATAATACAAATCAAGTCTAAGTCTTGTGACATTTACCAACTATAAATTAGTAACATCTTTTGGCATTAAGGTGTTATACCTCATGCATGGGGAGTTTTCCAAAAAAAAATAGTTAATTTTTCAATTGTAACCCAAAGGTTTTCGTCCTTTTTATATTAGCCCCTTAGATTTTTTTACTTTTAATTCAAACTTTTTCATCTTTTCAAAATTAACCCATCGATTTTTTTTCAACTTTGGTCCCCAGACTTTTAGTCTTGCACAATTTTTTCGTTTTACGTTTCGTTCTATATTTTGTGAGTTAACATGTCGCAATGTGCATGTGGGATTCCACAGCTTTTTTCGTATATTTTTTCCTGTTTTACAGGTCCGTCGCAACACGTTTTTTTTCTTCCCGTTTGACAGGTTTGTCGTAACCTGCTGGTCCTAAATCGACTTTGTTATTCTTTTCTAGATTTTACGCTTCGGTCTAATTTCTTAGCATTGGCACGACAAAACAGGTTGTGCGATTCAACGATTTACATCTGATTTTCGATCGGTGTTATTTTTTCCTTTTTTATTTATTTTGTTTTTACAAGTTTTTCCGATGTTGGTGGTCGCTGGCAGTGGTGTGACATTCGTGCCACTTGGCACACTTTTAGGTAATTTTATTAAGTTTTATACTAATAGTTTGTTTCGAGTTTAGCCCTATACTTCATTTACTTACAAAATTATTTTTTACGAGCATATGTTTATGGACGCTTAGTATAAATTCGATTTGCTCTACGTTTCGACGTAAACGTTTTTAGGAAACGAGTTAGGTCAAATATAATACGTTTTCGTTAAAAATCATTTTTTACGTGCATAGTTTATGTACGTTTCGGTATAAATTCGAGTTAGTCTACGTTTAAATATAAACTTCTTTAGGTCACGAGCCAGACCATATATATATAATATGTTTTCGTGCTTATTTTATATATGTTTCGTATAATTTGTTTTGAACCGAGTGAAGTCAAATTGTGGTTTTCTTTTTCCTTTTTTTCAAAATCTCTAATTCATCTCTTATGATTACACGTGTCAGTTTTTCCTTTATACCCGTTACGTTTTCTATGTATAGGTCGGGTCATATATTATATATTATGATTGTACGGTATAAACTCGATTTACTCTACGTTTTGCTCCAATCGCAATGCTTATATAAGTAACATTGAGTACAATCAGACGTCGAAACACGTGTTTTCCTGATGGGTAATGCGTCACATAATGTTGCGGCGCGGGTCTTATTGGTAGTTACTACAAATAAATAACTAAAGTTTAGAAGTCCCAATGTTGTTAGGCATTAAAACTTGTATTTTTAGCTTATAAAGTTGGACATTGGTTTATGATAAAACCATGTACTATAGTATTTATTTATATACTATTAATTGGTAACATTGTTAGGTAGGGATGAGCACGGTACCGGTACCCTCGGTACCGGTACTGAAAAACGAGAAAAGTGGGTACCGGTACCGAATACGACGGCTGTAACATGGAGCTCATGTATAATGTTTAGGGGCTGTTTGGCAATTTCTGAATGGTTAAGTGCTGAATCAGTAAGAGGTCTGAACTATTAAGTGTTGAACCAGTAAGAGGTCTGAACCATTAAGAGTCAGTATAATGCTAAACCATTCAGAGACAAATGTCTGACCAATTCAGATTAGAGGTCTTAACCATTGAGACTCAGTATAATGCTTAACCATTCAGATGCAAATGACTGAACCATTCAGACGCAAATGTCTGAACCATTGAGACATTTACTCGCGAAACAAACAGTCTAAATCATTAAGTGCTGAACTAGTAAGAGGTCTGAACCATTCAGAGCCTCGTCAAGAGGTAAACAAACAACCCTTTAATTGTTAACTAACCCATGCCGGCTGAATTTGTAAGCCCCGGCCGCAACGCGGCCGCAACGCAGTGGGATCTTACATCCAGTTATATTTGATTGTAACTTATTTAAAATAATATAATATATTATATTTGATCCTGTCACTGTTTTAAATAAAATAGTTATAATCCAATGATTATCGCGTAATCATTCCATTTGTCCGTGGCTGTTATAATCGTGGACCTACTTTTCTTATTTTAGGTTCAAGTTAGGGTTCAAATAGGTCCACTATTGGAGGGGTCCAAATAACAAATAATTTCGCCTTCCTGGATGCTTCTTATTTCATTACGTGTCAAATTCTCATATATCCTTTTCTGGGAAAAGTTATAATATAGAGTAAATTACGTTATTGGCCCACGTGGTTATATCACTTTTATTATATTAGCCCAAAATAAGAATTTTTAATATATCTGCCCCCCATAGTCTCTACAGTGGCGGAGCTTGACCAAAAGGTTCGAGGGGGCGTAAAGTGATGAAACTCAAAATTTTTTTCCTGACATTATGTTTCGGGTCGGGTCGGGTTGGCTATTCTATTCAAGTCGGGTCAAATAATAATAGTTCCAATTAAAACAAAGTGTATATTTATTAAACTACCCATTATTTATATACAAAGTTTATAAATAGAGTTAAATGCCATTTTAGACCATGTGGTTTGAGTCATTTTGTCAGTTTAGTCCAAATGTTTCATTTTTAGCTTGTGGGTCCAAAAAGGTTTCACTGTTGCCATTTTAGTCAACTGGGTTAACTTCCTCCATTTTTTCTGTTAACGAGAAGGCCAATTCGATCATTTTATATGTAATTCTGTTCACTATTAGGGCAATTCGGCCATATAAAATGACCGAATTGGCCTTCTCATTAACAGAAAAAATGGATGAAATTAACTCAGTGGACTAAAATGGCAATGGTGATACCTTTTTGGACCCACATGTGGAAAAATGAAACCTTTGGACTAAACTGGCAAAATGGCCCAAAACACAAGGATTAAAATGGCATTTAACTCTTATAAATATTTAGGATATACAATTTAGAAAAATTAATCGGGGGTATAATCCTATATGATTTTAAAATTTTCGGACGAAAAATCAGAACTTATACACTTCTAACCGAAACATTGGGGTGGGCGGGTGCACCCCCGAGCACTAGGGATGGCAATCAAACCCGAACCCGCTGGGTAAACCCGAAACCCGACACATTTGGGACGGGTTTGGGGTCGGTTAATTGGGTTTGGGATGGGTTTGGGAATAGTTTTTATTTTTTTCACGGATTTTGGGACGGGTTTGGGATTTAGTGATATACCCGTTTACCCGACCCAATTACCCGATAAAGTGTACGCGTTTACCCGATATGATTTCTTTTATTTTATTAAATATGTATATATACGATACATCCATTTTTTACACATATAATTATTCTATTCCGTATACATTGTAGTTATTTAATATATATTTTTATAATGACAATACAAAATGTAATCGGTTAGTAGTTACCCGATAGATACCCAATGGGTTTTGAGATAAGTATACCCAACGAGTAATCTTTTAAAATTAATGGGTTCACCCGAAACCCGCGGGTATACCCGATACCTGATGGGTATTTACCCGCTAGAAACCCGACGGGTTTTGGGACGGGTTTGGGACAAGCTTATCTAACCGGGTTTGGGTTCGGGATTACCTAAACCCGTCCCAAACCCGACCCATTGCCATCCCTACCGAGCACCCACAATACTTCGCCCATGAGTCTCTATAACTAACCATTTTGGCCCCTAAGTCTAGAGATCATGGGGGCCAAAATGGTTAGTTATAGAGACCATGGGGGCAAAATGGTTAGTTATATAGATCATGAGGACAGATATGTTAAAAATTCTTATTTTAGACTAATATAATAAAAGTTATATAACCACAGGGGCCAAAAACGTAATTTACTCTATAATATATTTTCTTTGGATTTTGGTTGACAAAGATAGTTAAGTATTTTCCAGAGCTATTACTTTTGAGAAATTATGCATTTCATCCGAAAACTACAGGTCAATCAATGTCCAAGGATATATGTAAATATATAAGAGAAATAATTATATATCCGAAAACTACAGGTCGATCAATGTCCAATGATATATGTTAGGGTTCTCTTCGAAAATCTGTGGGCCCTGTACGAAAATAAAATACTTTCCCGAAAAATATAAACCTTTTAAAAAGAATATACCAAAAAAGGTTTAAATATATAAAAATGAATTCAAATTTTGTGGAATCAAACGAACATTTGGACAACGAAACGTAGAAAAAAAACACGTTGTGAGGGTAAATTAAGAAAATATATAATAGTTACGTCGTAACTTTAAAAATTGTTATTTACGATCATGTAAAACCATCGTAACCTATCCAAATTTATTTAGAAAATACACAGAGTTGAAAAAGAAAAAATAAGACTTTTTTCATTAAAAAAACGGAACACACAAAACTAATTGTAGATTGAATAATATTTTAAGAAATTAACATAAATAATCATTATTAAACTAGATTTGAGAACCATTATTCCCTTTTTGATTTAATGTAACACAAAATTAGACCATTAATGTCATTTACATTTAATGCGTAGGTATCAAACATAAAGAAATAATTTATGTAAATATATAAAAAGAAATAATTATATGTAAATATATAAAAGAAATAATTATATAACATGTGAAGTAATCAGTTATTTAATTATTTGATATACATAAATTTATTTGGTATGTTTGTATATAGTTTTTTTTTTTATTTTCTCATCATGAAATGATTCTAATGATAAAGATGACCATATGTAATTTCCCCACACCCACGTTTCTTCATGCTGACTCTGTCTACACTCTTTCCATCACCTATATAAACACATGTATTAGTACTCAACAGAAATAAGAATGAACCTTGCAACAATGGAGAACAAGTTAGATGAACCAAGAGGACCATTTTACAGTCTCTTCATCTTCATCATCATAATCATTTCTTCTTTATCTCTCCCTTTTCGATTTCAATCTTTCGGTTCAAATTTCACAAAGTTTCTTGATACCAATGACAAGATCTACATCTTTCTGTTTTGCAATGGAATTCTGTTCTACCTCTTCTTTGATAGCGGTTCAAATCAAGCAGAACCGGAAGCAAAAGAGACGGAATGTAATGAGATATCGGTAAGTAGTGAAGATGATCATAAAGATTATTTGCTCACCCATGATCAAGTTGAAGATTTGGAAAAAAAGTTAGTTGTTCATGTTCGAAATGAACATGAGTTCGCAATGGAAGTGAAACAGATTGATCAACAGAATGGGATGTTGGTTGGTGTTGATGATCATTGTCTTGATCTAATTGAAGATCTCGAAACGGAACATGTTCATGATGAAGAAGATGAAATGGTGGCAATGTGTGATGTTGAGGATGAAGAAGAACATGATGATGATGAAGATGAAGCAAATGATTTTCGCCAGAAATGTGAAGCGTTCATACAGAAAGTGAGACAAAAGATGCATTGTGAACAAGACTAGGGGAGCCAGTTTCAAGTTAAGGGGAGTTTACTTGGTTGTGGTGAAAAAGTAGTGACAATATATATTGTATTCATATATAATAGTTATCTAATCCATGTACTTCATAAACATAATAATAAATGTTACTTTGGAGTTAGTAAGGATTTACTTTTTTATAATAGAGAACTTACATGTAGGGTTCGCTCAACCATGTTGATGGCCTAAGGCGAAGTAAAAGCTTGTTACATTTTACTAAAAAAAAACAATTTGAGAACTCGCAAACAAATAGATTTTAAGAACTAGCAAATATATGACAACAGAAATTAGGGCTAATATCACAGAGTTCAATTGGGCAATTAGCAATTGGAGAAAAAGTGATTTATTTACATTAATTTTGAATCGAAACCTTCAATTTCGATTGCAATTCTTTCAGCCACAGCCACTGCCCTTTCAATCTCGTCAGTCACAGCCACAACCACCTTCAATTTCAAATGACTAAAGATGATTATAAGGTTAAGAATTTTTGAATTTTGATCCAGATTTCATCTGATTATATTTATAAGGTTTCATCTGAATGACTAAAAAGTGATTAATGTATCTTACCGTTGAAGAAGATGATGATTGATGTAGGCGGCTGCAGCGACTGTTTCTCTTCTCCAAATTGCCGGCGGCTGCAACGACTGTTTCTCTTCCCCAGTTCCCTGCCCTAAACGACGTAAATGTATACGGCTGCAGATTGACTCTTTCATCTAATAATCTCATTTTCATCGCAGCGCAGACAAGCCCATACCCATATAATATATATATATATATATATATATATATATATATATATATATATATATTAATATGGAGGCCCTATAGATTTGGTGGCCCAAGCCTCAAAATACTTAGGCTTGGGTCGGCCCTGCTTATACATGCACCGCTTGTTAAATTTAGTGAAAGAGAGATACTACCACATTAAAATAAGGATGATAATATTCTCACACCCCTCTACTCTATCTCTCTCAATTTATACATAAAGAATTAAATGTATAAGAATTTGGATTATTCATTTTTTAAAGAATATATATGCAAATTTTAATTACGTAAAGAATAAAATTTGTAATTTTTTTTTTAAATATTTGTAAACTAGAAACCCTCATATCATATCACACCCAAAAATGTCGCAACGAAAATACAAACGTGGCGGTGATGGAGGTTGGTACCAATAAGTATCTTAGTGGACGATGCAATATTAATTTTATACATACAACTTAATTAAAACAAAAGTTTAAAGTTTAAACATAAACCACAACCACGACATAGTTGTTTGATCCTTATAGATCTTAGTACACTTGGTCCCAAAATAGTTTTAAAATTTGCCCAAACATTATTTAATATGACTTACACGTAAAAATCAAGTGTCAACACAAAATGGCTGGTAAGTTCACTTATTCAATTTGTAAACAATTTGTTTAAGAAAAACTTTCTTATTATGAATTTTATATCAAAACATCCATATATAATTAAGAAAGTCAATTTTATTTCCTTATTAAAAATCCAATGGTTAGTTCTCTGATCACAAGCGTTTTCTCTAAAAACCTTCGACGCAAATCATCTTCCCAAGATTTAATTATATTAAATTTCTAGCATCAAGTTTTTAGATTCATAGGTTTGCAAGGCCTACGAGCTATATATTAACAACAAGGGTATAATCAACGCTAGACAATCACGGAATATCAATTCTTCGTTTGACTTGACACGGAGCTATCAGTCACGATGGAGTGGTCAACCCAATAGATCTATCAACAATTCTATGCATACCGGTATTAATGATTAAACGGCTAAATTCGCGCAAAGTGCCACATATTGATCGCTTATGGTGTCTGCCTCATGAATAATATATATCCTACTAAAATAATAAATTTAATATTTTGTGTTGTACAAATTCCCTAAAGTCCCCACCGAGAGGGTTATTGGATTTTAATAATCTTAAGTTTCACCTGTTGGCCGATAATAATCCCAACTCTAAAAACCCTCCAACGATCTTAATTTGTAAGAATTTGGCCCCCATCGATCCTTTAATAACATATAAGAATTTGACATTCTCAATAGATGACCCTTGTGGTTTGCACTTTGTAACACATTTAGTCACTAATCACATTTAGTCATCCATATACTTTTGAAAAACTATGAACTAAATTCAAAATTTTGATTAACCGCATGGATCATTCGTACTAAAGTACAGGATCCTCAACAAATAATATTGAAATATAAATAACAGAATATGTAGCTTTATCTATTTAGAATTCAATGATTATATACTGAAATATAAATAATAGAATATGTAACTTTATCCATTAAGAAGTCAATGATTACATTCGTAATGTGTTTTTGGTTGTTACAAACGTGCACCTACTTATTTTATTTGGGGTTCAAATAAGACCATTAGTTAGAGGGGTCCAAATAACAGCACCCTCCTGGTTATTTCATTTGCATTTAAGGTCAGTTAGAGGGGTCCAAATAACAGCGCCCTCCAGAATATTTCATTTTCATTTAAGGTCAGATTTCCATATTAGGAAAACTTCTTAAATATATTTCTCGCCGCCTCAGTGTATGTGTTTTTTTTAACTGTAAATTTCTTTTACTCCGGCTGTCTATAAGATTTAACCTAAAATCCCTCTTTTTCAACCGGTTTAAAAGTTTTATCTTTGTCAATGAACCATTATCTTGCTGGCTCAGTATGTATTTTAGTTTCAATTTTTCATCGTACCAATTTTGTCACTGTCATACTTGATAAATTATACAATCACCAACGTAGTAAAAATAGTTAAGTGTTATTTACATTTCTATGATTTGTTCACCTTTGTCACTTCATACCAAATATTAAAAGTGTATCATTTTCTCTGTTACATTCTCAAAACGTGTCAGTTCAGTTAAAAAAAACTAATACAATTAAAAAAACTCATAACTCAGTCAACTCAGGAACGTAAATGACACTTAAACTCTCGGGACATAAATGACACTTAACTCCTAAAATTTTTATTTTTTTTACTACTACTACGACGACGACAAACACGAGCACCACCACCACTACGACCACGACCACCACCACCACCACCACCCGTCGCGGCCGCCGCTACAACCACCACCGCTACTACTATAAAATGGCACTTAACTGCTAGATTTTTTATTTTTTATTTTTTTAAACTTCTTTTTATTATTATTAGTAAAATTATTACTATTATTGTTATTATTATTACTATTATTATTAAATGGCACTTAATTCCTAGTTTTTTTTATTTGGAAAATTGGTATTTAATAAAGGGTTATTAGATTTTATCACCCTCAACTATTGTCTATTGGCCGCTGCCACCCCCAACTATCACTTTGACGCCCGTCACCCCCAACTTAACACTTAGTGTGTTTTGTCACCACGTCGTTAACCGATCCCTAACTTTTGAACATGTTACTACACTTTTTGGGGTGTCATAATGATCTTGGGAAGGTTTTAGGGATCTTAGAACACCACCAAAAGTATAATAACAGGATCAAAAGTTAGTGATCTGGTGACAGAACACACTAAGTGTTAAGTTGGGGGTGACGGGAGTCAAAGTGATAGTTGGGGGTGGCAGCGGCCAATGGCCAATAGTTAAGGGTGATAAAATCCAATAACTCTTTAATAAACCAACATTTGCCCAGTTGGTAAATAATAATCCAACGTACAGAATTGGTATATAATAATCCTACCTATCAACATGTTGGCACTCAATGGACCTCCGTTAGTTTTTTTTAACTGAAGTTAGTTTTTAATTTTATTTATTACACAAACAGTCCCTATAGTTGTAATTTACTAGTTTTAAGTTTTTTTATTACACAAACAGTCCCTGTAGTTATAAAAAAAATCATAAAAAAAAAAATTCTAAAAATTCAAAAAAATTCTAAACAATCAAAAGAATTATAAAAAATCATAAAAATTTCAAAAAAATTATAAAAAATCAAAAAAATTCTTCATCTTCATCATTTTTGAACAAACCCTAACTCCATAACACACCCACATAAGCAGCCGACACCCTCAAAAACCTCTCTCACCCTCACCACGTCGGAGGTAGACAGACCAAGCAGCAGCACTGCACGGCAACAGACGAGGAGGCTCCGGTCACGGCGCCGCCGCGTGCGGCGGGGGCGGTGATGCTGTGACGATGATGGCGATGGCGGTTTCTCCAACAACCCAGCCGATAACCCTCACCCTCCTTCCTATATCACATCCACAGCCACCTAAACAGATTGAGAGAGAGAAGCCGGAGAGAAGAGAGACGGCGACGGAAGCGCCGCCGCTGCGACGACGGTGGTGGCTCTGGTTCGACATGTTTTCCGGTAAAAACAAACCCCTGTTCTCTTTATTTTTGTTTTTTTAGAATGTGGTGATAGTTACGTTACTGTTTCTGTTGGTGATGGCGACGACACAGCGGCCGGAGCCACGCCGGCGACGGCGTCAGTTGTGATGAGGGTTATTTTTGACTCGGGTCATTGTTTTTCCAGCTTCGGTTCAAAGTAGATCTGATTGGTTCGAGTTTTGTTTCAGATTCGGTTCTAATTTAGTTCGGGTGCACGTCAGTTGTGGTTCGGGTTCGTGAAACGGGTCGACACAGTCAAAGTAGGGCAACTCAGTTCGATGTTCGGGTCAACAAGTCAGCCGATAACCCTCACCCTCCTTCCTATATCACATCCACAGCCACCTAAACAGATTGAGAGAGAGAAGCCGGAGAGAAGAGAGACGGCGACGGAAGCGCCGCCGCTGCGACGACGGTGGTGGCTCTGGTTCGACATGTTTTCCGGTAAAAACAAACCCCTGTTCTCTTTATTTTTGTTTTTTTAGAATGTGGTGATAGTTACGTTACTGTTTCTGTTGGTGATGGCGACGACACAGCGGCCGGAGCCACGCCGGCGACGGCGTCAGTTGTGATGAGGGTTATTTTTGACTCGGGTCATTGTTTTTCCAGCTTCGGTTCAAAGTAGATCTGATTGGTTCGAGTTTTGTTTCAGATTCGGTTCTAATTTAGTTCGGGTGCACGTCAGTTGTGGTTCGGGTTCGTGAAACGGGTCGACACAGTCAAAGTAGGGCAACTCAGTTCGATGTTCGGGTCAACAAGTCAACGGATAGTTCGGTTTGGTCAACGACTCAGATTTTCGGGTTTAGAATTTTTTTGAATTTTTTTGATTTTTATGATTTTTTTATAACTACAGGGACTGTTTGTGTAATAAATAAAACTTAAAACTAGTAAATTACAACTACAGGGACTGTTTGTGTAATAAATAAAACTTAAAAACTAACTTCAGTTAAAAAAAACTAACGGAGGTCCATTGAGTGCCAACATGTTGATAGGTAGGATTATTATATACCAATTCTGTACGTTGGATTATTATTTAACAACTGGGCAAAGGTTGGTTTATTAAATACCAATTTTCCTTTTTATTTTATTATTATTGTCGCTGTTATTAAATGGCAATTAACTATATAAGAGTTTTTTTTTATTTCTTAAACTTCTTTATTTATTATTATTATCACAAATTTTATTATTATTAAATGACACTTAACTCCTAGAATTTTTATTTTTTAAACTTCTTTTTATTATTATAATTATTATTATACATAAAACACATACTTTCATCCCCCCATCTACATCACCATCACCGCCACGACCCACGACCCACCACCTACCACCACCATCTTCTCCTCTCTCATCTCTCTTTCTCTCTCTGTCCAGTTTTCTTCATTTTTCTCTCCCCCCTCTCTCTCTAACACTGCATCATCACCGCAACACATTCCGACAACCAACCTTATCATCGCCTGTTGCTCCCACCATCGCAGAAACCACCGCCAAAGACCTGCACAACCATGGAACCCTTAAATCTATTGGGGTTTGAGCATGGATTCATTTGTGTCTATGCAGTGGTGGTTGTTAAGACAACTGTAGAGGGTTTTACACGGTTGATACACATGGTTGGCCCTATTATTTTGATGTTTCAAAACATATTCTACAGGTGGTGGGTGTTGGTTGTTACAGGTGGTGATTGTTTGGTGGTGGGTGGTGACGGCGGTGGCTGTGGTGGTCGTGTGGTAGAGAGTGGGAGGACAGAGTGAAAAAGACTATGTGTATATATAATGTGTATAATAAAAAAGAAATTTTAAAAAATTAAAAAAATCTAGGAGTTAAGTGTCATTTAATAATAACTAGATGATTCAACCGGCACGTTGCCGCAATTCGCGAAGAGAATTCGATTGATATCGGTTCCAATCATCATGGTACCGGCACATAATACAACAAACAAAATAAAAACCTCAAAAATACAGTCGTAACGTAATCGCAGCCTCAACGATTAAACTCAACAACGGGCTTTTAGTCCGTATCGGTACGGTTCATTACTCATACTAATAGAAAATTTTAAACGTCATAAATTGAAAAGTCCGCAGGCACTAAACCTATAAATTGAACATGTACCTCTATAGAAGCCTTCTAAAATTCAAGATCATCCATCTTATGCCTTGTCACTGCGCTTTACCAATCCTTCAACATACTTAAACTGACAGTTTAAACACACATGTTTATTAATAATTTTAGTATATGAGAAGGGTTAGGCTTATAATCTTGAGGCAAAAGACTCTTTTCATGAATAATCCATCATGTGAGAAAAATCACAAAAAACAAAAAACAAAACTCATCATTGTTAGTGTAATTTCCACCTTGAAACAGGGAATGATAGTTAAAGAACAGTAGCAATGTATTGCATACCTCAATAATGCAATCTGCTTCTAATCTCATATTAAACCCACATACAAATTCAAATTGTACACCTTTACTATGTGTTGAAGTGTGATTTCTAAACCCCCAATTTATATTTTCCTCACTGAATCAACCGGCCATGAGAGTAAACAAATCAGGCAATTTTCAATTGGGATTTACTCTATTAGCATTGAAAGTGTGATGCGGTCCACTTCACTGAGTGTTAAAACTTTCGATTCGGTTTATTAAACTTTCAAAGCAAACTAACAATTCTCTGAGAATCGGCGAGGAAAATCAGGTGTCGATATGGATTGCATCTTCGAGCCTAAACCATCCACCTAGCAATCAGATTCGAGATCGACCTCGATCAATTGAGATTTTTCTGATTGGCTTGAATATCACGGGGTACGAACCATTGCATGAACTACGCCAACATACACAGAGAGAGCCCTTTAGGTTTATGCAGTGAAGGCTTGTACAAAGAGCCCAAAAGGTGATACAAAGTTAAACAGTAAATTTGTGAGAGCCAAGTATTTTGCAAAATAATATAGGGGTAATAATAATAATAATAATAATAATAATAACAAGCTTATAAAAAATACAAAATAAAAAATCTAGAAGTTAAGTACTATTTAAAAATATTAATAATAATAATAAAAGAAGTTTAAAGAAAAACTAAAAAATCTTGGAATTAAGTGCTATTTAAAGATAATAATAATTATAATAATAATAATAATAATAATAATAACAATAATAATAATAATAAGTCTAAAAAATAAAAAGTAAAAAATAAAAAGTAAAAAATAAAAAATGTAGTGTGATCTATAACAACCCTCCTAAAACACCCATAACGCTCCTAAATACACCCCGTATGTCGCAACCCCCGACCCCTGCCCAGGGAGGCGGGCGGCCGCGAGCTCGCACATTCGGTGGTAGCGGTGTTTATTTATTTGGCAGCGGAATTAACATCAGGACCGTAGTTAGGAAATAGTTTATCAGAGTAAAATACCACATTTTTGTAATAATAAATACATGGGAAAAACCCAAGTTTCTATTACAACATTGTTTATAGGGATAAACCATAATTTATAGAAATAAAACTTCTTATTTATTAGGTAACTTTTATAGCCACTTTTTCAAGCCTTCAGTGCTCTCCAGCTGGCTTCTATTTGGCTTTCACATTTTGTTACCTGAAACGCGTTTAAAACATTTTTGTCAGTGGAAAATACTGGTGAGTGAATCCTAGTTTAATCAAAACAAGTTTTATTATTTTACAGCATTGAGGGCAACCCGCAATTACATTTGTTTACATCTACTTTAATTACCACCCACGGTACTGTCAACCATGACTTGTGGTCATGCTACTACTCACAGTGTAGTAACAAGTGATGTATATAAAACCCCAACATACCGACGATAATTGTAGATTTACAAACACTCAATCACTGTAAAATATAGTTTAAAACAATTGAGGTTTTGTAAAAACAATTTACAAAAAGAGGAATTACTCACACTGCTATCTTAGATATTCCTTGGTGACTTCCTAGTTATAATCTATTAAATTAAATAATGCACACGTGTTAGTATAATAACCCAATTTACATTAACTATACCCCCTTCCCGAGACAGAACTCCAACGACTGAGTCAGGTAGAGCCTCGACATGCGTTACGGAGCACTAGATCAATCGGGCAGAGTAACTAATACGTAACCGGGGGTTATAATACTTACATCGAGGCAAAGCTTCGCTATTTAGTGGGTATTATACCCGAGAATTATAATTGCTATCAGAGAATTGAGATAGAGTTTTTGTTTTTTAACGATTTCTCAACTGAAGCCGTTAGCCTCTATTTATAGGGCCTGATCTCGACTTCCTCGTGCCCCGCGAGAACAGAAGGCAAGGCCTTCGCGGCGCGCGAGCGCTATAGGGTAGGCCCTAGGCAAAGTGAATAACGGCTAGGCTTGACACGACTGGGACACGTGGAATCACAGGGTGCGTCCTGGTGGCCAGCTTGTCGCGGCCCGCGACTGATGTAGCCAAGGGCGTCGCGCCCCGCGAGCGCCCCATAAATCTTGTTTTTATTTAATTTTTATAAAATAAAGGTATTTCAGGGTCGTTTTTCATATACGGGGTGTATTTTAGGACATGTATGGGTGTTTTAAGAATTTTGGGAGAGTTTTCATATTCTCCCCACCTTGTTTTAGAACTCGTCATCGAGGTCTGCTGCAACAGGTGTGGATATTTCCTTTGCATCTCGGTTTCTAGCTCCCATGTGTATTCTGGTCCTCTCTTGGAATCCCATTTCACTTTGACCAGAACTAATCTCTTGTGTTTGAGATTCTTGATCTTTCGGTCTTCAATCTGTAGGGGTCTCTCTACAAACTTAAGTTTCTCATTTACCGCTGTATCCTTAAGAGGTACTACTAATGATTCATCTGCTAAGCACTTCTTGAGATTACATACATGAAATACATCATGTATTCCTGTCATTTCCTCTGGCAGTTGTAGCTGATAAGCTACTGGACCTATTCTTCTAATAATCTCAAAGGGTCCAATATACCTGGGGCTTAGCTTTCCTCTTTTGATGAATCTAACTATTCCTTTCCATGGAGAAACTTTTAATAACACTTTATCTCCTACTTGAATTCCAACGGTTTTCGCCTGTTCTCAGCATAACTCTTTTGGCGATCGTGTGCAGCTTTTAGTCTTTCATTGACTTGAATAATCTTGTCTGTTGTTTCTTGTACTATTTCTAGTCCAGATAGTTGCTTTTCTCCAATTTCTGCCCAACAGACTGGAGTTCGGCACTTTTGTCCATAAAGTGCTTCAAACGGTGCAGCATTGATACTGGTATGATAGTTGTTATTGTAGGAAAATTCTATTAATGGTAAATGATCATACCAATTTCCTCCGAAATCAATTACACAAGCTCTAAGCATATCTTCCATTGTCTGGATTGTCCTTTCATTTTGTCCATCCGTTTGAGGATGATAAGCTGTGCTTAGATTTAACTTGGTTCCCATTGCTTTTTGGAAACTAGTCCAAAAATGAGAAATAAAACGACTATCTCTATCAGACACAATAGATAAAGGAATTCCATGTAATGAAACTATTTCATTTACATATAACTTGGCTAGTTGTTCCATACTGAAAGTTTCCTTCATCGGTAAGAAATGAGCAGACTTGGTTAATCTGTCTACAATCACCCAGATTGCATCATTACCTTTTCGTGTCTTGGGTAATTTGGTAACAAAATCCATTGTTATCAGTTCCCATTTCGATATTGGCATTTCTAATTATTGCAATAAACCTGAGGGTTTCTGATGTTCGGCTTTAACCTGTGAACAGGTTAGACACTTGGCCACATAGGCTGCTATATCCTTTTTCATTACTATCCACCAGAAATTCTTTCTCAAGTCTTGATACATTTTATCACTTCCAGGATGTATCGTATACTTAAACTTATAGGCTTCTTCTAAAATTCGGTGGCGTAGGTTTCCTTGTTTAGGTATCTAAATTCTTTTCTTATGGAATCTCCAAATTCTATCTGTTCCTCGTTCTAACTCCTTAACCATTCATTTTAATTTCTCAGTATCGTCCTTGATTACTGATTCTTGTACTTCTCTAATTTGATCATTTAAATATATCTGCAGATTTAATTTGAGAGAACGTACTCTTCTGGGCTTATCATGATATTTTCGCCTTAAAGCATCAGCTACTACATTAGCCTTTCCTGCAATATATTGGATATTACAATCATAGTCATTAAGTATTTCCATCCAGTGTCTCTGCCTCTTATTTAACTCATTTTGCCCGAAAACATATCTTAAACTCTTATGATCGGTGAAAATAGTAAACTTACTACCGTAAAGATAGTGTCTCCAAATTTTAAGGGCAAAAATTATGGCTCCTAACTCTAAATCATGGGTTGTATAATTCTCTTCATGATTCTTAAGTTGTCTAGAGGCATATGCTATAACCTTTTGACGTTGCATCAACACACATCCATAACCTAACTTAGAAGCGTCACAATAAACTACAAAGTCTTCAGTTCCTTTTGGTAAGGCGAGTATGGGTGCGTTGGTTAATCTTTGCTTAATAATTCTAAAGGCTTCTACCTGTTTTGGTCCCCATTCAAACTTAACTAATTTGCAGGTCAGTTTTGTTAAGGAAAAGGCTATTCTAGAAAAATCTCGGATAAATCGTCTATAATAACCTGCTAATCCAAGAAAACTTCTCACCTCCGTTGGTGATTCAGGGACTTTCCATTTCGTAATTGCCTCGATCTTTGTGGGATCCACATGAATTCCTTCATGATTAACTAGATGTCCAAGGAATCACACTTCTTGTGCCAAAATTCGCATTTTGAAAATTTAGCATAAAGCTTTTCTTTTCTCACCAAATTCAGAAGTGTATACAGATGCGCTGCATGTTCTTCTTTACTTTTAGAGTAAATAAGAATATCATATATAAAAACGATTATGAATTTATCCAGATATAGTTTACATAATATGTTTATCGTGTCCATAAATGCGGCTGGGGCATTGGTTAAACCAAATGGCATGACTGTAAATTCATAATGACCATACCTTGTTCTGAAAGTAGTTTTAGGAATGTCCTCTTACTGTACTTTCAATTGATGATATCCTGAGCGTAAATCGATCTTAGAAAAGAATCGAGCTCCTTGCAATTGGTCAAACAGATCATCGATTCTCGGTAATGGGTACCGATTTTTAATCGTGACTTTATTTAGTTCTCGATAATCAATGCACATACGCATTGATCCGTCCTTCTTCTTGACAAACAAGATTGGTGCTCCCCATGGTGATGAACTGGGTTGTATGAAACCTTTCCCCAGAAGTTTGTCCAATTGGTTCTTCAGTTCTTGCATCTCTGTTGGTGCTAAACAATAAGGTGCCTTGGCAATCGGTGTTGCACCTGGTAGTAGATGAATTCTAAATTCAACTTCTCTATCTGGTGGTAATCCAGGTAGCTCTTCTGGGAAAACATATGAGAATTGAGATACTACAGGAATATCTTTCAATTCTTTTCCTTTAGTGTTAAAGATTATGGAAATCATATACACTAGTGACCCTTTTCTTGCATAGCTGGCTGTCTTTATTACAGAGATGAGTTTTGTAGATCTAGTTGGCTTATCTCCTTTAATTATGATCTTTTCACCTTTTGGTGAATTTACTTGTATTGACTTTTGATCACATAGAATGTTAGCTTTATTGAATACTAACCAATCCATTCCTAATACAATATCAAATCTAGCCAGATTCATTGGAAAAAGTTTAGCAGTAAAATTTTGATTTAAAATTTCTATTCTAGCTCCCTGCAAGATTTCAGTGATCTTAATGGATTCTCCAGTTGCTGTCTCTACTAGACATTCTTATTGAAGTTTAGTTAATGGTTTATTGAGAAATTTGCAAAATGAAATATTAATAAAACTTTGGTTCGCACCAGAGTCAAATAATACTTTAGCAAAAATATCATTAACTAAAAACGTACCGGCAATCACATCCGGAATCAGCTTGGCTTCTTTAGTTGTCAGAATAAATGCTCTAGCATTCTTAGTAGTCTTGTTGTTCATGGCTGGGGCTAGTTTCGGACAGTTTGGTTTGATATGCCCTTTTTCTCCACAATTGAAGCATATTCCATTGCTGGGTTTCTTCCTACAGTCTTCTTCCTTGTGTCCTGGTATCTTGCAGAAGTTGCAGTATGTGGAACATCTTCCCGAATGTTTTTTTCTTGCAAGACTTACAGTAAGGTGCAGAGGTAGAACCTATACTTTTCCCATGATAGTTATTTCCATAACGAAATTCTTGGGTAAGTTTCTAAGCTAGGTTCTTTCTCTGATTCTCTTCTTGCGTACGTACCAATTCATCAGTTAAGGTATTGGCTAATTCTACAGCTTCTTCTATGGTCTGTGGTCTGGCTGCCTTGACTACATTTCTAATCTCACTAATTAAACCCCAGAGGTAACGGGAAATTAATATTGGTTCTGGTGAAGCTCAGGTTGGCACTATTCTAGCATATTCGAAGAATATGGTAGTGTAACCCTTACAGTCTACTCCAATCATTCTAAGGTTTAAGAACTTATTAGCAATTTGTTCCTTTTCATTGGGAGGACATAATTTTCTTTCAGCCATGTTCTTAACTCAGTCCATTCCATATTATAGACTCTGTCACTTCCCCTAGACTGGATAATAGTGTTCCATCTTTCTAAAGCTGCATTCTTAAAAAGATTGGAAGCAAACATGATTTTATCTTCTCCTGCACATTTGCTTATTTTTTAGACGGCCTCTGTCTTTTCTATCCAGCGTAGAGCTGCAATGGCTCCTTCGTTGCCAGAGAATTCTATTGGTTTGCAAGACCAGAATTCTTTATACGAACAACCATATGACATGGTTCTTCTTCTTTTTGGAATAGGCAATTGAAGTAACGGTCTATTGTTTACGTTGTGACTGGGTTCAGTATGTGGTCGTTTACTTCCACTGTTACTTTTATTATTTTCCGCTTCTTTAACAGTCTTGATAATATATGGCATAGCGTCTATAATCCCTTGTGCCACTATGTGTTGGATGACATTGTTATCTATTTGGTTTCCGTTATTATTGTTATTCGGGTTTTCCTGATTCACTTCGTTGTCCATCTGGATTATAAACATTTACCAGGTATTAATATCACAAAATAAAATTTAATGCCAATCAATTACACAAACAAACATATTGGTTAAAACCGTCGAGCATTGCGACATTCTACTCTTTTTCATATATTTATGCATCTATTACATTCTGCAACTGGAATTTAAAATACACTACTAGTTATGCATCAATAAGTATTAGATTATCTATTTTAGTTAAGTTTTTTTTAAACTACACGTGTTTATATATATATATACATACGGAGCCGCTAAAATAAGAACCACCTCCAGTTGTAAGAACCGCGAGAACCACTTTCAACCAATCAGAATTTGACAACCCAAAGGGTATTATGGTCATTTACCCCATATGTCTAATCTCTCTATCTCTCTCTATTTAATGCACCAGACAACTTTCTCTCTCTTTAAAATATCTCACAACTTTCTCTATCTTTATATTATCACACACGTTTCTCTCTCTTCAACCTAAACCTAAAGAAAAAACCCCCAATTCTCTCACAATGTCTCAGTTCTCATCTTCAATATTGAAATCCTAGCCTGATTTCTCTCAAAACATGGCAGCCACACAAAGATCCACTCTCTGTTTCTCTCGTCTACTCGCCGGCTGGAACACATACACCCCCCATCTTCTCCGGTGAGCCGCTACCTTTCATCTCCCTCGCTTCATCATACAGATTCGACCATGAATCGGATGTTTCAGCACCGATTCCGAGCGGCCAAACCCACCCGAACACCCCCTTGCTCTCCCTGAACACCGTCGGGAGATGACAATGGAGGCGCCGCCGCTGCGGCGGCGGCGTGGCTTCTCGACGGCGACGAAGAGAGAGGGAGGCTGGAAGGAGAGAGAGAGAGAGCTGATCGAGATCGGAGAACCCGAGAGATGAGCGGCGGCGACACAGGGGTTTCCGACGGGGTGGAGCTCCGGTGAGTTTGAGATTGTCAGGAATATTAGCTTAATGCTACTGTTATAGTACTTGAGTTGTGTTATCCAGTAATTTTGTTAAATTAAGGATGCTGTTCTTTCATGTTCATCATCATATTATTTGTCATTTGAATTAGTTTTGTGTTTTCGTGTTATCCTAGTTAGTGTCATGGATTATGTGTTTTTGTTAAATTAAGCAAACACTTTTTGTCACTGTATTATTTTGCTGTGATGAAAATAATTCAAATGAAAATTTCCTTTTCCAATTTTTAACACAGTCAATTTTTTTAAAAAAACTGATCCAATTGTTAATTCGTAAAGGAGCGATTCGGTCTCGGTTTGAGTTGGTAGAATGTAGTGTAAAAACGTAAAAGGTAAAATGTAAAACTTAAAAGGTAAAACGTAAAATGTAAAAACGTATAACGTAGAAACGTAGAAACGTAAAACGTAAAACGTAAAACTAAAAACGTAAAACGTAAAAACGTAAAAACGTTAAACGTAAAACGTTGAAACTTAAAAACGTAAAACTTAAAACGTAAAATGTAAAGCGTAAAAAGTAAATAACGTTAACGTAAAAATGGCCGGCGCGTAAAACGTAAAAAACCGGGCGCGTAAAACGTAAATAACGTTAACGTAAAAATGGCGCGTTGAAAAAACGACTCGTGAAAAAGCCGGGCGTAAAAACGGCGCGTCAAAAAACGGGGCGTGAAAAGGCCGGGCGTAAAAACGTAAAAATCTGTAAATAAATCTGAATTTAAAAATGTTTAATAAAAAAATTATGTTTAAAAAATAAAAATCTAATATAATAATACAATAAAGTAATAAAAAAACAATAAACTCAAAAAGACAAAATAGAGTAATTTTACTTAAATACCCTTTTGGATTATAATATTAAAGAAATAATAAGACAAAAAATACTTAATATTATTTTTAAATACTTTTAATCTCATCCATCCATCTACTTGATCTAATGGCTAGAAAGTGGTTCTCGCGGTTCTTACAACTGGAGGTGGTTCTCATTTTAGCGGTCCCATATATATATATATATATAGGGGATGGATCGTAAGAAAACTAGTTTAAATGAGAAAACCAAAAAGCTAACTAAAAAAGCCTAAAAAACATACCAAAATTTTTTTTTTACATTTTTTTATAAAAATAATTGCTAGTTTTTATACATGGAAAAAAAATTCAAAAGAAAAAAAAATTGTTGTATTGCATATGTGCACTATTACGGATATAATGCACATGTATAGTACACATATAATGCACATGTGCAGTACAACAAAAAAAAGTTTGAAAATTTTTTTTATATATAAAAACTAGCAAATTTTTTATAAAAATTTGGTATGTTTTTTAGCTTTTTTTTTTTTTTTTTTTTTTTTTGCTTTTTAGTTAGTTTTCTCATTTAGATGTAGTTTTCTCATGATCCTCTCCCTATGTGTGTGTGTGTGTATATATATCTATATAGGGTGAGGTTCCTGTACAAAGCGTGTTTTTCCTACAAAGTGTAGGAAGTGTTTTAAACCATTGGATAAGTGTTTTTAATGGTTGAGATCATCTTGGTGGCATTTTAGTAATATTTATGTTTTAAATAAGGACTTTTTTAATTGATAGAGGGTAAAAAAGACATTTGACATATTCTAAAAGGAGCAAATAACTATCATTCCATATTAGAAACTTCCATCTCTCTCTTACTCTTCACCTTGTTCGTGAAAGTCAGTACCAAGAATTCAAGAGAAGTTATCTTTATTATTATTTTGATTGTCATCAGAATTCTCTATCACTTCTATTTAATGTTGATATTTTGTGTTTTATTTGAATTTGAATGTAGACAGAACTATCGATAGTATCTTTTAATAATTTACTCTTTTTTTTATAATCTTAAATCCATGGAAATAGATGATTTTATTTAAATAATATTTTAATTCAATTCTTTGATTAGTGTCTCTTGTATATGAGCGATGACATAAATCTTTTGTGATAATATCACATACTTCTTCTCTTCATAGTGTGTTTTATGTGTGAGTGTGTGTTTAATTGTGAGAACCGATATAACACAATGTGAAGAAACTAGAAACTGATAAAACACAATGTCAAGAAATAATGAAGTGTTTTATGTTTCGTAATGTGTGACGAGTGTGTTTAGTTGTGAAAACTGGTATAACACAGTGTGAAGAAATCAGAAAACTGATAAAACACAACGACAAGAAATACATAATTTGTTTTATTTCAGAATCAATCGTGGATATGAAGGATGTAACTGCCGATTTTGAATAGCTAAGAGATATATAGTTTTCATAAAAATAGTCTTTTATTGTTTAATAGATATATTTTCCGTAAATAAAATTATTTGTTAAATTACTTTTATGCCCTTTAGTACAAAATCCCTAGATGACACATGTCACTCTTAGAACACTTCCTACACTTTGTAGGAAAACTATACTTTGTAGCCAACTCCCACCCTATATATATGCACACACACACATATATATATATATATATATGAATTATTATTATTACTATGGGTTAAACTGCATCTCCCGCTCGTCATATTGAGCTTTTCTTCTATCTCTTTCATTCTCTCTCCTTCATCTATCAACTCCTCACCGTATAGGCGGAGTTCCTGAACGTTCTCATTACTCATGGGTGGTCGTGGTGCGGGTACTAGGTCAGGGTACATAGGTAAAGGTTCTCCATATGGGTACGGGTTTTCTAGTATTTCCCGAACATACTGATCGACATCCCAATATGGATCTAGAGGGTCAAGGTTGGGGTATGGTGCTAATGGGTTTGGAATTGGGTCTCCCTGTGGGTAGAGTTCTTGATAATTCCTATGTTCATCATTCCATAGATCATATGCAATAGGATTGGATGCTGGAATTCTAGGGATTTCATTTGGGTCGAAGGCGGGTATGGGAACCTGCTCTCCTGGGTTAGGTTCGATTTCCATGGGTTTAGTTGGGAACAGTGGCAATGGTTGTGGTGCAGTGATTTGTTCTAGGTTTGGGTCGGCTGCAGTGGTGGCTGGTATATGAAAATTAGCCAATCACCTATTGATTATGTCTTGAGTCTGGGTGTTCATCTCCCTATTTGCTGCTGCTAAAGCCCTTTGTTGCTGTAACTTTCTCATTTTTTTCCTACACTCATGTGCTCCCCGACTAAACCATCCTCTCTTTTTCATAGGGAATGGTTCTTCGGATTGCGCCTTAAATATGAAGATCCCTTCTTCTGTGATAGTTGAATACCCCGTAGGAGTAGGCTGGGAGGAAGTTCCTTCATCTCTAGGAGAACTAGATAGGTGACGATAGGCATCAGATGGTCCTTGATCACTCATATTGTAAACTAACAGATTGTTAAATAACACAAAACAATAATATACAGATATACATGTAATTACATAGATTATTTCCTAACAGAATTGACAAATTTTGATGTCAGCAGAACACTTCCGTGGCTCAAATCAGTGGCTGTAGCTCTGATACCATCTTCTGTCGCAACCCCGACCCTTTCCCGGGAGGCAGGCGGCCACAAGCTCGCACATTTGGTGGTATCAGTGTTTATTTATTTGGCAGCGGAATTTACATCAGGACCGTAGTTAGGAAATAGTTTATCAGAGTAAAATACCACATTTTTGTAATAATAAATACATGGGAAAAACCCAAGTTTCCATTACAACATTGTTTATAGGGATAAACCATAATTTATAGAAATAAAACTTCTTCTTTATTTAGGTAACTTTTATAGGCCGTAAAGGAGGCCTTTTTTTGTCTATGGTTACGGTGGAACTAGAAAAACTTTTTTATGGAAGACTTTGGCTTTCGTTGTTCGATGTAGAAATGGAATAGTTTTAAATGTGACTTTAAGTGGTATTGCTTCGTTGTTACTTTCTCGTGGAAGGACAGCTCATTCTCGGTTCCATTTCCCCATTAATCTAATAGAAGATTCAATGTAAAATATTAAGCCAAATAGTGATATTGCCAGATTATTAAAGGAAACCCAACTAATCATATGGGACGAAGCACCGATGGTACACAAACATGCTTTTGAAGCTTTAGATAGGACGATGACCGATGTATTTTCGGAAGGTAGGAGTATTCGTTCGGCTATTCCTTTTGGAGGTAAAGTTATTGTATTTGGTGATGACTTTAGACAAATCCTACCTGTTATTCCTAATGGTACTAGACAAGAAATTGTTAGTGCATGTTTAAGCTCTTCATACATATGGTCAAAATGCAGACTGTTACGGCTGACTAAAAACATGCATCTAACTATTGGAGCTGAAAGTTCAAATATGGAGTCTATCAGAGAATTTGCAAAATGGCTTATTGATATTGGTGAAGGAAACGTTGGAGATGATAATGATGGTGACGCCATTATAGAGATACCAGATGATCTACTAATCACCGATATTTGTGACCCGATACAAAGTTTAATTGACTTTGTATATCCTTCAATTATTGAACAATTTAGGATTCCTGGATTTTTTTCAGAGCGAGCAATTCTAGCACCCAAAAATGAGGTAGTTCATGAGTATCTGAGTTCTGATAGTATATGTCAAACTGAACAAATTCTTGATTCTTTTCAAGAAAGCTTATACTCAACAGAAAATTTGAATGCTCTTAAGATTTCTGGCTTGCCTAATCACATATTAGTTCTTAAAGTTGGTGTTCCTGTGATGCTTCTTCGAAACATTGATCAACAGAAAGGGTTATGTAACGGTACAAGACTTCAATTTACTTTTCTTGGTAAACGAGTTATAGAAGCTGAAGCAATATCTGGTGGTAACATTGGCATGAGAGTTTTTATTCCAAGGATTAATATGATTCCGTCTGACAAAAAAATACCTTTTCAATTTCAACGAAGACAATTTCCTTTATCAGTTTGTTTTGCCATGACAATTAACAAGAGTCAAGGACAATCGTTATCAAAGGTTGGTCTTTATTTGAAAGATCCTGTCTTCACTCATGGTCAATTGTACGTTGCATTATCAAGAGCCAAGACCAGAGAAGGCATTAAAATACTAATATTCGACGCTGATGGAAAACCAACAAATAAGACTTCTAATGTTGTTTACAAAGAAGTTTTTACTAGCTTGTAATCATTGTTTTTTCTGAGTTTTAACTTCCACTGTTCTAAGTATAGTTGTATATATATTTTTTTAATTACTATTTTGTTTAAATTTTATATGGTTTAAACTTTATAAACTCTATTGTGTTTTGCATCTCAGAACAATGTGTGATAAATTTATTCATAAATAATTTACAACGCAGACAATTCTGAAGATCTCCGTGTTCACTATCAATATGGAAGAAAATTATACCGGATTTGGAATGCATAAGAGGCTATGAACTAATCAATTTCAAACCTACACCAGCCAAAAAATTGTTTCACCAAAGTCAAACTACTTCTTGACCAAAGTCAAACCACTGTTTGACTAATGTCAAACAACTGTTTGCAAAAAATATGATTCTTAATGGTTCGAAAGTCTGTTTTACCAAAGTTAAAAAAACTTTTTGAGCAATGTTAAAACACCCTATCATGTACGTGCATTGAATTAAAAGTGGAAATGATATTATTCATGTGATCCTGTTGTGCTTTTGTTTGACCTCTAATATGGGTTCATGATCTAATCCGGTGATTTGATGACATTGTTGTTGAATCGAATGAGATGGTTTATGTAATGTGGTCGTATTAATAACAAATAGTAATTAATATGTCGCAACCCCCGATCCCTTATCTGTCCCGGGAACGGGCGGATGCGAACTCATAATTTCGCCTCGTTACAACCCCCGATCCCTTAATATGTCGCAACCCCCGATCCCTTAAAACATAAATTAAAAATTACAATACTAATATGCCTCGTTAACCACAGAGTGGTCTATACTACGATAGATTTATTAGTATTACACATATTTTATTTATTATTATTACCAAACTTTACCATCTCCTTCATGTATATGGATTTCCCCCGAGATCCATCTGACGCTCATCGTATTTCCATACGAGTTGCTCTCCTACATACCTCATCCTCTCGCTACTTTCTGTGATTTCTTCTCCAAAATTTCAGAGTTCTTGCAAATTCTCTGCACTCATTGGGGGTGCAGGTACTGGTATTGGCTTTGGGTACTGAGGTACTGGATTCTCCTGAGGGTATGGATTCTCCAAAATCTCCCTAATGTATTCATCATTGTCATAATAGGGATCTAGAGGGTCCAAACCTGGATATGCTGCTAAGTTCGGCAAGGTTTCTTCGATTAAGTGATAGCGTGGCACATAATCCCTAAGATCATCAAACCATGGATCATAATTTAGATCTAGAGGATTAGGGGCTGGTATCCTAGGTATCTCCTCAGGGTTAAAATCATGCATTTCTACCTCCATCGGTTGAGTGGGAATTAAAGGTAAGGGTTGTGGGGCGACTAGTTGTTCCAGACTTGGGTCAGCAGCAGTTGTAGCTAGGATATGGAAATTGGCTAGGCTTCTATTAAGCATATCCTATGTATGGGCATCTGACTTTCTCTTAGCGGCTGCTAGAACTCTTTGCTGTTGCAACTTTCGCATTCTTTTCCTACGTGCAAATGCTTCCTTACTGAACCATCCTCTCTTTTTATGAGGGAATGGCTCTTCCGACTGAGCTTTAAAGGCAAACATCCATTCTTCCTGATCAGTGATCAGCAGAATACCCAGAAAGGGCAGGCTGTGAAGAGGTACCTTCACTCCTAGGTGAATCAGACAACTGACGACACATGTCTGAGGGTCCTTGATCACTCATACTGTAAACTAACAAATATTCAAATAACACAAAACACATAATCACATAAATTATTTCCTAACACAAAATTTAAAATTTAAGTGTCAGCAGAACACTTCTTTGGCTTAGACCAGTGGCTAGGCTCTGATACCACCTTCTGTCGCAACCCCGATCCCTTATCTGTCCTGGGAACGGGCGGACGCGAATTCAGAATTTCGGTGGTATCAGTTGATTAATTTGGCAGCGGAAATTACATCAGGACCGTAGTTTAGAAATGTTTATCAGAGTAAAACCACCATATTTGATATTAATAACTACATGGGTAAAAACCCAAGTTTCTTATTACAATATGTTTATAGAGATAAACCCTATTTTATTGAATTTAAAACATCGTCTTTTAGGTAACTTTTATAGCCACATTTTTCCCAAGCCTTCAGTGCTCTCCAGCTGGCTTTTTACTAATTAGATGTCCCATTGTGTTACTTGAAACGCGTTTTAAAAATATTTGTCAGTGGGAAATACTGGTGAGTGAATCCCAGTTTAATCAAGAAATATTTGATCAATTAACACAGTATTGAGAGCGATCACATTGTTTATTTCTACACAATTACTCATTCAGTACTGTCAATCCTGACTGGTGGGTCATATTACACATTGGCTAACTCGTCGTCCAATGGTAACGTGTTCCACATTTTGTATACAAAACCCCAACATACCGGCAGTAATTGAAGAACTACAAAGACTCAATCACCGTTTGATCACATTGTAAAACATTTAAGGTTTTGTAAAATATTACAAAAAGTTTAACAAAAATTGGATAAACTCACATTGCTATCTTAGACTTCGCGTAAGGGTTTCCTGGGATTAATCTATAATTTATACAAATGTACATAGGTTAGTATAATAACCCTTTGATAATATTAATGATACCCTCCCCGAGACGGTATTCCAACAACTACGTCGGGCAGAGCCACGACAGTTGTTACGGAACCCTAAATCAATCGGGCAGCGTATCTAATACGAAACTGGGGTTATAATACTTACAACGGAGCAGAAATTCGCTACTTAGGGGGGTATAATACCCGCTTAATAAAGCCTATATCAGAATTTGAGAGAAAGAAAAGAAAGATGGACGAATTCTGATTGAAACCCGATGGCCTGCTTATATAGTGCTGAATTCTGGTTCTCACGTGGCCCGCGTAAGAGTAGCTTAAGGGCTACGCGGCCCGCGTCAAAGCTAGTCAATGGACTAGCTTGTCCGGGTCATCAGGTAGGCCCGCCACGATGATGACACGTGTCATCACCGGGCTGCGCCACTATTTTGATCTCACGCGGCCCGCGTTAACTAACGGGGGGTCTTACGAGGCCCGCCTAAACTTAAAAATCACAGGTTCTAACCTTTATACCGCCCGCGTAAGGGTTGGGGTGGGGTCTACGCGGCCCACCTCAACTTAATAATCAGATTATTAATTATTTTTAATACTATTTAATGTATTTGAGGCCTGTTTTTGCATATGGGGTGTATTTTGGGACATTTTGGAATATTTTAAAATATATTAGGGTGTCGGAAAAATATTCGGGGGTGTCGGTTTATTTGAGGATTGTTATATCCTCCCCACCTTGTTTTAGAGCTCGTCCTCGAGATCTACTGGAACAAGTGTGGATATTTCCTTTGCATTTTTGACTCGAGCTCCCATGTGTACTCATGTCCTCTTTTGGAGTCCCATTTCACTTTGACCAAAACTAATATCTTATGCTTGAGATTCTTGACTTTCCTGTCTTCAATCTGTAGAGGTCTCTCTACAAACTTGAGTTGTTCATTTACCTTTATATCCTTAAGAGGTACCATTAGCGATTCATCAGCTAAGCATTTCTTGAGATTAGATACATGAAATACATCATGTATTCCTGCCATTTCCCCTGGCAGTTGTAGCTGATAGGCTACAGGTCCTATTCTTCTAATAATCTCAAAAGGTCCAATATATATGGGACTTAGCTTTCCTCTTTTGATGAATCTTACTACTCCTTTCCAAGGTGAGACCTTAAACAATACTTTGTCTCCTACTTGAAATTCCAATGGCTTACGTCGGTTATCGGCATAGCTCTTCTGTCGATCACGTGCTGCTTTCAGTCGTTCCTTGACTTGAATGATCTTGTCGGTTGTTTCTTGCACTATCTCAGGTCCAGATAGTTGCTTTTCCCCAATTTCTGCCCAACAGACTGGGGTTCGGCACTTTCGTCCATAAAGTGCTTCGAATGGTGCAACATTGATACTTGTGTGATAACTGTTATTATAAGAAAATTCTATTAAAGGTAAGTGATCATCCCAATTACCTCTGAAATCAATTACACAAGCTCTAAGCATGTCCTCCATCGTCTGAATTATTCTTTCGCTTTGTCCGTCCGTTTGAGGATGATAAGTTGTGCTCAGATTTAACTTGGTTCCCATTGCCTTTTGGAAACTTGACCAAAAATGAGAGGTAAATCGGCTATCCCTATCAGAAACGATTGATAAAGGAATCCCATGTAATGAAACAATTTCATTTACATATAATTTGGCTAGCTGTTCCATACTGAAAGTTTCTTTCATTGGTAGGAAATAAGCTGACTTGGTTAACCTATCTACAATCACCCAGATTGTATCATTACCTTTCTTTGTTTTGGGTAATTTAGTAACAAAATCCATTGTTATTAATTCCCATTTCCACACTGGCATTTCTAACTGTTGCAATAAACCTGAGGGTTTCTGGTGTTCAGCTTTAACTTGTGAACAAGTTAAACATTTAGAAACATAGGCTGCTATGTCTTTTTTCATTTCTATCCACCAGAAATTTTTCCTTAAATCTTGATACATCTTATCATTTCCTCGATGCATCGTATATTTAGACTTATGGGCTTCTTCTTCTAATATACGATGACGCAGGTTTCCTAATTTAGGTATCCACATTCTCTTTTTATGGAATCTCCAAATTCCATCTGTTCCTTGTTCTAATTCCTTAATTATACCTTTCAATTTTTCAGTATCATCCTTGATTACTGATTCTTGTGCTTCTCTTATCTGATCATTTAAATCTACTTGCAGATTTAATTTAAGAGAACGTATTCTTTTTGTTTTTTCATGATACTTTCGGCTTAAAGCATCTGCCACTACATTTGCTTTTCCTTCATGATACTCGATATCACAATCATAATCACTAAGCATTTCCATCCAGCGTCTTTGTCTCATATTCAACTCTTTTTGCTTGAAAACATACCTTAAACTCTTATGATCAGTGAATACAGTAAACTTACTACCGTAAAGGTAATGTTTCCAAATCTTAAGAGCAAAAATTATAGCTCCTAACTCTAAATCATGGGTTGAATAATTCTCTTCATGATTCTTATGTTGTCTAGATGCATAGGCTATAACCTTTTGTCGTTGCATCAATACACATCCATAACCTAATTTGGAAGCGTCACAATAGACTACAAAGTCTTCAGTTCCTTCTGGTAACGCTAATATGGGTGTATGGGTTAATTTATGCTTAAGAATTCTAAAAGCTTCTTCTTGTTTTAATCCCCATTCTAACTTAATGGATTTACAAGTTAACTTAGTTAACGGAATGACTATTCTAGAGAAATCTCGAATAAATCTCCTACAATAACCGGCCAATCCTAAGAAACTTCTAACCTCAGTTGGTGATTCAGGGGTTTTCCATTTAGTAATTGCCTCGATTTTGTTGAATCCACATGAATTCCTTCATGATTGACTAGGTGTCCGAGAAACTGTACCTGTTCTAACCAAAATTTGCACTTGGAAAATTTAGCGTAAAGCTTTTCCTTTCTTAATAAACTTAAAAGAGCATGCAAATGCTTTGCATGATCCTCTTTATTCTTAGAGTAAATGAGAATATCATCTATAAAAACAATTATGAATTTATCCAAATATGGCTTACATATTCGGTTCATCATGTCCATAAATGCGGCTGGGGCATTGGTTAAACCAAATGGCATGACAGTAAATTCATAATGACCATACCTTGTTCTAAATGCGGTTTTAGGAATGTCCTCTTCCTGTACCTTTAATTGACGATATCCTGACCTTAAATCGATTTTTGAGAAAAATCGGGCTCCTTGCAATTGATCAAACAGATCATCGATTCTCGGTAATGGGTACCGATTCTTAATCGTAACCATGTTTAATTCACGGTAGTCAAGGCACATACGCATCGATCCGTCCTTCTTTTTAACAAATAAAATTGGTGCTCCCCATGGCGACGAACTTGGCTGTATAAATCCTTTCTCCAACAATTCGTCTAATTGTTTCTATAATTCTTGCATTTCTGCAGGTGCCAAACGGTAAGGTGCTTTGGCAATCGGTGCTGTTCCTGGTATTAAATGGATTCTGAATTCAACTTCTCTATCTGGAGGTTGTCCTGACAATTCTTCTGGAAATACATCTGAAAACTGAGATACTACTGGAATATCTTTTAAATCCTTTCCTTTAGTGTCAGTGATTATAGAAATCAAATACACTAATGATCCTTTTCTTATGTAACTTGCCTTTTTCATCACAGAGATGAATTTAGTAGATTTGGAAGTTTTATATCCTTTAATTGTGATCTTTTCACCTTTTGGTGAATTTACTTGTATTGACTTTTGATCACATAAAATACTGGCTTTATTGGCTATTAACCAATCCATTCCTAAAACGACATCGAATCCTGCCAGATTCATGGGATAAAGGTTTGCAATAAATTTCTGATTTAAAATTTCTATTCTTGCTCCCTGCAAGATTTCAGAAATCTTAATGGTTTCTCCATTAGCTGTCTCTACTAGACACTCTTGTGGAAGTTTAGTTAATGATTGCTTAAGAAATTTGCAAAATGAAGTATTAATAAAACTTTGGTTTGCACCAGAGTCAAATAATACTTTAGCAAAAATATCATTAACTAAAAACGTACCAGTGATCACATCCGGGATCATCTTTGCTTCTTCTGCTGTTAGAACAAATGCTCTAGTATTTTTGGTATTCTTGTTGTTTGTAGCTGGAGCTAATTTCGGGCAATTAGGCTTGATATGACCTTGTTCTCCGCAGTTGTAACATATCATGTTGTTAGCTTTCTTCCTGCAGTCTTCTTCTTTGTATCCCAATATTTTGCAAAAGTTACAGTATATGGAGCATCTTCCTGAATGCTTTCTTTTGCAATTCTTACAGTAAGATGTAGAGGTAGTGTTAGGACTGGTTTTGACTCCGAAACGATTGCGAACCGAACGTGTGACGTGCGGAATCCGTACACGAACGCGACCGAACACACAAGAACGTAATATAATCGTGATTCTATTAATCATATCTGAAATCGTACAAGAACCTGAATCACGTGGAGCACTTTCTCTCTCTCTAGCTTCTCTCTCTAACACTAGAGCTCTCCAAATCTCCAAATGGTAAAAGTCTCCAAAAGTCCTAAACTCTAACCCTAACACATCTATTTATAGGCCAAGGCTTATAAGAGCTTTCCTCTTATTTACAATATTGCCACCTTGCCTTCTACTCTAGATATTACAATATAAGGCTAGAATTTAAAGTGTTTCCGCTACGATTTGAGATGACGGAGGCGATAGACATAAATGCACTAACAAACTCCCCCTTGGATATTGCCGCAGTCAATCTCAATCATTGAGTCAAACTCGTAGCGTCTTTTCTTTCTCTTTCTCTAGCTCGAACAGAATCCCCGTGGATCTGTCTTGAGCTTCAGCTCCCCCTTTCGGTAGACTCTTCAGGCTCCCCCTTTCGTCAAGCTTCCGTGCTTTTGGGATCGACACCTGGCTTTTCGGTTACAAGCTCCTCCAGAATAGTTCCTGGGTCCTTGAATGCACACTTCCCTTTGCGTTGAGCTCGTCTTCAGACTCCCCCTTAGTCTCGGCTATCGAGATCGTAGTCTGGTATAGTATCTGCAATCCTCAAACATTTATAAGTGAAAATGTTTTGAACTTCCAGGATTGATTACCTGGCTCTCTTAGCATAAGCTGAAATATTTCGACAGTAAAAGCAATTTTTTTTGTTGTCCAGGAATCGTGACCTGGCTCTTACAAACTTATAATCAAGATCCTGGCACTAAGATATAATAGTATGAATATATCCAGGAAAACTTGATTCTCTCTCTCTCTATCAACAATCTTTAAGATTTGGCAGTTTCAACGAACCGGATCGGAAACTAGCTCTTTTACAGATTTTAACAGTATAAGCATCCAAATCCCTCACAGTTAATCATCCAAGTCCAAACTAATGACCTTGGAGATATCACAAACTGTTTTTGATTTTTGTTAAAAATTCAAGTTTCAAATTAATGAACTTGTTTTATTTTCAGAAACACAATCAGCATACTTAGATTTTGAAACTCAGCTTCCCAGACATCGGTTGTCGAAAATAAAGCAGAATCAAAAATCTTTTTGTATTTTTCTGAAAATATAAAGCAGTAAAGAAATATGTACAAACATATTTACACATAATATTTTTGTTTAAATTTGCGTCAGAGGATCATATCAGTTTTTGACAAGTCACAAGTACCGTTGAGCTTAGTTACACATTAAGAATTAAACAATTCACTTAGATTGTCGATATACTGATCCACTTAAATTTTCACACAAACTTCAACTGATTCAGGATACAGATTAGATGTATTAAGAACTTAAACTCATTCATGTGTCCCACCTCTTGAATATACTCCCGTATCCAGATCCCAATATTCAATCTTACAGGTGAGTATACCTAGATGATATCTGTAAGGGGGATAAATTATAGTACGAAACCGTGAGAGCTCAGGTCAGAACTTCCGTTCAGCAGAGAAATGACGGCTCGACTTTTGGTGTGTCCCCTTTAGAGGATCTTTTGTTACAACAGCAATGACTATCAATTTTTATTGTTTCATCAATTTGCTGAGGGTGATGCTATGTTTCAAGCAATGTAGAAAGTATTATTCGGAGACTAGGTCAGAACTTCCATTCAGCAGAAGTCCCGGAATAATACCCCAGATATCACTAAGCATAAAGACCTAGTATCTCAGAAAGAGGGGTCCTTCAAACGAGATTTCAGGGGTTACCTATATATCCAAGTAGTGTTCCCCACGAAATAAGCAAGTTTGAATTTAGGTTTATATCCCGAAAAAATTTACTAAATGTATAAAAATCTACCGACACATCCACGGTGAGATCGTTTAACACATTTTGACTTTCCAATTCTTTAGCGTACTGTGATTGTCTACTGATGTACTATCATTTCCTCTTTTTACACAAAACTCGTTTTTATTTTTAATGTTTTTGTCTTTTTGCCAATAGGTTTTTATCATGTTTTTGTCATTTTCAAATTTTTAATTTTTTTTTGGATTTTCTAACAATATTACTCCCCCTAAAATGCAAAATCATTTAAAGAAAATTTGGCAACCAATACTGATAGCTTTGTCTCGCCATCCATTTTCTGCTAAAAGGGTACTGATTTGCAGAAAATCTAACATACCCCCATGATTTACAACACATTGATATTTTACAGTTTGAAAACCGTTTTTCAATCTCGTGAAATTAATCATGTTTGTTCAGCCGTGAGGGTTTCGGCGTATTCAATCAACACATATTTTTGTAATTTTCTATTTTTGACAAAAATTAAAAACAAACATAATTTTGGTTTTTCAAGTTTTTAACAAACTAAAACATATTTTTGGTTTTTAATTTTTTTTTCAAATTTTTAGGAATTTTAAAAATATTGTTTATTTATGTACATAAAACAAACAAACTCCCTATTCAACCAAACCAGGGTACAACAACCTTCTCCTCCGGTGCTAGGCTGCTCCAACTTCCATTCTCACAATCTTTCGTTTTGTTGAGCACTTGCACATTCAGACTACTTAATCACTTGAACAATTTAGCCCATGTCTGTTGGACCTTAGGCATTTCAACACAATATGCATCATTTAACTTCGGAAAATCTTTGTCATTTTGCACAAAGACTTTTTCAATTTTAATTTCAACTTTTTCATCATTTACCGAAGCCACTTGTTTCTTAACACTCCATGTTTGACCTTTCGGAGTACCTCTTTTGTAAAAATGTGACTCTTTTTGAACATTTTGATTTTGAACAACAGTTTTTGGTTTCCAAAACTAGTTTAGTTTTGTTGCATCAACAGTTGTTTTCCAACTTTGTGTTGTTCTAAATCTAGGTGTCTCTGATTTCCAGGTTTGTTGTGAGTCAGCCTTTGACATTTTCGGCTTCCAAGTTTGCTTTGGGTCAAACTTGATTGATTTCTGATTCACAACATCAGACTTCTTTTTCGTTTCAACACCAACAGGTTTCAGATTTGGACACTTGCGAGCAAGATGTCCTGTTTGGTTACATTTGAAACATGTTCTCTTTGACACATCTTTGACATGTTGTTGTTGCTTTTTCTTTTGAGCACAGAACTCTTCATTAGACTGTCGTATAACTTGGAGTTCTTTCTCTTCTTCTAAACTTATTCCTTGAACAAAATTCAATTTTGTCTGAAAATTTTGTGTTTCACTTTTCTTCCAATTCTGTTTCTTTTTATAACCCAACCCAGCCTTCATGTTTTTCTTCTTGTAACCAGGTTTGTTATAAAAAGTTTTGTGACCTTTTCCAGCAAACTTTGGAATTTCAGACTTCTCAATCTCAACCATTTTGAAAACTTTATCAACCTTTTATGAGATCACATTCTGAATCGGAAATACAATATCTAAGAATAATTTGTCCGATCCAATCATGGTATAAACCAATCCTTTTGAATCTTTATTCAAATTTTTCTTAGATTTTGAATTTTTCAGATATCCATCATGAAAATTACCTTCATTTTCATCCTGTGATTCAGATTTACCTTTTTCAACTGACTCTTCTTTCAACACACTTTCAACGACCTTACCTACCACTTCTGAATCACTAGAATCATCAGATTTGGAATAGGTTATGTCAATGTTTTCTGGCAATTGATCTACCATGTTGAAAGCTTTTTCGACCTTTTCATCATCATAAAATGCAAACTTTCCCGGTGGTGGAACTTGATGAAACTCTGAGCCAATGCCTTTCTTGTTTTGCTCAGATTCACCATCTCCCAGTTTTATTTTGAAAATACGTTCAAGCACATATGACGACACATGATAACTCTTTAACTTGTTGTTATCCTGTTCTAAATCAGCAATCTGTCGCTTTAGCTTAGCAACATCCTCAATATAGGAATTAACAACACCTTGTTTTATTTCATACATTCGTTTAAGCTCTTTAGTTGTTTCAGAAAGATAATTCATTCTTGATTGAGCAAATTTCATTTCATCTTTCACTTTTTCATATGATTCTTTTGTAATGTGATATGCCAATTTTATTGAATCATATTCCTTCTTCATTTCTTGACAAACAATTTCTTTTTGTTCACATTCTTCTGTCTTTTTCAAAACTTCATTTTCTTTTTCTACCTTTTTACATTTTTCCAAAAGTTTTTCTTCATTATCTTTCAAAATCTTTTCGTGTTCTAACATTTCTTTGCATTTATTTTTGAAAACTTCTTCAATTTTATTGAATTGTTTGTCTTTTTCAGTACAAGCACTGCACTTTTCCATGCATTTCTTGCACTGTTCAACGATTTTGATTTCAGTTTCAGAATCAGAATTTACCTCAGTGATTGGCACTTCGGTGTTTGCTGCAATTTCTGTCTGCTTCTGATCAGCATCTTTCTGCTTTTCTTCAACACCAATCTCATCACCAACATTACCAACAACTAAACTCTCATTCTTCACTTCTTCTTCTTCTTTCTTCTTCATCTCATCAATCTGCTGTTCTTCAGTAACAGCTTCTTTTACGACTTCTTCATTCACAACAACTTTTTCTTTCACTTCCACAGATACCTTCACATCTTCCTCAGCAACTTTCTTTAATTCTTCAACCATACTCTCAACATTCTTCTCCATTCTCTCTTCATCTCTCTTCTTCAAACTCGATATCATGACTTCTCTTATGAGTTTTTCCAGCTTTTCTGTCACACCCCGACCACGTATAACATACAAAACGTGGCGGAAACGTCGGGTAGTGTTGTAACAGAATTATTGTTTCACAACCATGGCATACAAAGTTATATTTTATTTGTTAAACAAGAGTGTTATATTGTCTTAAACAGGAAACAAAGTGTTCATAACATAATTAAACTAGTTTATCTTCATTTTTAGTCTCTAAGGCACAGGTCCGCCCTAGTGTCACGATCATCATCCTATGGAAAATCTCCTGAAAACACATGTGAAAATAGGTACGTCAGCATAAAAATGCCTGTGAGATACATAGGTTTTGTGAAAATAAGATTCATGACTTGTGTTTAAGAAAATGTTTAGTCATGAACCCTGTAATTTGTTTTGTCTTGTAAATCATTTGAAAAACAATAAGTTCAGATGATATGTATAAATAAATGTAAGGTTAAATGAATAACCATGTAAAAATGAGTTTGTGTAAGATAAGTTGCTTGTAAACAATGTCTTGTAAAAAGTATGTTATTTGTATAAAATGTCATGTGTCATAAATTGAAATGATTTAAATAACGCTACGATATGTAATACCATACAAACACTTATATATAGGAAGTACCAGCGGCGTATCCACCATGCTTGTATCGTATTACACACGCCTCGTTACTTAAATCACTTACTCAAACCAAACCACCAATGTATAGTGTTTATGTATAATCAATTGTCAATATGTTATTGTGTAAACCATATCAAATGTCTGTGTTTAATGTAAATTATGAATTTTGTATATCAATGTCAAAGTGTTTATGTCTAATGTAAATCATGTAATGTGTATCCAAAAATGTCATGTATGGTATGTGAAAAATATCAACTAGACCATATGTAAAATGCTCAAAAAAAAAAAACAAGGTATTGAAGTAAAACATGGTTTAAATCAAAGTTATGTTTTGTGGAACAAATGCATGCTATACTGATATAAACATCTATGCGGTATTGTGAAAATGCATACATTCAAGCCTTGAGACTGTGGCGATAAACCCTTAAACAAATTAAAGGTTTATCTAAGTTATGTATATCGAATTCGGTCATTCCTTCCAATCCAAACAAACCCAGGATTTCAGGAACGGGGGTTGTCAATTCCTATGGTACCACTACCTACTAATGAACGGCGTGATCAATGTTAATGAGTGTATTGTTCCATGTTAAACAAACCAAATGTCATACCAAAATGTAAGCATGTGATGTAAACAATTGTACTAAGTACGCACACAATGGGCATACATAGCATGAAATGTAATGTAAAACAATTTACTAAGTACGCACACAATGGGAATACATAGCATGAAATGTAATGTAAAGCAATGTACTAAGTACGCACACAATGGGCATACATAGCATGTAACGTAAAGCAATGTACTAAGTACGCACACAATGGGCATACATAGCATGAAATGTAATGTAAAACAATGTACTAAGTGCGCACACAATGGGAATACATAGCATGAAATGTAATGTAAAACATGTACTATAATGTACTAACGAACATAGCGGGTATATGATGTGAAAACATGGAAAGCATGAAAGTAACAAGTAGGCACATGTGTTCCACCCCAAAACAGTTTGAAAACAGTTAAAGAGGGGGGTTCTATGTACTCACTTGAGATTGCTCAGAAGTCCTAAGATAACCACCAAGCAATGCTAGAGATCACGGATATCAAACGGAACCTAATATAGGTAACTATGTTAATAAACCGGACCTAAATCGGAGGATTTAGATAGAATGAGGGTTCGTAAACCAAACGAGTATGGAGACTCGTGTCATATGGTTTAACAAAGCCTATATACTAAATGAAACCTAACTTAAGTGCTTACGACCCATTACGACCCGTTTAGGTAGCTTATGCTACTTTAACGCGTCGTTCGCGTAAAACGCGTTCGGACCGCCTAACTAGCCCTATGATAAGTAAAATATGCCTTAACATGTCAAATATTGTTGTCAAATCAGTTTAGATGTCCAAAGTTATGTTACATATGTTTAAAATGAATTTTGGCATCAAAGGGGTATTTTGGTAATTTACCTAAGGCATATAAACTACCTATCATACAACTACTTAAACGAAGCGACCATAAGGTATAACCTCGGAAGGTTATTCCCTATATGCTATGGTCACCTAATGTGTTTGGTCGGATCCTAATGATCGACCAAATGGGTCGGGTTCGAAGGTATAAGCGATTTATCAGATCGCTTACCCTTACGACCCTAGACAACGTGGTAATCAGTAGGCATAGTCCCAAGGGACTATAACCATCGTGATTACAATCACGTTGCGAAGTTCAAACGAACTTCGCATTGACCATAGACTGGTCAATGCAGAAAGTCAAACAAAGTTTGACTTTCGGACTCGAAAAGCAATAAAAGAACGAAGGAACACTTACGAAGGGTCCCCGAATGCTAATCTAGATCAAAATAACTCAGGTATGAAACAATGGTTCCAACTTAGAGTCTTTTAGATCAGATTCTTGTGAGAAATGAGTGAAAATGTGATGGGTATTTATAGATTTCGGTTCACCGTTAGGATCGTTTCTTGGAAAAGAGGAAATGATCTCGCCCGTACACTTGTCGGAATGTTGTGGTAACTCATATTGCTCCACCACAAGAGTTTGACACTTGGCCTTGGCCTTTGGAAAGGGTTAAGGGCTGTTAACTGCAGCTGAAAACGGTTTTGCTGCATCTGGCCCCTGCTTGCGCACCGTAAGGGTTTTTGTGTTGAGGTGCGCAAGCACCTTGCAGACCAGACACTTTCAAAAATGGCAGAACAGGCCCCTTAAGCTCCAAACTTGCTATTTGATGCATTTTTGACACGTTTAAGCCCCGTTAACCCCATTTCAAAGCTCTAAAATGAAGTTAAAGTATAGGGAACTTAAAATGTGCTCAAAAATATCTCGGATGTCGGTTCGTTTGGCCGTACAATTGCGTTGTTCGGTTAATTACGACGGAATGCGCATAAGCGCGAAAAACGATCCAAATGGCGTGACGAATGGATTTTTCTTATGTCAAACACTAAAATAAAATATTTTAGTGCTTACATAAATTTTTGGATGTCCGGATGTATTCAGAACGTAAGTTATGCGCGAAAATGCAAACTTGTGCACTTTTTGACGCTTTTAGTCCCTGAATGTCCCAAAAGTTTATGTTAGCACACCGAACACCTCAAAGCCTATTTCTAAGCTATGTAGAGGATATTTATGGTATGTTTAACTTATGGTCATGTTCCGGAATGTTTGTTACTGTTCAAATTGGCATACTTTCGCAGTTTGTTAGGTTTAGTCCCTGTAAGCGAATTAACTTGTTTTTGACATACCAAAGCCTTCAAAACTTATTTCTAAGTTATGTAAAGGTTATTTAAGGTATGTTAAGTATATGTTGATGTTCCGGAGTATTTTTCGCATTAAACTAAGTATGTTTACGCACCAGTTTGCGTATAACTCTCCAGAAAGTGATATAGAGTTTGAAATTGAATAAAAGTCAAAACATGAAAAGTGTAAAACATAAACAAACAAACATTGGGATCAAATAACATTGTTTTATTGATAATTGAACTGTTCATAATGATTACAAGCACAGATGTTACAGTCTCCCCTACTTGTGGAAATTTCGTACCGAAATTTATTTAGAGGAAACTCGTGGGAAAAGATGCGGATATTTCGCCTTCATTTGATCTTCGCGTTCCCAAGTAAACTCGGGTCCACGTTTAGCTTCCCAGCGAACTTTGACCAAAGGAATGCGCTTGCGTTTGAGCCACTTGACTTCACGTTCCATGATTTCCACAGGTTTCTCAACAAATTTCAGTGTTTTACCAACACGAATTTCGTCAAGTGGTATGTGGAGGTTCTCATCAGCTAAACACCTCTTGAGATTGGACACGTGAAAAGTTGGATGAACATTTCCAAGTTCAGGAGGTAACTCTAGTCTGTAGGCTACCTTACCGATTCTTTCGACGATCTTGAATGGTCCAACGTATCTAGGTGCAAGTTTTCCTTTCTTTCCAAATCTGATCACACCTTTCCAAGGTGAGACCTTAAGTAATACTCGATCACCGACTTGAAATTCCAAGGGCTTGCGTTTTGGGTCCGCGTAACTCTTTTGACGGCTTCTAGCTGTCTAAAGGTTATCACGAACTTTCTTAATCTTGTCAGTTGTCTCTAAAATGAGGGCAGGTCCAGTAAGTTGAGCCTCGCCGATCTCATTCCAGCAGACTGGTGAACGACATTTTCGACCATAGAGAGCCTCGAAAGGAGCCATTTTGATGCTGGTGTGATAACTGTTGTTGTAGGAGAATTCAATCAACTGAAGATGTGAATCCCAACTACCACCAAAATCGATCACACAAGCTCTAAGCATATCCTCCAGGGTCTGGATTGTTCTCTCAGATTGACCATCCGTTTGCGGATGATAAGCTGTGCTCAAATTAAGTTGGGTCCCCATAGCAGATTGCATGGTTCTCCAAAAATGAGAAGTGAAACGAGCATCTCTGTCAGAAATGATGTTCAAAGGAACACCATGTCGAGCTACAATTTCATCCACATAGATTTTAGCAAGTTTGTCAGCAGAAAAATCCTCACGGATTGGCAAGAAATGCGTTGACTTAGTAAGACGATCAACGACTACCCAGATGGCATCATAACCTTTCTTTGTGCGTGGAAGTTTTGTAACAAGATCCATAGTAATGTTTTCCCATTTCCAAACTGGGATCTATGGTTGCACCAATAAACCCGAAGGACGTTGATGTTCAGCCTTAACTTTAAGACAAGGCATTTTGATACGTATAAGGCAATGTCTTTCTTCATACCAGGCCACCAATAGTGAATACGAAGATCCTTATACATCTTATCTGAGCCAGGATGAACAGAATAACGTGACTTATGGGCTTCATCCATAAGCAAGGTGCGAAGGTTATCTTGGCTTGGGACCCACAAACGGCCCATGAAGTAATACGATTCATTGTCCTTCAGTTCCAGAGCAGGTGTTATGTGATAGGGAAATTCCTCATCCATTAAACCTTGTGAAACACAAGATTGTTGAGCCTGAGAAATGCGGGCTTGGATATCAGATCGAGCTTGAATAACAGATTGAACACGTACAAAATGAAGCTTAGTACGTTCCTTACGATTCAATGCATCGGCTACGACATTCGCCTTACCAGGATGGTAGCGAATTTCGCAGTCATAGTCGTTTAGAAGCTCGACCCAATGTTGTTGCCTCATGTTGAGTTCTTTCTGATTGAAGATATGCTGAAGACTTTTGTGGTCTGTGAAAACCACACATCTTGTGCCGTACAAATAGTGTCTCCAGATCTTGAGAGCGAAAACAACTGCACCTAACTCAAGATCATGAGTGGTGTAGTTCTTCTCATGTATCTTCAATTGTCTTGATGCGTAGGCTATGACTTTGTTCCTTTGCATTAGAACACAGCCAAGACCTAATTTAGATGCGTCGCAATAAACGACGAAATCGTCATTGCCCTCAGGCAAAGTTAGAACAGGCGCATCACAAAGTTTCTGCTTCAAGTTTTGAAAAGCTTCCTCTTGTTTGTATCCCCAATCAAAGGGCTTGTTCTTCTGAGTTAAAGCAGTTAGAGGAACTGCAATCTTCGAGAAATTCTCAATGAAGCGGCGATAATAACCCGCTAGACCAAGAAAAGAATGAACTTCAGTAGGAGTAGTAGGCGTATCCCAATCCTTAATCGCACTGATCTTGGAGGGATCTACATGAATACCTCGTTCGTTGATAATATGTCCTAAGAATTGCACCTCTTTAAGCCAGAATTCACACTTGGAGAATTTGGCGAAAAGTTGCTCTTTCTTTAGGAGTTCCAGAGTAAGACGAAGATGTTGCTCGTGATCAGCTCGCGTCTTAGAGTAAATCAAGATGTCGTCAATAAAAACAATGACGAACTGATCCAAATAAGGCTTGCAGACCCTATTCATTAAGTCCATGAAAACAGCAGGAGCATTAGTCAAACCGAATGGCATGACTGTGAACTCGTAATGCCCATAACGAGTGCGGAACACTATCTTGGGAATATCTTCTTCATGCACACGAAGTTGATGATACCCGGAACGCAGATCAATCTTCGAAAAATAAGAAGCGCCCTGTAACTGATCAAAGAGATCATCAATGCGAGGTAGGGGATATCGATTCTTGATGGTAAGCTTGTTAAGCTCACGATAATCGATATACATCCTAAAAGATCCATCCTTCTTCTTGACAAAAAGAACGGGAGCACCCCAAGGTGAAAAGCTAGGACGTATAAAACCTTTGTCAGAGAGCTCCTGAAGCTGCTTAGACAACTCTTGCATCTCAGACGGTGCAAGACGATATGGAGCTCTGGCAATGGGATTTGCACCAGGTACGAGATCAATGCGGAACTCTACTTGGCGTGCTGGGGGTAGACCAGGTAAATCTTCAGGGAATACTTCAGAATAATCCCGAACGACAGGAATATCTGAAATAGACTTACCCTTGCCTTTATCTGCTGTAACATGTGCTAAGAAGGCCACATAATTCTTTCGCAGGTATTTCCGAGCTTTAAAACAAGACATGAGCTTGAGACCACTAGACGGTTTCTCACCTTGAACCTGTAGGATCTCGCCTGTCGGAAGCGGCACACGAACGATCTTCTCGAAACAAACTACCTCTGCGTGATGCTTGGATAACCAATCCATACCCACAATGACGTCGAAGCTTCCAAGTTGCATAGGCGTGAGGTCAATAGGAAAAAGATGGTAGTTAAGGTTCAACTGGCAGTTGTGTAGAACAGAGTCAAGAACAATGGGTTCACCACTAGCAACTTCTACTGTCAAAGGTTTACCTAGTTTTGTTCTAGACACGCGAAGCATTGGCTCAAAAGACAATGACACAAAACTCTTATCGGCACCCGTATCAAAAAGAACAGATGCAGGCTGATTATTAATAAAGAACGTACCGTTCACCACATTATCGTCCGCCTGCGCCTCTTGGGCATTCAAGTTAAAAGCTCGCCCTCGAGCCTGAGCCTGATTCTGATTTGGATTCTGATTTTGGTTAACCAGCCTTGGGCACCGATTTCTGTAATGGGTCAGATCCCCACAGTTATAACAAGAACCTGGTGGGTAGTGTGGTCGTGCAGCTTGACCCTGTTGCTGAGCAAGAGGCTGAGCAACTTGTTGAGCCGGGTTCTGAACTGCGCGATTTTGAGCAAACCGACAAACATCGGCAAGATGACCTGACTTCCCACAGTTAGTACAGAAACGGCACTGATGTTGCGGCTGATGGTGACTGTTGCATCTATTGCACAAAGGTGCATTCCCTGAATAGGGTTTCTTCGCTGGAGGCTGTGCGGGTTGGTTGGGAGCTGCCTGGTTAGCTTGGGCAGTGACAGCATAGTTTTGGGAAGCCTTACGCTTCCTTGCCCTTTTTGATGAACCAGAATCCTTTCTATTCTTGTTTTGACCTTCCTTGCTATCTTCCTTGTCAGCCGACTGTTTCTTGCCCTTGTCACCCTTCCTGTGTAACTTATTCTTCCGAATCTGCGACTCAGTCAATGTCGCTGATAACTCGATCGCCTGACGGAGTGTGGCAGGGTTACTACCAGTAATGATGTCTTGTACCGAGTCAGGTAGGCCGTCGATGTATCTTTCGATAGCCTTGTCGAGTGGGGTAACCATAGTCGGGCAAAGCAGACTCAACTCCTCAAACCTATCAGTATATGCCCTGTGCTCACCACTATCTTGTTTCAAGTCATCAAACTCCTTCTCCAACGCTCGTTGTTCATGACGAGGACAAAACTCCCTCATCATAAGAGCTCTAAGTTCAGCCCATGTCTGTGCTAGAGCAACTTCTGCACCACGGTCTCTCATTACCCCATTCCACCATGTAAGAGCCCTCTTCTGAAACACGCTCGAAGAAAACTCGACCTTGTGATTGTTAGGACATTGCACATGGCGAAAAGTATTCTCAATGCTCTCAAACCATTGAAGAAGCCCAGTCGCTCCTTCAGAACCACTAAACTTGAGTGGTTTAGCCGAGTTAAAATCCTTGTATTTGCCTGGAGCATTGTTGTTGTTGTTGGCTTGGTTCCATTGAGCAAAGAGGCTTGGAAATTGAGCAGCCATCTGCGGCGCAATGATTTCTGCCAGTTCAGCAGTCGCTATCTGGTTTTCGCGTCGAGGAGGCATTCTAAAAGAGGAAAACATGAAAGGAAACGAGTGAGATGGTTGGATGAAGAGAATGAGATGAAACAAAATCAACAAAAGCAAAGATGGTGGTCATTCATCCACATTACCAAGCTAACAAACGACACACAATGACTAATCAAAGTAAATGGGTCAAAAATAACGTATCGTGAAGACATGCTCGCCTATAAGTGAATACTCATCCCAAGAATTCCCAGGTAAGCACAACTGGTCTCGCGTCTGATGAGATATATACGAAGTGCTTGCCTAGACAGAAAACCCAGAATACAGGCATTCACTCTTCCAGTTTGCACGTGTTCACATTATTTAAAACCCAAAACCTTGACGAGATTTTGAAAATTTAAAGGGGTTCAAAACCATATAACAGAGGGTTCAAAACCTTACAATAGAGGGTTCAAAACCTTGTAATAAATCATTCAAAAACAGAAGATTGTTTTTCAAAAATTGTTTCGGAATATTTGGTTTTTGTTTTGATAATCACCTAAGGGTAGGTGATGTGCATGTTTTAAGATCTAAACACAAGATAACTTGTGTTAGGGTCCTAGAAAGGTTATAGTCTAGGTCAAAGAATTACTAATAACCTAATTCCCTATAACCATTGGCTCTAATACCAACTCTTCTGTCACACCCCGACCACGTATAACATACAAAACGTGGCGGAAACGTCGGGGAGTGTTGTAACAGAATTATTGTTTCACAACCATGGCATACAAAGTTATATTTTATTTGTTAAACAAGAGTGTTATATTGTCTTAAACAGGAAACAAAGTGTTCATAACATAATTAAACTAGTTTATCTTCATTTTTAGTCTCTAAGGCACAGGTCCGCCCTAGTGTCACGATCATCATCCTATGGAAAAGCTCCTGAAAACACATGTGAAAATAGGTACGTCAGTATAAAAATGCCTGTGAGATACATAGGTTTTGTGAAAATAAGATTCATGACTTGTGTTTAAGAAAATGTTTAGTCATGAACCCTGTAATTTGTTTTGTCTTTTAAATCATTTGAAAAACAATAAGTTCAGATGATATGTATAAATAAATGTAAGGTTAAATGAATAACAATGTAAAAATGAGTTTGTGTAAGATAAGTTGCTTGTAAACAATGTCTTGTAAAAAGTATGTTATTTGTATAAAATGTCATGTGTCATAAATTGAAATGATTTAAATAACGCTACGATATGTAATACCATACAAACACTTATATATAGGAAGTACCAGCGGCGTATCCACCATGCTTGTATCGTATTACACACGCCTCGTTACTTAAATCACTTACTCAAACCAAACCACCAATGTATAGTGTTTATGTATAATCAATTGTCAATATGTTATTGTGTAAACCATATCAAATGTCTGTGTTTAATGTAAATTATGAATTTTGTATATCAATGTCAAAGTGTTTATGTCTAATGTAAATCATGTAATGTGTATCCAAAAATGTCATGTATGGTATGTGAAAAATATAAACTAGACCATATGTAAAATGCTAAAAAAAAAACAAGGTATTGAAGTAAAACATGGTTTAAATCAAAGTTATGTTTTGTGGAACAAATGCATGCTATACTGATATAAACATCTATGCGGTATTGTGAAAATGCATACATTCAAGCCTTGAGACTGTGGCGATAAACCCTTAAACAAATTAAAGGTTTATCTAAGTTATGTATATCGAATTCGGTCATTCCTTCCAATCCAAACAAACCCAGGATTTCAGGAACGGGGGTTGTCAATTCCTATGGTACCACTACCTACTAATGAACGGCGTGATCAATGTTAATGAGTGTATTGTTCCATGTTAAACAAACCAAATGTCATACCAAAATGTAAGCATGTGATGTAAACAATTGTACTAAGTACGCACACAATGGGCATACATAGCATGAAATGTAATGTAAAACAATTTACTAAGTACGCACACAATGGGCATACATAGCATGAAATGTAATGTAAAGCAATGTACTAAGTACGCACACAATGGGCATACATAGCATGTAACGTAAAGCAATGTACTAAGTACGCACACAATGGGCATACATAGCATGAAATGTAATGTAAAACAATGTACTAAGTGCGCACACAATGGGAATACATAGCATGAAATGTAATGTAAAACATGTACTATAATGTACTAACGAACATAGCGGGTATATGATGTGAAAACATGGAAAGCATGAAAGTAACAAGTAGGCACATGTGTTCCACCCCAAAACAGTTTGAAAACAGTTAAAGAGGGGGGTTCTATGTACTCACTTGAGATTGCTCAGAAGTCCTAAGATAACCACCAAGCAATGCTAGAGATCACGGATATCAAACGGAACCTAATATAGGTAACTATGTTAATAAACCGGACCTAAATCGGAGGATTTAGATAGAATGAGGGTTCGTAAACCAAACGAGTATGGAGACTCGTGTCATATGGTTTAACAAAGCCTATATACTAAATGAAACCTAACTTAAGTGCTTACGACCCATTACGACCCGTTTAGGTAGCTTATGCTACTTTAACGCGTCGTTCGCGTAAAACGCGTTCGGACCGCCTAACTAGCCCTATGATAAGTAAAATATGCCTTAACATGTCAAATATTGTTGTCAAATCAGTTTAGATGTCCAAAGTTATGTTACATATGTTTAAAATGAATTTTGGCATCAAAGGGGTATTTTGGTAATTTACCTAAGGCATATAAACTACCTATCATACAACTACTTAAACGAAGCGACCATAAGGTATAACCTCGGAAGGTTATTCCCTATATGCTATGGTCACCTAATGTGTTTGGTCGGATCCTAATGATCGACCAAATGGGTCGGGTTCGAAGGTATAAGCGATTTATCAGATCGCTTACCCTTACGACCCTAGACAACGTGGTAATCAGTAGGCATAGTCCCAAGGGACTATAACCATCGTGATTACAATCACGTTGCGAAGTTCAAACGAACTTCGCATTGACCATAGACTGGTCAATGCAGAAAGTCAAACAAAGTTTGACTTTCGGACTCGAAAAGCAATAAAAGAACGAAGGAACACTTACGAAGGGTCCCCGAATGCTAATCTAGATCAAAATAACTCAGGTATGAAACAATGGTTCCAACTTAGAGTCTTTTAGATCAGATTCTTGTGAGAAATGAGTGAAAATGTGATGGGTATTTATAGATTTCGGTTCACCGTTAGGATCGTTTCTTGGAAAAGAGGAAATGATCTCGCCCGTACACTTGTCGGAATGTTGTGGTAACTCATATTGCTCCACCACAAGAGTTTGACACTTGGCCTTGGCCTTTGGAAAGGGTTAAGGGCTGTTAACTGCAGCTGAAAACGGTTTTGCTGCATCTGGCCCCTGCTTGCGCACCGTAAGGGTTTTTGTGTTGAGGTGCGCAAGCACCTTGCAGACCAGACACTTTCAAAAATGGCAGAACAGGCCCCTTAAGCTCCAAACTTGCTATTTGATGCATTTTTGACACGTTTAAGCCCCGTTAACCCCATTTCAAAGCTCTAAAATGAAGTTAAAGTATAGGGAACTTAAAATGTGCTCAAAAATATCTCGGATGTCGGTTCGTTTGGCCGTACAATTGCGTTGTTCGGTTAATTACGACGGAATGCGCATAAGCGCGAAAAACGATCCAAATGGCGTGACGAATGGATTCTTCTTATGCCAAACACTAAAATAAAATATTTTAGTGCTTACATAAATTTTTGGATGTCCAGATGTATTCACAACGTAAGTTATGCGCGAAAATGCAAACTTGTGCACTTTTTGACGCTTTTAGTCCCTGAATGTCCCAAAAGTTTATGTTAGCACACCGAACACCTCAAAGCCTATTTCTAAGCTATGTAGAGGATATTTATGGTATGTTTAACTTATGGTCATGTTCCGGAATGTTCGTTACTGTTCAAATTGGCATACTTTCGCAGTTTGTCAGGTTTAGTCCCTGTAAGCGAATTAACTTGTTTTTGACATACCAAAGCCTTCAAAACTTATTTCTAAGTTATGTAAAGGTTATTTAAGGTATGTTAAGTATATGTTGATGTTCCAGAGTATTTTTCGCATTAAACTAAGTACGTTTACGCACCAGTTTGCGTATAACTCTCCAGAAAGTGATATAGAGTTTGAAATTGAATAAAAGTCAAAACATGAAAAGTGTAAAACATAAACAAACAAACATTGGGATCAAATAACATTGTTTTATTGATAATTAAACTGTTCACAATGATTACAAGCACAGATGTTACATTTTCCTCATAATTTTTGTCTTTTACAGCATTTGAATAAAATTCGCCGACCCGAGGAATTACTAGAAGAACATCATCAAAAACTATGTCCTTCTTGGAAACAACAGGTTCACCATATCTGTTGACATAACACTCTCGTTTCTTATCCCATCTTTTGTATCTGACAGCTTCATCATATTCTTTTTGCATATCATTCATTCTGTTCGCAGCCATTCTCATTTCTCTGTCTGTTTTCTTACTCAGAATTTCTTCTCTGGTTTTCTTTTTAGCCTTAGCAACAACCCTTTCTTCTTTGTTTTCATCTTTGATTTCAGCAACGAAAACACGATGTTTGTTCTTTGTTATGGTTTTTCCATGAGCTGTTTTCTGAATATCAACACGATCTTCTTCCGGACAAATCTGACTCCAATCATATCCTTCATCATCGTGGATTACAGCATAAGCTCTTGACTTCTCTCTGGGTTTATCTTCAATCATCTTTGGCTCTCCTCTGCTACGGTGGTAAATCGCCTTTCGGTAGTATTCATCATTGAACGGATGTTCATTTCCACCAACCGCAGAATTGTTGCACTCTCTTTTGAAATGACCTTTTTGCTTACATTTGAAGCAGGTCACTTTGGACTTATCAAATCCAAGCTTTGTAGATGCACCACTGATGTGCGATAAAGTGTTATATATATTAGGTGTATATTTTAAGCCCTTTTTAACACTTATTTTAGCCAAGTTTTAAATTTATAAAACACGATATTTCACTAACACTAAACACACATATGGGCAAGTGCACCCATCGTTGAGTGTAGTATAGCGTTGGTAAGATACCGAGGTCGTCCAAGGACACAAGAGCTTTTAGTACCGGTTTATCCTCAACGTCTAATCAAAATAAAAAGTTTAGAAAAATGTTTTAAACTAAGAAAAATAAAAACTAACTAAAATGCTGAAAATAAAAATAAAATAAAAACATATAGACAAGATGAATCACTTGGTTCCGACTCGTATCTAGTATAACCTTTGATTATTTCCGCACTTTTGCACATAATTAAGAGATTATCTTAGTTATTGTAGTAGGCCCCTCTTTTGAAGGTGACGTTACCCTCACCCCAGTAGTTTGAGTCAGCAAGGATACAATCCTAAAAGGGTGGATTATTGGAAGATAATGAATTAAGTTATTAATGCAGTATTGTGGTAGGCCCCGCTTTTGGCGGTGACGTTACCCTCGGCTAAGTAGTCTGAGTCAGCAGGGATACAGTCCTAAATAGCCGGGTTATAGTATTAATAGTAGTTAACTTATGAGGGGGTCAAAGAGTTTGGACCCCCGCCATCCAATACCGTGAAGCATTGAAGGAGGTCCTACTAAATTTGACCCAGGTCCATTGCAGGACCTCTAAACGCTGAACAATGGCAAGACCTTTACCAAACCGTTCCCTTAACCCCCGACCAGGTAGCCAACATACCTCCATATAGACCGTGGAGATATGAATGGTGAAAATCCTTTATTTTATATAGACAGTAAAATAATGCCAAGACACCACGGACAAATGATAAGGAAAGATCACCTTCAACATAAGTAACTAGTTATTAAAGTCATTAATACAAAACCGAATAAAAAGTGCAAAAGATTAGAAATAAAAAGTATTAAACTAGACACTTTGTCTTCACCAAGTGATGTAAGAGACTTAGGCAAACATGGCCTTGATTGTCAAGAACTCTTACGATCAATCTTGGATCCCGAGACGACTCACACACTCTACGATGGACAATGGATGATGGTGGTGGATGATGGTGTTATGGTGGTGGTGGGTGGTGGATGAAGTGTGAGAGAGGTTGTGTGCCAAGGGATGAGATGAAATGAATCCAAGCACTCCTATTTATAGGCTGAACAGAGAGCTGGGCAAGGCCTCGTGTCCGCTGGGCACGGCCCCGTGCCCGTCTGACACTCTCTCTCTTCATTAATTGTAATTCGCAATTACAATTAATGCGCCTGCAGTACTTTCGAGACGCCCCCGTGTCCGCTGGGCACGCCCCGTGGTGGGCAATAGAAGCTTCTATAGGTTTGTCTTTTCTGCTGCTTCTTGGGCACGCCCCCGTGCTGGCTGAGCACGGGGCGTGTTCAGACTTCTGCCTTCTCTATTTTGCTTTGGAAGGTGCCGTTGAGGGGTCGGGCAGTCCACTAATGTTCCTTTCCTTGTATTTATGTTGGATTTAGCTGTCTTTTTGCTTCTTTTGTGTTTTTGAGCTCATTTAATCCTGAAAATACAAAAGGAAGACAAAAACACTCTTTTTCCAATATTAGTACTTAAAAAGGGTTAGTTTTATGCCTTATTTGATGTAATTTATATGTTGCATTTTGCACACATCAAATACCCCCACACTTGAACTTTTGCTTGTCCTCAAGCAAAACTCTTTAATATGTGGCTTACACTCCCAAATGGAATAGGTAGAAGAGAAGGTTTTGGGCTTGTCGTAGAGTGTCGGGATGTCCAAGATCTTTTTGGGTTTTATTTTTATTTATTTACAATCCTATTCGTAATGATTTATTTAGAACGTTTCATAGGAGAAATTACTTATTTGGGCATAACATGCCTTTTTTAAAATTCCATTTATATACAAGTTCACATACCTCACGGGAGAAATCACTCACACTCGGCCGAAGGTGTATTTTTAGTGAATCACTCGAGAGCGGCATGGAACTTATTCCTACCATAAGCTTGCCAAGCAATCAATCCTCCTCCTTTTTAACTTTTTTACCTTTGTAGATATCAAGAGGACTTTGTGGGTTAAGGGTTAGGCTTGGGTTAAAGGTAGGTGGTTGGGATAGTGGTTAGTGGTTAGTAGAAAAAAGGGCGAAAAAGCGTAACAAGTGTCGGTTTTCGTAAGATTTTCTATTTTTGTAACTTTTTATTTTGATGAAGCTTTTATTCAAACAAAGTTATTTTTGATGAACTTGTTTGTTTATTTTTCTTTTTGCTTCATCATCAACACTTTTTTTTTTTTTTGATCATACGAAAAACCGAACTTGTTACTAAAACAAAGGGTTAAAAATGAAAAAGGTTTTGGTGGGTAAAAGGGTTTTTGGTTTGGGTGATGAAATGAAAAGGTTTAGGCTCAAAGGGGCTAACTAGGGGGATTTTTGGGTAGGTGGTAAAAGAAAAAGAAAAATAATGGTGTAGAAATAAAAAGGGTTAGTCCTAATGCCTCCATCATTTACTTACTTGGGTTTAAGTTGATAAGGACCGGGAATGTATCGTCATGGCAAGTTCTAGAGTTGTAAGAACCAAGCGGCTATTCACACAAGAAACGAAAAATGAGCATTTAGTCTAATGATGTGTAATTGTATGCTCAATAAAGGCTCAAAACTCACTTTTGTGGGAATGGGTTTTTATGTGATCAAGTATATATAATCAAATTTTAACTAAGTTTGTCATGCCTTTTCATAATTTTCTTATGTTGGTTTATTTTTATCACTACGCTATCGGTTGTAAATTCGTAAAAATATAACCTTTTTGAGAACTTGAATTTCCCGAGTTAAACATAGACAATTAAAAAAAATGAAATTTTTGAAAAAAAATTTGGGGTGATTAGCGGTTCCAATAGAGTTTTGTGTAAGGCTTGTATTTAGGACTTGCAAAATTCAAGGTTTTAGCATCCCCCCCACACTTAAATTACACATTGTCCTCAATGTGTCCCAAAAATAAATTTTTAGGTTGATTAGATGTGTAAAATAGTGTTTAAAAAAGCAAAAATTTGTGTTACTGGGCACTGAACACGGCCCCGTGTTATCCGGGCACGGCCCCGTGTTCAAGTGCCAGTAACAAAATTGAAATAAAAAGAGCAGAAGTCTGGACACGGGGGCGTGTTGGGGGAACACGGCCCGTGTCAAGGTACCTGAACTGGGCGTTTTTCTGCAGATGGTTCAGCACGGGGCCGTGTTGGTTGAGCACGGCCCGTGTTGAACCTGCTGAACTGGAGAGAATTGTCGAGTTGCCTTGTTCTTGTGCATGAGTTCATTTTTCTCGTTCCCCTTTTCATCCTTTACCACCATGAGTGTGTTTTATTCATTAAAAACCATCGAAACCTTAAAACCATCATTTCATTTCATCATAGAGAGAACTTACATAATCCTAAATTAAACTAGATAATAAAACTTAACTAAATAGGTCAGGAGGTACACGAGGTTATCATAGAGAGTTCTACTATTCTAAGAAAATTTCGAGAATAGTTTCCCGATATAGTAGGACTTTTAGCCGAATGGATTCTTCCCTAAACGTTGTTTAAAGCCATTCTTCGATCTCCCTAGGAAGAAAGAATGCGGCTTCATTTTCCTCCGCAGCTGGTGGTTGAGGGGGAACATTCACCGGGACTCCTTGCACCACTCTTCGCGGAGGCTCTTGGTGCATGGCGTAGCATTCGGATGGAATGACAACTTCGGGTACCATGTTCCACGCCCTTTGGGTTATTATAGGTACCAAAGGCGGGGAGGCGAGAAGGTTCAACCTCTGGTGCAAGAGGTTTACTTCATGGAGACAGCCCTCCAGCCCCACTGTAAGATGGTTGATACGGTCGACCAATGCTTCCTCCACTCCCGTCATTTCATCAATAGCCTCCCTTAGAGCGTAAACATAGTTTACAAGAGAGTCTTCTGCTGTTGAAGATCTCCTCCCTTGTCGGTTACTTCTTGAAGATGATCCGCTTGTTCTGCTTGCCATTTTCTGTGAAGGAAACCGAAGAAAGCTAAATTTTTACAAAACAGAGCCCTGGACACGGCCCCGTGCTCGTTGAGCACGGCCCCATGTCCATTAGTCTGCAGGATTTTTGGCTAAAGATTCTTGGAGTTTTAAATTATTTTCATGATTTTTATCTGGGTTTTAAGCTCAGATAATTTAAAACAAAGTTATACAACTAACTTTAAACAAGAATCTTTAGCAATCAATCTTACAAACTTCACATAGAGGGTTGGAATCAAGGGATTTCCAAGCTTCCATGGAGGAAATTTTGAAAAATTTTGAAAGAGGAGGAAATGAATAAAAGTGGAAGGGACAAGAGGGTCCTTTGGAACCTTCTTTTAGCACTTACCTAGGATGGTATGAGTGAAAATCCCAGGGATCTCTGTCAATTGAAGTGGTCAAAATGAGCAGGAATCAGGCTGCATTTAAAGAAAACGACAGCGCACGGGGCACGGCCCCGTGTGCAGAGAAAATCCTGACACATTTTGTCCGTATTCTGACCAAATCAGCAGAGAATCTTTTTGGTGAGCACGGGGGCGTGTTGACCTGGACACGGCCCCGTGTCTGGAGGCTGCTTTATGGAGTTTTGCTACTTCAAGGATCTCGTCGAAATCGGGTGGTTCCTTACTGGTTGGAACAACCCCAAAGTGCCTAAGATACCTTAATTGTCCTAGACTAAGGCGAGAACGCAAGAGGTTGTCGGTGAGGGTAATTCCTATTTTCATTCTAGGTGGACAAGTCCAACCCTTTCCCGGGCTCTTGTTAAAGAAGGTGTATGCCGAATCGCTCAGGTCTATGTATGCACCGAACGAAGTCGATGGAGAGTCCTTCACGGCACAATCGACACAGGGACGACTATCGTCCAAGTCTTTGCTAGGAACGAAGGTATTTTCGGGAGCAACGAGGTTGTCGGAATGCGATTCCAACATTTCTTCATGGTTATCGTCTTGGGGTGGATCAATAAAATCCTTCCTAAGCTCTTTTAACCAATTCAGAATTAGCTTTTCTAGTTGAAATAACTCATCAAGGAGCATTTCCCCTAAAATATCTGGCTGGGCGCATTCGAGGGAGAAATAGTGCTTATTTTTACTTTCGCCCCTCTTAAGGTTGTAAGAAGTCGGTGGGTCCATGTAGTGGGGCCTATAATTTAGAAAGTAGCATTTTACTTCTTCATGTTTGCCACCACATAATTGACACCACGTACCATAAGAGTGCCGAAAGTAAAAACAATTACTATCACTCATGTTTATGTCAGAAATTACCAACCGCCGGGATCTAACGGTTCTGTTTTCAGTAACTGAAACTTGGGCACGGGGGCGTGTTGGGTGGGCACGGCCCCGTGTTCAGCTTACTGTCTGACGTAAAACAGGATTGCCAGTTCCAATGATTGAGCACGGGGGCATGTTCAGCGGGCACGGCCCGTGCTGAGCTCTGCAGAAGCTGAAAAACTAAGAAAATCCTAAAAAATTAAAAAGAAAAAATAAAAGATGATTAGGCCGTTGATTCCTAACTTTCTTAAAATCCTTGTGTCCCCGGCAGCGGTGCCAAAAACTTGATGTGCGATAAAGTGTTATATATATTAGGTGTATATTTTAAGCCCTTTTTAACACTTATTTTAGCCAAGTTTTAAATTTATAAAACACGATATTTCACTAACACTAAACACACATATGGGCAAGTGCACCCATCGTTGAGTGTAGTATAGCGTTGGTAAGATACCGAGGTCGTCCAAGGACACAAGAGCTTTTAGTACCGGTTTATCCTCAACGTCTAATCAAAATAAAAAGTTTAGAAAAATGTTTTAAACTAAGAAAAATAAAAACTAACTAAAATGCTGAAAATAAAAATAAAATAAAAACATATAGACAAGATGAATCACTTGGTTCCGACTCGTATCTAGTATAACCTTTGATTATTTCCGCACTTTTGCACATAATTAAGAGATTATCTTAGTTATTGTAGTAGGCCCCTCTTTTGAAGGTGACGTTACCCTCACCCCAGTAGTTTGAGTCAGCAAGGATACAATCCTAAAAGGGTGGATTATTGGAAGATAATGAATTAAGTTATTAATGCAGTATTGTGGTAGGCCCCGCTTTTGGCGGTGACGTTACCCTCGGCTAAGTAGTCTGAGTCAGCAGGGATACAGTCCTAAATAGCCGGGTTATAGTATTAATAGTAGTTAACTTATGAGGGGGTCAAAGAGTTTGGACCCCCGCCATCCAATACCGTGAAGCATTGAAGGAGGTCCTACTAAATTTGACCCAGGTCCATTGCAGGACCTCTAAACGCTGAACAATGGCAAGACCTTTACCAAACCGTTCCCTTAACCCCCGACCAGGTAGCCAACATACCTCCATATAGACCGTGGAGATATGAATGGTGAAAATCCTTTATTTTATATAGACAGTAAAATAATGCCAAGACACCACGGACAAATGATAAGGAAAGATCACCTTCAACATAAGTAACTAGTTATTAAAGTCATTAATACAAAACCGAATAAAAAGTGCAAAAGATTAGAAATAAAAAGTATTAAACTAGACACTTTGTCTTCACCAAGTGATGTAAGAGACTTAGGCAAACATGGCCTTGATTGTCAAGAACTCTTACGATCAATCTTGGATCCCGAGACGACTCACACACTCTACGATGGACAATGGATGATGGTGGTGGATGATGGTGTTATGGTGGTGGTGGGTGGTGGATGAAGTGTGAGAGAGGTGGTGTGCCAAGGGATGAGATGAAATGAATCCAAGCACTCCTATTTATAGGCTGAACAGAGAGCTGGGCACGGCCCCGTGTCCGCTGGGCACGGCCCCGTGCCCATCTGACACTCTCTCTCTTCATTAATTGTAATTCGCAATTACAATTAATGCGCCTGCAGTACTTTCGACACGCCCCCGTGTCCGCTGGGCACGCCCCGTGGTGGGCAATAGAAGCTTCTATAGGTTTGTCTTTTCTGCTGCTTCTTGGGCACGCCCCCGTGCTGGCTGAGCACGGGGCGTGTTCAGACTTCTGCCTTCTCTATTTTGCTTTGGAAGGTGCCGTTGAGGGGTCGGGCAGTCCACTAATGTTCCTTTCCTTGTATTTATGTTGGATTTAGCTGTCTTTTTGCTTCTTTTGTGTTTTTGAGCTCATTTAATCCTGAAAATACAAAAGGAAGACAAAAACACTCTTTTTCCAATATTAGTACTTAAAAAGGGTTAGTTTTATGCCTTATTTGATGTAATTTATATGTTGCATTTTGCACACATCAACCACCGAGAGATTGCTTCCCAGTAATTTCCATATATCTCTGAGCTCTGCGGATGCAGCTTGCCAAACACCAACGGATGTCAATGAGTTCCATCTCTTCTGGATCAATCTGGTCGTAGTCTTCTTTGGTTAACTCAGAGTTACCAATCTTGCCTGCAACTAGACCTTCATACGATTCCAGAACAGATGCAAGAAAACTCATTTGTTGCTTAGCTGCATTTATGCTCATTTTCGGGGAATTCTTCAACTTGAGAGCAATATTGCACAGTATCTCCTCTGATTCTTCAGAACTAACTTTTGAAGCAGATGAATGATAACCCGGATCATAACTTGATGAGCTTTTCTGAGGTTCTTTTGTCCTCTCACCACTGAATGCTGTCTGTGGTGATCTATCAGCTTTCAGCGAAGGGATATTGCCTTTATAATAAAGACCAACATTCTGCTGATGCAAAGAACTGCTCATCTTGTCCTGCTTTTGCAACTCAAGTTCATGACTCTCTATCTTTTCTATCAAAACATCAAGAGAAATTGTATCATATAAAGCATCATTTTTCAGGATAAAAACAAACGTTTGCCACTGATCAGCTCGTGGTAACGCTTCTATAAGTTTGTCTATTATTTCATCTCTTGGTTTTTCAATCTTAAATCATTCTAGTTCGATTTTTAGATGACAAAAACGTTCAATCATTTGACGAACTGATTCACCGTTAAGACTATCAAACAAATCAAATTCCGTTTTTAATAAAGCAATTTTGTTCTTCCTGATTTCTTTACCACCCTCTGCCTTAACCTGTAAAGCTTCCCAAACCGATTTTGAAGTTCCGTCATGTTGCAGTAAAGCAAACATGTCATTTCTGATTGCCAACTGGATCAAAGCAATCATTCTCTGTTCTGCTGAGAATTCTGCTTTGTCATCTTTAGGTAAGTCTTTGAGTGGAAGCTCTTCTCCTTTATCATTAGTCGGCCTTTTGTACCCAAACTCCAAACAAAACCAACTCTCGTGAGCATAGGCTTTTGCCCAACCAATGAACCTCTCTTTCCACCACGTGTAATCTTCAATGCTTTCCAGAGTTGGTGGCTTCGAGTGTGTTCCGTAGAAGTTATCATGCTTGATGTTTTCATTGATCGCCTTTGTTATGGTTTTCGGTGTGACAGTAGATGTTTCAGATGATTCGGATGTAAACGCGTTGTAGAACGTGTTATAGAACTCTTCAGCCATGATATGATCTTCTCGAATTACAAGCACCTTTTAATCACCTGAATCAAAAATGAAATGATTAGGATCGGGTGGCAATTCGTTCAGGATGCCACTCGATTTGTTGCACTTTGAACTTGAACAAACAAAGTCCTTTGACTCGAATTGTGACTCGAACAAGTGGCTGTTTGACTATTCGACCTCAACAATCAGATTTGATTTTCAATTTTAAATTTCCATGCAAACAGACAACATCTTTTTTAAAATGATATTTTGAAATCTGTTTATTTACACGAGATATATGCACATGTATTGAGTTGATGTTATAATGAAATCACATGGACTTTTTGACTTGAAACAATTTAATGCTCTGACAAATCACATGAAACTTTTATGCTGTCAATGACTAAATCACGTGATCACTAAAGTATGTAATTAATGAATTCACATAAATATTGTCTAAGTGCCTCGGTCGAATAGGATCTCCTGACTCGAATTTCTGTCCGACCGAGTGGTAATCCGGTCGGATAGGTCAACAAAAGTCAACACGGATTGCTATCCGCTCGGATGGTAATCCGCTCGGATGGGTCAACTAAAGTCAACTCGGATTGCTATCCTCTCGGATGGTAATCCGCTCAGATGGGTCAACTAAGGTCAAAGACTTTTAATGAAATGTAGGGAGATGCTGAGACTCGAATGGCAATTCGTTCGAATTGCTGTTCGACCAAGTGGGAATGATGTTGTTCGACCGGATAGCTTGTTGACTTCTTTGACCTCAACAATGAACTTTGGTTTTCCAAGTGCTCTCACATGCAAACTGAATCACACACATGCAAACTGATGAATCAATTAATGAGCTGCCAACAATATTATCATTTTTCATGCAAACTGAATTTACATTTAAATGTCACATGGCATCTGACAACACACATCTCATTGAACCTCAAATATAAGAATATATGTGATACGTGGCAGACAAATTCAACTCACACTCTTAGTAGATCACATGCATATCGAATCAGTTTATGACTTTTGACTGACTAAAGCAGATTAATGATGACAAAGTGACAAAGAGGGTTGGTCGGATGAGATGTAAAGACACGAATTGCTATTCGACCGAGTGGTAATTCGAGCGGATAGGTCAATCAAGTCAACTCTTTTTAAATGAAGTGATGATTACTTTGCCTCGGATTGCTACTCGACCGAGTGGTAGTCAACAGGTCAACACTATTAATGAGATGATATGACACGAATTGCTATCCGACGCAGTCAACTTGGTCAAACAACTTTAAATGAATTGCAAAGAAGGAATCTTGAGTCGAATTGCTATCCGTGCGGGTAGCCAGTCAACAAATTAATGAAATGGAACTTGGGTCGAATGGTCATCCGGTCGAATTGCTATCCGACCGGCGAACATCAAGAACAACAGCAGCAACATTCAACATATTTCAACAAACTTCGAACCACAAATTTCTAAATTTCTCTTAAACGGCTTCGAATTAAGTTCTGAAAATTTATAGGCTTATAGATCAATTGTTTTCGCACAACATATCCAAATTTTAGCAATTTTTAACCGTAAAATCATGTTTAATTTTGCATTTTTCTGTTTAAAACGTGACAGAGATGAAAGATGAAGAACTTTGACAAATCTGAGTAAAATTTCGATCTGAATCTGATCAATTTCCGTGTGAATTCGTGCGTTTGATCCGTGCAATCGAGCTCCTACTCTGATACCACTTGTTAGGACCGGTTTTGACTCCGAAACGATTGCGAACCGAACGTGTGACGTGCGGAATCCGTACACGAACGCGATCGAACACACGAGAACGTAATATAATCGTGATTCTATTAATCAGATCTGAAATCATACAAGAACCTGAATCACGTGGAGCACTTTCTCTCTATAGCTTCTCTCTCTAACACTAGAGCTCTCCAAGTCTCCAAATGGTAAAAGTCTCCAAAAGTCCTAAACTCTAACCCTAACACATCTATTTATAGGCTAAGGCTTATAAGAGCTTTCCTCTTATTTACAATATTGCCACATTGCCTTCTACTCTAGATATTACAATATAAGGCTAGAATTTAAAGTGTTTCCGCTACGATTTGAGATGACGGAGGCGATAGACATAAATGCACTAATAGGTAGAACCTATATTTTTCCCACGATTAAAATTTCCAGAACGAAATTCTTGTGTGAGCTTCTGGGTTAGGTTCCTCCTTTGATCCTCTTCTTGGGTACGGACTAATTCATCTGTCAAGGTATTTGCTAGTTCTACAGCTTCTTCTATGGTTTGAGGTCTAGCTGCCTTGACTACATGTCACGGCCCCAGCCCCGGTTTGACCCGGTCAGGAGCCGCGGGACAGGAACCCGTGGTATTTATTAATTGATGCGACATCGGAAGATTTTTCAGGATCTTTTAAACTTGAACATGCCCGATTATTTTATTAGATAATCTGGGACAAGCCCCGTAATTTACATTAGAGGAATTTCACTAGTAAATTCTCTTATTTATAAAACATGTTTATTCATTTTAACTGAGCCACCTCTTCAAGCTTGTTAGTGCTCCGTAGCACGTTTTCCTTTATTTACAGCAGGTTGCCTGAAACATGTTTTAAAAATATTTTATCAGCGGGGAAATACTGGCGAGTCATTCAAGTATGTAAAACGACACATTAGTTAATAATTATAGCATAAGAGCGATCACAATGGCTTCTATCTTATTTTTATCTGGCGCCGTGTCACCTGGTGACGATGGTCATACCACTATTGGGTCCTTCCCCAAGTAGTGATGATTATCACTGTTAGGATTTATTAGCCTAACCGTGAGAAATTAGTAATGTGCACAATACCCCAATTAGCCAGTGATTCAAGATAACCATGACCTTAATCCCTGTAATTATAACTTTTAAAAATGCTTGGAGTATTGTAAAATACTATTGATAAAAAGAGAATGACTCACATTGCAGATTTATACGGGCAGAGTTTAGCCTACTGATTAGCCTTGTAACCTAATTTAAATAACAATGCACACGAACTAGGTCAGTAACTAATACAGCATTTACGATAACTCACGAGATAAAACCATCACAACGAATGACAAAGTGCTATACTTAAACATCCGTCGAATTTACGACTAATGACAAAGTATGGCCCTAATGTGGGCAGCACTTAAACATCCATCGGATAGTTTCAATCGATCGGACATTGAATCGTAGCAGCGATCGAGTTAATACCCTGTATCGTAGTAGTGCCTTGCTATTGTAAAAGTAAATTTCGAATTTGATCAGCCAAACTTCGTTTTTGAGTTTTGGTTTCGACACCAGTGAACAGCCCCTGGCCATTTCTATTTATAGGTGAAATTTGGGTCTCACGCGGCCCGCGTGAGCCCACCCTTGATCTTTACGCAGCCAGCGGGGGCCAGCTAGACGTAGACTAGGGCTACGGTGTCATCAGTAGACTTGCCACGCATGCAACACGTGGCTCGGATGCTTATCCGGTCAAACTTCAAGTTGACGCGGCCCGCGTAAGGTTATGCTTACCTTTACGCGGCCCGCCTGAAGACCAGAAATCTATTTTTTTTTATTTTTCATGCACAGTAGGGTTTCAGGGGTCCGGGTTCGCACTTACGGGTCAATTTAGGACAATTTTGAAGGTCCTTACATTCTCCCCACCTTATTTAAAATCTCGTCCTCGAGATTTACTGAAATAAGTGAGGATACTTTTGCTTCATCTCCGATTCTAATTCCCAAGTGTACTCGGGTCCTTTTTTTGAATTCCACATGACTTTGACTTGCAATAGTCGTTTGTGCTTGAGAAACTTAATCTTTCTGTCTTCTAATTGCTGTGGCTTTTCAACAAATTTTAACTTTTCGTTTACCTCTACATCTTGAAGAGGTACTACCAAGGATTCGTCAGATGGACATTTCTTGAGATTGGATACCTGAAACACGTCATGTACTCCAGCTAGCTCCTCTGGTAGTTGTAAACGATAAGCAACTGGTCCTATTTGTTGGATTACTGGAAATGGTCCTACGTATCTTGAACTTAGCTTTCCTTTCTTACCGAACAGAACTACTCCTTTCCAAGGAGAAACTTTCAAAAGAACCTTGTCTCCGACTTGAAACTCTAATGGCTTGCGTCGATTATCAGCATAACTTTTCTGGCGATCTCGAGCCATTTTTAGTCTTTCCTTGATTTGAGTAATCTTGTCGGTAGTTTCTTGCACTATTTCAGGACCTGATAATTGACTTTCTCCTATCTCTGCCCAGCAGACTGGAGTTCTACACTTACGTCAATACAGGGCTTCAAATGGGGCAGCTTCAATGCTTGAATGATAACTATTGTTATAGGAGAATTCAATTAAGGGTAGGTGGTCATCCCAGTTTCCTCCAAAATCTATTACACATGCCCTAAGCATGTCTTCCAAAGTTTGGATCGTCCTTTCACTTTGTCCGTATGTCTGAGGATGATATGCAGTGCTCAAGTTTAGTCGGGTTCCCATTGCTTCCTGGAAACTTGTCCAGAAATGGGAAGTGAAACGACTATCCCTATCCGATACAATGGAAAGTGGAACTCCATGTAAGGATACTACTTCATCTACATACAACTTAGCTAACCTTTCCATGCTAAAGGTTTCTTTCATGGGTAGGAAATGAGCTGATTTGGTTAATCGATCCACAATTACCCAAATCACATCATTACCCTTTCTGGTTTTGGGTAACTTAGTAACAAAGTCCATTGTTATTAATTTCTATTTCCATACTGGCATTTCTAGTTGTTGTAGTAGACCTGAAGGTTTCTGGTGTTTTGCCTTAACTTGCGAACAACTAAGACACTTAGATACGTATCTAGCTATATCCTTTTTCATTCCTATCCACCAGAAGTTATTTCTTAAATCTTGGTACATCTTATTATTACTAGGATGCATGGTATACCTAGATTTACAGGCTTCTTCTAAGATCTTATTTCTTAATTCTCCTTGCTTAGGTATCCAAATTCTTTTCTTATGGAATCCCCAAATTCCATCAGATCCTTGTTCTAATTATTTTATTCTTCCTTTCATTCCTTCAGCATCATCCTTGATTGCTGTTTCTTGAATGTTTTTCAGTTGTTCCATTAAATCTAACTGTAGATTTAATCTAAGAGCACGAACTCGCTTTTGCTTTTCATGATACTTACGACTTAAAGCATCAGCAACTACGTTTGCTTTTCCTTCGTGATATTGAATATCACAGTCGTAGTCACTTAGGATCTCCATCCATCTTCTTTGCCTCATGTTTAATTCTTTTTGCCCAAATATGTATCTTAAGCTCTTATGATCTGTATAGACAGTAAACTTACTTCCATACAAATAGTGTCTCCAAATCTTAAGGGCAAAAATTATGGCTCCTAATTCTAAGTCATGAGTCGTATAGTTTTCTTCGTGCTTTTTCAATTGTCTTGAGGCATACGCAATTACCTTTTTGCGTTGCATTAACACACATCCTAATCCTAGCTTAGAAGCATCACAGTAAACTTCAAAATCCTCTGTTCCTTCTGGCAAAGCTAGAATTGGAGCGTTTGTTAGCTTTTGCTTCAAAATCCTAAAGGCCTCTTCTTGCCTAGGTCCCCATTCAAACTTAACTGCTTTACAGGTTAGCTTAGTTAATGGTACAGCTATCTTGGAAAAATCCTTAATAAACCGTCTATAATATCCGGCTAAACCTATAAAACTTCTAACTTCCATAGCTGATTGCGGAACTTTCCATTTGGTAATCGCTTCTATCTTAGCAGGATCTACGTGAATACCTTCATGATTCACCATGTGACCTAAGAATTGCACTTCTTGTAGCCAAAATTCACACTTCGAGAATTTGGCATAAAGCTTCTCCTTTCTTAACAAAGTTAAGAGTATATGCAGGTGTTCACAATGTTTCTCCTGACTTTTGGAATAAATAAGTATATCGTCGATGAAGACAATTACAAATTTATCCAAGTACGGTTTACAGATTCTATTCATCATGTCCATAAATGCTGCAGGAGCATTTGTTAGTCCAAAGGGCATGACTGTAAACTCGTAATGACCATACCTAGTTCTGAAGGCAGTTTTAGGTATGTCTTCTTCTTGTACCTTCAATTGATGATATCTGGAGCGTAAATCTATCTTAGAAAAATATCTAGCTCCCTGGAGTTGATCAAAAAGATCATCAATCCTAGGTAATGGGTATCGATTCTTAATTGTAACCTTATTCAACTCTCTATAATCGATACACATTCGCATCGAACCATCTTTCTTTTTCACAAACAACACTGGCGCTCCCCACGGGGATGAACTAGGTTGTATAAACCCTTTGCTTAGTAATTCATCTAACTGCTTTTTCAATTCTATCATTTCTGTTGGTGCTAACCGATAAGGTGCTTTAGCTATCGGTGTAGTTCCAAGAATTAGATGAATTCTAAATTCTACTTCCCTATTGGTTGGTAATCCCGGTAGATCTTCTGGGAATACCTCTGGGTATTCTGATACTGCTGGAATGTCCTTAAGTTCCTTATTCTTAGTGTTAATGATTACCGAAATCATATACACTATTGCTTGTTTTCTTGAATAACTGGCCAACTTCATTACCGAAATGAATTTCATTGACTTACGTGGCTTATCTCCTGTAATCACCACTAATTCTCCTGTGGGCGTATGAATTTCTATGGAATTCTTATCGCATAGGATTCGAGCATGGTTGGCTACTAACCAATCCATTCCTAATACCACATCAAAGTCAGCTAATTTCATAGGTAACAGGTTTGCAGAGAAGTTATGGCCTAAGAGTTCTATCTTTTCTTCTAGCAAAACCTTATCTATGTTAACAGAATTCCCATCTGCCGTTTCGACTGTAAAAACTTGCCTAAGTTTTGTTAAAGGTAGCTTAAGAGCTTGGCAGAATAAAGTATTTATAAAACTTTGGTTTGCACCAGAGTCAAATAATACTTTTGCATAAACGTCGTGAACTAGGAACGTACCAGCTATCACGTCAGGAATTAGTTCTGCTTCCTGAGTAGTCAACTGGAAGGCTCTTGCATTTTTCTTGGTAGTTCCTTCTACAGGTTTGGCTTTGTTATCAGCTGGTTTGACCAGTTTTGGGCAGTCTGGCCTAAAGTGTCCAGCTTCTCCACAGTTATAGCAGACTGTTGCTTTCTTCTTTCTGCAATCTTCTTCTTAGTGCCCCGGGATTTTGCAGAAATTGCAATACCCTTTGCATCTTCCAAAATGTTTCTTTTACATGTATTCCAAAATGGAACAGTGGAAGATTGCCCGGTTCCTTTTCTCTTGAAATTACTACGATTACCCACACAGAATCCTTGGGTAATCTTTTGGGCTACTTCCTTTTTCCGGGTTTCTTCTCTTGTGCGTACCAGTCCGTCAGTTAGGGTATTAGCTAATTCCACAGCATCGTCAATAGTGCAAGGTCTCGCAGCTTTGACGATATCTCGAATTTCGCCAATCAATCCCCAAATATAGCGGGAAATAAGTATCGGTTCTGGCGAAGCCAGGGTTGGTACCACTCTCGCATACTCGAAGAATGTCGAAGTATACCCTCGACAGTCTACATCCACCATTCGGTGGTTCAGGAACTTATTTGCCATTTGTTCCTTTTCATATTTGGGACATAATTTTCTTTCTACCAGTTGTTTAAATTCTTCCCAACTCATGGCATAGGCCATATTTCTTCCTTTGGCTTGAAGTACCGTATTCCACCATTCTAGCGCCCCTTCTTTAAACAGATGCGACGTGTACACGACCTTGTCTTCTTTGGCACATTTACTTATCATAATTACTGCTTTGGTTTTCTCCAACCAACGCAGTGCCGCAGTCGCCCCTTCATTGCCTGCAAATTCAGCTGGTTTACAGGCAAGAAATTCCTTATAAGTGCAACCAGACGTTGCAGCTTTCATTCTTTTTAGACTTGGGGCTTGCAGTATATTATCGTTATTGTTATTGTTGTTGTTGCCGCCTCCGTTTACACTATTACTGAAATTGTCGCCATGTGTACGTTTGCTAGGTATCATTTGTTGAGGTTCAACTGGATTTCGAGCAGCAGCAAGTATTGCTGGAATAGCATTGGCTATTCCTTGAGCAACGATATTCTTGATATCTTGCCTATTCAGAAATTGATCTTCATGATTTGGTTCAGATTGGTTAACTTCGTTAACAGGTTCATTACCAGCGTTTTCCATCTGGTAATTAATTTATATACGTGATTAGTATTAAATAAGAAATTCGCAAACATAACAAAACAATCGCACATAATTATGTTAACACGTATAGTCAAAATTGTAGATTTTTCAACGTTCGATATTTTATATATTATAATAGGCATCCATACAAACTGGTTATCTTACAAAAGTTTTATTGTTTATTTTACACGCTTTTATGTTGATTATTTATATTATTATTAAACATATGCTTCCGCCATCCCACACTATCCCATCAGCTGGCGTTTTCAGAAACAACGCTCCCTCTCGTCGTATTTCCAGGAGATCTGTTCTCCCACCTCCAGGATTCGATTCCCTGCATCCATCAGCTCCTCGTCAAAATGGCGGAGTTCAGCCAAGTTTTCATTACTCATCGGCGGGTTTGGTGCAGGCTTTGGGTCAAATTGAGGGAAAAAGATATAAGGGTTATTGAGGAGGTTCTGAAATTGCTAATCGTTGGTCCACCATTCTTCCATTTCTCCTAAAGGTCGGGTGTTGACAAGGGGATCTGGAATGGCTGGTTCCAAACTCATTGGAAGTTGGTTTTCAGCAGGATAAGTAAAGAGGTTTTCATTAACAGGCTTAAGGATATCACAACTTTCTAGTATGTAATCTAGCTCTTCATGCAATGTCCTTACCTCGGCTTGCCTGGAGTTTTCTCCAATCTCAATTCCCTTCCCTTTATCCATTGGGTCTTCTGTCTTAGCAACCTTCTGAGTTACTGGTTTCCTTCTGCGCACACGCCTCCAGCCCACAATTCTTCTTCTCTTCTTTGGTTTGGGTTTCTCCGGAGGTTGGGTTTGAAATTCCATAGGTTTTTCTATGTCAGTACAATACCCGGTAAAGTCTTTGGAAACTTCCACATTAACAGGATAGAGATTGAGATTCTCAAGAGCTTCAGACAATTCATTCATGTTGTTTAGTAGTTATGAAGAAACACACAAAATTTTAGGTTAAAATTTTGGAAAATATGAATTTTCACATAATCATATAATGGCAATCAGAAAATTTACTATTTAATTACAAACATCGAATAAACCATTTTATTGAAACAAAATATTTATTTTTAGTACAACTAAAATTCAAAATATACTAGTAGTTATTTATTATTTTTAAAGTTTCGGACTTGTAGGTATCATAGGTGCTGGTACTGGTTTTGGCGATTTAAATTATAAGTTAGCATTTACTGCTATAGTGGCTAACATATAGATATTTGGCCATTGTTCGTCTAATTCATCTTCCCATGGTGGGTTATTGCCTACTACCGGAGTTTTCTAATCACTCATCACTTCTTTTGGTTGTGACTTCTTTATTTTCTCTTGACTTTTTCAAATAATCAAACTTCTTTTATTAGGGGTAAGTGGTTTTTCAAATTGTGCCTTACAAACAAATATTCCCTCCTTGGTATTTGCTGAGTATCTTGAGGAATTTGATTGGGATGAAGTTCCCTTATCTTTAGGTGATCTATCTAATTTAAGATAGATATCCAAAATTCTTTGCTTACCCATACTGTATATTAACAGATAGTCAAGATAGAAACATATAGTCATAAAATGATAATCAGAAAATTAAGTATTTTAAATACTTAATAGGCTTAAATCAGTGGCTCTGATACCACCTTTTCCTGTCACGGCCCCGGCCCCGGTTTGACCCGGTCAGGAGCTGCGGGACAGGAACCCGTGGTATTTATTAATTGATGCGACAGCGGAAGATTTATCAGGATCTTTTAAACTTGAACATGCCCGATTATTTTATTAGATAATCTGGGACAAGCCCCGTAATTTACATTAGAGGAATTTCACAAGTAAATTCCCTTATTTATAAAACATGTTTATTCATTTTAACTGAGCCACCTCTTCAAGGTTGTTAGTGCTCCGTAGCACGTTTTCCTTGATTTACAGCAGGTCGCCTGAAACATGTTTTAAAAATATTTTATCAGCGGGGAAATACTGGCGAGTCATTCAAGTATGTAAAACGACACATTAGTTAATAATTACAGCATAAGAGCGATTACAATGGCTTCTATCTTATTTTTATTTGGCACCGTGTCACCTGGTGACGATGGTCATACCACTATTGGGTCCTTCCCCAAGTAGTGATGATTATCACTGTTAGGATTTATTAGCCTAACCGTGAGAAATTAGTAATGTGCACAATACCCCAATTAGCCAGTGATTCAAGATAACCATGACTTAATCCCTGTAATTCTAACTTTTGAAAATGCTTGGAGTATTGTAAAATACTATTGATAAAAAGAGAATGACTCACATTGCAGATTTATACGGGCAGAGTTTAGCCTACTGATTAGCCTTGTAACCTAATTTAAATAACAATGAACACGAACTAGGTCAGTAACTAATACAGCATTTACGATAACTCACGAGATAAAAACCCTCACAACGAATGACAAGGTGCTATACTTAAACATCCGTCGAATTTACGACTAATGACAAAGTATGGCCCTAATGTGGGCAGCACTTAAACATCCATCGGATAGTTTCAATCGATCGGACATTGAATCGTAGCAGCGATCGAGTTAATACCCTGTATCGTAGCAGCGCCTTGCTATTGTAAAAGTAAATTTCGAATTTGATCAGCCAAACTTCGTTTTTGAGTTTTGGTTTCGACACCAGTGAATAGCCCCTGGCCATTTCTATTTATAGGTGAAATTTGGGTCTCACGCGGCCCGCGTGAGCCCACCCTTGATCTTTACGCGGCCCGCGAGGGCCAGCTAGACGTAGACTAGGTCTATGGTGTCATCAGTAGACTTGCCACGCGTGCAACACGTGGCTCGGATGCTTATCCGGTCAAACTTCAAGTTGACGCGGCCCGGGTAAGGTTATGCTTACCTTTACGCGGCCCGCCTAAAGACCAGAAATCTATTTTTCTTGATTTTTCATGCACAGTAGGGTTTCAGGGGTCCGGGTTCGCACTTACGGGTCAATTTAGGACAATTTTGAAGGTCCTTACACTACGTGTCTTATCTCTCCAATTAATCCCCAGATATAACGGGAGATTAACACTGGTTCAGGTGAAGCAAGAGTTGGCACTATTCTAGCATATTCGAAGAATAATTTAGTGTGTCCCTTACTATCCACACCAGTCATCCTAAGGTTTAAGAATTTGTTTGCTATTTGTTCCTTTTCATTGGGTGGGCAGAATTTTCTTTCTACCTTGTCCTTAAATTCCTCCCATTCCATATTGTAAGTTCTATCACTTCCTCTTGATTGAAGGATAGTGTTCCACCAATCTAGTGCTGAATTCTTACACAGATTAGAAGCAAACATTATCTTATCTTCTTCAGCACACTTGCTTATTCTTAAGACTGCCTCAGTCTTCTCTATCCAGCGTAGGGTTGCAATGGCCCCTTCGTTGCCCGAGAATTCCATTGGTTTACAAGACCAGAATTCTTTATAAGAACAACCGTAAGACACGGTTCTTCTCCTTTTGGGAATGGGCATTTGAAGTACAGGTCCATTGTTTACACTGTTTTCGGGTTCAGAGGGTCGCTTGCTATCATGTTTACTCTTATTATCGGCTTCCCTAACCGTTTGAATAATATATGGCATTGCATCTATTATTCCTTGTGCAACTATGTGTTGGATAGCACTGTTATCCATTTGATTTCCATTGTTATTGATGCTTGGATTCTCATTAACCAAGTTAATGTTACTTTGGTTATCATTATTCAGATTTCCTGGATTTCCTTCATCGGCCATCTGAATTTTAAACATTTACCAATCATTAATAGAATAATTAAATAGTTTAAGTAGCAACCACATAATACACATATTCGTCAAAAACGTCGTGCATTGCGACTTTACTCTTTTCTATATAGTATGCGTCAAATACACACTAAAACAGAAATTAAAAATTACAATACTAATATACCTCGTTAACCACAGAGTGGTCTATACTACGATAGATTTATTAGTATTACACATATTTTATTTATTATTATTACCAACTTTACCATCTCCTTCATGTATATGGATTTCCCCCGAAATCCATCTAGCGCTCATCGTATTTCCATACGAGTTGCTCTCCTATATACCTCATCCTCTCGCTACTTTCTGTGATTTCTTCTCCAAAATTTCAGAGTTCTTGCAAATTCTCTGCACTCATTGGGGGTGCAGGTACTGGTATTGGCTCTGGGTACTGAGGTACTGGATTCTCCTGAGGGTATGGATTCTCCAAAATCTCCCTAATGTATTCGTCATTGTCATAATAGGGATCTAGAGGGTCCAAACCTGGATATGCTGCTAAGTTCAGCAAGGTTTCTTCGATTAAGTGATAGCGTGGCACAAAATTCCTAAGATCATCAAACCATGGATCATAATTTGGATCTAGAGGATTAGGGGCTGGTATCCTATGTATCTCCTCAGGGTTAAAATCATGCATTTCTACCTCCATCGGTTAAGTGGGAATTAAAGGTAAGGGTTGCGGGGTGACTAGTTGTTCCAGACTTGGGTCAGCAGCAGTTGTAGCTAGGATACGGAAATTGGCTAGGCTTCTATTAAGCATATCCTGTGTATGGGCATCTGACTTTCTCTTAGCGGCTGCTAGAACTCTTTACTGTTGCAACTTTCGCATTCTTTTCCTACGTGCAAATGCATCCTTACTGAACCATCCTCTCTTTTTATGAGGGAATGGCTCTTCCGACTGAGCTTTAAAGGCAAACATCCCTTCTTCCTGATCAGCAGAATACCCAGAAAGGGCAGGCTGTGAAGAGGTACCTTCACTCCTAGGTGAATCAGACAACTGACGACACATGTCTGAGGGTCCTTGATCACTCATACTGTAAACTAACAAATAGTCAAATAACACAAAACACATAATCACATAAATTATTTCCTAACACAAAATTTAAAATTTAAGTGTCAGCAGAACATTTCTTTGGCTTAGACCAGTGGCTAGGCTCTGATACCACCTTCTGTCGCAACCCCCGATCCCTTATCTGTCCCGGAAAAGGCCGGATGCGAACTCGGTATTTCGGTGGTATCAGTTGATTAATTTGGCAGCGGAAATTACATCAGGACCGTAGTTAGGAAATGTTTATCAGAGTAAAACCACCATATTTGATATTAATAAATACATGGGTAAAAACCCAAGTTTCTTATTACAATATGTTTATAGGGATAAACCCTATTTTATTGAATTTAAAACATCGTCTTTTAGGTAACTTTTATAGCCACATTTTTCCCAAGCCTTCAGTGCTCTCCAGCTGGCTTTTTACTAATTGGCTGTCACATTGTGTTACCTGAAACGCGTTTTAAAAATATTTGTCAGTGGGAAATACTGGTGAGTGAATCCCAGTTTAATCAAGAAATATTTTATCAATTAACACAGTATTGAGAGCGATCACATTGTTTATTTCTACACAATTACTCATTCAGTACTGTCAATCCTGACTGGTGGGTCATATTACACATTGGCTAACTCGTCGTCCAATGGTAACGTGTTCCACATTTTGTATACAAAACCCCAACATACCGGCAGTAATTGAAGAACTACAAAGACTCAATCACCGCTTAATCACATTGTAAAACATTTAAGGTTTTGTAAAATATTACAAAAAGTTTAACAAAAATTGGATAAACTCACATTGCTATCTTAGACTTCGCGTAAGGGTTTCCTGGGATTAATCTATAATTTATACAAATGTACATAGGTATAATAACCCTTTGATAATATTAATGATACCCTCCCCGAGACGGTATTCCAACAACTACGTCGGGCAGAACCACGACAGTTGTTACGGAACCCTAAATCAATCAGGCAGCGTATCTAATACGAAACTGGGGTTATAATACTTACAACGGAGCAGAAATTCGCTACTTAGGGGGGTATAATACCCGCTTAATAAAGCCTATATCAGAATTTGAGAGAAAGAAAAGAAAGATGGACGAATTCTGATTGAAACCCGATGGCCTGCTTATATAGTGCTGAATTCTGGTTCTCACGCGGCCCGCGTAAGAGTAGCTTAAGGGCTACGCGGCCCGCGTCAAAGCTAGTCAACGGACTAGCTTGTCTGGGTCATCAGGTAGGCCCGCCACGATGATGACACGTGTCATCACTGGGTTGCGCCACTATTTTGATCTCACGCGGCCCGCGTTAACTAACTGGGGGTCTTACGTGGCCCGCCTAAACTTAAAAATCACAGAAATCGGGTTCTAACCTTTATACCGCCCGCGTAAGGGTTGGGGTGGGGTCTACGCGGCCCGCCTCAACTTAATAATCAGATTATTAATTATTTTTAATACTATTTAATGTATTTGAGGCCCGTTTTCGCGTATAGGGTGTATTTTGGGACATTTTGGAATATTTTAAAATATATTAGGGTGTCAGAAAAATATTCAGGGGTGTCGGTTTATTTGAGGATTGTTATATAATATAACTAAGTTTCCCGAGCCCGGGAAGCAATCCCGGGTAAAAACCTAGTATACAGATATACATGTAATTACATAGATTATTTCCTAACAGAATTGACAAATTTTGATGTCAGCAGAACACTTTTGTGGTTCAAATCAGTGGCTGTACCTCTGATACCACCTTCTGTCGCAACCCCCGACCCCTGCCCCGGGAGGCAGGCGGCCGCGAGCTCGCACATTTGGTGGTATCGGTGTTTATTTATTTGGCAGCGGAATTTACATCAGGACCGTAGTTAGGAAATAGTTTATCAGAGTAAAATACCACATTTTTGTAATAATAAATACATGGGAAAAACCCAAGTTTCCATTACAACATTGTTTATAGGGATAAACCCTAATTTATAGAAATAAAACTTCTTCTTTGTTTAGGTAACTTTTATAGCCACTATTCCAAGCCTTCAGTGCTCTCCAGCTGGCTTCTATTTGTCTTTCGCATTTTGTTACCTGAACCACGTTTAAAACATTTTTGTCAGTGGAAAATACTGGTGAGTGAATCCCAGTTTAATCAAAACAAGTTTTATCATTTTACAGCATTGAAGGCAACCCGCAATTACATTTGTTTACATGTACTTTAATTACCACCCATGGTACTGTCAACCCTGACTTGTGGTCATGCTACTACTCACAGTGTAGTAACAAGTAATGTATACAAAACCGCAACATACCGACGATAATTGTAGATTTACAAATACCCAATCAATGTTAAATATAGTTTAAAACAATTGAGGTTTTGTAAAAACAATTTACAAAAAGAGGAATTACTTACATTGCTATTTTAGATATTCCCTGGTGACTTCCTAGTTATAATCTATTAAATTAAATAATGCACACGTGTTAGTATAATAACCCAATTTACATTAGCTATCCCCCTTCCCGAGACAGAACTCCAACGACTGAGTCAGGTAGAGCCTCGACATGCGTTACGGAGCACTAGATCAATCGGGCAGAGTAACTAATACGTAACCGGGGGTTATAATACTTACATCGAGGCAAAGCTTCGCTATTTAGTGGGCATCATACCCGAGAATTATAATTGCTATCAAAGAATTGAGAGAGAGTTTTTGTTTTTGAATGATTTCTCAACAGAAGCCGTTAGCCTCTATTTATAGGGCCTGATCTCGACTTCCTCGCGCCCCGCGAGAACAGAAGGCAATGCCTTCGCGGCCCGCGAGCGCTATAGGGTTGGCCATAGGCAAGGTGAATCAACGGCTAGGCTTGACACGACTGGGACACGTGGCATCACAGGGTGCGTCCTGGTGGCCAGCTTGTCGCGGCCCTCGACTGATGTAGCCAAGGGGGTCGCGGCCCGCGAGCGCCACATAAATCTTGTTTTTATTTAATCTTTATAAAATAAAGGTATTTCATGGCCGTTTTTCGTATACGAGGTGTATTTTAGGACATGTAGGGGTGTTTTAAGAATTTTGGGAGAGTTGTTATACCGTATGTGAGAAACGGACCCGAATAACCTTTATATTATTAAAAATCAAATAAAATAAATATTTAACATCGCTCACGGGCAGCGAGCGAGTCCCCAATGAGAGTCGCGAGGCGCGAGACCCCTTGGGTTACCGGACTCCCCTTGCGCCACGTGTCCCGATACTTGTCAAGGCTATATAGGTGACTCGCCCAAGCTACAGGCCTAGTCTAGTCCCTCGCGGGCCGCGAAGGACTGACCTCAGTGGGTCGCGAGGTTCTGTCTCGTGTTGTATTGATCTAGGGCTCCGTAACGCATGTCAAGGCTCTGCCTGACTCAGTTCGTTGGAGTTCTGTCTCGTGTTGTATGGCTAATGTGATTTGGGTTATCTTACTAACACGGGTGCATTGTTTAATTTTAATAGATAATAACCAGGAGAATCATCAGGAAGCTAAAATATTACCTAAGTCAGCAATGTGAGTCATTCCCCTTTTATAAAATCTTTTTGTGAGTCATTCTCTTTTTCTGCCACACTGTGTTTTACAAAACCTCAAATGTTTTCAATTATATACTTAACAGTGATTGAATCTATGTATTCTACAATTGCTGCCGGTATGTGGGGTTTTGTATACACTACTTGTAATCCGTTACAATTGGACGACGAGTTAGCCAATGAGTAACATGACCACAGTCATGGAATTGTGGAACAGTAAAATGACAAATACTGAATGAGTATATTGGTAGATATAAACATTGTAATCGCTCTCAATACTGTAAAGTTATAAAAGCTGTTTTGATTAAACTGGGATGCACTCGCCAGTATTTCTTGTCGATAAAACCTTTTTAAAATGCGTTTCAGGTTACTTAATGTGAAGCTAATAGAAGCCAGCTGGAGAGCAATGAAGGCTTAAAGAAGTGGCTATAAAAAGTAACCTAAATAAAAGGAGATTTTAATTTCAAATAATTAGGGTTTATCCCTATCAATGTATTTGTGAATGAAACTTGGGTTTTAACCCGTGTGTTTATTATAAAAGCTTGGTGTTTTAAACTCTAATAAATATTTCCTAACTACGATCCCGATGTATAAATTCCACTGCCAAATTAATAAACACTGATACCACTTGACTGGCTCGCGGCACCCGCTCCCGGGGTAGAGGTCGGAGGCTGCGACATGATCTTTTTAATGTTTATATCATGGTTTTAATATTATAGTGTGATCTTTTTAATGCTTGTTATATTCAATTGCGGCTCAATCTTTTTCAACAATATCTACGTTAATGCTTCGGCTGTGTAGCGGGCGATAGGTCGAATATTCCGTAGTTCTATAACATGTACGTATGTGTTTTAGATACTTGTACATACTACTCATAACACAATCTTAATAAAAATTACATCGAGATGTAGATAAAAATATGGTAGTTAAAGAATTTTTTTAACTAAGTTTAGGAATTGTAGAGTAACTTTATTAAAGTCCAGGAGTATCAGCATTTGTCCACTAATAGCAAACGGTCACTATTCCCCCAGGTTGGTTCGTCACGGTAGTAAGGGAAAACTAAAAGATGAAATACTAAAAGGAATAAAATTAGAGGGACTAAACATGTATACTACCAAAGTTAAAGCAGAGAGACTAAACACACATTTACACAAAGTTAACCAATAAAAAAAAGTTTTTTTTTTATAAATGGAAGGGCTAAAGACGTACATTAGCGAAGTTGAAAGTTTAAAAGTAAAATACAAAATATTTAAAACAAAAAAGGCCACGACCAATGAGAAAAAGGCAGGTAGTTGTCTGGCGTTATTCCCGGCCATGGCCTTTAGTAGAGTGACTAAACATTTATACTACCCAAGTTAAAGCAGGGGGAATAAACACGCATTTACACAAACTTAACCAACAAAAAATAAAACTTTTTCAAATAAAGGGGCTAAAGACGTATATTAGCAAAGTTAAAAGTTTAAAAGTAAATTACAAAATAATAAAAAAAAAAAAAAAAAGACAACGATCAATAGGGAAATGCTAGGCAGCTATGTCATACCCTCAATTTCCACATGCAGGGTTTTACCACGAGGCGCGTGACATACCAGGACCAAGCCACTAATCATGTTGAACCATTTCAAATTAATTGTAAAACGTTTAATTACCACATTCAACATAAATAGTGATAATAGTTTTAGAATTTTGAAAACGTAAGTTTAACTTAACAGTAGAAATAAAAGTATAAAATCTAGACATAATCAAAACCACAGTTATTTAGCATAAATAATGAAAACAATTCATTAACACCGTGACACTCTCCAAGTTGCCTGTTCCCATGCGCGTTATACTTAACGACATGCAAAGCATGCTAAAGTGTATTAATATAAAGTTGGCGAGTTCACAGGTTTAGTTCAACGAAAAGTAAGTTCCAAATACAATGTTTTAATGGCATTTCATGGGTAGGTAACCCACTATTAAGCAACTAAACATGTGATACCGAAAACTGATGTAGTAAGTTTTGTGCCCTCCGCATCAATGTCTATCAGCATTGATGCAATTGATAAGGTCAAAAGTTCACGCCTGGCTCCTAGCATGGTGTGAGGTTTTGTCAAACCTAATAACGCTATCAACTAATACCCCATTTGTCAACCTGATAACTAATCGATATAAAGAGTAGGGACTTTCCAGATAGATGTTCCATTTAATCCACTGTAGACATGAAATTAAACTAGAGTATTTAAGTCATCATATTCCAAACCAGGAATAAAAGTGTGGTCCCAAACCAGGGATCGTGTAATCCCAAAACCAGGGATTGCATGCTTTTAGTTAAGTAGTGAACTCACCTTAGATTGTCTCGGCTAGAATTTAGTGACCAGAGTTAAGTGTGGTCAACCACGTCCTGATATGGTTACCGTTTTGTCGTTAGTTACTATCCACATAAGTCACATAAATTCTACACGTATACTACCACATAATATGAATGCATGTTGACACGTAATTATGCATTCATGAGGTTTTGTGCATGTGTACATCTCTAAACATACATGTGTAGTGATGTTCGTTTAGATGACAAATAACAAGTAACACCTTGTATTAACAAACAATGGCACTTATACACACAAACATCACGTAGCAGCAGTTTCAGCTCACCGTCCGTTGTTGAGTTATTTTCTTGAATTTTTTTTAAAATAGTAAATGAACTAGAAAAATTACAAATAATTTATGAGATGTGTCATTAGGTCCGAAAATGTTTGTGTAATTTTCTCAAAGTCTAATTGTTCATAGAAAAATTACTAAAAATCATTTAACACATAAAGGGCATTCGTCACATTTTGTCGACAGTTTACAGTTTATTTTATATAAAAATATATGTCGATCCGATAGACGAAATTCCAATTGGAACATATTTTAACCTCCTAGTACTACCTAATATTAAAATTTCATTTATTAAATCCAAACATGGACCAAGTTATCACTCTCGTAACAGGCTACAATTTCTGCAGAAAAAACGCAACATGTAGTTGTGTTTCCGTTTTAATCTTTTGACTAACCTAAACTTCTCAAAAAATTATGAATCTAGTTGAGTTTGAAAATTATTTCATCTTACTTTGTTTTAGACTCAAGAACCACTCGTTTTCGTTATGTCTTGACCCTATTATAGCCAATAAAAGTCGGCTGTAAAACTTGGATAGAATCTTTTTGAACTCGGATCTTTGTAAAAACACGTTATGAATGTTATATCATATTTTTCGAATACTAATACGTGTATAACAGTGTGTAGATTAGGTTTATCACCAAGTTATCATCAAACTCATGTTATAAGTCAAAACCCTAGCATACATGCATACTAGAACGTAACAAACGATTCATCAAACTCATAAACATGAAGTTTTTAATCAACCCTAGTTTGGACATATTCAAGAAATCATAAAATCAATCAATCTCAGTCAAGATTCACGTATAAACAGAATTATAAACAGATCCAGATAGATTACCAGAAGCGATAGAGATCAAGAAAGGATTGAAGAACTAGAGAGTTTGAGAGCCTGAGAAGAATCGTCGTACAGAGATATGCAAGTTCTAAAAAATACGATTAGGGTTTGCATGATATCTTTATATACGTAACCTTTGAGAGTCGGTGAAGGGATTTTAACTAGTTAGAATTTGTGTAGCAAAATAAAAAGGTTCTGAGTTTTATAACACAATATAGAGATTCTGAGTTTAAGAAGAAGGGTGTCCAAGTTTATGCTTGAGTTAGGAGGTTCTGAATTTATAAAGGGATAGAGGGGTAGTCTGAATTTGTGATGTGGGTTAGGAGTGTCCGAGTTTGGAGAATGAGTTTAGGGGATAGGTATTCTAAATTTGAGAGAACTGGGTGTGGGGTATTCTGAATTTGTGTGTATGTGTGTGTGTATAGGTACGGGATCAGGAGAAAACGGGGAAAAGTGTGGAAACAGTGAGAACGGATCCTGGCCGGCCACGTGGTATAGCGCTCTAAATTATGTGCAGGGGTACGATTGTCATTGTCCATGTCCCGCTAAATAATGGCGTTATGATTCTGTTCCAGAAAAAATTAAATAGAAATGGCGCTTTCATCGTTATGCTAGATTTCGAAGGCTTTTTTTTTAAAGTATTTTTTTCGAATGGCGTTTTTGTTTGAATGGCGTTCTATTGATATCCAACAGATATGGCGTTTTTGTGTTTTTTACTTGTTTTAATTTAGTTTTTTAACCCCCTTTTTTTAATAATGTTTATGTTTCAATGGTTACTATTTGTTAATTATTCAAATCATGGCGTTTTCATTGATTTGCACAAATATTATCGAAAATCACACAACAAAACATGTAGATGCAATAATCTAAAAAGCAAAACACATTAGTCAACATTAAATTAAACAATCCATGGCGTTTAAGCTAATCTACATATTCTTTCATCCTTTGTTGTATTCTCTTTTCCGTTGTTTGATACAATTCATGTATTCTTTCCGCCCCTAAATTCAAGAATTTTCTTACAGATTTTGTCACTTGTGTTATGGTTTCATTTTCGCTATGAAGCAGGATTTTTACAATGTATTTCATCCTCAGTTCATTTAGTTGTCTCTGCTGTAGTTGATTTAGGGCATCTTCTTTTGTCAAACCACTTCTCCAACCAGCTATATCCCCCATGTATGTTTCCATATGCCTCATTGCAAAAACCCCACAGTCGACCACGTTAAATGTTGTCCTCCATTCCATCTGTTGTCTGACAAAGGGTGCCGACTTCATGATCTTTTGTTTTAGGAAGTAGTTTCCAAAAGCAAGGTGCTGCAGTTTCACATTTTTTGCATATATTAGTATGGCGTTTTGTCAACATAGTTCCTACATACAAAGTTTTTAAGATACTTACCAACTTTTCCACCCATATAGCATACATGTCTTCGATGCTAAGATCATCCTCTACAGCGCTGTTATCCAATATATCAACTCTTTCATGTTTTACGTTGAAACAGACAACATAGAAATGTCTTGCCCATATTATTGGCACGAAGACCAGTTCATAATCTTTGATGTTTTTATCTTTCCGATCTCCTTTGAAACGGACTTTTTTTCAAAATCGTTGCCATGTTTCTGTTTAATTCTTTGTATCGATAACTTGCTTTCGTTGTTTCGTCATACGCGGGACGATTCTGTAATATTGAGGTACCACATTTTAAACAACAAAACAAAGTCCTAATATAATTTCATCAATTAAATATAGCAAAGAGTTACCAGCATTATTTCTGTTCAAAATAACCTTGAGGTTGATTCTGGAGCCTTGTATCTTTCTTCATAGTTTAGGATATATGGCCAACATAGAATAATGCTGATGTGTGCATCAAATCCTGGTTTCATGCTCTCACAAACCACCCTCATGAGTGTAAACTCTCCTCCCATCTTGAACACAACAGTCCTATAAAAAACATCATATGGCGTTTTAGTTATACAAACTCATTCTATTATAATACATGGCGTTTTGAGCATTTTTACATGCATATTCAAGTAAACGTGATAAATAGAAAGTTTGGCATTTTTATTTGAGAGAAGTGTACATACTCGTAATCACTGCATCCAGTGAAGATGTATGTAGCAACGTTGGTTTCATGGTTCTTCCTTGGTTCGTGTATAACCACTTGCCTCCTTACATAAGGTGACAAACATACCCTTCTCACTTTTGTATCTCTCTTCTCCTTTTCACCCACAGTCTTTTTGTTTATATTTTCATCTTCTTCATCATCTTGATCAGCTTCTTCATCACCAGTCAGCTCTTCAGGGTTTAAAATTGTATTTTCTTGCATCAACTTTGTGATGTTTGGAGTTTTGTCCTCACCACCCTTCTCTTGCACATCTGGCCTGTTTAGCGTTTTTGGTAGTGATGTGTTGATGTCGTTTTCATCTTGGGGTTTATTGGGTGTCTCTTCCTCTTCAAAAGTTTCCAAGAGATTCTTCCCAGCTGTAGATGGTGGCTCCTCACAGGGCGTTTTATCAAACACTGCACCTTGTTGGTCAACACTTTTGTTTACCATCTCCCCTTCAGTTTTTTCTAGTTCAGTGATGAACGCCTGACTGTATTGTGTTTCTGTTGGGGGGATGTTTGGTTTCTTATCAAATACAGGCATTTTTGGGGTCTCTTCAGTAGGTTGCAGTTGTTTTTTATTGCTTTAATCACTTCTTCCACCATCCTTGGATTATCTATACCTTCTTTTATATCAATCATTTGTTTTAGATCATGACCCGGCAGCTCCAAAATCTCAGTAATATTCCTTTTAATTATTTTATCCCCATTGTATCTGGAAATGTGATATTCAAGTGTCTTGAAATCACAATTCCATCTCTCAATATCGTTTTCGTTTATATCTTCATCTGATAATATAGTATCCTCATCATCATCATATATGGGGGCTGTTGTAGCAGTTGAGGGTTCGGCGTTTTGTTCCCCGGCCATATCCCTTTCTCTTTCTACTCCCATATCCCCTTCTCCTTCTCCATCCCCTTCCCCTTCTCCTTTTCCTTTTCCTTGTCCTTCTTCTCTTCCTTTTCTTTCTCCTTATCCTTCATTTTCAACTTCATTGGCGTTTTCATCAACTATTTCCACTTCAATGGCATTTTCTATTCCAGCCATCTCCTTCTCCCCTTCTCCTTCATTTTCACCTCCTAGTACCACTTAATTTTTAACATCACCTTCATTTTTACCTTTTTCTTTGTCAGCTGCCACTTCCTTGGTGTTTTCATCAACAAATGTTAACATGTTCTCCAACAATGTCAGACATTATGAGTATTTAATGTGTACCAGGAGGTTGTTTGGATATTCAATCTTTGACTGTTTTAACAACGTGCTCATTTTATTGTAACAGTCTTCTAATTCTTTGTATGCCCAGTCCAATTTATCAGCCATTGCCTGTTAAATTGAAGAAAAAAAAAGGATTTTATTAATCATGGCGTTTTGTAGTTTTTACTAAATTTATTATTTGAACAACATACCTCTTCAGTTTCATTGTTTTGTTCTTCTTCATCAGCAACAATGTCGTCATACTGTGTTACTCCTCTGACCAGAGCATGGTTCCCTGATGCAGAAACTTAAAACATCATTTCCCGGCTTTCTCTATCCTCATTCACTATCCTTTGAAGCGAAGCCTCTTCATCCTCATTCTCTTCATTCTCATTCTCATTCTCATTCTCATTCTCATTCTCATCATTGATGTGCATGGCGTTTTGCACATCAGGGTGGAGCCCAGCATAATCATAATGATCATCATGATCAAAATCATCATCATCATCATTATCAGTATCGTCATCAACATTGTCAACATCATCTTCATCTTCATTCTCAACATCATCGCCATCAGCTTCTTCATCAACAACAACCTGCATTTTTTTTTGGTTTGGCTTCCTTAGCCTTTTTAACTGTTTTCCTTTTTACTTCATTGCCAACATGGCGTTTTGCCAGTGCACCTTCAAACAAGTCAAGAGTATTTGTTGTAATCCACTCAATTGGGTATCCTTCTTTTCGGTCCCATTTTTTTCTATTGCAAGGATCGTTCACCAAGGCAAGCTGTAACAAAATAGATTTTCAAATGATAGATGTTTTTGGTGTTTTAATGACACACAAATGATATATGTTATATAGGGAAATTTTATTCTTACCGCAAGTATGATCAACGGCCCTGTGTAATGCTTTGTTGGAGACCATGCGGTTTTGGCGTGTTGCAAGCATTAGATGATATAACCACACTAGTTCATTTGGTTTATTTGAATGTTTGGTTTAACGTTGTGCAAGAACTGTTTGCTGACGACTGCATTATCACTTACATGCCCCATTATAGTGAAGAATGCTACAAGGAAATTTACGCAGAAGTTTCTCCCGAAGCTATGCATCACAGGAAAAATGTCTTCAAAGTAGAGCTTCACACTTGGTATGTTAACCCAGTCAAACCCTTCGAACTATGTTGTCCACTCAGCCACTACCTGTTCTTTAGTTGTTGGTCTTTTTTTCATCTGCACGGGCACCCTTCCATTCGGTATACCCGTTAAAGAGTTTATCAGTTTTCATTGATATGTACGGTATGGTTGCCAAAATTTAGGTTGTTTGTCTTTTCATTGTAATTTTCAACCAACCAGTACCCAAGCATTGTCGGTAGGGTGTCTATTTTCAACTTTAGTGTAGCACCAAACCCCATTTGCTCTACTGCCTATCTTTGATTTTGGTTTAGATTTATAAACCAACCAGTCAAGTTTGTAGGTTTTACTCTTGACAAAACCCTAGCCCCACTGAACTTATGATATGGTTATTCCTCAACCTCAACATTCTGACTTAATGCCTTCCTCTTATTGGTGTTCTGGGCCTTACCAGTGTGCACATTTATTCTCAATCTCAACCTCTCTTCGCCTATAAAACATGATTTCATGGCGTTTTATTTTATGGCGTTACATAAATGATATATGTTTTTCATAAGTCAATCACAGATCATACATGTTGAATAAGACAATACAGATGATACATGGTGTTTACAACACAAATCATACATGTTTTGGCGTTTAGTAACAAATCTATAAAATGATACATGTTTTGGCGTTTAATAACACACGAATGATATATGTTTTTCAATAAGACAATCACAGATTATTCATGGCGTTTAATAACACAACTTATATATGTAAAATTTTGTTCTCATACATTTGAACATTACTAAACAAACGATACAAATTTTGGCATTTAGTAACAAAGTATCAAAGTGTATTACAACATCATGAAAAGTAAAAATTGTACCATGTTCTCTTGTTGTCTTCTTTCGTTGCTCGTCGGGTTTTTGGCGTTTTGGAGCAGATGACCCTTCCCCTTCCACACTCATAGAAACTGCAAATTTATTGTTAAAATTAGAACGCCAAAAACAGCATAAACTAGCACAATGTAAATCGAAGTTAACTCACTATGTTCTTTGACTCTGGATCTGGTTTGATCTTTCGACGCCATAATATTTGTTGTTTCGCATTTTCTAGGGTTTTCGCGTTTTCCGTAGGATTTGGGGAGGTTTCTCTGGGAAGTATATATGTTTCGGTCACGTTTGATGTGTTTTGTAGATGAACATTTACCTTTTTGCCCTTATTGAAGCGCGCCCACTTTAAAAAGTTTATGTTATTTACGAAAATGCCACCGCGCCATCTAGTCCATAGATTGTTTTTATCTGACGATCCGTAACCGTTCTCACTGTTCTCACACTTTTCACCGTTTTCTCTAAATCCTAGTTACAAGCCTTGTGACTTGTATAGAAAATTTATCATTTTAACTTCAAGCGTAATATACGAGACTAGTCCCACTAGTTCATGTTAGTTAATATGTTATAACCTACACGTGTAAAGTGAATGCATGAACGTATGTGCTACAAAATCATAAAGATTTAACTGAGAAAGTTATTGACAAAAACCTGAAAATGCGAGTTGTCACAAGCTACCTGACATATTCCGAGTCATGCCTTTTAAATATACAATATAATGTACAATGACTTACTGCTATTAGTGGATTGTACTTGACCATCAAGGATACAAAGCATATAGGAAGCAAAATTTCTCAATCTCATACCCAACTTCATAAAGGATACAAAAGATAGTCTCTTGACTTTTGACCCATGGGTCATTATACAAAGATAAAATATTCTAATCTTAGATCATCGTATTGCAAAACTAAACTAAAATAAAAAACCTGATACTTCTCATTAAAAGCAACACATCTCTTCTCATTCTTATCATGTATTGTGGGTATTTGAAGCATTTGGACTTTAGAAGACTAGACCTAAGGGTGTTAATTATGTGGAGTTGAAGGGTTGAAAGATTCTAAGTTGGAAAGTTGAATAAGTGAACTTGAATACAACTCATATGTTATTTGTGTTGTGTTATGTCGGACCTACTTTTTTATAAGCATTGGGCTGGCGGCAAAATATGACGTTAAACACACATACATTACAATATAACTTACATTTATATGTAATTTCTCTAAAATAAAACCTAAAATTGTAATATAAATAAAGCACATAATCATTTATTTAATTTATTCTTTATTTAACTTCCTCATTAAAGTATGCCATACAAAATCACAAACTACCCAAATCTATATTTACATGCAATCATAAGACATATATATTTCATAAATCGAGTGGATAATGTGAAGATTGGAACTTTTCAATATTATAAGTTGACTTAGACCAAGACTTAGTCAATGGTCTCTTTTATAGTCTCATCTCTCTCACTGTATATATACAAATACAACCACATGTATTAGTAAACAATTAAGAAAAAAAATGAGTCTATGCAACATGGAGAACAAAGTAGATGAACCAAGAGATATACAAATACAACCACATGTATTAGTAAACAATTAAGAAAAAAATGAGTCTATGCAACATGGTGAACAAAGTAGATGAACCAAGAGGACCATTTTATAGTCTCTTCATCTTCATCTTCATCATCATAATCATTTCTTCTTTGTCTCTTCCTTTTCGATTTCAATCTGTTGGTTCAAGTTTCACAAAATTTCTTGATACCAATGAGACGCACTACATCTTTCTACTTTGCAATGGGATTATGCTCTTCCTCTTCTTTGATAGCGGTTCGAATCAAGCAGGACAAGAAGCAAAAAAGAATGAATGTAACGAGATATCGGTAAGTAGTGTAGATGATGGTAACGTTTCTTTAAATACCCATTATCAAGTTGAAGATTTGGAAACCGAATTTGTTTGTGATGTTGACTATAAACATGAAATAGAAGAAATATGTGATGTTGAAGATGAAGATGAGTTTCGTCATAAATGTAACACCCCAACTCCGCTAGGGCTGATGTGTCACTCTTACATTTATCAAAACTAAAACCAATCCATAACATTAAATAAAAGATCCTAGTTACATTTTATTACAATGCTAAAATAAAGAATCTTGATCAGTAACTTCCTAACGCTCCTTACCGAAATCCCGGGTTATCCCAGATTACCTGTAAAACAAATAACACATACACAAAAAGAAAACTACGGTTGAGCCAAAAATTGCCCAGTAACGGAGAAATCAACAGTACAAGTATAGTCGTATCAGCGGAAAGTAAAACACAACATAATAGAACTGAGACTGAACTGAAAGGATAACTGACACAAGTACTAAAAACAGATGCAGACACAAGACTGATACAAAAATTGAAACACGAACCGATCTGGAAACTGTAGCGGAAACTGATACGAAAACAAAAGTCAGTCATATACATAACTGATACCGAACCCAACACAAATCCGATGTAGAGACTGATACATCGTTGATCATGATGGCTAAAATAATTTTTCTTGTATAATTGGACTCATTTTAAATGTCATTTAATTATCTACTATTTGTAAAATAACAAAATTTTCAAACCTATTGTCTTTAATAAAATGTTTGAAGGAATCAGAAACTATTAACTATCGAATATTTCAAACATCGTTTAAAAGTTTAATATTTTTAAAACGAGTTACTTGACAAAGAAACGTTTAGATTTATTAAAAACAAAATAATTTACAAAATTCATAGTGTCTCATTAGTAAAAAAATAAAGTTTTATAACTTCAAATAGCTATATTTAATAAACAGAACAATTTAAATAATTGGATTTCAAAATGAAATACATATAAAAATTTTGTAAACCGACATGGAAAGCCGATACAGAAACAAAACCAAATACGTAAGCCAAAACATTTTAAATACCATTTAGAATCTCATAATCTTTAAAAGAAAGGATTGTCCAAACTATTATCTTTAAAATAAACGTTTGGATTCATATTCATATCTATTAGTTAATCAAAATTCATAAGTTATTATTTAGTTAAAATAACTACTTTTATAACTTTAGAGATTCACACTTAGTAAACAAAATACTTTAGATAATCTGAGTTTATATGTAGAATAATAAAATCCTTATGAAAGTTATTAAACCGATTGGAAAATCGACACGAAACAAAGACAAATTCAACGACAAATATCCAACAAACACCGAATCAAATACTGAATTCAGATATATTGACTGAATACAAACAAAACGTATAACACGTAATCTAAACCCAAATCGACTGATACTGAGATGAAACTGATACAAACCGGTACAGATACTAAGTAAAACGCACATAACTAATACATAACAGAATCAGATATTGTACATAATCAGAAGCATAATTAATCGGATACATGATCTGAAACAAACCAGATGCATACAAAACATATCAGACATATCAGAACAGATACTGAACATAATCGGAAGCGCAAACTGATACATGATCGGAAACATAACCAGATGCATCCAAAACATACCAGACATATCAGTACAGATACTGAGCATATCAGATACAGAAACACATACTGACTTACACGGCAGATGTGTATATTAACAAAATTAATCGTGTAACACAGAAGCACCCAAAACCAGAAACAGAAACAGACTGGTACACAGCTAGCTAGTCCATGCACCTATGAGACGGTGAGTGTGGTGTGCACCCATCATTACATCTCCAGACAAACAAACTCAGACTCAGAGCTAAGATCGATCTATACGCCTCTAGTGACCAATGTGCTACACAAGCACAAGCTAGTGTAACACCTCGAAAATTCATGTCCAATAAAGTATTGACACGTGTCATAAACTTTAAACGTGTAAAAGAATACTCTAGAGGGACTAAAGTTGACAAATAAGGAAAGTATGTGAATATAAGGGTTCAAAATATCAACAATGGATAAATATACTTTACAATAACCCTACATGATGTTTATACCCTTAAACGAATAAATCATGGATCATACGAAGCTAATTGTGAAAGAAAGTGAGAGATCACAAACTACAGGGGTTAAATGTGTCGACATGTTTAAAGTATACCTCTGAGTGACCTTTTAGCAAACCCGAAGCTTTGTAACGATTAATTATGCTCATTAGAATGTATGGTAAAAATTTCACCAAGTTTCGTTATCGTATGAGAAAGTTATGATAAAATTCGTGTATGAGGGGTTAAAAGCGTCAACGGTGAAATTTAAGACTTTCGGTGATCGTATGAGTAACCGGAGACCTAACAATGTTGGTTTATGACTTGGAGTCCTTAAAAGTCAAGTGTGGGGGTTACAAGTGCAAGAAAGCATCTTAAAATCAAGTTTGGAAGGATCATGGGCCAAATGTGACATTTTTGAAAGTTCTGTTTTGCTGACCAGGTCCTTACGGACCGTAAGGCTGGACCCTTACGGTCCGTAAGCCACTCCCAGATGCAGAAAATCGATCAGGTTGTCTGTTCAGCCATGTAAACGACTTATCTCGCCATTTTACACTTCCATGAGCCGCCTAAACAAGTTCTTAGGCCTTAGGGACACTTGTTAATGATCAAGGATCAATACTAGAGTTGTTTGTCATGATCTTGTGAGATCAAACTCACTATATAAAGCCCCATTTGGTTGCAACTTTGATCATTCATCCCCAACTCAACTTCTGCTCATTTCTGGAGCTCAAGATCAGTCCCCAATCATCCCTAATCGTGCATTAGACCTTGGTAAGTATCCTTGACCTTCCTTAATTGAGTTTTGCATAGTTATTAGCTTAAAAGTCAAACCGTCGTAATTAACGTTTGACTTAGAGATTAATCATTAATGGTCCAGTGATTAGTCGAATTGAAGGTAGTTATAAGTTGGTAATTATGTGGGCAATAAACCCTTAAAAGGGCACCCTCTGATTCCCGCTCTAACTAGATCAAATGTCGGATCAAAGTTGTTTAGAAAAAGTCAACAGAAGCTTAATTTGCAAATTAACATGTAATTAGCAATGTAGAAGGCATGTAACCTATTTTATCACTCATATAACTTAGTAATAAGTATAAGAACTGATCTAAGCTTGTTTGATCCGACAATTTTCTGTTTAGACCCGGTTCGGAACCGAAAGTCGCAAAACTTTGACTTTTGCTTTGACTTCAGTTCTTACCCGAATTAGATAGGTTTAGAAATGCCTTAGGGCTTCCTTAGAACCAGGTTACATTTTGGTATAACCCTCTGTGCTTGGTTCGTTGATTGCCCATTCGTTTACGCGTTTCCGTTAATTGCCTAATGTTGACGAATATGCCCTTTTGACCATAAAACAAGAATTTTAGAAATGTGAAAGGACAATAATCTTTGTTACTGATTTATAAACATGTCCCTAAATTTTCACATCAGTTTGAGGTCTAGATTAGGAGTTATGCTCAATAACGTAATTAGAACGCCTTTTAGTAAATAAACGGCGTCATTAGCATAAAGCCTATCTAAACCCAGTTTTGACACCAAACCTTTTACCCACTGATGTAATATAATATTTTGAGATTTTTAATTATTTTTAAACTGATCATAACCTAAGGTTATCACCTTAATTCGGTAAATGCCGAATATACCCTTTTTACTTGTAAAATGAGTTTTACATAATATTTTGACACCAATCCAATTGCTACTGATTTTATATAATAAATAAAGTATTTTGAACTTTATAACCTGATCAGAAAACTCAGATTTCCTGTATAACCCGGAAATCGCTTAAAATGGCTTTTTACGCGTAGTAAACGCCTAGTATGGGTTTAAAACCATTTTATCACATAAGACTTATCACCAACTGTTATACCCTATTAAATTAAGTTGTTTTACTGATTATTTTAGACCCGAGTCTCAGAATTTAAAATTTATCTCTTTTATAATCTTTTAAATGACCAAAATACCCCTACGGGGCTTATATTGAGATTAAACTCGTTTTGGGCATAATGGAAGGTATCCTACTGATATCACAACATATTTAAGGCATATTAACTTAGGAAACCTGTTCATGACTTATTCGTTTACCCGTTATGCGTTATTCGCGTTCGGTTCGGTTTATGTAACTAGTTTGCATAAATTAGCCGAAACGGGTCAAACGTTATCGTTTTTATCTCAAAATCCAGAATGTGTTTAGTTTACCCTTATTATACAAGTCTCCAAACTTGTCGGGTCTAAATCACATTCTATTCCGGTCTTCGCTTAATCATGCGTTTTGAACCGTATCTTTCTTTAAAACTAACCGGTCTAAGTTACGACTTAAATAAAACCCGTTAGAAATCTAATAGGTAAATAAAACCTTCGTTCCAGATTAAGAGCCCCAGTAGAAGTACTTGTGCTTGCTGATTAGAATATACGGCTGAGTATAAGTTGCATTGCTAGCTCAGGTAAATACTTTTAACTTATTTTCCCTTATACGGGCTTGGGATACGGTATTATAAAAATACCGCTTGGTCGGGTGTAGAAACCTTTTAATCAGAGATGATTAAATTGCATAATCCCGTTTTAATCTGTATTGATTGATAACAAATAACATTGGGGGTTAATGACCGTGTCCTGGATATCATTGGCTCGTTTAAAAAGTGAATGGCCATAACTTAAGCACAAGGTGTAGGCATAACACCTCCTGTTGCGTATGTAAAAGATATATTCACTCGTAAGGATGTCTTCTTGTGAGTTATATTTATGGTGTGTCGATTAATCTTGACCGGCTTGTATTGTATAATCACCGGCCCTAAATGTTGGACAACCATGTAAATCGGATACAAGATTTTTATTAATAAAATTGTCCCATGTTATGAAAGAATGTTTGTGCCTTGTGCATTCAAACCAATTTTCTTAAACATTTTCAAAACGAGTCAGTTAATTGTATTTACCAGTGTAAACTGACGTATTTTCCAAAAGGTTAAGTGGCAGGTACTATGCGTAATTGGCTGGGAGCTCAGGGCGTCAATAGGGAATCTTGCAAGTTCTAGATGCCTAAAGTCTGTTGAACAGTTTTCTTTTATTTGATCCGCCTGTGGATCCTTTACTTTCCGTTGTAATACTTTGACATTACTTTATATTCGGAATGTAATATATTTATCTTTTGCTTCCGCTGTGCATTTATATATTGTGTTGTTTGACTATGATGATATCAACTACGTCACGATACTCCCCACCGGGCCCACCGGTAATACGTGGAAATATCGGGGTGTCACAGCTAGAGACGCCGTGAACTTTTATTACCCACTGTCACGATAAGTGTCATGCCGTTGATGCCCAAACGACAAGCCAGGCATGCTTGGGTGACAGAGTACAAATACTAAGGCCATATAATTTACATATAACTAAAATTAATTACCGACAAGAACATGCGACCATGAGTACAAGTCTGATGTATGGCATGCCACAACACACTAATACACAAGCAAACAAAGATGATACTAACTCAGATAACATATCACAAATCAACGGATAAAGGTATCAAATCATGACTATCAGACTTCAAAACAAGGACAAAGTTTCGTATTAAAGAGTAACGAAAATAAAATTATACTATCATGTCAAAACCCAAGATTTCGTACTCGTATAAGAAGTTGGGAATTATACTACGATGAAAAGAAAACAGATCCGTGCTGCGAAGTGACGGAAATGATAAAGATAAATACTATAATGAGAAGACCAAAGAATCCATACCTTAGTTAGCAAGTAAAACGGAGATCCACAAGTCAAGTCGTCCCCAAAAATTATGCAAACTTAAATCCCGTATTCCGAGATTAGTTTTATTTTAATTTAGTTAAACTGGGGGATATTTTGTTAAATTTTTCCGGCGACCGCAGACTAATCTTACCCGTCATACTTAATCAAAGTACGCATTCCTTTAACACTCACAATAATGACCACGCTATATAAAAATACAAGTTATCACTTGGATAACGATATATATATAGGACAAAGATCCGTTAGGAACCACCTTTTATTGCGAGAACCGCGAGAACCAATGTGAACACAACAAAAAATGCCTAAAAATTGCTAAAAATCACACAAAATTTTTTTTTCTTTTTTTTAATATTTTTTATCAAAAATTCGCTACTTTTCGAAGCCAAAAAAAATAATAATAATTTAAAAATTTTTTTTTGATACTAAAAGTAGCGATTTTAACATAAAAAATATTTAAAAAAATTATATTTTTTTTTATTTTTTTATATTTTTTTAGGTTTTTTGGGGGTTTAGTTTTTAGCATTTTAGCTGGGGGGTGGGGTGGGGGGTTAGGTTTTTGGGGGGTGGGGGAGGGGGGTTTAGGTTTTTTGGGGGGGGTGGGGGTTAGGTTTTTTTAACTATTTTAGGTTGTATTCACATTGGTTCTCGCAATAAGGGTGGTTCTCGCATGAACCTTACCCTATATATATATATATATTTATATATGAGAAAATATTTATAATCTTAATTATTTTATTTTAAAATACGAGTATAGTAAATTTGAACCTACACACATCTGCGTGAGTGTATACATTAATATATAAATATATACACTAACTTGGTTTATCAATATCACAATAAATTTGAACCTATATACTTTGATTAATTAACAAATAAAAAAATGCATCGGACTTTAAAGGAATTATTATTATCACGTTTTAGAAATTTTGTAGTGTTATAATAAATGTGAAAAAGAGCCAAGTTCTAAGCAACTTGACTTCGTTGTAAAATTAAACTATTCAAATAAACTATTTTGTGCTGACCATATCTAGGGAAGTTAAAATATTTTTTGGAACACAAGCGTTAGTTAATATAATTGCTTGTACAAAATAAAATATTGTCTTGAGTTTTAAATTTTTGTTTTTTTAGTTTTAACCCCATTATCATATAAGTTAAAGCACAAAGTCGATGGCTTTTTCGCCATCCACACCCTAAATTTCACACTTTGTCACTACTACTCCCTTTACTTTAAAAGGGATATTGGATTTAAATAACCCAACTTTCACCAATTGGCCGATAACACTCCCAACTTTCGATTTGTACACCAGCACTCTCAACTTTCAACTTATCGGCTGATAGCGCTCCCCAACTAACTGAACCCTAACCCAATTAGTTTTTGCTGATGTGGCATCTGAAGTGGCCCCTTTTTGCTGATGTGGCATATGACATGATAGTTGATGGGGCATTTTTTTGATGATGTGGCAGCCTACGTGGCATTTTTCGATGATATGGCAGCTGATGTGATAGGTGATGTGGCATTTTTTGATGACGTGTCAGCTGACATCAGCTAACTGGGTTTGGGTGAATTTAGTTAGGGTGTGTTATTGGCCAATAAGTTGAAAGTTGGGAGTGCTGGTGTACAAATCGAAAGTTGGGAGTGTTATTGGCCAATTGGTGAAAGTTGGGTTATTTAAATTCAATATCCCTACTTTAAGTTTCCACAACCACACCCTGATCTTTCAACTTTGCCAACACCACCCCTCTACTTTGATTTTCCACCATCATCCCCTTAGCTTTTACACATTCATGCCACCACCCCTCGACTTTTACATTTCCACAATCATTTCCTCATCTTTTACATCTTTCCGCCACCACCCATTTACTTTTACACTTTGCCTTTTTTAAACTTTGTTTTTTACCCCTTACACTATTACTCAATTTTTACACAAGCTCAACTTTATAAATTGCAATTGTAACTCCTAGACTACTACTCATATTTTTGCAAATGACATTGCATTGCGTTTTGCGAAATGCTTTAGGTATTGTGTTTTCACTTCGTGTCTACATTTACGTTTTACATTTTTTTGTAATTTTCTTTTCCACTTTTTGTAATTGTCTTTGATACATTGCGTTTTACGAATCATGTATTGTCTTACTACACGTTTCCATCCGTGCCGCCACCGCAACGTGCGATAAGCAAAATACTAGTTAGTACTTAAATTTGTCAACGTTATGTTAGATAATAGTATACAAACAGATAAGCAACATTATATTTAATATTTTTTTGAGTAAATTTCAAAGTTCGTCCTTTATGTATGTCTAATATATCAAAGTATGTCCTTTATCTTTAATAAGCTCAGAAAACATCCTTAATGTTTGAAAAACCAATCAGGTTATGTCCTTTACCCTAAACCTAGTTTGTTTTCCCAGTTAAATCAGGTCACATGAGAAGCACATGAGGGTATATTAGTCTTTATTTATATAGAATATCTCTAATAATTAAAACAAAAAAAAATAAAAAAAAAAGACAAAATATTAAAAAGCAACAAATCAGATTTCTCTTATTCTCTCTCTCTCTCCATCACTCTAACACCACCATAAACAACCTTCCCTCTTCTCACTCACCACCACTCTAGCCACTGCCACCCGGCCACCGCCACCCAACCACAACCACCACCAGGCTGCAACCAATTCAAACTCTAACCAAACAAAAACCTTAATTCCTGCTCTAGCCTAATTGACTAAAAACCAGATCCAGATACGAACACTCTAATTCAACAAACTAAAAATTATGTTAGTTTATAGAGGGATGGGTGGTGGGTGGCGGGTCAACTACCCAAAAGTGAAGCTTTTCTCCTGAAAAAAAAAAATTAATTCATCTATATTTCTCTAACATCACCACACACTTGGTGTTCCTCATCAGTCTTCAAGCATAGCTGACCAAAACACTGCAAGCTAATCCCGATCTGGAATATGAGCAAGCTAATCCTAATCTACAAATAGGCCAGTACCCGATCTGGAATCCCGATCTGCAAATCGGTCAGTTCCGTCGGTTCAGAGCAAGCTAGTCTAAACCTTTGATTTCTCGATCTGCAAAAACCAAGTCTAAACCATGGATTTCTCGCAGTACGAACCGGAGAATTGAGTCAAAATCGCCCAATCCGAAGCCATTAAACTGATGATTTCGCGTTCAGATGCATATTATGTTGCGTATGATCTCAAAGTATCAATCTTTTTGTTGAAGTAATTGTAAAATTTTTGTGGGTTTGTTTTGTAAAATTGTGTGGGTTTACAGAGTAACAGATGTAAGATGGGTGGTGGGCGGCGGATGGTGGTTGTGGTTGGGTGGCGGTGGCGGTGGCCGGGTGGTGGTTGTGGCCGGGTGGCAGTGGCTAAAGTGGTGGTGAGTGAGAAGAGGGAAGGTTGTTTATGGTGGTGATGGTGTTGTTAGAGTGGTGTTTAGAGAGAGAATAGTGAATGAGAGAGATCTGTTCCTTTTTATGCGCGGAATTTAATATGGTGGTGATGGTGTTGTTAGAGTGGTGATGGTGGTGTTAGAGTGATGGTTAGAGAGAGAGAGAATAAGAGAAATCTGATTTGTTGCTTTTTAATATTTTGTCTTTTTTTTTTTAATTTTTTTTGTTTTAATTATTAGAGATATTCTATATAAATAAAGACTAATATACCCTCATGTGCTTCTCATGTGACCTGATTTAACTGGGAAAACAAACTAGGTTTAGGGTAAAGGACATAACCTGATTGGTTTTTCAAACATTAAGGATGTTTTCTGAGCTTATTAAAGATAAAGGACATACTTTGATATATTAGACATACATAAAGGACGAACTTTGAAATTTACTCTATTTTTTTATCTGTTTGTTTAAAATAAATAGATAATAGTATACAGAATTGATTAACTAAAACTGAATTAACAAATAAATACACAACCACTCCCCCCCCCCCCTAGATCTCAAAAAACCGCCGCAATACTTGTTCAGATTCATCGCTTTGATAATCCAGTTATAAACTGGATTAACAAATAAATACACAACCCCCCCCCCCCCCGGGCCCTTGATCACAAAAAACGCCGCAATGCTTATCCAGATTCATCGCTTTGATAATCCCCCTCCCCCTTCCGGCTGCAGGCGTGCCACATGGGCGCCTTTCGAATTCATTGTGCCACATGGGCGCCTTTCAAATTCATTGCTTTGATAATTCAGTTATAGATCATCGGTTCCATTCTATGTTTCGTACAAGTATTTAGAATTCAATGATTATATTTGTTTCCATCCATCTTGGTTATCACAAAAGTGGAGCCAATAGCTTTTTAGTCTAGTGTCATTTTGGGGGTGGAGTAAGACTTTGGGACCAATAGGTCCTGGGTTCGATTCCCCCAACGGGAGTTTCTCCCATATTTATTGGGTTTCCTACTGAATTGGTGTATAGGCGTTATGGCTAGTGGAAATGGATATGATCAGGTGGTTTCGTTCGTGGCACGATGATACTTCAGTGGTCCGTCGGTGATCCAAATTTGCCGTTCAAAAAAATATATATATAGGCTCAAACTATCTACACACCAAGTGTGTAGATAGCCAACCCAAAAAGGTGTTTTTTGTCCTATGTGCAAACCCTACAGTGTCGAGCTGTGATCAAAGCGTGGCGTTTTGGTCCTATCAACCAGACCGGGTGTCAGTCTTTTGTCTGGTTGACAGGACCAAAACACGGCCAAAGCTCGGCGTTTTGGTCCGGTCAACAAACCCTCCAGACACCCGTTAGTCTTTGTCTGGTTGACCGGATCAAAACGCAGCGCTTTGGTCATAGCTCGACACTGCAGGGTGTGCATATAAGACAAAAAACACTTTTTTGGTGTGTCAATAAGCAAATGGGTGTGCAAATAGGTACACCCTATATATATCACAAAAGTGGACCCAGTCATTTTAGTTAGGGTCAAGTTGGGGTTCAAATAAGTCCATTAGTTGGAGGGGTCCAAATAATAAATATTGTTGCTCTCCATTTCCAAAGTGTCAGATTTCCATTCAGGAAAAACTAAAATTTATTTACCTCTGGTTATAACTTATAAGATAACAAAAGTATTTCTCAGTGTGTGTATTTTATTTTCATAATTTTATTATACCAAATTTGTCACTAAATTTTTAATTAGAATATCATGTCATATTTGATGGATTATATAATACCCAGCGTAGTGAAAGCATTTTGTCATGTTAAATATAAAATGAAGAAAATAAGTTAACTTTATTAAATGTGGCAATTAATTAAGTTGATATAGAACACCAACATGGGCGGATCTTAATAGGGCTTTGGCAGGGCCACGGCCCGGGCAAGTTTTTCGGCCGTAGTGCTAATTTTCTGCATTTCGATCAAATTTTTTTATATATACTATGTTAGGCCCGGGCTTGCCCGGGCTTTTTCTAGTGCCCGTGTCTTTCGGCCCTGGCACGTTCAACGGGCAAGATCCGCCACTGAACACCAACATAAAATACATTGGTGTTTTATGTATCTTTAACAAATATTATTACTGTTAAATTAGTTTGAAGAAAATTCTAGTACTTTTATATGAAACGGCAATACGTACTCAGCTATATTTTGTCTTTGTTATATAGTGTAAGGATCAAATAAAAAAGGGTCTTAACATACAAAATGATTTTAACATGAGAAGTGAATTAAGGTTTTTTTTTTTTTTTTGAATTTTTTCCATCTACTTAATTATGATGTTTAATTGCAAAATACAAAAAAAAAAATTGTATATTTACTCTAGTAGAGTAATTGCATAATTACTCTACTAGTGTAAAAACACAATTTTTTTTGTTTTTTTTTTAAATTATATGACTAAAATACGTGCTTGACAAAATGGAAAGAAATTAAAAAAAAAAAATCTCCTTCACCTCTAATGTTAAGCTCAATTTATATGTTAAAACACATTTGTATCATAACCTAACTCTATTCGGTTATATTATACCTTTAATACTTAGTTTTAAGAAATTACAAATTTGGCTAGCTGTTTGTCGTACTGCGTATTCTCTAACACTGCGCGTAAACATGTTACGGTGTGATTAATAGTTAAGACAAAATCTATACTTTGTTACAACTAATGACAAAATCACAACATGAAAATACACATGATCATCCATATTACTAACTATTTATTTGATTTCTTAGTATTTTATATAATCAATATTCAATTAAACAGCATAAATTTTTTTTGTGAGAAAATACATCACAAATACATGCCCAAATTTATATTTACATGCACTCATAAGACATACATGGGATTTCGGTGGGTGTTAATGATGATCATCATCATCGAAACGAAGATCCAGAAACAGAACTTGTGACAGTGGCGGACCCAGAAATTATTTGTTGGGGGTGCGGATGAGGTGTTCAACCATATTTTCAAGGGGTGCGGTCGGGTTTTTTGCGTAAAATATACACTAATGGATGAACATGATCTAGTAGCAACTTGTGAAGCTGAAGATGAAATACACGATGATGAAAGTGAAGCAAATGAACTTGCCAGAAATGTGAAGTGTTCATAACGAAAGTGAGACAAAGCATGGGTTATGAAGGGGATCCGATTTCAAGTTAAGAGGACTTTAGTTGTAACATAATAACAATAAATAATTAAATATTGTATTCAAATAAGCTATTTATGTAGTCATTTTGGTTTAGTAAACTGATTGATGTCGTAAGGTCGGTCAAAAATATAAGTGAAAATGTCCTAATCACCTTTTATTAGTAAAGGGCAAGTAGGGTGTTGAATCCACGGGGAATAAGTGGAAAGTATGAAAGCTCGTTGTTTATGACTAATATCTAAATTAAAACCTAATTGCTTTTTGCAAAAGGTGAGACGAATTATGAAAACGAAATTAAATTGTAGTTGTAAACAATTGTGAGAAAAGGGACCAATCTCCGGGTTTTCAGGTTATGCAGAAAATTGGTTTACTTAGTTACTACCAGTTGGAAATCACATAGACATGATTTGAAAACTTGTTTTGATAAATAATTAACGAATGATATATTTGATTGCAATGATCCACGATCGAAACCGAAGGATTGATGCAAATGAATAGTAATCCAGTTAATCACCAATTTAAGATTTCATAAACATTAACAGATTCAATGATTAAAGGTTTAAAACAATGACAACCTAGAATTTAATCCTGGTCGTTGATGAACAAATCAAATAATTGATGAACACGAATGAATACGATAATCAAATATTGTTTAACCGAAACAAAAACAATAGGAACGACTAACCGAAAGTTTAATCGAATCCTAATCCAAACAGTCGTAACAGTAAACAACCCAACGTTCGTACATAAACCCTATTCCCGGAGACGGTCACGGGACGACTAGCCGCTCATGACACTCGTATGATCTTCCAAAGCTCGGTAGAAAGTGGATTGCATGATGCAGTCGGTATGCGCGGAATAGTGATGATGAATGATGAAGAATGAATGATGAATTTTAGAGATGAAAATCGTGATGTCCGGCTGCCAATAATTAATGATGATGCCTAATAATTAGGGCTGGCATATCGGGTCGACCCGATCTGTTAAGACACGAACATGAAACCTGTAAACACGAACACGACACGAAATCTTATCGTGTCAGATTTTCCAAACACGAACACGAACCTGTTAACAAACAGGTTACACGAAATGACCTGTTAAGACACGAAAATGTTGCCAACATATCATATGACCTGTTTAAGCCACAAACACGACCTGTTAAGACACGAACACGACCTGTTAAGACACGAACATGACCTATCATTCCATATTTGAAATTAGCAATTAAGGAACCTGTTTAATGAAAATTTAGTCGCCAAAGGTTCACAAAAGTCATAAAAATGCATAAACACATAATGTCTTAACAAACTTAAAACGAAATCCATAAAAGTCTAATCATAATATCCAAATAGTTTCAAAATTCAAGTTCCCATATGCCTTTCTTTCTCAAGATCTTCATTCTTCAATTCCAAACATTCAAACCTACACAAATAATTACAGTCGTATTAGGCATGGACAATTTGACATAAACTCATTCATATAGTTTTATCAAGCAACGTTTCAAGAAACACTTGAAGTGGGTACCTTGAGATGTTGTCGGATTTTTAACAAGCAACACTACTTGAAGCATTTGGAGTGGATACCTTAGGATTGTTCACGGAATTTGAAGCATCTGATTCATGGCTAATGTCAAGCGACATTATATCTTCTATGAGCTCATCTACACTAACTTGGTTCGAACCTACAAAGTACAAACAAATATACATAATAATATTAATAGAATACCATGCAAAAAAACATAAAAAAATCAAGAGAAAAGACATTACAATAATCTCCAAATAACCAATCTTTTGTGCATATGAGAGCCTCAACGGTATCTTTGCTAAGTGAACTTCGATGTTCATTAAGGACTCTTCCACTTGCACTGAATGTAGACTCCGATGCGACAGTAGATACCGGAATGGTCAAACATGACCACATTTGTTGCACTTTGATGGAACCTTTCCGCCTAAAGCTTTGTTTTGTTGTTTGGTAAAGTAATGCCAAACAACTGATCTTTCCTTTCGAGATCTCTTTGCATTGGGTTTTTTAACACCACTATCATTTTTATCATCTACCTCCATAGAGCCAACTTCATCATCTTCCAAATGTATTGAGCTATCATTTTGTAGATCAATTTTGATAGAATCGGAATCCATATCCACCTACAATAGATAAAAAAATAATTAAGTTACACAAAAGTTTATAAGAAAATTTAACCAAAAACTATAAAAGTTGAACCAACAACATACCGGTGTTTTGCCCTTCTTTGTCCCCACTTTATTTTGTGAATCGCTCATGATGTTTAATCAGTAACTATTGAATCAATCATATAACACATAGTATAATAACTCGTGAATCATAACTCATAACAACAGTAACTCATAACAACAGATGAATCAGAACATAACTCATAACAACAGTAACTGTTTCAGAAACATACGAATCAGAAACATACAAATCGATTTCAAATCGATTTTCAAATATTATTCAAATCGATTTCATCGGTTCGTTTACATTAAATGGGATAAGAGTAACATCATAGTTTTGGTAAAGTTCACAACAACAGTAACTGTTTCAGAAACATACGAATCAGAAACATACGAATCAGAACAGATGAATCACAACAATAACTGTCTGACCGAATATTTAACTTACATGCGATGGTTACCGGCGATGGTTGCCGGCGATGGTTGCTGGACGATGACGTCTCGTCGGACAACAGTATTGGTTGCTGGCGATGGTTGCTGGCGATGGTTGCCGGCGATGGCTGCGTCGATGACGGCTGCTGGAGTGGAGATGGTTGCCGGCGATGGTTGTGAGTTCGTCCTTCGTCGATGACGGTTGCTGGAGTGGAGATGGAGAGTTTCTTTTAGGGTTAACTTTGGAGTTTGTCAGTTTGGAGCGTGAATTGGTGTAAATGAATTTCAAAATTAGAGCATTCTCATCCAAGCCACCAAAATCTGTGCGGGGGGTTTTTAAAATATAAGAAGTATAAAAAGTGGTTGTGAGTGGAGGAGAAAGAAAATGTTACTGTTCATCTGTATATTTGGGTGGACACTGTTCACCCCCTATACTTTTTTAATATATATTAAAAGTGGTTGTGAGTGAAGGAGAGAGAAAATGTAATATATATTGAAAAGGAGAGAGAAAAAGTATTTGTTTTTAGTGGAAATATATTGATATAGGAGTTGTTTTTTAGTGAAATGTATGTATATTTTTGGTGGATTGGATGTGAATGCTCTTAGAACAATATTGAAATACCTCATATATAATATTATATACTTTTTAATTAAAATTCTTAGCATGTCATTAACGGGTCTTAACAAGTTAACGGGTTTTAACCTGTTAAGACACGAAATTTAAACAGGTCTTATCGTGTCGGTCTGTTTAGACACGAAACCCGTTAAGGCCAAACACGAAACCTGTTAACTTCGTGTAGGTTCGTGTCGTGTTATCGTGTTCGTGTCAGAATTGCAAGCCCTACTAATAATCGATGATATCCCGTGTGATTTTGAGAGCCCAAAGTTTTGTTAATTGTTGCTGCCTTTTTTGAGAGTCCTGCCCAAGAAGAAGTCCGCGAAAATAATTGATGGCTGCTCCAACCGTAAGCCCAATGCACAATACGTAAGCCACATGTTGAAGTCCATGTTTCTTTTGCTGACTGCCTCCAAAAACAACGAATAATAAACAAATTGATTTTTATCATTAAAGTAATGATCCTCTCAAAAGTCAGCCGCCTCCAATTCCTTTGATTCAATGCCACAAAATTCAGCCAACAAACAATGATGATTTGTTTTAATTAATGCTACTGAAGAAACACAGAACTAATTATGGGCTTAATCAGTTTGGTTTATGTTCTTATCATAATGGTTAATCTTCTAATGGCTCTCTGAGCTTCGTGATGACCGTTTAATCCTGCAAAACATAACACCGTTACTCGTTAAGAGGGGAATATGGGGGTTTCCCTCTTAACCAGGCTCCGGCGTGAGAATAAGCGACTGTATTTGAGGTGATAAGTGTGTATTAAGAGTGAGAGCAGAGGGAATCGAATGTTTAACCTATGAAGTGAGGTCTCTATTTATAGCCGGAGAGGTGTAAGAGGATGTGGGCTGATGGGCCTTGGGCCGGAAGGCGATAACATGGAGGATATGCTCCTTGCCTCACTGGTGTCGACCGTTAGTGGCTTCTAGGAGCTTTCTTGAGCTGGCGCAAAGTGATTGGAGCCACGTGTCACTGTTGTCGGCCTGGCCGCCCTTCTGCCATCAGCAGGTAAGTGGAGATCGTGGGGCAGTTGTCTCTGCCTTATGATTGGTGCCATGTAGGCGTCCTTAAGTACTTTTTGTCTCCTGCATGTCAGATGATCGTGGAGCACGATTGAGCAGGGCCAGAAGGACGTTGATTGGCTCTTTTCTTCTGCCACTTGTACCTTGTGTACTATCTGGACAGCCTTGCGTTGCTTCCCTGCGCGATTCTTGCTGGGTATGTAACTACCTCGCGCGGGGTTTGGATGACTGAGTGCTCTTTTAGTATGCTAAGTGTTGTTATTGGAGTTTCTTATTGTCTAGGCCTCGCGCCGCGTAAAGTAGAATACGATGTAGCTCGCGCGAGGATCATGATAAGAAGTTTGTTGAATAAGGAGTATGGTCCCGCGCGCGACCTTGACGGAGGTTTGCGCGGCTTTTTTGGGACCATACCCCTTCAAGTCCCCCCCAGTCCAGTGCTGCACCATGCGCATGGCAAGTGGTTGGAGCTCTGGACTTAGAAAAATAAAGTTGTAGAAAATGTTTCCTTGACGTTGGTAGACGGGGCGCGTGTAAACTCTTATTGGTTACTACGGCGCGACTACCAGGTTTGGTTCCAGGTGGGTTGTTGCCTTTGGGTGTAAGCGCGCAGGGTTATTAAGTCATTGTTAATACTGCGCGACCCTATTAGCTTCTGCATGAAGTCTGCAGTAATTTTTGGCGGGAAAACCTTCGAAATTTGAATTCTGACAAGTTGGTGAGAAACGTCATTGACGGTGACGTTTGAGTTGACCACTTACACGGTTGTCATCAAGTTGTCTCTGACGGTTGGTCATTTCGTCAGGAGAGTGAGCTCCACGCGCACGTGGTAACCGTCACTTCGGGATTCTCGCCTTACGTGTCATCCTCTGATTGGTCACGTGCGCGGCGGTCTCGGCACGTTTACCCATCGCATTAAATGCGATGGGTATATATATCCGATGAGACGGAGAGAAGAAACCACTTCTCTTCTTCTGTTGTATTCTCTTTCCTATTTGTTCTCAAATTCCTTTGAATCTTCAAACCTCTGAAGAACATTGTAGCAGATCTTCAAATTCTTGAAGAAATACTCAAAACTTTCTTCTTTGACATCTATGGCTGAAGAACGTCAAGAAGGAAATCCTGGAGAAGAAGGCCCTGTTCCCGTTCTCAGGTGGGACTTGGGCCTCTTTGAGCAGATAGTACGGGGTTTCCGGTTTCCACCGGAATGGGATGCCAGGTACCCCGGTCAGGGCCAGACAGCCGCCGACGCACCACCGGGGTATATTACATTATTCGAAGACTTCTTTCATCAGGGCAATTTCCGGTTGCCGGCGACGAGTTTTATGGCACATATTTTGCAGTTCTATGGATTTCACATCTCCCAGTTGAGCCCTCCTGGGATGGTTAGGGTTCGGCACTTCGAGTTTCTCTGTCAATCTCATGGTATAGAGCCAACTATGGAGAGATTTAGAGCGTTCTATCAGTTGATTCGAAACATGGGGTTTTACTCATTTGCCAGTCGAGGCGCTGCAAAGAAGATACTTCTTAACCCTCCCAAAAGTTTCCACGACTGGAAACCAAAATTCTTTTATATTCACGAGGAGGTGATTCCGATTGCCATGACATTCCGTGCCTGGTCTGAGTCGATTGTGAAGGAAGATCTGGCGATCCCCAAGACTGAGGCTTGGTATAGGACGCTAACTGCCACCCCAAACCGAGTGTTTGGTGAGAACGTCTTGGTGGCGGCGCGGATGAGCGATCAATGGCTGCCTGACAGCAAGGAAGTTCCCATTCTGATGATCGACGATAGAGGTTAGTAATTCTCCTGGTTTTGTCCATTTCCTGTTTCGTACTTGTGTTTATTTATATATTTTGTCGTGTAGAGGTGCATCTATATCAAGCTGCCTTCCCCACCTTTGGTGGTTCTATGGGTGTGAGCCCGCTTCAGGCTGGAGAAGAATACTGGTATGACCAGATTAAGGGTAACTTCATGTACCCAGTTGCTGATGCGTTCGCCGCTCCGCCTACTGCGACTGAAGGTGCGCACATACCTAAACCTCGTCCTTTGCGCTCTGTGACTTCTGCTGGGAAAGAGATTGTCTATCTTTCCAGCGAGGAGTCTGTAGTGTCTTCGAATGGGGAGCTAAGTTCGTCGTCTAACGTCTTTGCAGGTGTGTTGCGCGACCTGGGTATCGACCCTGAGGATAAGAAGAAAAAGCCTGTGAGAAAGAAGAAGGTTATCACCTTGGATCCTGAGGTGACCAGCAATGGAGCTGGGAGTAGTCGCGCAACCGCTAGCGCTGCTGACAAAGGTACTCTCCGCCTTCGTCAAAGTAACTTGGAAGATTACGTTATTATCAGTGATTCATTTGAAGGTTTGTTGCGTATAGGCGAGAAGAAATCTAGAGGAGCTGGTTCGAAAAGCTCCGGAAGCGCGGGTTCTCGCAACCCGGATGCTGGTGCTACTCCTTCCTCTGTTGCGCATGAGGAAGAGGAAGAAGAAGAAGAAGAGGAGGAGGCTGCTGAAAAGTTGATCAGCAGAAAAAGAAATAGAAGCGAGACCACAGCTGGTGTGGTTGCTGCGCCGAAAGCTGGTGCGGTTCCCTTGATCGGGAAAACGAGCAACTTGCGTTCCCTTTATCGGTTTTCTCCTGGTTAGTTTTCCTTAGCTTCTCATTCTTTGTTTCCTCTTTTTGACACGTGTTATCTTCTGTAGAGGCCAAGAAGAAAATGCCCGAAAAGAAAGGTGTTGTGTTGACGAAGCCTTCGGAGCCGGAGCCAAAGAGGCCTAAGATTACCATTAAACCTTCAAAGATTGCTGGAGTGGAGTCTGAGAAGGGAAAACATGCTGCTACGGGGGATAAGGAAAAAGTTGCTGAAGAGAAGAAGAAGGCTGAGGAGAAGAAGGCCGAGGAAGACAAAACGAAGAAGGCTGCTGAGGAGCGCAAGAAGAAAGCTGAGGAGGATAAGAAGAAAAGAGCTGAGCAGGAGAGAGAGAAGCGCGCTGCTGAAAAGCCTATTGTTGATGTTGAGAAGGAGAAAGAAAAGAAAAAGGCTCCTGAAGAGCCTATTGATGATGCTCTAAAGTATACCGGTGCTGCTTCTATACTATTCATGAAGAGACGAGGAAGGAAACTGGGGTGGATAAGCCTACCCACCCTGCGCGGCCTAATGCCTCCCATCGCTTCAAGGGAACTACCGGGGGATCAGGTCCGTACGTTTCTGGTGGCGCTGGGTGTTACAACCCACAAGTTATCGGGGCGAAGGATACCCTTGGTGACATCTATTATAAAAGTTATACTGAAGAGGAACGTGGTAATGCTCCCCACCAAGCTCCCTGGGGTTTGAAGCAGAAAGACACCTTTCAAGAGTTCGGCCCTGGCCGCGATTGGTTCTTAAATTCCTTCCCTCCTGGTGAGGTTAATCGGCAGAGGGCTAAGACTCATGATGGGTTGTATCGCACTTCTGTGATTGGGGAGGCCAATACTCGCGCCGCCAACCACCAAATCGTTCGCGAATGGCGAACGATGGTTAGGGAGCTGGTCGATTGGGAGAAATACCGCGAGCGCCTAGTGCGGCAAGTTAAGGAGTTTGAGAAAGCTAATGCCAAGCTTGAGGAAGAGAAATCCAAGTTTGAGGCTGATAGGAAAACGAAGGAGTGGGGGCGCGAGGGCCTGAAGGGCAAGCTTCGAGCTGCCGAGGATCTGTTGGCAAAGGAGAAAACTGAATGGAAGAAGATCTGCGAGAAAGACAACCAGCGCGCTTATGCTGCTCGCACTAAAATTACTGAGCTCGAAGGCAAGGTTGCTGAGTTGACAACGCAAGTCGAGGATGCGCAGGCTGTGCGTGCTGCTAAGGAGCAAGCTGAGGTTCGAGAGACTTCTCTTTTCAATTTATGCTTTTGTTAGCAGGGTTAAGTGAATATTTTATCCCTTGCAGGTTAAGCTGGCTGAGGTGAAGGTGCAGCTATCAAGCAAAGACAAGGATCTGACGGCCAAGGATGTCGAGATTGCTGAACTGAAACGCCGCCTGAACGAGCAGGTTGACAAATGCGAATCCTTGGAAATCGATCTTGAGGCGGAGAAAGTTAAGGCCGCAACTGCTGAGGAGGCCAAGCAGAGAGCTGAAGAAGCGCGTGATGTTAGTACCGCGGCCCTCAATGTAGCGCAGACTAACTATTCTAAGCTCAGGGCATCGTTGATACTCTTGTCTCTGAGGCCGAGTGGATGCGCGGCCGCGGAGTAGTGCTGGTATGCTATTCTTTTCCCTTAAAAGTTTTATTTGCTAAAAGTTGTTTTTAATACACAGTCCTCGCTATAGGTTGCTAACTCTGTCCTTAACGCTGGAGAACTGGATCGCGCTGTTGCTGCTCTGACAGATGCCGTGCGCGCAGTTGGTCATCGTGGAGGCTATCTGGAATGTGCACAGCACGTTGAAGAGGTATTCGGACAGGAGTTTGACACTAGCCATTGCTCAGTGACTGACCAGGCTAATGCCGAGTTGACCCGTGCTGAAAATGCTTATGATCACTTATCACTGCCCGTGATGGACATGGTTACTGAAGCGTTGAAGCATGATGATTGGTGTCATCGGTTAAAAGCCATCCTTGATCCACCAGAAACCGTTGAATTATCAGATGAAGAGGAAATTGCTGGTGATGATGGCGATGGTGAAGGCGACAAGCACGACGATGGTGATGGTGGTGGCTTTGAATAGACTAGTGCTTTTAGGCTTTGTGCCTTGTAATTTTTCTTGAAGTTCTGAATGTAAACCTTTGCGCGGTCGCGCTTGTTTTAGACTGAATGAATGCTATTTGTTTATATAACTGTTGCGCTTATTAAATAGAATGCTTGTTTATTCTTTCCCGTTACAATTATTGCACTGTTGTTGGAAACTTTGGTTAAGTTAGCGCGAATAAATGTAAGTGTGGCTCTTGTGTGAGTGTAACTGCCCGGTCTCGCGCTATGTTCGCAGAGAACCTTGGAGGCATAACTCAAGAGCTCGTAATTCACTGGAGTGTTTTCGTGCTAATCAAAAGTTTAACATGCATTTGTAACGAAAGTCATCGTGCTGAAAGAAAAACATGTCGTATGCTTTCATTGATTAAGAAACAGGCGCTTAGGCCAACATACATTGCCTGTAACGTAAAGGTCGTTTAGACAACATAGGGAAGTAAAAAAGGCGCATGGCCAACATCAGTGAGTAAAGGCGCAAGGCCGAGAGTAATTACATATAGCATTTACGCAGTTGTTGCGCATTCCACGTTCGCGGGATGATGTGATCATCCAGGGTGCGCAATTTGTATGCCCCTTTTCCTAGCACTTCGTGAACCAAGTATGGGCCTTCCCATTTGGGTGCTAGTTTTCCGGGGCGTTCCGCGTTCGAAGCCTCATTGTCCCTGAGGACATATTCTCCTGGAGTGAAGGTACAAATGCGGACTTTTTCATTGTAGTATCTTTCCAGTTGTGTCTTGTATTTCGCTTCTTTGATACGCGCAATCTCGCGTCTTTCTTCTAGTAGATCCAGATCGAGACGTCGTTCTGCTTCGTTATCAACCGTGTTGACTGCTGTCAAGCGCGGTGAGGGGAGTCCGACTTCCGTTGGGATAACTGCCTCTGAGCCGTATACTAGGCTGAAAGGGGTTTCGCCGGTGCTCGTCTTCGGCATGGTTCGATGAGCCCACAGGATTCTTGGGAGCTCATCTACCCAGCCTCATCTCTTTGTGCCCAGTCGGGCTTTGATCCCCTCAACGATACTTTTGTTTACGCTTTCCACTTGACCGGTGCCTTGAGGGTGCGCAACGGAGGAGAAGGTATGCTCGATTTTCATATCCTTCATCCAGTTTTGAAGGTCCTCCGAAGCAAAATTGGTACCATTGTCTGTGATGATTTTGAGTGGGAAACCAAACCTGCAAATGATGTGCTCCCAAATAAACTTGCGCACCATCATTGCAGTGGTTGAGGCGAGAGCTTTGGCCTCCACCCACTTAGTAAAATAATCCACGGCCACAATTATGAATTTGACGGCGCCAGGGGCGTCTGGGAAGGGTCCCACCATATCAATTCCCCACTGTTGGAAAGGCCAAGCAGTGGATACAGGGATAAGATCGTTCTTAGGGCGCAGGGTTTTTGGAGAATGTCGCTGACAGGAGTCGCATTTGCGCAACTCCTTCAGGGCGTCAACGTGCATCCCTGGCCAGTAATATCCAGCGTTCATAATCTTCGCGACAACCATGCGTGGGCCAGCATGAATGCCACAGATCCCTTCGTGGATCTCCCTGATCAAGTAATTCGCATCTTGGGGGTCCACGCAGCGCAGTAGTGGCCCCAAGAAGGACTTTCGGTATAAGATACCACCATTCATCTCATAATGCAGAGCTTTGTTTTGAATCTTTCTTGCCTCTGCCTTACTTTCAGGGAGTATTCCTTCTTGCAAGTACTGAATTATAGGGGTCATCCAAGATGGCTGCCCTACTTCGATCACATTTACCTGGCGCAGCAGGACTGATGGATTTTTGAGTACTTCAATCCTTACATCCTTTGCGAGGTGTTGAAAGGAGGTTGAAGCAAGCTTGCTCAAAGCGTCAGCTGGTTTATTTTCGGAACGATTGATGTGGACTACCTGTAGGACTTGAACTGTTGAAGCAACTCTTTTGCCTGCTCTAAATATAGGGCCATGACTTCGCACCTTGCATCATATATACCGTTAATTTGGCTGGCTATCAAGAGTGAATCGACGTGTGCTTGTAGATTTTTAGCTCCCATTTTTATGGCGAGGCGTAGGCCTGCCAGAAATGCCTCGTACTCTGCCTCGTTATTGGTATTCTTAAAATCCAATTTGATGGCGTACGTAAATTCATGTCTTTCAGGGCTTACGAGGCGCAAGACTGCTCCTGCGCCGTCCTCGTTTGAGGCCCCATCTGTGTATAGCAACCACAACTCATCAGGTGTATCTTTCAAAGGAGTTTCAACAATCTCGCAATCCTTGATTTTTTCTGCTGGGACTTCTGTGATAAAGTCTGCAAGGACCTGGCCCTTGATGGCTGGGCGTGGCCTGTACAAAATGTTGTGTCCCCCCCCCCAGCTCGATCGCCCACTTTGCTAGTCGCCCAGACGTTTCTAGCTTTTGCAATATCGTTCCGATGTGAAAGTTGGTAAGTACTGTGACTACGTGCCCCGTAAAGTATCTGCGCAACCTCCTAGAAGCATGGAGTAATGCAAGTACCAACTTCTCCATTGTTGAATATCTCGTTTCCGGGTCAGTGAGTACCCTGCTGACGTAATAAATTGGAGTTTGGACTCCATTCCTCTCCACCAGTAATACCGACCCTACTGCCTTATCCGAAGAAGATAAGTACAGTACGAGTGGTTCTTTTTTAAACGGTGCAGTCAGGGTAGGGAGTTCGATCAAACACTCCTTCATTTGCTGAAAAGCTTTCTCTGCTTCAGGGGTCCACCTGAACTCTTGTTTCTTTACACAGTTGCGCAGAGTGCTGATAAAAGGGTACGACTTTGCGGCGTGATTTGACAAAAAACGGTTAAGCGCGGCTAGGCGGCCGGCTAACCTTTGCATCTCTTTGATTGTTCGCGGTGAAGGCATTCGCTCTATTGCCTGGACCTTTTCTGGATTCACTTTAAAGCCGCCATTTGTGACTATAAATCCTAAGAACTTCCCTTCTTCCATGCCAAAAGAACACTTGGCTAGATTCAACTTCATATTCACGCTGCGCAATGAGTTGAATGTTTTTTCGATGTCCTTCAACATTTGGTACCCTTTATAGCAATCTAAGAAGCATTTCCATCTGTATGGCGCGAGAGAGTCTATCTTTTTGTCGATCTCAGGCAAAGAGTAGCAATCTTTAGGGCATGCCTTGTTGAGATTGGTATAGTCAACACACATTCGCCATCCTCTACTAGAGTTCTCCACCATCACGGGGTTCGCAACCCAACTTTGATAACGTACCTCCCGCAAGATTCCCACTTTGAGTAGTTCACATACTTGCTCATTCATTGCTTTGGTTTTGTCTGCCCCTAAGCTGCGCCTTCTTTGAACTTTCGGCTCAACAGAGGGGTATGTGTTTAAACAATGCTCGGTGATGTCACGCGGGACACCGGTCATGTCGGCCGGGGTCCAGGCGAAGATATCCATATTCTTGAACAGGAGCTGCTTGAGATGAGTTCTGATGTTTGGTGAGATTGCGTGGCCTATCGTCACCGTTTGCTCCGGGTACTTGCAGTTTAAAACCCATTTTTCTGGCTCTGTTGTTGAAACCTTGGCCGCTTTTGTTGGGCGCATCTCTTCTGTCGCCATTACTTCTTTCTTAGCATAGATGATAGCCACCCCTGTTTTGGTTGGAAACCCTATCGCTGAGTGGGGTGTGGAAGTGACCATGTTTAGTTCGCCTTGGGTTTCTCTCCCAATCAACACATCATGCCTCGATTTGACAGGCATCACCATGAAGTTTACATTTTTGTTCTTGAGTGCTTTCCGTCAGAGAGCGTGATGGGGAAGCTGATTTGGCCTAGCGGGAAGACCATTTCGTTGCAAAATCCAGACAGTGGATAATCAACTGGCTCAAGTCTCGCTTTATCATCCTCATCAAACTGATTAAAACACTGCTCGTAGATGATATCGACCGTACTTCCTGGGTCAATGAAGACATACTCCGTTTCATAATGGCCGATAATACCGGTAATGACCTGTTGCTCTTGCCACGAGGGTTCGTACGGGCGCTTGCCTTTCTCTCTTACGCTGTATCTTGGTCCGTTGACCATATGGGTTTCTAGGCGTCTGACTTTCTTGTGATTCCCCTCATCGTGGCGTTGGAGCTGTCGAGTTTCTTTGCGCACGTTTTTCACCAGGTGGCTTAGCTTCCCGCTTTTTAATGCTCTTTCGATCTCCTGACGTAAACTGTAACAGTCGTCTGTCAGGTGTCCCGTATCTTTGTGGAAGTCGCAGTACAGGTTGAGGTCTTGCCCCTTTTTGTTTGTCATAGGCCTTGGATCCTTGAAATCATGATTCTCCGTCATCAGCACCTCTTTTGGTGTTTTTATGAGCGGAGTCCAGTGCTTATCTCGGTTGTCATCCCTGAATGCCTTTCGATACCCAATTCGATCAATAGTGTCTCGCGCATCTTCTCTGTAGCGCGACCGTTCTTCATAACGAGGTCGTTCACCATAACCGCCGGGGTGGTTGGCTTTCCACCTAGGGTTCTTGCCTTTGTTCTGTTTGTTGTCGTCGCGCGAATGGCCCCCTTTAGAAAATCGATCTTCAGTACGATAACTCTTGTTTCTGGCGAGTGACTCTTCAGTTTGCGCAACTATCTTCGCGGCTTCCATGAGCTTATCCCATTCTTTAGGCATTCCGTCCTTCCCAGTGATGGTTCTGATGAGACTATCGCAGCGAATGGCTTTCTTGAAGTGGCAGCGCATGAGTTGTTCACTTACGCCACCGAATTCCAAGCACTCCTTGTTGAAGCGAGTGATGAAATCTTCGAGACCCTCGTTATCTCTGCGCCAGATGTCCTCTACCTCGGCTGTGTCACGCTGGTAACGTCTCTGTTGACTGAAGTGACTCAAAAACTGTGTCCTGAAATCCACCCATGATTTAATTTTTCCCGGAGGAAGGCTGTCGAACCAGGCGCGAGCAGCCCCGGTAAGCGTTTGAATAAACAGATGGCACCACATGGGCATATTCCATCCTCCCATGCAACCCACGCTTGTGAAAACTCTGCCGTGATCATCGGGATCAGTCAATCCGTTAAACTTTCCGACTGTCGGAGGTAACTTCTCTCTTTTAAGCGGCACCAGTGCGATTTTTGGAATGAACTTTGAAAGTTCTACAGCTTCAGCTGGTCGATAGGTGAGGCGAAAATCTTGCTCTGCCTCTTCGGTGTACCCAACATGTTGTCTTGGTTTGTAGTATTCATGGTTCCTTTGCAAGCGATTGAAGACTGACGAACCCTCATCATCTTGCCAAGTTGGGTTGTTCGGGTTAGTATCTTCCCATTCATTGTTCATGTTGCGCGGCGTGAGCCGGCTATGAACTGGGCCTCTTTGGACGTTTGACGGATAGTCATAATAGCTTTCTGTTTCTCCCCGTGTATCGCGCGTGTCCTGCACGCTTAGTCTTCGGGTAGGGGGAGGTCTGTTAGCTCTTCCTTGGATGTTTTGCGTTGGTGGTATCTGGCGCGCCCCGTGACTGGGGCCGGTTGGTGTAACTAAGGACGGTTCTGCCGTTAAGACTGCTTGCTGTGCGCTCAAAGATTGATATGCCTCGTTAATGGTGGCAAGTTGCTTGGCGTACCATGAGGCTGGGGTTTCGCCCTCTGGTAGCCCTAGTAGCGCCGAAATGTTCTGAGGTGGAGCTGGGTTTAAAGGTCCGGCGCCGTTGTTTCCTGGGGTTACCGTTTGAGTGATGCGGGTGATGCTCCCGCACGGTCCCCCAGTATTGGTTACTTCGATTTCACCAATTTCTTCAATGTGTTGGGGTTGAACGTTTTGGTTGTCCACCCCCAACGCTGCATTAGAGTTTGCTCCAAACCCAACAAACTCAGGAATGATTCCTTGACCAGCCATGATCGAAGGAAGAAAAAACCACGAAAACTCAGAAAAAGAAGATGAAAGTGATTTGTAGAAAACCGGTGGGCGCCAATGAAGAAACACAGAACTAATTATGGGCTTAATAAGTTTGGTTTATATTCCTATCATAATGGTTAATCTTCTAATGGCTCTCTGAGCTTCGTGATGACCGTTTAATCTTGCAAAACAGAACACCGTTACTCGTTAAGAGGGGAATATGGGGGTTTCCCTCTTAACCAGGCTCCGGCGTGAGAATAAGCGACTGTATTTGAGGTGATAAGTGTGTATTAAGAGTGAGAGTAAAGGGAATCGAATGTTTAACCTGTGAAGTGAGGTCTCTATTTATAGTCGGAGAGGTGTAAGAGGATGTGGGCTGATGGGCCTTGGGCCGGAAGGCGACAACATGGAGGATATGCTCCTTGTCTCACTGGTGTCGACCGTTAGTGGCTTCTAGGAGCTTTCTGGAGCTGGCGCAATGTGATTGGAGCCACGTGTCACTGTTGTCGGCCTGGTCGCCCTTCTACCATCAGCAGGTAAGTGAAGATCGTGGGGCAGTTGTCTCTGCCTTATGATTGGTGCCATGTAGGCGTCCTTAAGTACTTTTTGTCTCCTGCATGTCAGATGATCGTGGAGCACGATTGAGCAGGGCCAGAAGGACGTTGATTGGCTCTTTTCTTCTGCCACTTGTACCTTGTGTACTATCTGGACAGCCTTGCGTTGCTTCCCTGCGCGATTCTTGCTGGGTATGTAACTACCTCGCGCGGGGTTTGGATGACTGAGTGCTCTTTTAGTATGCTAAGTGTTGTTATTGGAGTTTCTTATTGTCTAGGCCTCGCGCCGCGTAAAGTAGAATACGATGTAGCTCGCGCGAGGATCATGATAAGAAGTTTGTTGAATAAGGAGTATGGTCCCGCGCGCGACCTTGACGGGGGTTTGCGCGGCTTTTTTGGAACCATACCCCTTCAGCTACCAACAAAACTTCCTTTCACTTCTAACAGCACGTGATGATGATTTGATATTGTCTGCCTTTCTTGTCTTTTGTCTTTCTAAAAGTCTCCAAAGGACACGTGATGTTTGTCATTAATTATGAGAGCCCCTCAATATTGTTACACGGCTGCCAATATCGATTCAATGGAAGTGTAATATGGCTGCTAATTATTGATATAGTGGCTGCCCATGTTTCCCACCGTCACCTACGGTCACAAAACCGTAGGTTACGGTTCTCTATATGTTGCTATAGTACTCCACCGTAGGCCCCAATTCAATACCGTAAACCTTAACTCCAATCTGCTGTTGATTTTTGTGAAATGATCATCAAAACTGCTCCTCCCTATCCAGCCGCCAACATGATATCCTTGTGATGATGATATCTCTTATTCCCAAGAAAACAAACAAACAATTTCCTTGTTTCACGTGACTCCCTCATTTTCTTTTAAATGTTATCCATGTGATGTATGATGAATTATTGACCAAAAAGAAACTCAAGTTCACATGCATTATTTTAATTCCATCCAAACATCCAACATGCAATGTTTGTTGCATTTATCAATCTCGCATGTTCAATTTTGTCTTTAAACCCGCTAACTTCACCGAATTCACTTATTTTTCCTGCGAACATACAATCACTCGCAATAAGCTAATTTCAGGCATATAATCAGATAAAACAAGCTAACCCACATCAGATAATCACTTGAACATCCATGTTTCACACTCTCCATCACATCCCCACACTTACCTTTGATTGTCCTTGTCAAGGCCCCCGGCCCTGATTAGCCTTGTAACCTAATTTAAATAACAATGCACACGAACTAGGTCAGTAACTAATACAGCATTTACGATAACTCACGAGATTAAACCCTCACAACGAATGACAAAGTGCAATACTTAAACATCCATCGAATTCATGACGAATGACAAAGTATAAACCCAATTTGAGCAGCACTTAAACATTCATCGGATAGTTTCAATCGATCGGACATTGAATCGTAGCAGCGATCGAGTTAATACCCTTTTATCGTAGCAGCACCCCACTAATTTGAAAGTGAATTTCGATCAAAATATGATTGATTTCGAAAGTTTCGTCGACACAATTGAACTGCTCATGACCCGCTCTATTTATAGCTGGGCCGCGTAAACCTTCTCTTAAACTTACGCGGCCCGCGAGGGCAACCTAGTCTACGAGTAGGCTTGGTGAATCACGGGTAGGCTTGCCAGCTGGTCAACGCGTGGCTCGGATGCTTATCCGGTCAAACTTCATATTGACGCGGCCCGCGTAAAGCTGAGCCAACCTTTACGCGGCCCGCCTGAAACCCACAAATTTTGATTTCTTGATTTTTTCATGTACGTTAGGGTTTCAGGGGTCCGTGTTTTTACTTCCGGTTTATTTTGGGACAATTTTGAGAGTCCTTAAATCCTCCCCACCTTATTTAAAATCTCGTCCTCGAGATTTGTTGGATCATGAAACAACCTAACGAGTCGATCAGAAGAGTGCTCAGACAGAATCAGAGGCGGAATTCATTGATTCGGTCTTCGTTTAGCTTGTATTCACTATTAAATGTCTTGTTTATTGATCTTGAAAGGATTTACAGAACAGAGACACTTCGACAGAGCTTCGCTGTCGGAAATCAGAATGTTACAAATGAATTCGTTTGAAGAGTATTTATAGGCCAAGCCATTTCGTTTGAAGATGACATGACATGCTTCAAACGAAATGCATGCTTCAAACGAGACCTTTCAAACGTGACCTCTCAAACGAAACATAACTAATTTACTTCAAACGGATCACCTAATTTGACTTTCAAACGGAACCTTCTACTTTGTCTTCATGTGTGCATGTTGTAATGATGATGCCATATTTATGATGTCATCAATGAATAAGATGACATCATGTCTTGATCATATCCGTATCGCAACCAAGACTCGATAGAAGACGAAGTCGACAGATGTATGCACCAACAGACTCCCCCTCAGATGTTGACGAGTCTTAAGTGTCGAGTCCTCGCATCTTCAGTCTTTATCAGTCTCTTTTCTTTCTTAGCATGTACCAGGATCTTCTCTTTGGCTCTAACCTCGTCAGACTCCCCCTTTCATCATGCTGGGATCGCCGTCTGGAATTAGTTATCACCTTGAGATAAACCCTGGCTTTAGTTTTGTTCAGATCATCTCCTGCACAAATTTTCTCACCACCACATAAGTTTTTACTTAAATCATTAAGAAAAACTTACTGGAAATAGTTATATCAAGTTCAAATTAATGATCCTGCTTAACTAATCTTAACTTCTTCTTAATTCAAAATTTTACAATTTAGCACACACACTCCCAAACCAGTTCATCATGTTCAGCACTTGAAATTTTGAATATCAGTTCTCCATCATCAGTTGTCAAAAATATTTTTGAATTTTTCAAAAGTTTATGTTAAAACACTCCGAAAATCTTTTTGGATTTTTGAATGTAAAGAAATACAGTAAAGAAATATTTACAGACATTATTTTTGCGAGTTTGTGTAAGAGGATCATATCAGTTTTTTTAAGACAAATCACCAACACCGTTAAGCTTTAAACATTTTAAGTTCTAAACGATTCACATAGATTGACGATATTATTGTCCACTTAAACTCAATCTAAAAACTTTCAAAATGCTTACCGATACGTTAAGATATATTAATTTTGCACTAAGTTCTTATGGACCCCACGATCTCAGCATATCCCCTCATCATGCAATACACTGACTCAAGTAATGCCTTTAAACTTTTATCAACTGTGATTTGTGCGAAAACAAAGCAGAATGTTTAAACATTAACAATCAGGTCGATACTTCCGTATACGCAGAGAAAGTCCAATGTTTAAACAAAATAAGAAAAAATAAAACAAGTTGAAGTTGTTTAGGCTTTAACCACCAGGTCGATACTCACGTATACGCAGAGGTGATCCAAAGCTTAAATGAAACACCAAAGAAAATAAAACAGAACGTTTAGGCAATAACATCCAGGTCGATACTCACGTATACGCAGAGGATGTCCAATGCTTAAACAAAATAAAGAAATAAAACAAATTTAAATCTTTGCAAAATGAAATGCACAATCACAGCGATTTTTCAGCAAAGTTGTGAAAGTTCTCAAACTTAACCAGTTTTATGTCTTTCGACAATCAGCGATTACTGAGTAGGCACACAATCAAGAAGGACAAAACTAAGTACTATGCTTTTGACCATGTTTCCCACTAGAACTAGGCTTTTTCATTTAAGTTTGTATCGTTATCGCAAATCTACTAGTCTAGCTGAGCCTACCGTCACATCCTTAGTGAGATCGTTTATCACATTTTAACTCTCCATTTCTTTAGCATGATGTGACAGTCCAACTGATCTACAATCATTTCCTCTTTTTGACAACAAAACTCATTTTTGTATTTTTTCAATGTTTTTGGAATTTTCAAATTTTCTAATTTTTAAAAAATTTTACTCCCCCTAAAATCAAAATATGTCTCAATTTTGATTTTCTGGGAAAATTTGAAACAAACTGTACAAGAAATGTGACAACATGATGAGAATTACTTCAATTCTCCATTCACTTGGCTTAAACAATCAGAACTCCCCCTGACAACAAAACATTTTCCCATAGTGATTTCAAAACACTTAAGTTTGTTTTAATCAAAATGGTTTTTCCGGAAAATAAGTTTTGTGAGTCATTTTTCAAACATGGGGATCATTCATCACCTTGTTTTCTTTAACCACTTGTAAAAACTAACATTTTCAATTTAAACAACAAAACCACTTGTAGAAAATCAAGTACAACTTAATATCCCCGATTTACCACATGTAAGTCGAAATATCACTTTCGTGAATTTCTCAAGAAATGTGCCGATTCCTGCTCCTCTCTTACCAACCTGGGAGCTTCGGCAAGTCAGGTTTTTTTTAATTAAAAAGTTTCACCCAAGCCTGACTGTCCTTGGGTGATTTTGAATTATTGCTCAATAATGGTGGAAAATTTGCATCATCCATTGTTAAACCAGAATTCTCAACTTTTACCTCAACACTTGGCTCTTCTGGCTTTACCACACCAGATTCATCGCGTGAACGTAGCTTGTCTGACTTTGATGAGTCAGATTCATCGCCAACATGTGGCTCCTTTGTTTCCGAAGAAACAGATTCATTGTCACCCGCTTTCTTCTTCTTTCCCTCTTCTGTCCTCAGATTTGTATCTGATGAATTCATCTTGTTTGACTTGTCATTCTTTGGAGAGCAAGACGATTTATCAGAACTTTTATCTGTTTTACCAGTTGTATCCGAGGACAAAATCTTCTCGAGATACTCCCTCACCTTCTTCCTCTTCTTCCTCAGTCTGTCTTTCTGCCCTTGAGAAAGCTTCACTTTCTTTTCTTGAACTTTAGGTTCTTGAACCTTCTGTTCTTTGGGCTTGACATTGACTGATTTCTTTGCCACTTTCTGAGATTCAGCCCTCGATCTTTCATTTGATCTCCTTGGGCAATCTCTGGCAATATGTCCTTTGATATGGCATTCAAAGCATCTTCTCGTCTCAAAACTCCAACTCTGGCAGTTAACAGCAATGTGTCCTCTCACACCACAAGTGTAACACACTCTGTTATCATGCCAATCACCATCTTGAGCCCAAACATTCAGATCATAACACTGTTTGGCCTGGTGATAATCATTTCTCCTCTTGAAAGCTGGATTTAGCTTTGAAGCACTGTGGTCAAACCTGCACTACTTATTACCAACAATTTTTAAGTTTTGATTTTCTACTTTTTGTGATTTTTTATCACGATTGAATGATGGAACTGATGAGCTTTTATTTTCTTTTTGAACATTTTTCAGTTTTTTATCCTTTTGTTTTTGTTCCACATTCTTCTTTACAGGTTTTTGCGTTGAGCATTCACCTTTTTCAGTAGAATGTAGAACAGTTTCTTTAAACATTTCATTTAATTTCAAAAATATTTTTCTTTTTTCAATTTCATCATCAGTTTTCTCATCACAATCTTCAACTTTGACTTTGTCAAAGTTTGTGACATTGTCACTTATTGGAACTGAATTAACCGGTTTAGGACAGGGAATAGCTGAAGTATTCACAAAAACCTTCAACTTTTCTTCCCATACTCTGATTTTACCTTCTAACTCTTTGATTTTCTTTCGAGCACATTCAGCTTCTTTTTCAAGTCGAATAATCGTCTGAAGATGGGAATTTATTACTTTTTGTTTTTCAATATTATTCTTGCTAAAAACAGATCTCCCATCTTCAAGAATCTTTATTTGACTTTGAAATTCTTTTTTATTTTTTATTTTTCATTTCCAAAACTTTTAATTTTATCTTCAAAAATTTTTCCATTTTCTTTCAACTTCTTGTTTTCTGATGTCAAACTGTTCAAGTCATTTAACAGTTTAACATTTTCAGATTTTTGCTTCTCACAAATTTCCTGCAAAATAAGAATTTGTTTAACATCAGCTTGCTTCTCATCCTTCAACTTTTTGACTTCCCAATGTCAAACTTTCCGCATCTTTCAAGAGTTTGCCATTGTCAGCTTCAAGTTTATCACATTTAGAGCACATTGATGCAGAACTTGAAGATTCATTCTTCACAAATTCTTCATTTTTTGGAACTTCCTTTGTTCTTGTCTTGAATGATCCTGCTGTAACACCCTCGAAATTTACTTGAATATAAGTATAACTTTATACAAAAGATAATAGTTTAACATAAGTTTCAAAAGTATCAAGATTACAAGTAGATAAACATTAGTCATCTAATGTCTAAGTTAAACATTCAAAAGTTGATTAATAATTGTTTACAACCCATGAACAAAGTTTAATTCAAACTAAACACATAGCGAAAGCTTCAAAAATCGTGTTCGGTTCTTCAACGTTGCTTGACCACCATCCGTAAGGTCCATCTAATCACCTAGGGTCAAAACCATTAAAACATTAGTTTTGACTTTTGTACATAAGACTTAAACATATGATCCAATCATCAATTTAAATAAAAAAAAATTAAAGTTTTCTGGTTCCACCGTAAATTACGGTACTACCGTAATTTACGGTGAGTTCTGGAGATTTTTGGTCCACCGTAAACCAGTTGATCCACACCGTAAACATATCACATCCACCGTAAATTACGGTACTACCATAATTTACGGTGGTACCTGGAATTTCATGTTTTGTTTTGTTTTGTTTGTTCATTACACCAAGACCTAACTCTCGGGTTTCAGTTTTCTATGATACCAATTCATTAAAACCTCGTATTTCTAATATGTTATATAATATTCAAAATCAACAATCAAACTATCATAATCCGAAACAATAACCATTCCTTACTTGATTATCCGACCGGTTTGGCTCGTCTACGGAATTTCTTCCTTTTTGACGACTACCAACGAGTTTTAACCAACTTTTGACCAAATATTCAATATAGCGATATTATCGCTTTAATTCATAGTAGCTTATATTCTTAAATTCAACTATGCATATTACAATGATCTAAATTTACTTAATGTAACGGGTCAAGTTACATACCTTAGCGTACGCCCTTCAACCGCGAATCACCACCGGCTTGTCCACTCGACGTTCCGGTATCTTGTCCTATAGAGTTCAATTCAAGACATGTTTAGAACTCTCTTTAGACCTCTCTTCGCATAATATACCGAAACATCATAATTATGCGTTAAAGCTTTAAATTTCTATTTTTAAGCCTTCTTTGAGGCATTTCAACAAACACTATGAGGGCAGAATTTCTACATCATTCATATTCATGTTTATAGCTTGCTAATTAGTTAACTTAACTTCAATAAAGCCATCATATAGCATTTAAACATCATACTCTTCTGAAATCACCTTCTAAAATCGAATTACACTAGAATAATCACTCTAAACCCTAGTGTTCAACATCATCATGTAAAACCCACAACCCACCTTCAATGTGTTCATGGAATTTCCTGAATTTGGTCATGATTTCACATGAAATTAGCTAGGTTTCACTTCTAAACACCATATCAATTCTAATCAAACCAAATAACACACATGCAACATCAATTTTCAGATTTTCCAAAATCATGAGAAATTCAAGTTAAGAAATTTCATCAGATTTTACATACCTTACAATCCTCTTGTGATGAGGATTACGATTCTAGGCTCGATTCTCGATTTCAACTTGGATAAATCCTTCAATTTGCAAGATTAATGAGATTTTAGGGTTTTGGAGAAGTGGGGATCGCCCCCCCCCCTGCTTCACTTGATCGACCAGACACACCTAAATGGTGTGTTTGGTGAGTTTTTGTTATATTTAAGCTTTAAACTTTCATTTTTGGCAAGCTTAGTCCCTCATTTATCATCTAACTTTAAGTACTAGTGTTTTTAACCTAGTGTTAGTTATTTCTAGGCTTGTAATTTTAACTAGGTTAAAATTTCTAGATAGTAAATTCTTGTATATGAAATTCTTGAATTTCTAATATAAAGATTTATATTTTCGGGGTGTTACAAGTCCACCCCCCTTAAAAAGGGTTTCGTCCCCGAAACCTAATTACGTACCAAATAAAGTAGGATGAAGACGTCGCATCTCCTCTTCGGACTCCCATGTAGTGTCCGAACCTTTCCAATGCTCCCATTTGACTTTGACTTGGTCAATTTGTTTATTTCGTAAATGTTTGACCTTTCGGTCTAAAATCTCCACCGGTCTCACCGCATAATTCAGACTATTATCCACTTCGATATCATCGTAATGGATATAGGCCGTTTCGTCTGCTAGGCACTTTCTTAATTGTGACACGTGGAACGTGCCATGGATTCCACTTAGCTCCTCCAGTAATTCAAGACGGTAAGCTACCTTGCCAACTCTCCCGATAATTTTAAATGGCCTAATAAACCTTGGGCTTAGCTTCCCCCTTTTTCTGAATCTAATAACGCCCTTCCATGGGGAAACTTTTAGCATGACCATGTCACCAACTTGGAATTCGATTGGCCTTTTCCTTTTATCAGCATACGCCTTTTGCCTGTCTTGAGCCGCTTTCAAGTGTGCCCGAACTTTATCGATCTTTTCATTCGTGGCTCGTACTATATCTTGGTGGGCGAGTTCACGTGGACCCACTTCACCCCAACATACCGGGGTTCGACACTTCCTACCGTAAAGCATTTCGTATGGTGCCATCTTAATACTAGATTGGTAACTGTTGTTATACGAAAACTCGACTAACGGTAAGTGAACATCCCAACTGCCTCTAAAGTCGATTATACACGCCCGTAGCATGTTCCCCAATGTTTGTATCGTTCTTTCACTTTGTCCATCCGTTTGAGGATGGTACGCAGTGCTAATGAACAATTTGGTCCCCATTTGCTCTTGGAAATCTCGCCAGAAATTCGAAGTAAACCGGGTATCCCTATCAGACACGATGGACACCGGCACCCCATGACGTGCTATGATTTCATTGGTATAAACTTCTGACATCTTTTCTGACGTATAGGTCTCACGAATCGGAATGAAGTGAGCACTTTTCGTCAATCTATCCACCACTACCCATATGGCATCAAAACCACGATTCGTCTTAGGCAACTTGGTTAACAGGTCCATTGTAATATGTTCCCATTTCCAAACCGGAATTTCTAACGGTTGGAGTTTGTCGTATGGTTTCTGGTGCTCCGCCTTGACTTGTAAACATGTCAAGCATTTTTCCACATATTTCGCCACGTCCCTCTTCATTCCGGGCCACCAATAATTTTGTTTCAAATCATTGTACATCTTGGTTGCACCCGGATGAATCGAATAACGGGATTTATGAGCTTCATTAAGTAGAAGCACCTTTACTCCACAAGTATGTGGGACCCATATCCTTCCGGATCGAGTCTTCAACCCGTGATTCCCATCCGACAAATCTTTCAAGTGACCGATTATTCTTTCTTTCTTCCAATTTTCTTCTTTTACTGCTTCTAACTGCGCCTCTCGAATACGTTCAAGTATACCCGAGGTCACCACAAGTTGCATCGACCTCACTCGTATTGGGACATAGTCCGCTTTTCTGCTTAGAGCGTCCGCTACCACATTTGCCTTTCCAGGGTGATAATGTATCTCACAATCGTAGTCTTTCACCGTTTCCAGCCATCGCCTTTGTCGCATATTTAACTCCTTCTGATTAAAGAAGTATTTCAAGCTCTTGTGGTCGGTGAATATGGTTCACTTTACCCCATACAAGTAATGCCTCCATATTTTTAATGCAAATACTACCGCTGCCAACTCGAGATCGTGCGTGGGATATTTCTTCTCGTGTATTTTCAATTGTCTCGAGGCATAGGCTATTACCTTGCCCCGTTGCATCAACACGCAACCGAGCCCCGATAATGAAGCATCCGAATAAACCACCATGTCTTCGACTCCGTCCGGCAATGTCAATACCGGAGCTTGAGTTAACTTTTCTTTTAGCGTTTGAAACGCTTTCTCTTTATCAGCACCCCAAATGAACTTTTCTTTCTTCCGTGTTAACTTTGTTAGCGGTGACGCAATCTTGGAGAAATCCTGAATGAATCTCCTATAATATCCCACAAGCCCCAAAAAGCTTCTAATTTCCGAAGGGTTCTTCGGAAGATTCCATTTTGACACAGCCTCTATCTTTGACGGATCCACCAATACTCCGTCAGCACTTATGACGTGGCCAAGAAATTGTACCTCTCGTAACCAAAAGGCACATTTAGAGAATTTTGCATACAACTTCTCTCGTCTAAGTGTCTCTAACACTTCTTGTAGGTGATGTGCGTGTTCAGCCTCACTTTTCGAATACACCAAGATATCATCGATAAACACGATGACCGACTTATCCAGCATTGGTTTGCAAACCCGGTTCATGAGGTCCATGAAAGCCGCGGGTGCGTTTGTTAGCCCAAATGACATCACGAGGAATTCGTAATGTCCGTATCTCGTGCGGAAAGCCGTCTTCGGCACATCTTCTTCTTTGACCTTTAGTTGGTGATACCCCGATCTAAGGTCAATTTTTGAAAACCAATTCGCACCTTGTAGTTGATCGAATAAATCATCTATTCTCGGGAGCGGGTATCGGTTCTTTACCATGAGTTTGTTTAATTCCCGGTAATCGATACACATGCGCATGCTCCCGTCTTTCTTTTTCACGAACATTACCGGTGCGCCCCAAGGAGACACACTCGGCCTTATAAATCCCTTGTCAAGCAGGTCTTGGATTTGAGACATCAACTCTTGTAATTCCGACGGTGCAAGTCGGTACGGGGCTTTTGCTACGGGTTTCGCGCCCGGAATCAATTTGATCCCAAACTCTATTTCCCGTTCAGGCGGTATCCCCGGTAAATCCTCCGGAAACACATCTTCATAATCTCGCACTACTGGTACATCTCCAATCTTTCGTGATTCTTTTTCGGGCTCATTAGCATATATCATGAATGCCCTGCATCCTCGCTTCATAAGCTTGTGAGCTTTCAACATTGAGCATACTATAGGGTTGCCTCCTTTTTCGCCATAAATGGTGACGTGTTTCCCGCTCGGTGATGTTAGTTTTATCTCTTTACGAAAACACACGATCTTTGCATGGTATTGAGATAGCCAATCCATCCCAACGACTACTTGAAATTCTCCCATTGACATCGGGATTAGGTTTATCAAATATTCTTCGTCGTCAATGCTCAGTTTACAGTTTTTACATACATCACAAACAATAAAACTCTTGTTATTACCTATCTCTACTTCTAAGGGCACATGTAATTTTGTTAGAACAAATGAAGGATGTCGAATAAATCCATATGAAACAAAGGATTTATTCGCACCCGTATCAAATAACACGTGTGCAGGAATTGAATTTACAGCAAATATACCTGAGACCACGTCAGGTTCAACCTTTGCTTCTGCAGCGGTTAGTTGAAAAGATCTTGCCTTTGCTTTTGGGGCTTCACCTTTCGGTTCCTGCCCATCCTTCTTTCCAACCAGTTCCGGGCATTCCGACTTCTTGTGACCCGTTCGATAACAATTGTAACAAACCGTCACTTTTTCCGGGCACGATATAGCCATATGTCCCGTTTTCTTGCATATGGGACAAGGCTTATCCTTGTAACGGCATTCGCCTTTATGACCCTTCCCGCAGATTCTGCAACTTGGCGACCCGCCTTTTGTATCAGATTTCTTTGCGCTTTCGTTTGTTCGTGCCTTCTTAGTAGGGCTTGGATTCACATCTTGTGCCCTTCGTTCACCCCGTTCTATGCTCTTTTTCAGTTCGATCTCCCTTTCTCGAGCAGCATTGACAATCTCGGTAAGGGTCTCGTATTTTGAAGGGGTTATGAACTCTCTATACTCCGCACTTAGCATGTTATGGTAGTAATAGACCTTTTGTTCTTCATTTGTCACCAAATCATCACAGAACTTTATCTTGTCCATAAACATCCCCGTGATCTTGTCTATGGATTCACCCTTGTGTCTGAGTTGCATGAACTCTTCCTTGATTCTATTTATGACCGCTTTGGGACTATGGTGTTTAAGAAACGGCGTCTTAAACTCCTCCCATGTCATGGCCTTAGCCGCTTCACTTCCAATCTCCTTCTTTTTGTTATCCCACCAGTCTTTCGCTTGACCTCTTAATTGACACGTACCATAAGCTACGTAGTCATTTTCATCACAATGAGTTCTCTCGAATACTCCTTCGATATCACTTAGCCATCGTTGGCACACAATTGGATCGACCTCCCCATTATATATTGGTGGTTTACAGGCCATGAATTCCTTGTATGAACAAGGCTTTCGTCCACCATGCTTTTCCTTTGCTGAATTGGAATCATCTTCCAATTTCTTGATTCTCTCTTCTACTATTGATAAAACTGTGTTTTGAATTTTATCAATAAAGCCCGACAAACTGTTTTCGATCGCCTTTCCAACCTCTTCGGCAATCACTTCCCTCATTTGTTCGGTGACTCTTAGCACCGCATTATCATTACCTCCATCAGCCATCTCTATTTCTGAAATGTTTACATAGATTGTTAAACATTCCATTTATAACACATGCTTTACTTGTTTTGATTTAATCAAGTTCATAACTCGATTTAATCATTCTTGTTTCAATTCAATCAAGTTCGTAACTTGATTTAATCATTCTTGTTTCAATTTAATCAAGTTCGTAACTTGATTTAATCATTCTTGTTTCATGCATTTCTTGTTTTTGAGTGAGCTTACACACTCGTTTCATGCATATTGTTCATTTCTCATTCTTTACGTAGTACATAATTTATTAACAGAATAAGTTAGTTCTTACCGGACGATCGATCAAGCTTGAACCGAACACTTTGTTGACAACCTTAGGCTCTGATTACCAACTTGTAACACCCTCGAAATTTACTTGAATATAAGTATAATTTTATACAAAAGATAATAGTTTAACATAAGTTTCAAAAGTATCAAGATTACAAGTAGATAAACATTAGTCATCTAATGTCTAAGTTAAACATTCAAAAGTTGATTAATAATTGTTTACAACCCATGAACAAAGTTTAATTAAAACTAAACACATAGCGGAAGCTTCAAAAATCGTGTTCGGTTCTTCAACGTTGCTTGACCACCATCCGTAAGGTCCATCTAATCACCTAGGGTCAAAACCATTAAAACATTAGTTTTGACTTTTGTACACAAGACTTAAACATATGATCCAATCATCAATTTAAATAAAAAAAAATTAAAGTTTTCTGGTTCCACCGTAAATTACGGTACTACCGTAATTTACGGTGAGTTCTGGAGATTTTTGGTCCACCGTAAACCAGTTGATCCACACCGTAAACATATCACATCCACCGTAAATTACGGTACTACCGTAATTTACGGTGGTACCTGGAATTTCATGTTTTGTTTGTTCATTACACCAAGACCTAACTCTCGGGTTTCAGTTTTCTATGATACCAATTCATTAAAACCTCGTATTTCTAATATGTTATATAATATTCAAAATCAACAATCAAACTATCATAATCCGAAACAATAACCATGCCTTACTTGATTATCCGACCGGTTTGGCTCGTCTACGGAATTTCTTCCTTTTTGACGACTACCAACGAGTTTTAACCAACTTTTGACCAAATATTCAATATAGCGATATTATCGCTTTAATTCATAGTAGCTTATATTCTTAAATTCAACTATGCATATTACAATGATCTAAATTTACTTAATGTAACGGGTCAAGTTACATACCTTAGCGTACGCCCTTCAACCGCGAATCACCACCGGCTTGTCCACTCGACGTTCCGGTATCTTGTCCTATAGAGTTCAATTCAAGACATGTTTAGAACTCTCTTTAGACCTCTCTTCGCATAATATACCGAAACATCATAATTATGCGTTAAAGCTTTAAATTTCTATTTTTAAGCCTTCTTTGAGGCATTTCAACAAACACTATGAGGGCAGAATTTCTACATCATTCATATTCATGTTTATAGCTTGCTAATTAGTTAACTTAACTTCAATAAAGCCATCATATAGCATTTAAACATCATACTCTTCTGAAATCACCTTCTAAAATCGAATTACACTAGAATAATCACTCTAAACCCTAGTGTTCAACATCATCATGTAAAACCCACAACCCACCTTCAATGTGTTCATGGAATTTCCTGAATTTGGTCATGATTTCACATGAAATTAGCTAGGTTTCACTTCTAAACACCATATCAATTCTAATCAAACCAAATAACACACATGCAACATCAATTTTCAGATTTTCCAAAATCATGAGAAATTCAAGTTAAGAAATTTCATCAGATTTTACATACCTTACAATCCTCTTGTGATGAGGATTACGATTCTAGGCTCGATTCTCGATTTCAACTTGGATAAATCCTTCAATTTGCAAGATTAATGAGATTTTAGGGTTTTGGAGAAGTGGGGATCGCCCCCCCCCCTGCTTCACTTGATCGACCAGACACACCTAAATGGTGTGTTTGGTGAGTTTTTGTTATATTTAAGCTTTAAACTTTCATTTTTGGCAAGCTTAGTCCCTCATTTATCATCTAACTTTAAGTACTAGTGTTTTTAACCTAGTGTTAGTTATTTCTAGGCTTGTAATTTTAACTAGGTTAAAATTTCTAGATAGTAAATTCTTGTATATGAAATTCTTGAATTTCTAATATAAAGATTTATATTTTCGGGGTGTTACAAGTCCACCCCCCTTAAAAAGGGTTTCGTCCCCGAAACCTAATTACGTACCAAATAAAGTAGGATGAAGACGTCGCATCTCCTCTTCGGACTCCCATGTAGTGTCCGAACCTTTCCAATGCTCCCATTTGACTTTGACTTGGTCAATTTGTTTATTTCGTAAATGTTTGACCTTTCGGTCTAAAATCTCCACCGGTCTCACCGCATAATTCAGACTATTATCCACTTCGATATCATCGTAATGGATATAGGCCGTTTCGTCTGCTAGGCACTTTCTTAATTGTGACACGTGGAACGTGCCATGGATTCCACTTAGCTCCTCCAGTAATTCAAGACGGTAAGCTACCTTGCCAACTCTCCCGATAATTTTAAATGGCCTAATAAACCTTGGGCTTAGCTTCCCCCTTTTTCTGAATCTAATAACGCCCTTCCATGGGGAAACTTTTAGCATGACCATGTCACCAACTTGGAATTCGATTGGCCTTTTCCTTTTATCAGCATACGCCTTTTGCCTGTCTTGAGCCGCTTTCAAGTGTGCCCGAACTTTATCGATCTTTTCATTCGTGGCTCGTACTATATCTTGGTGGGCGAGTTCACGTGGACCCACTTCACCCCAACATACCGGGGTTCGACACTTCCTACCGTAAAGCATTTCGTATGGTGCCATCTTAATACTAGATTGGTAACTGTTGTTATACGAAAACTCGACTAACGGTAAGTGAACATCCCAACTGCCTCTAAAGTCGATTATACACGCCCGTAGCATGTTCCCCAATGTTTGTATCGTTCTTTCACTTTGTCCATCCGTTTGAGGATGGTACGCAGTGCTAATGAACAATTTGGTCCCCATTTGCTCTTGGAAATCTCGCCAGAAATTCGAAGTAAACCGGGTATCCCTATCAGACACGATGGACACCGGCACCCCATGACGTGCTATGATTTCATTGGTATAAACTTCTGACATCTTTTCTGACGTATAGGTCTCACGAATCGGAATGAAGTGAGCACTTTTCGTCAATCTATCCACCACTACCCATATGGCATCAAAACCACGATTCGTCTTAGGCAACTTGGTTAACAGGTCCATTGTAATATGTTCCCATTTCCAAACCGGAATTTCTAACGGTTGGAGTTTGTCGTATGGTTTCTGGTGCTCCGCCTTGACTTGTAAACATGTCAAGCATTTTTCCACATATTTCGCCACGTCCCTCTTCATTCCGGGCCACCAATAATTTTGTTTCAAATCATTGTACATCTTGGTTGCACCCGGATGAATCGAATAACGGGATTTATGAGCTTCATTAAGTAGAAGCACCTTTACTCCACAAGTATGTGGGACCCATATCCTTCCGGATCGAGTCTTCAACCCGTGATTCCCATCCGACAAATCTTTCAAGTGACCGATTATTCTTTCTTTCTTCCAATTTTCTTCTTTTACTGCTTCTAACTGCGCCTCTCGAATACGTTCAAGTATACCCGAGGTCACCACGAGTTGCATCGACCTCACTCGTATTGGGACATAGTCCGCTTTTCTGCTTAGAGCGTCCGCTACCACATTTGCCTTTCCGGGGTGATAATGTATCTCACAATCGTAGTCTTTCACCGTTTCCAGCCATCGCCTTTGTCGCATATTTAACTCCTTCTGATTAAAGAAGTATTTCAAGCTCTTGTGGTCGGTGAATATGGTTCACTTTACCCCATACAAGTAATGCCTCCATATTTTTAATGCAAATACTACCGCTGCCAACTCGAGATCGTGCGTGGGATATTTCTTCTCGTGTATTTTCAATTGTCTCGAGGCATAGGCTATTACCTTGCCCCGTTGCATCAACACGCAACCGAGCCCCGATAATGAAGCATCCGAATAAACCACCATGTCTTCGACTCCGTCCGGCAATGTCAATACCGGAGCTTGAGTTAACTTTTCTTTTAGCGTTTGAAACGCTTTCTCTTTATCAGCACCCCAAATGAACTTTTCTTTCTTCCGTGTTAACTTTGTTAGCGGTGACGCAATCTTGGAGAAATCCTGAATGAATCTCCTATAATATCCCACAAGCCCCAAAAAGCTTCTAATTTCCGAAGGGTTCTTCGGAAGATTCCATTTTGACACAGCCTCTATCTTTGACGGATCCACCAATACTCCGTCAGCACTTATGACGTGGCCAAGAAATTGTACCTCTCGTAACCAAAAGGCACATTTAGAGAATTTTGCATACAACTTCTCTCGTCTAAGTGTCTCTAACACTTCTTGTAGGTGATGTGCGTGTTCAGCCTCACTTTTCGAATACACCAAGATATCATCGATAAACACGATGACCGACTTATCCAGCATTGGTTTGCAAACCCGGTTCATGAGGTCCATGAAAGCCGCGGGTGCGTTTGTTAGCCCAAATGACATCACGAGGAATTCGTAATGTCCGTATCTCGTGCGGAAAGCCGTCTTCGGCACATCTTCTTCTTTGACCTTTAGTTGGTGATACCCCGATCTAAGGTCAATTTTTGAAAACCAATTCGCACCTTGTAGTTGATCGAATAAATCATCTATTCTCGGGAGCGGGTATCGGTTCTTTACCATGAGTTTGTTTAATTCCCGGTAATCGATACACATGCGCATGCTCCCGTCTTTCTTTTTCACGAACATTACCGGTGCGCCCCAAGGAGACACACTCGGCCTTATAAATCCCTTGTCAAGCAGGTCTTGGATTTGAGACATCAACTCTTGTAATTCCGACGGTGCAAGTCGGTACGGGGCTTTTGCTACGGGTTTCGCGCCCGGAATCAATTTGATCCCAAACTCTATTTCCCGTTCAGGCGGTATCCCCGGTAAATCCTCCGGAAACACATCTTCATAATCTCGCACTACTGGTACATCTCCAATCTTTCGTGATTCTTTTTCGGGCTCATTAGCATATATCATGAATGCCCTGCATCCTCGCTTCATAAGCTTGTGAGCTTTCAACATTGAGCATACTATAGGGTTGCCTCCTTTTTCGCCATAAATGGTGACGTGTTTCCCGCTCGGTGATGTTAGTTTTATCTCTTTACGAAAACACACGATCTTTGCATGGTATTGAAATAGCCAATCCATCCCAACGACTACTTGAAATTCTCCCATTGACATCGGGATTAGGTTTATCAAATATTCTTCGTCGTCAATGCTCAGTTTACAGTTTTTACATACATCACAAACAATAAAACTCTTGTTATTACCTATCTCTACTTCTAAGGGCACATGTAATTTTGTTAGAACAAATGAAGGATGTCGAATAAATCCATATGAAACAAAGGATTTATTCGCACCCGTATCAAATAACACGTGTGCAGGAATTGAATTTACAGCAAATATACCTGAGACCACGTCAGGTTCAACCTTTGCTTCTGCAGCGGTTAGTTGAAAAGATCTTGCCTTTGCTTTTGGGGCTTCACCTTTCGGTTCCTGCCCATCCTTCTTTCCAACCAGTTCCGGGCATTCCGACTTCTTGTGACCCGTTCGATAACAATTGTAACAAACCGTCACTTTTTCCGGGCACGATATAGCCATATGTCCCGTTTTCTTGCATATGGGACAAGGCTTATCCTTGTAACGGCATTCGCCTTTATGACCATTCCCGCAGATTCTGCAACTTGGCGACCCGCCTTTTGTATCAGATTTCTTTGCGCTTTCGTTTGTTCGTGCCTTCTTAGTAGGGCTTGGATTCACATCTTGTGCCCTTCGTTCACCCCGTTCTATGCTCTTTTTCAGTTCGATCTCCCTTTCTCGAGCAGCATTGACAATCTCGGTAAGGGTCTCGTATTTTGAAGGGGTTATGAACTCTCTATACTCCGCACTTAGCATGTTATGGTAGTAATAGACCTTTTGTTCTTCATTTGTCACCAAATCATCACAGAACTTTATCTTGTCCATAAACATCCCCGTGATCTTGTCTATGGATTCACCCTTGTGTCTGAGTTGCATGAACTCTTCCTTGATTCTATTTATGACCGCTTTGGGACTATGGTGTTTAAGAAACGGCGTCTTAAACTCCTCCCATGTCATGGCCTTAGCCGCTTCACTTCCAATCTCCTTCTTTTTGTTATCCCACCAGTCTTTCGCTTGACCTCTTAATTGACACGTACCATAAGCTACGTAGTCATTTTCATCACAATGAGTTCTCTCGAATACTCCTTCGATATCACTTAGCCATCGTTGGCACACAATTGGATCGACCTCCCCATTATATATTGGTGGTTTACAGGCCATGAATTCCTTGTATGAACAAGGCTTTCGTCCACCATGCTTTTCCTTTGCTGAATTGGAATCATCTTCCAATTTCTTGATTCTCTCTTCTACTATTGATAAAACTGTGTTTTGAATTTTATCAATAAAGCCCGACAAACTGTTTTCGATCGCCTTTCCAACCTCTTCGGCAATCACTTCCCTCATTTGTTCGGTGACTCTTAGCACCGCATTATCATTACCTCCATCAGCCATCTCTATTTCTGAAATGTTTACATAGATTGTTAAACATTCCATTTATAACACATGCTTTACTTGTTTTGATTTAATCAAGTTCATAACTCGATTTAATCATTCTTGTTTCAATTCAATCAAGTTCGTAACTTGATTTAATCATTCTTGTTTCAATTTAATCAAGTTCGTAACTTGATTTAATCATTCTTGTTTCATGCATTTCTTGTTTTTGAGTGAGCTTACACACTCGTTTCATGCATATTGTTCATTTCTCATTCTTTACGTAGTACATAATTTATTAACAGAATAAGTTAGTTCTTACCGGACGATCGATCAAGCTTGAACCGAACACTTTGTTGACAACCTTAGGCTCTGATTACCAACTTGTAACACCCTCGAAATTTACTTGAATATAAGTATAATTTTATACAAAAGATAATAGTTTAACATAAGTTTCAAAAGTATCAAGATTACAAGTAGATAAACATTAGTCATCTAATGTCTAAGTTAAACATTCAAAAGTTGATTAATAATTGTTTACAACCCATGAACAAAGTTTAATTAAAACTAAACACATAGCGGAAGCTTCAAAAATCGTGTTCGGTTCTTCAACGTTGCTTGACCACCATCCGTAAGGTCCATCTAATCACCTAGGGTCAAAACCATTAAAACATTAGTTTTGACTTTTGTACATAAGACTTAAACATATGATCCAATCATCAATTTAAATAAAAAAAAATTAAAGTTTTCTGGTTCCACCGTAAATTACGGTACTACCGTAATTTACGGTGAGTTCTGGAGATTTTTGGTCCACCGTAAACCAGTTGATCCACACCGTAAACATATCACATCCACCGTAAATTACGGTACTACCATAATTTACGGTGGTACCTGGAATTTCATGTTTTGTTTTGTTTGTTCATTACACCAAGACCTAACTCTCGGGTTTCAGTTTTCTATGATACCAATTCATTAAAACCTCGTATTTCTAATATGTTATATAATATTCAAAATCAACAATCAAACTATCATAATCCGAAACAATAACCATGCCTTACTTGATTATCCGACCGGTTTGGCTCGTCTACGGAATTTCTTCCTTTTTGACGACTACCAACGAGTTTTAACCAACTTTTGACCAAATATTCAATATAGCGATATTATCGCTTTAATTCATAGTAGCTTATATTCTTAAATTCAACTATGCATATTACAATGATCTAAATTTACTTAATGTAACGGGTCAAGTTACATACCTTAGCGTACGCCCTTCAACCGCGAATCACCACCGGCTTGTCCACTCGACGTTCCGGTATCTTGTCCTATAGAGTTCAATTCAAGACATGTTTAGAACTCTCTTTAGACCTCTCTTCGCATAATATACCGAAACATCATAATTATGCGTTAAAGCTTTAAATTTCTATTTTTAAGCCTTCTTTGAGGCATTTCAACAAACACTATGAGGGCAGAATTTCTACATCATTCATATTCATGTTTATAGCTTGCTAATTAGTTAACTTAACTTCAATAAAGCCATCATATAGCATTTAAACATCATACTCTTCTGAAATCACCTTCTAAAATCGAATTACACTAGAATAATCACTCTAAACCCTAGTGTTCAACATCATCATGTAAAACCCACAACCCACCTTCAATGTGTTCATGGAATTTCCTGAATTTGGTCATGATTTCACATGAAATTAGCTAGGTTTCACTTCTAAACACCATATCAATTCTAATTAAACCAAATAACACACATGCAACATCAATTTTCAGATTTTCCAAAATCATGAGAAATTCAAGTTAAGAAATTTCATCAGATTTTACATACCTTATAATCCTCTTGTGATGAGGATTACGATTCTAGGCTCGATTCTCGATTTCAACTTGGATAAATCCTTCAATTTGCAAGATTAATGAGATTTTAGGGTTTTGGAGAAGTGGGGATCGCCCCCCCCCCTGCTTCACTTGATCGACCAGACACACCTAAATGGTGTGTTTGGTGAGTTTTTGTTATATTTAAGCTTTAAACTTTCATTTTTGGCAAGCTTAGTCCCTCATTTATCATCTAACTTTAAGTACTAGTGTTTTTAACCTAGTGTTAGTTATTTCTAGGCTTGTAATTTTAACTAGGTTAAAATTTCTAGATAGTAAATTCTTGTATATGAAATTCTTGAATTTCTAATATAAAGATTTATATTTTCGGGGTGTTACACCTGCACAAAATATTTTAACGAAATTAAGAGGATTCGCATTCTCATCAATATAACAACCCCTCTTGTTATCGTATTTCATAACATATTTTGCCCTATCACATTCAACAATCCTTTTGTTCATTTCGGCAATCACATCTAAACTCATATCCACCAAATGTGTATCCAAGACTTTTATCAATTCTTTCCTTTTCTTTTCACTTTCATAATCGTGAGTTTTAAGTTTGCTGATGAATCCTTTTAGATGTAATTTTGAAAAATTTGAATCCTTTCTTAAATTTTTCAAACATTCACTCCATTCAATAGGTAATGCATCTGCAAACTTTGCTATTTTTTCAGCATCTGTCAAGAATATCTCATGATCTTTTAGATAACCAAGTAAAACATTATATCGGTTTACTAGATCATCCAAGGTTTCATTTTTCAAACACACAAAATATTTAAACCTTTTGACCCAACCATCCTTTTTCACGTCTCTATAACTGTCATCTATAAACCCTCGATTCCAATTGTTAAATCTTTCAAAATAATAATTTTCTTATTCATCAAACATTTTTTCAACTTTCAAAAACAACATGTTCAAACACTCAATTCAACACTTATAGTCACAAGTGGTCGACAAAATTTAGAACAAATCACATGCACACTCAATTCGAAATTTGCTGACAAATATCAAAAACTCACATGCAAACTTGAATTCTATTGGGCCTCACTTAGAATCTTGGGTCGATGATTTTAAAAAAAAATCTGTTATACAATCAATTGCATCACATGGGCTGAAATTGCTTAAGTCACATGGGCCGCTAATTATAAAGTCACATGTACCACCGAACAATTTGATTGAACCGTGCTTATCACTTAATCCAAACAGCTCACATGCAAAACGACTGATATATCAATTAAATTTTTATAGAATCAATAAGATGAATGGCCGACAATCAACAAATATCACATGCAAATTGTCATTATTACATGCACACTTGTCAACACATGCACACTTTTCTTTGTTTTTAATAAACCGAACAATCTATTATCACGTGATGACTTGGTTCAAATTTACAAGCAACCGTTTCACATGCACTGATGATTGGACCGATCAAACCTATGCAGTCCTGACACAAATCACATGATCACTTTTCCCAACTTACTAACAACCTCATTTAATGTTTCACAATTTTCAAACGAGAACACACTCTCAAACGAGAAGTTCAAACGGAATACCTCATTTCAAACGATATGAGAGTTTCCGTTTGAGACTTTTGCAATTTTCAAACGAGATAGTGTTGTTCAAACGGAACAATCACCAATTTCAAACGAAGTGTCAAATTTCAAACGGAAAACCAAGCCTCGTTCAAACGGAAACCAGTTTTCAGTCCATTTTTACCAGTTTTACTTTGAGTTTATATCTGATATTCTCAAGGGTTTGTTAAAATACAATTACGCACACATTGTGAAAGTTTCAGCCGATTTTAACCAAGATTTCACGGTTAATTTTGAAAAGAAGGTGTAGAAATCAGAATTTTTCAACGAAAACGAGCTAAACGGTAAGAACTCTTCCTCCTGAGCTCTGATACCACATGTAGGATCATGAAACAACCTAACAAGTCGATCAGAAGAGTGCTCAGACAGAATCAGAGGCGGAATTCATTGATTCGGTCTTCGTTTAGCTTGTATTCACTATTAAATGTCTTGTTTATTGATCTTGAAAGGATTTACAGCACAGAGACACTTCGACAGAGCTTCGCTATCGAAATCAGAATGTTACAAATGAATTCGTTTGAAGAGTATTTATTGGCCAAGCCATTTCGTTTGAAGATGACATGACATGCTTCAAACGAAATGCATGCTTCAAACGAGACCTTTCAAACGTGACCTCTCAAACGAAACATAACTAATTTACTTCAAACGGATCACCTAATTTGACTTTCAAACGGAACCTTCTACTTTGTCTTCATGTGTGCATGTTGTAATGATGATGCCATATTTATGATGTCATCAATGAATAAGATGACATCATGTCTTGATCAGATCCGTATCGCAACCAAGACTCGATATAAGACGAAGTCGACAGATGTATGCACCAACAAGATTTACTGGAATAAGTGAGGATACTTTCGCTTCATTTCTGATTCCAACTCCCAAGTATATTCGGGTCCTCTCTTGGAATCCCATTTGACTTTGACTAGTACCAATCGCTTGTGTTTGAGAAACTTGATATTTCTGTCTTCTATCTGTAGTGGCTTCTCAACAAATTTTAACTTTTCGTTTACCTCTACATCTTGAAGAGGTACTACCAGAGATTCGTCAGATAGACATTTCTTGAGATTGGATACATGGAATACATCATGTACTCCAGCTAGCTCCTCTGGTAGTTGTTAGCGATAGGCAACTGGTCCTATTCGTTGGACTACTGGGAATGGTCCTACGTACCTTGGACTTAGCTTTCCCTTCTTACCAAATCGTACTACTCCTTTTCAAGGAGAAACTTTCAAGAGTACCTTGTCTCCTACTTGAAATTCTAACGGCTTGCGACGATTATCGGCATAACTCTTCTGACGATCGCGAGCCGTTTTCAGTCTTTCCTTGATTTGAGTGATCTTGTCAGTAGTTTCTTGTATAGTTTCAGGACCTGATAATTGACTTTCTCCTATTTCTGCCCAACAAACTGGAGTTCTGCATTTTCGTCCATACAGTGCTTCGAACGGGGTAGCTTCAATGCTTGAATGATAACTATTGTTATAGGAGAATTCAATTAGAGGTAGGTGGTCATCCCAGTTTCCACCAAAATCTATCACACATGCCCTAAGCATGTCCTCCAGGGTTTGAATCGTCCTTTCACTTTATCCGTCTGTTTGTGGATGATATGCAGTACTTAAGTTTAGTCGGGTTCCCATTGCTTCCTGAAAATTAGTCCAGAAATGGGAAGTGAAACGACTATCCCTATCTGATACAATGGAGAGTGGGACTCCATGTAAGGATACTACTTCATCTATATACAACTTGGCTAACCTTTCCATGCTAAAGGTTTCTTTCATGGGTAGAAAGTGAGCTGATTTGGTTAATCGATCCACAATTACCCAAATTGCTTCATTACCTTTTCTGGTTTTGGGTAACTTAGTAACAAAATCCATGGTTATAAGTTCCCATTTCCATACAGGCATTTCTAATTGTTGTAGTAGACCTGAGGGTTTCTGGTGTTCTGCTTTAACTTGTGAACAAGTAAGACATTTAGAAACATATCTAGCTATGTCCTTTTTCATTCCTATCCACCAGAAATTACTTCTTAAATCTTGGTACATCTTATTGTTACCAGGATGCATGGTATACCTAGATTTATGAGCTTCCTCTAGAATCTTATTTCTTAAGTCTCCGTGCTTAGGTACCCATATTCTTTTCTTATGTAATCTCCAAATTTCATCAGCTCCTTGTTCTAATTCCTTTATTCTTCCTTTCATTCCTTCAGCATCATCCTTGATTGCTGTTTCTTGAACATTCTTCAGTTGTTCCATTAAATCTAATTGTAGATTTAATCTCAGAGCACGAAATCGTTTTTGCTTTTCATGATACTTACGACTTAAGGCATCTGCAACCACGTTCGCCTTTCCTTCGTGATATTGAATCTCCATCCATCTTCTTTGCCTCATGTTTAATTCTTTTTGCCCAAATATGTATCTTAAACGTTTATGATCTGTATAGACTGTAAACTTACTTCCATACAGATAATGTCTCCAAATCTTAAGGGCAAAAATTACGGCTCCTAATTCTAAGTCATGATTCGTATAGTTTTCCTCGTGCTTTTTCAATTGTCTTGAGGCATACGCAATTACCTTTTTGCGTTGCATTAGCACACATCCTAATCCTAGTTTTGAAGCATCACAATAAACTTCAAAATCTTCTGTTCCTTCTGGCAAGGCTAGGATTGGGGTGTTTGTTAACCTTTGCTTTAAAATCTTAAAAGCCTCTTCTTGCCTAGGTCCCCATTCAAACTAAACTGCTTTACAGGTAAGCTTAGTTAATGGTACAGCTATCTTGGAAAAATCCTTAATAAATCATCTATAGTAATCTACTAACCCTAGAAAGCTTCTAATTTCCATAGCTGATTGTGGGACCTTCCATTTGGTGATCGCTTCTATCTTAGCGGGATCTACGTGAATGCCTTCGTGATTTACCATGTGTCCTAAAAATTGCACTTCTTGTAGCCAAAATTCACACTTCGAGAATTTGGCATAAAGTTGTTCCTTTCTTAACAAAGTTAAGAGTGCATGCAGGTGTTCACAATGTTCCTCCTGACTTTTGGAATAAATAAGTATATCGTCAATAAAGACAATTATGAATTTATCCAAGTATGGTTTACAGATCGTATTCATCATGTCCATAAATGTTGCAGGAGCATTTGTTAACCCGAAGGGCATGACTGTAAACTCGTAATGACCATACCTAGTTCTGAAATCAGTTTTAGGTATGTCTTCTTCCTGTACCTTCAATTGATGATATCCAGAGCGTAAATCTATCTTAGAGAAGTATCTAGCTCCTTGCAATTGATCAAAAAGATCATCAATTCTAGGTAATGGGTATCGATTCTTAATTGTAACTTTATTCAATTCCCTATAATCGATACACATTCGCATCGAACAATCTTTCTTCTTCACAAACAACACTGGAGCTCCCCAATGGGATGAACTAGGTTGTATAAATCCTTTGCTTAATAATTCATCTAACTGCTTTTTCAATTCTAGCATTTCGGTGGGTGCTAACCGATAAGGTGCCTTAGATATCGGTGTAGTTCCAGGAATTAGATGAATTCTAAATTCTACCTCCCTCTCTGGTGGTTGTCCCGGTAGTTCTTCTGGGAATACATCTGGGTATTCGGATACTACAGGAATTTTCTTAAGTTCTTTACCTTTTGTGTTAATGATTACTGAAATCATATACACTATTCCTTGTTTTCTTTCATAACTAGCAACTTTCATCACTGAAATGAATTTCAGTGGCTTTCGTGGCTTATCTCCTGTAATCACTATTAATTCTCCTGTGGGTGTATGAATTTCTATGGAATTCTTATCACATAGGATTCGAGCATGGTTGGCTACTAACCAATCCATTCCTAACACCACATCGAATCCAGCTAAATTCATAGGTAACAGGTTTGCAGAAAATTTATGACCTGATAGTTCTATAATTTCTTTTTGCAAAACCGTATCTATGTTGACAGAATTTCCATCAGCCGTTTTGACCTTAAAAACTTGCCTAAGTTTCGTTAATGGTAGCTTAAGAGCTTGGCAAAAGAAAGTATTTATAAAACTTTGGTTTGCACCAGAGTCAAATAATACTTTTGCGTAGATGTTGTGAACTAGGAACGTACCAGCTATTACGTCAGGAATTGGTTCTGCTTCCTGAGTAGTCAACTGGAAGGCTCTTGCATTCTTCTTGGTAGTTCCTTCTGCAGGTTTGACTTTGTTATCAGCTGGTTTGACCAGTTTTGGGCAGTCTGGCCTCAAATGTCCAGCTTCTCCGCAGTTGTAGCAGATTGATGACTTCTTTCTCCTGCAATCTTCTTCTTGATGCCCTGGAATTTTGCAAAAATTGCAATACCCCTTGCATATTCCAAAATGCTTTCTTTTACAGGAATTGCAAAATGGAACAGTGGAAGATTGCCCAGTTCCCTTTTTCTTGAAATTGCTACGATTACCCATCCAGAATCCCTGGGTAATCTTTTGGGCCACTTCCTTTTTCCGGTTTTCTTCTCTTGTCCACACCAATTTGTCAGTCAGAGTATTGGCTAATTCCACCGCGTCATCGATCGTGCGGGGTCTTGCCGCTTTGACAATATTACGGATCTCGCTAATTAAGCCCCAAATATAGAGAGAAATAAGTACCGGTTCTGGCGAAGCCAGGGTTGGTACCACTCTAGCATACTCGAAGAAAGTCGAAGTATACCCTCTACAATCAACACCTATCATCCGGTGATTTAGGAACTTATTCGTCATTTGTTCCTTTTCATACTCGGGACAAAATTTTCTTTCCACGAGATTCTTAAATTCTTCCCAACTCATGGCATAGGCCATATTTCTTCCTTTGGCTTGAAGTATCGTATTCCACCATTCTAGCGCCCCTTCTTTAAAGAGATGCGATGCATACATAACCTTGTCTTCTTTGGCACATTTACTTATCATAATTACTGCTTCGGTTTTCTCCAACCAACGCAGTGCAGCAGTCGCCCCTTCATTACCTGCAAATTCAGCTGGTTTACAGGCAAGAAACTCCTTATAAGTGCAACCAGGTGTTGCTGCTTTCATTTTCTTAAGGAGTGGAGCTTGTAGTACATCATTGTTATTGTTATTATTGTTGTTTCCGCCTCCGTTTACGCTATTACTGAAGTTATCTTCATGAGTGCATTTACTAGGAATAATTTGTTGAGGTTCAACTGGGTTTCGAGCAGCAGCCAGTATTGCTGGAATAGCATTGGCTATTCCCTGAGCAACGATATTTTCGAAATCTTGCCTATTCAGAAATTGATCTTCATTGTGTTGCTCGGATTGGTTAACCTCGTTAACTGGTTCATTACCAGCGTTTGCCATCTGGTAATTAACATATATAATTTATTAGCACAAAATAAATAAGAGTTATATGCAAAACAATCACACAATTTTCACAAAACACGTATAGTCAAAATTGTCGATTTCTCGACTTCCATTCTGTTTTTATATTATATTATGCATCCGTATACACTGTTTATCTTACAAAAGTTTTATTTTTTTAGGTTATTTTACAGACTTATATCTTTATTATTATTATTATTATTATACAACCACAGCTTATCTATCACACTATCCCTCATCTGCTGGCATCTCAGAAGCGACGTTCCCTCTCGTCGTACTTCCAGGAGATCTGTTCTCCTACCTCCCTGATTCTATTCCCTGCATCTATCAGTTCTTCGCCAAAATGGCGGAGTTCAGCTAAGTTTTCATTGCTCATTGGTGGGTTTGGTACAGGTTCTGGGTCGAACTGAGGGAAAAAGGTATAAGGGTTATTTAGGAGGTTCTGAAATTGCCAGTCGTTGGTCCACCATTCGTCCATTTCTCCTAGAGGTTGAGTGTGGATAAGGGATCTGGAATAGCTGGTTCCAAGTTTATTGGAAGTTAGGTTGTAGCAGGATAAGGGTAGAGGTTGGTGTTGATAGGTCTAATGATATCACAGCTTGGAAGTATGCGATCTAATTCTTCCTGCAAAGGCAATTCCTCGATTTGCCTAGAACTTTCCCCAATTTCCATTTCTACTTGCCTAACATTTTCCTCAATCTCGATTCCTTTTCCTTTATCAATGGGATTTTCTATTTTGGGAACTTTCCTAGTTGCTGGTTTCCTTCTACGCACACGCCTCCAACCCACAAATCTTCTTCTTTTCTTTGGCTTTTGTTTTTCCGGAGGTGGAGCTTGAAATTCCATTTGTTCCTCAACATCGGCCAAGTAACCAGTAAAGTCTCTGGAAACTTCTATTTTCACAGGATAGAGATTGAGATTCTAAAGAGATTCAGATAACTCATTCATGCTGTTTAGCATTTATGAAAAACACACAAACTTTTAGGTTAAAATATTGTAAACTAAATTTTTACAGAATCACAGAACGGAAAGCAGAAAATTTAATATTTAATTATGAATATCTAATAAACTATTTTATTGAAACAAAACATTTTATTTTTAGTACAACTAAAATTTAAAATATACTAGTGGTTATTTATTTAAAGTTTCTGGCTTGTAAGTAGCATAGGTGATGATACTGGTTTGGTGATTTAATCAAAAGTTAGCATTTACTGCTACAGTGGCTAACATATATAGATTTGCCCATTTTTCGTCTAATTCATCTTCCCATGGTGGTTTGATGCCTACTCCTTTTGGTTGGGACTTCTTTATTTTCTCTTGACTTTTTCTAATAATCAAACTTCTTTTATTAGGGGAAAGTGGTTTCTCATACTGTGCTTTACGAACAAATATTCACTCCTCAGTAGCTGCTGAGTATCTTGAGGAATTGGATTGGGATGAGTTTCCCTTATTTTTCGGTGAACTATCTAATTTAAGATAGATATCCGAGATTCTTTGCTTACCCATACCGTAACTAACAAATAGTCAGTTAAAAACACATAATCGCAAGACAGTAATCAGAAAAATTAAGTTTGTTAAATACTTAATAGGCTTAAATCAGTGGCTCTGATACCACCTTTTCCTGTCACGGCCCCCGGCCCCGGTTTTACCCGGTCCAGGAGCCGCGGGGCAGGAACTCGAGTGGTATTTATTAATTGATGCGACAACGGAAGATTTAACAGGATCTTTTAAAACTTGAAATGCCCGATTACTTTATTTCGTAATTTGGTATAAAGCCCCGTAATTTACAATAGAGGAATTTTACTAGGAAATTCCCTGATTTATAAAACATGTTTATTTATTTTAACTGAGCCACCTCTTCAAGCTTGTTAGTGCTCCGTAGCACGTTTTCCTTGATTTATAGCAGGTCGCCTGAAACATGTTTTAAAAATATTTTGTCAGCGGGGAAATACTGGTGAGTCACTCAATTTGATAAAATGACACCTAGTTATTAATTACAGCATAAGAGCGATTACAATGACTTCTATCTTATTTTTATCTGGCGCCGTGTCACAATGGTGACGATGGTCATACCACTATTGGGTTCTTCCCCAAGTAGTGATGATTATCACTGTTAGGATTTATTAGCCTAACCGTGAGAAATTAGTAATGTGCACAATACCCCACTAGCCAGTGATTCAAGATAACCATGACTTAGTCCCTGTAATTATAACTTTTGAAAATAATTTGATGTATTGTAAAACAGTTGATAAAAAGAGAATGACTCACTTTGCAGATTTATGCGGGCAGAGTTTTAGCCTACTGATTAGCCTTGTAACCTAATTTAAATAACAATGCACACGAACTAGGTCAGTAACTAATACAGCATTTACGATAACTCACGAGATTAAACCCTCACAACGAATGACAAAGTGCAATACTTAAACATCCATCGAATTCACGAAGAATGACAAAGTATAAACCCAATTTGAGCAGCACTTAAACATTCATCGGATAGTTTCAATCGATCGGACATTGAATCGTAGCAGCGATCGAGTTAATACCCTTTTATCGTAGCAGCACCCCACTAATTTGAAAGTGAATTTCGATCAAAATATGATTGATTTCGAAAGTTTCGTCGACACAATTGAACTGCTCATGACCCGCTCTATTTATAGCTGGAATTCAAGGTTTACGCGGCCCGCGTAAACCTTCTCTTAAACTTACGCGGCCCGCGAGGGCAACCTAGTCTACGAATAGGCTTGGTGAATCACGGGTAGGCTTGCCAGCTGGTCAACGCGTGGCTCGGATGCTTATCCGGTCAAACTTCATATTTTTTTTTAACGGAAAATTTGGATCACTGACGGACCACTGAAGTATCATCGTGCCACCAGCAGAACCACCCGATCATATCCATCTCCACTAGGCAATAATGCCTATACACCAATTCAGGAGGAAACCCAATAAATCTGGGAAAAACCCCCTTTTGTGGGAATCGAACCCATGACCTAATGGCCATAAGCTTTATCCCACCACCAAGATCCCAAACTTCATATTGACGCGGCCCGCGTAAAGCTGAGCCAACCTTTACGCGGCCCGCCTGAAACCCACAAATTTTGATTTCTTGATTTTTTTCATGTACGTTAGGGTTTCAGGGGTCCGTGTTTTTACTTCCGGTTTATTTTGGGACAATTTTGAGAGTCCTTACAGTCCTCACGCAAACCGATACGGAACTACTCACCATAGTAACTACACTTCTAAACCCCTAAACCGATGCAACAGTTTAAGTCCCAATTGTTACCCGTTCCATAGACTGACACAATCAAGATTGACAGTCCGACAAGCAATTGATGCAATTTATAAAACTTAAGGCTTGTCTATTCAAAACTAACATGCTTAGGATTAGAACACATGCTACATGCCCCTCACAATAAACTCTTCTCTCAGTTTAAAATTATGAACTAGCGTGTAATGTGCTAGCATTTATAACACTCAAAACCAAACATGAAATTCTGTAATCATAGGCTTATATAACAATCATACCTCCACTGTATCGTATAACACGACACACGTCAAAAGATATCTAAATTAAATATTCATTTCTAAAAAGATATCTCTTCATTGTTTTTTTTTTCTTTTAAGAAAACAATACATTATTTACTACATACACAATCTCAAGTTGAGGGAATAGTGTCAGGCAGCTTGCCTGGCACTTACCTATTGGATCAACCCATTTTTAATTTAATTTTATCTTCAGTTTAAAATTACGGTTTCGTCCTTCGTTTAAAATTACGTTTTCTCCCCAGTTTAAAATAAAATTATAAAACCATTTTTTTTATTTTATTCCCAGTTTAAAATTACGGCTTCGCCCTCCGTTTAAAATTACGTTTTTGCACCCAGTTCAAAATAAAATTATGTTTTTCCCTTAGCTAAAAATTACGATTTTTCCATCAGCTCAAAATAACGTTTTTGCCCACAGTTCAAAATAAAATTGTGTCCCTCCCCCCCCCCCCCCCCCCCAGTTCAAAATTATGATTTTGCCCTTAGTTTAAAATTATAATATCGCACCCAGTTCAAAATATATTTACGCTTTTGCCCTTTGTTCAAAATTATGATTTTCTTCCCATTTCAAAAATTACGATTTTGTTCCCACAGCTGTCTGGCACTTCCCCATTGGTCTAGCGAAATTATGATTTTCCCCCGTTTAAATTTACAGTTTTGCCATTTGTTTTGTTTTTCCCGTCCATCCTAATTACGATTTTCCCTCGGTTTCAAATTTATAGGTTTGCCATTGTTTTTGTGTTTTCTGTCAAATTACGATTTTGCCCCCAGTGTAAAGTTACAGTCATGCTATCTTTAGCTTTTTTTTACAAATCTATGGTAGTGTTTTGTTTTAATTGTTGACTCGATGTAATTTTTATTCGTGTCAGACGGTTGCGTGACACACGCTCATTTGTCCTAAAAAATTACAATTTTTCCCCAGTTAAAAATTATAGTCTTTTATCGTTTTAGTTTTTTTTTTAGCAAAAGTAATGATAGTGTTTTGTTTTAATTGGTTTTCTCGATGTAATGTTTTTTGAGATTGTGTTATAAGTAGTATGTACAAGTAACCAAAACATAGACGTATATGAACGAGAAATATTTGGCTTAGTGCCCCGCAACGCGGGCGTGGCAAAACCTAGTTTTATTTACATTCAAATATAATCAACATAACAATATTCTAAAGTTATATTAAATGGATTCTTTAACTTTTACTAAACTAGAAAAACTATTTATGTAGTTTACCATATTGTAAAAAAAAAGAGTTAATTGCGATTTTCGCCCCTGAGGTTTGGGCACATTTGCCATTTTCGTCCAAAATGACAGTTTGGTATTATTTAGCCCCCCACGTTTGTCACTTTTTGCCATTTTCATCCAAATGCCTAACCTAGTTACCTAAATACCCAACCATGTTACTTTTTACCCAATTTAGGGTATTTTTGAAATTTGAAAATGATAAAGGGGTAATCTTGCAAGATAAATGAATCGCAAAATTAGTAACTAACCTTGTAATGTTATGAAGTCAAAGCTCATCTTTTACAGTTGACTGGTACCATTCTTCATCCCAATAATATGGGAATTTCAGTTTGGCTGCAGTATGTGGCATAAGCCATTCATCGTATATGAATCTGCATAACCGTATCACAAACGCATATATATTATATATAGACAACTGACATCAAGAAAATAAATGGAAGATTCAATTATTCAAATCAAGATATTGTGATGCATCATAGAAAAAGAATGGAAGTAATTATGTACATTTTGACTGGTGGACGAGAAATTACAACCAGAACCTGCAAATCTTCTTCTTCATTGGTGTTCCAGAGCTGCAGAAAGGACTCGAATCAACTCGTATTTTTTACTACATCCTAAATTGCATAATTGAAAGAAAACGATCGATATTTTTATAACAGTTTTGCAATCACATGTAATTGTATTAACTATATATATAATATGGACGAAAACACACCGGCAGATCAACCGAACCCATTTTGAGTTTTTGCCCGTCCGAAAAAATTACCTACTTTGACCCTGACCCGTACCCAACCCTGCTTCACCCAGCCACTTCGCCACCTGTACATGTATATAAGGATATGTATGCATTGGCCACTTTACAATTTACCCCCTTATCATTTTCAAATTTCAAAAATACCCTAAATTGGGTAAAAAGTAACCTGGTTGGGTATTTGGGTAACTAGGTTAGGAATTTGGATGAGAATGGCAAAAAGTGACAAACGTGGGGGGCTAAATAATACCAAACTGTCATTTTAGACGAAAATGACAAATGTGCCCAAACCTCAGGGGCGAAAATGGCAATTAACTCAAAAAAAAAAAAAATCATTAAATGTAGGCCACCCAAACAAGATAACAACTTAAGAAAAATGGGTCCCCAATAGTAAACAAAAATTCAAGAAAACATGATATTTACACAGAAACAAGATCATATAAACACACCTCATCTTCATTGTCTGATCAAAACCAGATAATCTTGCATGGCTACACAAATCAGCCCCTGTTGTTCATCTTCCACCACCACCACCTTCTCATCTTCTTCACTCAATCAAGAACCACCCTTTTCTTCTGCAAAGTTGTTCAATTTCTCAACAAAATCATCTACTTCCAGATGGGGTTTCAAGATTCATTCAAGAATTGATCCAAAAAACCACTTTAACCTCAAATCTTCAAATGGGTATCCTCTTAATGCAGTTTCTTTGCAAGATGGTAAGAATTTTAACATCCCAATTTTCTTTCATTTTGTGAAATTTTGTGTTTGATTTTAATTGGTTTGATAAATGTGTTTGTTAATTAGTTAACTTAGGATTTTAGTTTATTTTTTCCATAATTTGAGTTTATGAAATCAAATTGCAAAATCAAGAATTTTGAATTTGATGATGTAATTATGATTATTGATCATTTGAACAATTTAGTACCCTATAATCTGCCGGAGTGATTGAATTGCATTTTGAGTTAATTTATATATCTTGTTTAATTTTAAAAGGTCAAAAATTGTCTTCTGAAAGTCCAAATGTATGTCTGGTTTTGACTTTTGACTTAAGGGTGGTATTGTTTTGCACAATTTTGTTGATTAATTTGATGTATTTTTGTTAATATTCGTAAATTTACTTCAATAAAAAAAAGTTGGGGACGTTGTCTATGCAACTAGATTTGATTTTGTGACCCGTTAGGATCAAGTTTCGGGCAGTGGCGGAGCTAGCCCAAAAACTGAGGGGTATCCCAAATTTTTTTTTTTTTTTGGGATTAGGGGTGTCACTTGTATTAAAAAGATAAAAATTTTACACTACATAGACGGAGTTGAAAGGTATTTTTACACTACGAAAACTGAGTTGAGGGGTAGCCCGGGCAACCCCTTCTTACCTTACACATTGGCTCCGCCCCTGGTTTCGGGTTCATCAGGTTGGATGGTATCACTGCCTCAAATGGCGTGGAATTGTATTTGGGTTGAATCCAATGTTGAAGCCGAGAGATGACCGTTTCAGTTTGGGAAAATGGAATTTGGGTTCACCGGGTTCATTTTTGGAGTGCCCTTTACGATTTGGGTTCATCGGGTTTAATTTGGGTAAAAATAATGTGGCACTGCCTCATTGATGTGTTCATTGGGTTGAATTAGGAGTGCCCTTCACACCCTTAAGGTAGATTCAAACTTTTCTTTTTATGAGAAAATTGATAAATTTTTGAATGGGTATAAATACATAAATAAGCGCGTAAATTAATAAATTCAAACATTCACGTATGTTTTTAGTTTTTACAAGGGTAAATTGCATTTTGCGTCCTTTAAGCTTAAACAAAATTGCAGGCGTTGTCCTTTAACTAACGAAACTACACTGGATGTCTTTTATGTTACAGTTTCTCATCAATGTGTCCTTTTGCCCCAACCCAGTCATTTTTTTATGTTAACTCTTAACATGTGCAACTCACATGAGGGTATAATGGTCATTTTCACTTAAAATAGATCTCCCTCTTGAAGTTTCATGGGTAATTTTTATTTTTTTTGTTTTAGTTGTTAAGTAAAAATGACCATTATATCCTCATGTGAGTAGCAGGTGTTAAGAGTTAACCGAAAATATTAATTGGGTTAGGGCAAAAGGACACCGTATGATGAAAAACTCTAACATAAAGGACATCCAGTGTAATTTCGTTAGTTAAAGGACAACGCCTGCAAATTTGCTTAAACTTACAGGACGTAAAACGCAATCTACTCTAATCCAAACCAAATAAATTACAAAAAAAAAAACATCAATATTAAGATCAGGGCTCTAGATTTGGGAATCTAGATCCGGAAATCAGTAGCAGTTTGTCACAACGTCCGGCCCGTAACTCCAAGCAGTATAAACTAATGCCCGTTTTAAGTTGAGCCCTTTTCTATCTCGCTTGCTTGTATCCGGTTATTTCAAATATAACAAACAAACATACCGAGTCAAATCTCACTCATAACTCAGCTACTGTTTCAAACAAGAGTCCGCCAATTCTTGTATCAGCTCGGGCAATGTTCTTGATTTATATTATCATTTTCTGATGGCTTTTCACGTAGGTGCAGCAGAGAAGCCTTTAGCAAAAGAACTCGTGTTACCAGAACAAACCAAATCTAATCTTAGTGTAACAGTTGTGGGTGCTTCTGGTGATCTTGCCAAAAAGAAAATTTTTCCAGCCCTTTTCGCTCTGTTTTACGAAGATTGCTTACCTCCGGTTATTCCCTTAATCATTCATCTTAATGTTACTGTATTAATATTCGATTCGCAAATCGAATCACGGGGTTAATGTGGATTCTAATAAAGATTGTTTACTATTTTTGAAGAACTTTATTGTTTTCGGTTATGCCCGAACCAAAATGACCGATGAGGAGCTGCGGGAAATGATCAGTAGAACGTTAACGTGCAGAATCGATAAGAGGTAAATCTAATTACGTTGTTCATATACACTACAACAATGCAAACATTGTTGTTAATAACTTAATATGGGACATTTTAGAGAAAACTGTGGTGACAAAATGGAAGAGTTTCTTCAAAGATGCTTTTACCATTCGGGTCAATATGATTCCGAGGAACATTTTGCTGAGCTGGACAAAAAGCTAAAACAGAAAGAGGTTCGATGGTTTCGATGATCTGATATGGATTCTCGTGCGATATGTTCTATCTTTATTAACGGGAATTTTGAAATTTTACAGGAGGGGAAACTGTCGAATAGGTTGTTTTATTTGTCAATACCTCCGAACATTTTTGTGGATGTGGTACGATGTGCTAGTTGCAAAGCTTCTTCGGGAAATGGGTGGACAAGGGTAATTGTGGAAAAACCGTTTGGGCGAGATTCAGAATCTTCTGGCGAGTTAACGAGAAGTTTGAAACAATACTTAGCCGAGGATCAAATATTTAGGTATGTGTCGGTTAAACTAGTTTGCTAGTCAACGGGCCAGTTCAAGCGGGTTAAATAAAAAAGATTAGCGGGTCAAACAGGTTAAAAGGCACTCAGAAGCATATATTTAGTTCATAAAACTTAACAAATCATTATTTTTTAAAGAGTGAAGTTTGGCCAATTTTGCGACTTTCGTCCAAAGGTTTGTTTTTCCGCATCTGTATCCAAAAGGTTTAAAATCTTGCCATTTTCATCTGACTCATTACCTCCATCCATTTTTCTCCGTTAAGTCAGGGGTATTTCTGTCTTTTTTGTTAACTTAAAGGGCAATTCGGTCTTTTTACATAAAGTGAAAAGGACCGAATTACTTAAAGGGCAATATCTTTTGTAATCATATTGGATACCATAATTACTTACAAAAAAATTGGACAAAACTGTTTCGGGTCAAACCGCAGCCAAAATATTACATATATGGAATGTCATTAATATTGTGTGTTTATGTATTTTCAGGATTGATCATTATCTAGGCAAGGAGCTAGTAGAAAATTTATCCGTTCTTCGTTTCTCAAATCTTGTTTTCGAACCACTTTGGTCAAGAAACTACATTCGAAACGTACAGTTTATCTTTTCTGAAGACTTTGGTACAGAAGGGCGAGGAGGGTGAGTTTACAGTTGTATGTTGACCCGTTACTCTTTCACTAAAATTTGTATGTTTTATAGGTCTAATTAATTTACGTGTTCTTTGTTGTTAGATACTTTGACAACTATGGAATCATTCGCGATATAATGCAAAATCACCTATTGCAAATATTGGCGTTATTTGCAATGGAAACACCCGTGAGTTTGGACGCCGAGGATGTTAGAAATGAAAAGGTATCCTTAATTTATTAAGTAAAGTACACTAATGGTCCCTGTGGTTTACCAAAAAAAATTATTTGGTCCCTAGCTTTCCAAAAATACACGAATGGTCCCTGTGGTTTGGAATTTGTAACGCATTTAGTCTCCAGCCAACAAATCTAAATGTTTCAGTGGGTCCAAGTTAGGGACTAAATGCGTTACGAAGTGCAAACTACAAGGACCATCCATGTACTTTTGGAAAAGGTTGGGGACTAAATGGGTTATAAAGTGCAAACCACATGAACCATTGTGTACTTTTGAAAAGCTAGGGACCAAAGTCAAAATTTTGGTAAACCACATGGACCGTCCGTGTACTTTACTCAGTTTAGGGGATGTTTGTAATTAACTAATTATAGTTAAACACAAACCACTATTTATAAAATGTTGGACAAAATATGATCCGACTTGGCCCGTTACACAACCCGTCTATTTTGCCACGTCTATTTAACAACCATACCAATTGATTCTTGATCGCATATAGGTCAAAGTTTTGAGGTCAATGAGAAAGTTAAGACTCGAAGATGTGGTCATCGGTCAATACAAAGGTCAAAGCAAAGGTGGAAAGACGTATTTAGGATACACAGAGGACCCCACCGTCCCGAACGATAGCCTGACTCCAACTTTTGCAGCAGCAGCTCTCTTTATCGATAATGCTCGGTGGGATGGTGTTCCATTTCTTATGAAAGCCGGGAAAGCCCTCCATACTAGACGGTATAATCTTCCTTTCTAAAAGTTACCCGTTTTGACCCAAACCTGTTTTGACCCAAACCCATTTTGACCCGACCCGCAGGGCAGAGATCAGAGTTCAATTCAGACATGTTCCGGGTAACCTGTACAAGAGAAACTTTGGGATGGATATGGATAAGGCTACAAACGAGCTCGTGCTTCGTGTACAGCCCGATGAAGCCATCTATCTCAAGATTAATAATAAGGTTCCTGGTCTTGGAATGAGGCTTGACCGAAGTGACCTGAATTTGCTCTATAAGACGAGGTAAAAGATCTGTTTTGATAATATTAATACTAGGATTTGTTATGGAGGTTCGACCCGAAACCGTTTTTGACCGAACCTAACCCACGAATTTCATGTTAGAAATTCACTCTAGGGGTGCTAAACGGGTCGAGTTCACACGGGTTCAACTTGACTCGAACCCGACCCGAACCCAAAATCGTGTCATACGTATGAACCCAAACACGACCCGAATATTCGCTGGTTGACCCGTTAAACCCGAATTTTTCAACTTTTTTCTGCAAATTAAAATACTAAAATTAAAATTTACTAAAAAATACAAATATATAATACATTTACATATAAGTTATAAATCTTATGTCAATTTCTCTTTTTAACTTATAGTTATGGCATAAAGTACACACCCGGTTTAATTTATGACAACATATTCTAAAAAATATAATATAAATGGGTTAAATGGGTCAACCCGCCAACCCCACTAATTTAGACCATGGGGTATGGTGGGGCGGGGGTTTGGGGCATGGGTTGACACGTGGAGTTCGAGCCCCCCCGCTGGTGAGTGACGTGTCCGTGGGGTATGGCGGGGCGTGGCTAGCCCTGCGTGGTTTGGCCAACGGTTATATTTTAAAATTTAAAATGGCCCGCTATGCCCTAGCCAACAAGCGAATAAGAGCCGGCCACATAGGATCGCTAGCATGCCCCACGCCCGGCCTTAAACTCCCGCCCAAGGGGCCACGCCCAAACCCAAGCCCACCCGGGGTGGTGACTTCGGCGTTTCTCTCCAACCCACGCCCCAACCCCCGCCCCATACCCCATAGTCTTAGCTAAACTGGTTCGCAAATTCAACCTGAAACTGACCCGGACCCGTTTAGACTAACCCGCGAATTTTGTGTTAGGGTCGTAAATTCACACCCCTAACTCAATCACATGCAATAAAGTGATAAACCCTTACAACTTAACATTTCATGATGTTAATTTGTATGTGTTTGAATAATGTAGGTACTCGAAGGAAATTTCGGACGCATATGAGAGGCTTTTATTGGATGCAATAGAAGGAGAAAGGAGATTGTTTATAAGAAGTGATGAGCTTGATGCTGCTTGGTCTATATTCACACCATTATTAAAAGAACTCGAAACAAAGAAAATTACACCAGAATTGTATCCGTACGGAAGCAGAGGACCGGTCGGGGCTCATTATCTGGCGGCTGAGTATAATGTCCGGTGGGGAGACCTCGCCGAAGATGAGTGATTCGATGTATATGCGCTTGTTTTTCTTTTGGTCATCTTACTTCTTGTGAGATTATGTTTCTCTTACTAAATGGTTTATGTTTAAAATTTTGAACTCTTTTGGGGTCAAATCACTTGCATTATTATAGACTAAGAATTTGTCAAGTTGGACAAATGGGATGGGTGCAGCTTGTTCAATAATATACATGTTCTCTATACCCTTTTTCCTTGCCTTTAATCACTGTGAAGCTTGTTCCCCCATCCGCGAAGATGCATGGGTGTTTACAAGCCGAGCCGTTCAACATCAGCTACTCGAAATTGAATCGCTAAAGGTTTGTATCAAGTTGAGCTTTACAAACAAGCTTTACTAGGCTTGCAAGCCAAAACGAGTTTATTGCAATTCAAAAAGGGGGTTGCGGCGCAGCTTGTTGCTCGTTTACCTGTTTGTAATTTGCTATTTTGGTATTTACAAAAAATACATAATGATATCATTATAAAGAGCATTACCGTAAAATAACTATATAGTAGATATTTTCTTATATAAAGTTATAGTTATAACTTATAAACAATTAAATATATTTATATACTATTAAAGAGAAATGTCGGTGGTGACATTTCTCTTTTAACCTCGACTTTTTGTCTTTTTTGACCTTTTCATTTGTTAGGGGCATGTCTATTCACACACCCATGTGGTCTATCCACACACCCCCCAGTGTCGAGCTGTGGTCAGAGCGCGGCGTTTTGGTCCGGTTAACCAGACAAAGATTGACGGGTGTTTAACGGGTCTGTTGACCTGACCAAAACGCCGAGCTTTGGCCGCGTTCTGGTCCTGTCAACCAGCCAAAAGACTGACCGGGTGTCAGGCTTTTATCTCGTTGACAGGACCAGAACGCGGCCAAAACTCGGCGTTTTGGTCCGGTCAACAGACCCGTCAGACACCCGTCAGTCTTTTGTCTGGTTGACCGGACCAAAACGCCGCGTTCTGGCCACAGGTCGACACTGGGGGGTGTGTAAATAGACAAAAAGGTAGGTGAGTGTGTGTGAATAGCAAGACCCTTTTGTTAGTTCTTTTGTCTAGGGCTGTAAACGAGTTGAGCCGAGCTATACCCAGCTCGAGCTCGGCTCGAACTCGATTCGAGCTGGCTCGAGCTCGAATTTCAAATCGAGCTGAGATTTGAGGCTCGAGCTCGACTCGATTAGAATTCGAGCTAGCTCGGCTCGAACTAATAAAAAACCGCACAATTTCCTACTTAAAAAGCCCTTAAAAATGAATTTCTTCATAGACTAAGGGCCATAATTGCCATTTAATTTAACCATATGGCTAAAAATGCAAGTATAAATAGTTAATTCACTTTGTACATTGTCTTTACCTTCCTTTATAGGGGAAATACCCCCTTAGTTTTTGTTTTCTAAGCGATGTGTGACAAAAAAAATGAAGGATGTAAACCTTATCAAGCCAGCTCACGAGCCGAGCCAGACCAAGCTCGAGCTCGGCTCGTTTACAAACCGAGCCGAGCCGAGCTGGCTCGTTAAAAACCGAGCCAATTTCGAGCCGAGCTTTCTTCGAGCTTTTTTCGAGCGAGTTTCGAGCGAGCTGCGAGCCACGAGTTTTTTGAACACCCCTACTTTTGTCAAACAGAGGCATGATGGAAGGAATAAGTTCACCTATCAAAAGTCAAAACCCTAATGTGTATCTAAATACATCTGAGCCCCTATTCAAATTATTTATGATATATACATTTTAAATTAATATATATTCTATCAATATAATCTCATTTGAATATCTAAACTTTTATTTAAATAGTCATCATCTATAAACATTACAGAATCATATTCATCTACGTTTTAATATTTACGATAGTAGATTATTTATTTACTTTATTAACTTACTAGGTTATATACCCGTGAGCTTCACGGGTTATGGGTTGTGTTAAAAAAATATACTTACAAAAGAAATTTTTTATATGATTTCTTATAAGTGGATAACCATTCATGTTTGGCAAACATTACCAACAACTCTCGTTTCATCTACCGAATTTCCCGTACCGAATCGTACGGTTCGGCATGGTACCGAACCGTACCGTGTATTTTCGGTACCGGTACCCATTTTTATGGATTTTGGAACCGGTATTTTCGTTAACGGTACCGGTTCGGTACTGTTTAGTACCCAGCTTATCCCTATGTTTAATAATAGCTTATTTTAGCAAGAAAATAAAAAGAAGTCAAACCGGATGAGACACAAGCATATATAATAAACTTATTTTATAAAAGTTTAATAGGTTTTATATATTTATAAATTTTGTATCTCATAAATATTATTAAACTATTTAAATGAAGTTTATTTTGTTATCAGGTTTCTAATGGAAGTCGATCAAGCTTTAGATATTTACACAAACATAATTTAAAAATCGTACCTTATCTTATCGAAACCAAAGGTTTTATCTGATTGCTTATTACCCATGTTTTGGGTATTAATTAGTTCTTGTTTATCCTTATTTCAAGTAACCACAAGAGCTGGCTTTACCCTCACATCATCATCACTAAGTGGCCTGAAAACCACACATTATTGAATATCGACAAACTTCACATTGTGAATGAGCTTTTTTTTATCTATAAACGCAACCTATTGCAGGAAAGCTCATCGACCAATCTTGCTCAAGAACTTCACAATCTTGCAGGAAAGCTCATCGACCAATCTTGCAGGAAAGCTCATCGACAAACTTCACATTGTTAATGAGCTTTTTTTGACTTGCCATCGCCATTTGTTGCTTCCATTTGCAACGTGTCTTCTAACCCTAAAATAAAGACAAAAAAACTCAATTTTCAGCCCTAAATGTGAAATACTTTAACATATAAATTAAGATATGAGCAAGCAGTCGTCTGTCTCTCTCTCTAAATTCCGCACTCAATTATTTCTTTTCTTTATAAATAACACAAATCAGCAGCTACATGCTACCCACATATGCCGTAAAACATGGCATTAAGTTAAAATATTATACCGTAAAAAACATGACAATAGTCAGAGACGGTTCAAGCTTTTTAAGGGCCTAAGGCGAACATAAAAACAGGGGCCCTTTTTGGATTATATCTTATAACAACCATAATAAGTATAAAATTGGCTAAACCATGTAATAGGTGGATAAAACATACCAAGAGCTGCTAGATTTCTTGGTACTTGTATTCAGTCATTCTGTGTGTAACCAAAACTGTTGGTGTTAGCTTTGGCCTTATTGGTTAAAGAGTTTTTTATCTGCAAAACGTTTGGAATCATAAGACATGTTAAAGATAAGGTTAATTTAAATCTGTAAAAAAAAACTTGAAATTAGAGAAACAAAGTGACGATAATGTAGGTTGCATTAGCGTTGCTTGATGTTGCAGTGCCGCAGTGCCTATTGACAGATTGTTGCATGGAACAATCACCTGCACATTACTCTACTCATTGTATTAAAAAAAGAGTTTATGTATCCTTACAAAGGCATAAAAATGTGTTTGTTAGCAAAGTTTTAGTGTCTAAAAAACCTATATGAGCACAAAGTTTTTGTCATAAAGGCACAATTGTTTCATATCTAATGGCTTCGTTTGGCAACTATTAGTTTATGTATGAAGCTCTCAGCAAGTAAAAAATGACTTTTAAGGACCTGCCAGAGGTGTTTGTTAGATTAGATAATCTCTATATTAGTCAACAAAAATTATGTTTTTATTCATAACTATTTTTAATGACCCCCCCCCCCATGTTGTTAGCACCATTACCTAAGAATTTTCACCCACACTAACAAACACCATTTCTTAGACACGGTTGTTTAAACAACCGCGTTACGAGTTCACGAGCACTCTTACCAAAGTTCTTCAGCCCCTGAAATATTCAAAATGGAAATAAGATGTAAATATTGATCATTGATAATGCATATATTGTTATAACTCATAGCATAAGGGGGAACATATTACATACCACACCCTGAACATCCAAACTGGTTGTGCTAGAGTCTATGTGCCTCTTTGCAGCAATCGAACACGCAGGAAACTTGAAAGCGAGCCTTTTTCTCAAACTCTCGAACATGATATTTTATGTACCGATCCATGGTTGTAATTTGCATGAGTTTATTAGGATCAACTTTTCCTAATCTTTCAATGCAAACAAGTCTACCTTCTTTATCCACTCCATGATTACCATGAGGATAATACTTCAATACTTCATTCAACTCAGGAAAATCAAAGTCCTGATTATATTAGATCCAGCAAAAGAAATATTAATTTTCATGCTGGATCACAAACACATTAGAAGTTTAGAAAACACATACAAAGTTGTATATAATTAAATCACCTCGATAATCATGTCAACGCCAAATTCCTTTCTCCATTGAATCATATCAGCCCACATTATCTTTGCCTTTTTGATGTCAAATTTTCGAGCTTTTAGAAACCTCAACATCACCTCGATAAATCTTCATCTTTTATATTTAACACTTTGTCTGCCCATATATGATGCTACAGATTCACAAAACTCTTAGTAATCTCTAACTTTTAAATGTGTGTTTCCTATTATGTAGAATCTCGGCTTCAGATCTGTCATTGACAATTTTAAAAGAAACCATAAATAAAAAAAATAAAAAAAATATACTAATGAATCAATATACTAAAAAATGTGGTTTTACAGTGATGCGGCAATAATATCACCCTGCCTCTCTAGCATGAGTTCTCTGCCAGTTTTAAATTTGCATATGAATATAATAAAAATGTCGATTTCCTTTCTTTTCCCTTATGACAAGCCATTGGAGTCGAAGCTTTTCACTATAACACTTTTTTGATGGTTGCCAAAACCAAAAATTTATAAATCACGGTTTAAAGCAGTCAATTAAAAACAATCGTTTTACCTTCTGTTAAATGTCGATAGAACTATTGAAGCCTTGATGATAAAACCCTAGCCGCCACCTCCCTTTCCCTCTTTTTAATAGATTTCAAAACACAAGTCGAAGGTGAAAATGAGACAATCTACGGAATCAAAAGGCTGAAAACACCATACAAAAGAAGAATCAAGAAGCAACCAACCATGGAGAATCAGATCTGGGTTTCAACACAGAATCGTAGACAATCGGATCTTGAAGGTGGAAAATTCATACTGCTTACAAAATTAGGGTTTATATGGATGTTAAAAAAATGAAGATGAGAAAGATCTTACCTTGAATTAAAGACTAAAGATGAGAAAGACTATACCTTGACATGAAGAAATTGGAGTTTGATTCGGAAAAGATTGTACATAAGCGCCGATTAGAAGGATAAAGAGTTGGATTTAAATGAAACGGTTAGGGTTTTTTGTGTGAATCGATTAGATAAGGGTTGTACCTTGAAGATAAAGATTAGTGATTTGAAGGAGATGAAGAATAAAGTATATTAATACCTGATTATAGTTCACCGAGAAAAATAGAAAAATGATGAAGTAGAACAACGAAGGGGAAAGAAGGTTTCAGGACACAAAGAGAAGCGACGGTTAAAGAGATGTAGACCCAGAAACCCTTTGAGAGGGAGAATGAAGAAAGAGAAAAATGAGTTTGAAATTTGAAATGAGACTATCCGCATCAGTGAAAGGCTATCCTTTCTACAAACAGCCTAATCAGCATGCCACATCAGCTTTTCACTTATTCTTCCCACAAATACTTTTTACCCACATAACATATATATCCTTCCCACAAACAACCTTATAAAAAAAAGGACCCACCATTAGGCCATTCTTCACCATTCTTCCCCAAGAATTGTGAAGAATGAACACCCTCCATGTCATCCTCTACAACACCCACTAATCCATCCCTCTCACAAATGCCCTCCACATAGGAATGAACACCCTCCATGTCACCTACAAACATCCTTGATGTGGATAGTCTGAGTTATAGAAGCTGGGTCCCCAAAATTCCGACTTTAGGTTTTATAAAAAAAAAAATCTAAAAAATGACACATAGGATAGAGACAAGGAAGGGGGCTTAGAATTGTGACACATGGCCTATCAATGTTTTGCTTTATTATATAGGAAGATAACTATTATTTAAAAATCAATCTATAATTCTAACTTTCAGTAATTGACAACTTTGACATTCTTAACCTTTTCTACTTAATAACTTGACACCTCATTTGGTTTAAATGACTTTTACGACTTTACACCGCAACGTGGACAAATTATTATACTTTTTTTTATCTATGTTCTACTTATTTTGTGTACGTTCGTAAATTGTATTTGAAAGCAAGTCGGGTCAAATATACTACGTTTTCATTCGATAGCGATGTAATTTTTTTAAGTAAAGAGTCGGGTCAAATATACAATATAAATACGAGTTACTTTAACTTTCGACGCCGCCGCAACGCGCGGCGGGTCAAAATCCTAGTAATAAATTATAAATAAGCAGAGCTTGAGTTTAAGATATCGTTAACGTGCCAAACTCAAGCTTAAGATATTCTTAACAAGCCAAGATCGAACTAAACAAAGAGCTCGAAACAAGCCGAGCTTGAGGTTGGCTCAACTTGATCTGTATAAATAAAATTATTAATACCCATAAGTTTTATAAAAGATATGTTATGATGGGTTATTTGGCTATATGTAAATACTAAAGTAGGTGGCTTATATGCTAGTGATACTTGAGAGAACATAGGTGACAACTTGCTAGACTTGAAATAACATGGTTATTATATAAGATAACCACGAGTATAGAAACTAATGTGGTTAAAACTTAAAAGCTTTATAGCTAAGAATGTAACCTTGGCTGACATATATTTTGTCGAACATGACAATAACCTTCTCGAAATCGTCGAAAACGGCTAAGTAAAAGTTTGAATCAAGTCGAGTTTTATATACTTGATGCGTGCGAAGTGTTATATATATTAGGTGTATCTTTTAAGCCCTTTTTAACACTTATTTTAGCCAAGTTTTAAATTTATAAAACACGATATTTCACTAACACTAAACACACATATGGGCAAGTGCACCCATCGTTGAGCGTAGTATAGTGTTGGTAAGATACCGAGGTCGTCCAAAGACACAAGAGCTTTTAGTACCGGTTTATCCTCAACGTCTAATCAAAAATAAAAGTTTTAGAAAAATGTTTTGAACTAAGAAAAATAAAACTAACTAAAATGCTGAAAAATAAAAATAAAAGAAAAACAGATAGACAAGATGAATCACTTGGTTCCGACTCGTATCTAGTATAACCTTTGATTATTTCCGCACTTTTGCACATAATTAAGCGATTATCTTAGTTATTGTAGTAGGCCCCTCTTTTGAAGGTGACGTTACCCTCACCCCAGTAGTTTGAGTCAGCAAGGATACAATCCTAAAAGGGTGGATTATTGGAAGATAATGAATTAAGTTATTAATGCAGTATTGTGGTAGGCCCCGCTTTTGGCGGTGACGTTACCCTCGGCTAAGTAGTCTGAGTCAGCAGGGATACAGTCCTAAGTAGCCGGGTTATAGTATTAATAGTAGTTAACTTATGAGGGGGTCAAAGAGTTTGGACCCCCGCCATTCAATACCGTGAAGTATTGAAGGAGGTCCTACTAAATTTGACTCAGGTCAATTCAGGACCTCTAAACGCTGAACAATGGCAAGACCTTTACCAAACCGTTCCCTTAACCCCCGACCAGGTAGCCAACATACCTCCATATAGACCGTGGAGATATGAATGGTGAAAATCCTTTATTTTATATAGACAGTAAAATAATGCCAAGACACCACGGACAAACGATAAGGAAAGAGCACCTTCAACATAAGTAACTAGTTATTAAAGTCATTAATACAAAACCAAATAAAAAGTGCAAAAGATTAGAAATAAAAAGTATTATACTAGACACTTTGTCTTCACCAAGTGATGTAAGAGACTTAGGCAAACATGGCCTTGATTGTCAAGAACTCTTACGATCAATCTTGGATCCCGAGACGACTCACACACTCTATGATAGACAATGGATGATGGTGTTGTGATGGTGGTGGGTGGTGGATGAAGTGTGAGAGAGGTGGTGTGCCAAGGGATGGTTTGAGCTTGAGCCAAGCACTCCTATTTATAGCCTGTATAGAAGCCTGGACACGGCCCCGTGTCCGCTGGACACGGCCCCGTGTCCACCCTTTTCTCTTTCTTCATTAATACAGTTTGTCTTTATTAGCTCCACACGCCCCCGTGTCCGCTAGGCACGCCCCCGTGTCCGTCTGACACTCTCTCTCTTCATTAATTGTAATTCACAATTACAATTAATGCGCCTGCTGTACTTTCGCCACGCCCCCGTGTTCACTGGACACGGCCCCGTGGTGGGCAATAGAAGCTTCTACAGGTTTGTCTTTAGTGCCAGGGCTGTCCATCCTGAGCACTGCCCCGTGCTGAGCTGGGCACGCCCCGTGTCGGGCTGGGCACGCCCCGTGCTCAGCTGGGCACAGCCCCATGCTCAGCTTTCTTCTTGTTTTTGCTTTGGGAGATGCTGTTGAGGGGGGTCGGGCATGCCACGTTTGTTCCTTTTCTTGTATTTATGCTAGATTTAGCTGCCTTTTTGCTTCTTTTGTTAATTTGAGCTCATTTAATCCTGAAAATACAAAAGGAAGACAAAATCACACTTTTTCCAACATTAGTACTAAAAAAGGGTTAGTTTTATGCCACAATTGATGTAATTTATATGTTGCATTTTGCACACATCAAATACCCCCACACTTGAATCTTTGCTTGTCCTCAAGCAAAACTCTTTATAATGTGGCTTTACACTCCCAAATGGAATGGGTAGAAAAGAAGGTTTTTGGGCTTGTCATAGAGTGTCAGGATTTCCAAGATTCTTTATTAAGTTTTATTTTTATTTATTTACAATCCTATTCCTCATGATTTATTTAAAACTTTTCATAAGATAAATTACTTATTAGGGCATAACATGCCTCTTTAAAATTCTATTTATATACGAGTTCACATACCTCACGGGGATCACTCAACACTCGGCCGAAGATGTATTTTAGTGAATCACTCGAGAGCGGCATGGAACTTACTCCTACCATAGGCTTGCCAAGCAATCAATCATCCTCCTTTTTAACTATATACCTTTGTAAACATCAAGAGGACTTTTTGGGTGAAGGGTTAGGCTTGGATTAAAGGTAAGTGGTTGGGTTAGTGGTTAGTAGAAAGGGCGAAAAAACGTAACAAGCGTCGGTTTTCGAAAGACTTTTTATTTTTGCAATTTTTTTTTTATCTTGATGAAGCCAGTATTCAAACAAAGTTATTTTTGATGAACTTCCTTGTTTATTTATTTTGCTTCATCATCAACACATTTTTTTTTTTTGAAAAGTCATACGAAAAACCGAGCTTGTTACTAAAACAAAAGGTGAAAAAAAAATAAAAAGGGTTTAGGTGGGTGAAAAGGTGTTTGGTTTGGGTTAAGAAATGAAAAGGTTTAGGCTCAAAGGGGCTAACTAGGGGGATTTTGGGTAGGTGGTAAAAAAGAAAAAGAAAATAATGGTGTAGAAATAAAAAGGAATGCCTCCATCATTTACTTACTCGCGTTTAAGTTGGTAAGGACCGGGAATGTATCGTCATGGCAAGTTCTAGAGTCGTAAGAACCAAGCGGCTATTCACACAAGAAACGAAAAATGAGCATTTAATTTAAAGGTATATATTTGTATGCTCAATAAAGGCTCAAAACTCACTTTTGTGGGAATGGGTTTTTATGTATTCAAGTATATATAATTAAATTTTAACTAAGCTTGTCATGCCTTTTCATAATTTTCTTATGTTGGTTCTTTTTATCACGACGCTATCGGTTGTAAAATTTTAAAAATATAACCTTTTTAGAATTTTGAAATTCCCAAATTAAACCTAGACAAGTAAAAAAAAAATTGAAAATTTTTGAAAAAATTTGGGGTGATAAGCGGTTACAATAGAGTTTTGTGTAAGGCTTGTTATTAGGACTTGCAAGATTCAAGGTTTTAGCATCCCCCCACACTTAAATTACACATTGTTCTCAATGTGTCCCAAAAATAAGTTTTTAGGCTGATTAAATGTGTAAAAATGGGTTAAAAACAAGATTTTATGGTACTGGGTAGCTGAACACGGGGTGGTGTTGGCTGAGCACGGCCTAGTGTCCAGACTGCCAGTACCAAAAGTAAACAGAAGGCTGGGCACGGGGGCGTGTCCAGTGAGCACGGCCCCGTGTCCAGGTACCTGAACTGGGCATTTTCTACAGAACCTTGGGCACGGGGCGTGTTGGGGTGAGCACGCCCCCGTGCTGAACTTGCTGTAATGAAGAAAAATCGTAGGGAGGCCCTGTTTTTGTGTATGGGGTGTTGGTTCAAGCTTCCCTTATCATCCTTCACCATCTCGAGTGTGTTTTATTCCTGAAAAATAAAAGCTAAACTAGAAAACATAAAGGTTAATCTAAACTAAACTACGGATAGTTCCGCGGAATGCCTCCGTGGAGCGCCACGTTTATAAAGGTCCTTGGCTAGACCCACCTTATCGGGTGGTTCTGGCTCATCTTCAATTAGGGGGTCGTTATTGCCGAATGGATATTTCATTGACCGCTCAAGATCGACACTTCTTTTAAATGCCCCTAATTGAAGAGGTAGATTGTTGAACTTCCGGTTTTTCAAAGCTTCGTGAGTTTTTACAAATGGTCGTCCCAACACTAGAGGAGCGTCATCGAGGATGACAAAGTCGGTCGGGATTACCATTTGATTTGTTTGAACCAATACATCCTCAACTACACCTATTGATTTTATTACTTTCCGATTGGATAGAAAAATGGGTATTTGAAGTGGAGAAAAATCACTAATACTTAATTTTTCGAAAATGTAGTTAGGCATTATGTTAACACAAAGATCTTTATCGATTGTGATATTACTAATAAACGAATTTTGAAAGAAACATGGAACCGGTGTAATGTTAATTTCAAATGGGTCTTCTTTTATTAGCGAGGTTTGATCATTAGTTAACTTAACACTTACCGTTTCGTCAATTTTAGTGTTAGTGCTTAATTCTTTTAAAAACTTAGCATGAGTGGGTACTAAACAATGATTTTCAAAAGAAGGTGACAAGAGATTAATTTCTTCAAAATTAGACTCTTCTTGTATTTTAACGTTGTCGGACTCACCTTTTTCGTTGTTTAACTCATGTGTCGGTTTTTCACTTATTTGTTCTTCCATTTTAACACTTTCAGTTATCTCTTCCCTTTTTAATTCTTCTCTTGCGCGGGACTCCTCTTCCCTTGCGCGAGCTTCTTTTATACATCGATCGATAACTCTAATGTGTTCTAATATCCTATCGGTCACTTCGGTTATAGAAAAAGAATCGGTATTTTCTAAGCTTGAATCCGGTTGTTCGATCCTTTGTTCCTCATAATACTCATATGAAGTAGATGGTTCACACCATTGTTCTTCATTGTAAGCATATGATGGATAAGGGTCGTAATTTTGTTCTTCATAATACTCATATGAGGTGGGTTGTTCACGCCATGGTTCCTCATAATAAGCATACGAAGGTGGTGGCTCATATCTTGGTTCCTCAAAGTATGAGTATGAAGGCTCATACCTTGGTTCATCAAAATATGAGTATGAGGGAGGAGGTTCATACCTTTGGTCTTCATAGGATGTGTATGAAGTTGATGGCTCGTACCTGGGCTCCTCATAGTAGGTGTATGAATTGGATGGTTGATATGAGCGATTATTTTGAACCGATCGTGCGTTACGACAATTAGTGCAATAATTACCCCTATAATCATCCTCCTCCTCATAGGTGTAGTTGTAACCTCCTGAGTATTGATCCATAAGAATCACTCAGCAGACCACAACTAAGTCTCGAGATCAGAAAACAAAAATAAAAGCGGAAACAGAGGCTGGACACGGCCCCGTGTTTAGTGGACACGGCCCCGTGTTCAGGATCTGTATCTGGGCGTTTTAATTAAATTTACTGATCTAGTTGAGCACGGGGCGTGTTCAGTGAGCACGGCCCGTGTTCAACCTACTGTAAATGCAAAACTAAACTAAAATGCAGAAAAATGTGGGCCCGTTTTGAAAAGGTTTTGAAAAACTGATTAGGCCGTCGATTTTAAGCTTTCCTAAAATCCTTGCGTCCCCGGCAACGGCGCCAAAAACTTGATGCGTGCGAAGTGTTATATATATTAGGTGTATATTTTAAGCCCTTTTTAACACTTATTTTAGCCAAGTTTTAAATTTATAAAACACGATATTTCACTAACACTAAACACACATATGGGCAAGTGCACCCATCGTTGAGCGTAGTATAGTGTTGGTAAGATACCGAGGTCGTCCAAGGACACAAGAGCTTTTAGTACCGGTTTATCCTCAACGTCTAATCAAAAATAAAAGTTTTAGAAAAATGTTTTAAACTAAGAAAAATAAAACTAACTAAAATGCTGAAAAATAAAAATAAAAGAAAAACAGATAGACAAGATGAATCACTTGGTTCCGACTCGTATCTAGTATAACCTTTGATTATTTCCGCACTTTTGCACATAATTAAGCGATTATCTTAGTTATTGTAGTAGGCCCCTCTTTTGAAGGTGACGTTACCCTCACCCCAGTAGTTTGAGTCAGCAAGGATACCATCCTAAAAGGGTGGATTATTGGAAGATAATGAATTAAGTTATTAATGCAGTATTGTGGTAGGCCCCGCTTTTGGCGGTGACGTTACCCTCGGCTAAGTAGTCTGAGTCAGCAGGGATACAGTCCTAAGTAGCCGGGTTATAGTATTAATAGTAGTTAACTTATGAGGGGGTCAAAGAGTTTGGACCCCCGCCATCCAATACCGTGAAGTATTGAAGGAGGTCCTACTAAATTTGACTCAGGTCCATTGCAGGACCTCTAAACGCTGAACAATGGCAAGACCTTTACCAAACCGTTCCCTTAACCCCCGACCAAGTAGCCAACATACCTCCATAGAGACCGTGGAGATATGAATGGTGAAAATCCTTTATTTTATATAGACAGTAAAATAATGCCAAGACACCACGGACAAACAATAAGGAAAGAGCACCTTCAACATAAGTAACTAGTTATTAAAGTCATTAATACTAAACCAAATAAAAAGTGCAAAAGATTAGAAATAAAAAGTATTATACTAGACATTTTGTCTTCACCAAGTGATGTAAGAGACTTAGGCAAACATGGCCTTGATTGTCAAGAACTCTTACGATCAATCTTGGATCCCGAGACGACTCACACACTCTATGATGGACAATGGATGATGGTGGTGGATGATGGTGTTGTGATGGTGGTGGATGAAGTGTGAGAGAGGTGGTGTGACAAGGGATGGTTTGAGCTTGAGCCAAGCACTCCTATTTATAGCTTGTACAGAAGCCTGTACACGGCCCCGTGTCCGCTGGACACGGCCCCGTGTCCACCCTTTTCTCTTTCTTCATTAATACAGTTTGTCTTTATTAGCTCCACACGCCCCCGTGTCCGCTGGGCACGCCCCCGTGTCCGTCTGACACTCTCTCTCTTCATTAATTGTAATTCGCAATTACAATTAATGCGCCTGCTGTACTTTCGCCACGCCCCCGTGTTCACTGGACACGGCCCCGTGGTGGGCAATAGAAGCTTCTACAGGTTTGTCTTTAGTGCCAGGGCTGTCCATCCTGAGCACTGCCCCGTGCTGAGCTGGGCACGCCCCGTGTCGGGCTGGGCACGCCCCGTGCTCAGCTGGGCACAGCCCCATGCTCAGCTTTCTTCTTGTTTTTGCTTTGGGAGATGCTGTTGAGGGGGGTCGGGCATGCCACGTTTGTTCCTTTTCTTGTATTTATGCTAGATTTAGCTGCCTTTTTGCTTCTTTTGTTAATTTGAGCTCATTTAATCCTGAAAATACAAAAGGAAGACAAAAGCACAGTTTTTCCAACATTAGTACTAAAAAGGGTTAGTTTTATGCCACAATTGATGTAATTTATATGTTGCATTTTGCACACATCAAATACCCCCACACTTGAATCTTTGTTTGTCCTCAAGCAAAACTCTTTATAATGTGGCTTTACACTCCCAAATGGAATGGGTAGAAAAGAAGGTTTTTGGGCTTGTCATAGAGTGTCGGGATTTCCAAGATTCTTTATTAAGTTTTATTTTTATTTATTTACAATCTTATTCCTCATGATTTATTTAAAACTTTTCATAAGATAAATTACTTATTAGGGCATAACATGCCTCTTTAAAATTCTATTTATATACGAGTTCACATACCTCACGGGGATCACTCAACACTCGGCCGAAGATGTATTTTAGTGAATCACTCGAGAGCGGCATGGAACTTACTCCTACCATAGGCTTGCCAAGCAATCAATCCTCCTCTTTTTTAACTATATACCTTTGTAAACATCAAGAGGACTTTTTGGGTGAAGGGTTAGGCTTGGATTAAAGGTAGGTGGTTGGGTTAGTGGTTAGTAGAAAGGGCGAAAAAACGTAACAAGCGTCGGTTTTCGAAAGACTTTTTATTTTTGCAATTTTTTTTTAATCTTGATGAAGCCAGTATTCAAACAAAGTTATTTTTGATGAACTTGCTTGTTTATTTATTTTGCTTCATCATCAACACAATTTTTTTTTTTGAAAAGTCATACGAAAAACCGAGCTTGTTACTAAAACAAAAGGTGAAAAAAAAATAAAAAGGGTTTAGGTGGGTGAAAAGGTGTTTGGTTTGGGTTAAGAAATGAAAAGGTTTAGGCTCAAAGGGGCTAACTAGGGGGATTTTGGGTAGGTGGTAAAAAAGAAAAAGAAAATAATGGTGTAGAAATAAAAAGGAATGCCTCCATCATTTACTTACTCGGGTTTAAGTTGGTAAGGACCGGGAATGTATCGTCATGGCAAGTTCTAGAGTCGTAAGAACCAAGCGGCTATTCACACAAGAAACGAAAAATGAGCATTTAATTTAAAGGTATATATTTGTATGCTCAATAAAGGCTCAAAACTCACTTTTGTGGGAATGGGTTTTTATGTATTCAAGTATATATAATTAAATTTTAACTAAGCTTGTCATGCATTTTCATAATTTTCTTATGTTGGTTCTTTTTATCACGACGCTATCGGTTGTAAATTTGTAAAAATATAACCTTTTTAAAATTTTGAAATTCCCAAATTAAACCTAGACAAGTAAAAATGCCTTTTCTTGTAAAAATGTCTTTTCTTGTATTTATGCTAGATTTAGCTGCCTTTTTGCTTCTTTTGTTAATTTGAGCTCATTTAATCCTGAAAATACAAAAGGAAGACAAAAGCACATTTTTTCCAACATTAGTACTAAAAAGGGTTAGTTTTATGCCACAATTAATGTAATTTATATGTTGCATTTTGCACACATCAATACTCAGTTTGACTAGGCTTGTAAGCCTAAACGAAATTATTACTTACATGAAAATATTATTATATACAATTATAGATAACGAGCAAAGCTAAAATTTAAAAGTCGTTTTAGTCTGCCTCACCCATAAATTTAAACGAGTTTTTTTTTATATTAAATATTTGAAACGACAAATTATTCAGAGCCACATGAAAGAAAGTAGATAAAGGAATATGTATATAATATAACATAGGCAAGTAACATAAATTTTCTAATGATACGCGAGTATAAAAGTAAACTAGACTTTTATTCATGCATAGTAAAAAAAAACTTTGTTGTGTGAGTTAACATAGACACGCGAACAAGTACTCACGTATCACGTGGTATATATAACTTTGAGTAAACTTCCGTTTTGCTCCCTGTGGTTTGGTCAGTTTAACGGTTTTGCCCCAAACCTTTCAAAATAGCCATTTTGCTCCCTGATCTATGACGTCATTCTCCAGTTTGCTCCTCAGCTCTAACTCAGTTAAATTATCTGTTATCTAAAAGGGTATTTTGGTAACTTCAAGTATAAAAGTAGGGGTATTTTAGTAAAACTACAAATAAAAGATTATATTATATATAATATATAACATCATCATCATCTTCATCATCAAAACTCCTGATCTCTTGTTTCTCTTTACCCTCTCTCTTATCTCTCTCTACACTCTCTCATCCTTCCATCTCTAACCACCACCGCCACCATCACCACCACCTTCGGCCTTCAACCTACCCACCAATAAAACAAATATACACTATCTTCTTTCTCTGATATGCTCCGTAAATCAGTCTCACCATCAACCTACCCACCAATAACCACTAACCACCACCTGCTGACACCACCCACAACCACCATCACCTGCCGACCACCATCACAACCGTCTAACAGAGATATATCAATCGATTCAATATTCTGTCATAAAAAAAACCCTTGCCTTTAAATTTACAGATCTAACAGAGATATATCAATCGATTCAATATTCTGTCATCAAAAAAGCAAACCAAAAACACACATACTTCAAATCTAAACAAAATTCACAAAAAAAAAATCAGATAATCCAACAAATTAAGCTCGTAATCACCAGATCTAGAACCGATTTCAGAAAATAAAAACTCTATGCATCTCTCATACAACAGACATACAGATCCAAACTTTTTACCACTGCCACCACCATCACCATTATCATCGACCGCCACCTCCTCCCTCCGTCACCACTTCCACCACCATCACCATTATCATCGACCGCCACCTCCTCCTCCCTCAGTCACCACCACCATCAACCTTCACTTCCAACACCCCCCACACAACCCCCATCGTCATCATCAACGTGGTTCGTGTGGAAACCCTAGCCGCCGCCCCTTACCCCTTTTCACCAACACTACTTCGATCTGTTCTGTAATCATCAATTCCAGTGGTGGTGTCTCATGGCGGCGGCGGTGGTGGACATTACAGAAGTTAGAGAGAGAGGGAGACACGATATGTGAACGTATCGCTTGATATGTGCGACCTGTTGACTGATTCGTTGATTGATTTGGAGCCTGAGTTTGGTCGAAATTGTTCCTTTTGAAACCCTAGCATAAGAATTGGGTGGAATTGGTTTGGGGGAATGGGTTAGGGGGTGTGGAGCGGTGGTTGGTGAGTGGTGGTGGCGGTGCCGGAGGTGGATGGTGGTGGTGCGGTGACGGTGGTGTGAGGGTGTGGTGCGGTGACGGCGGTGTGAGGGTTTTGGCAGATTAGAAGATTCAAACCTGTGTTTGAGAGAGATGAAATGAAATATTTGAATGATTTTCTGGTTTATATAAATATATACATATAAATTAATAAATAATTAATTATAGGAAAAGACTAAAATGCCCCTCAGGTGTTTTGCACGTGACATAAGTTAACAGCACAAATGGATGAGGTTAAGGGGCGGGGAGCAAACTGGAGAATGACGTCATAGATCAGGGAGCAAAATGGCTATTTTGAAAGGTTTGGGGCAAAACCGTTAAACTGACCAAACCACAGGGAGCAAAACGGAAGTTTACTCTATAACTTTTTTGGACAAGGTTATAGAGTTATAATGCATTAAAATTATTATAGTTTCATAATTTTCTCTACTAATAAATTCAGGTTGTACCGAATGTAACATCCCTCCTATTGTTTAGACTGGATGTACCCCTTCCTCTTGAATCAATTATATCATTTCTTTGTTTTTACTCATAGAGGATACATTCAATATATAGAGGGTACGTTTAGCCTCACCCATATGTCATATTACAGATATACAAATGAGGTTGTATGAGTGTGCATTTCGCACTTCATGGTACGTATTGTATGCAACCACAAATACATATGTCGACTAGCTACTTCATTGTTGGTGAATAGTGGTGGGCCTGGATTGGTATTCATAAATGGTAAGATTAAGAAGATTTCGGTTGGGTCATTGAAGAATTTGGCCTACTAAGTTATTCTTTTTGTTGCGAATCATTTCCCATTTCCACTAACATGTTATTCCTTTGACTAATAAAATCGAATTGAATTTTAATTAGTTACAACTCATAGTTCATTTCGACAACTGTAACATTTCGATTTTTCATGAGATTAAAACATATTTTGAACGCAAATATTTAATCTCTGAAATGAGTTTATATCAAGGTTGGAGAACTCGCTAGTCGCTAGTCGGCCGGTGAGGTGGCGACTAGCGACTAATCGGGATTACTCAGGATTACTCGGGATTAATCGGATCGGAAATTTATATGTAAATTTCATTATTTTTATAAATATGTATATATATACTCACACATCCATATCAATACATGGTTTAAAAAAACGGCCGAGGCGTACGTACTGAGGCGCGCCTCAGTTCGGAATGGAAGGAAAACGCATATGAGGCGGCGCCTCAGGTTCAGATATTAAACGGACGCCTCAGTTGAGTGAGGCGGGAAAAAACGGCCGAGGCGGTACGAATATGGCGAGGCGTACGTTTTTTATTGGCGGCCTCGTCTGGGCTTTAAAATAAAAAAAATAAAGGTTAAATGCAAAAACTGGCCCACGCGTGCCTGGGGTTTTCGGAGCTGCATTCGTGTCCGCAGGACGTGCGGGCATGCACGAGTTCAATTAAATTTCAATTCAGAAGGTAGGGCTTGTGGTAAAACATGTCATAAAGCTACAATGGAGTAGTAAAGACTTTACCTTATAAACAACCACTCACTTTGTCCCCACACCGATGTGGGACAAAGTATTTACCACCTTTTGAGACTTTCATTCACACACCCAACATATAAGCCTTTGCTACTAACTTTTAGTTTTTGTTAAAGGAATCCTGTTAATAATATTGCTGCTGTTAATTATATTGCTGCTGTTAATAATCGTTTTATTATCTCTGTTAATATTGCTGCTGTTAATTTACTTGCTGTTAGTGTACGCTCAAAGGAATCCTGTTAATAATATTGCTGATTTGAATCTTCTTTTATGTTTTTAACTGCTAATTTGATGAGAAAAGTCATTTTTTGATGTTAAGTATTTATTATTTTATGATATATATAATTTTAATATTTATTTATTAATACCGCCTGAGCCTTACGCCTCGTTCCGCCTCAATACTTACGCCTCGTGAGGCGAAGGGAAAACGCCTCGATACTCGTTTCCGTTTTTTTAAACCTTGTATCAATATAATACTTAAAAAAGTAAAAGTAGTTCAAAATACAAACTAAACTTACATATAAGTTAACATAACAAGTCTTAGTACTTGAAATTCAAACATTAACAAATAGCTCAAATGTAATCATCATCCCCGTAGTGTTCAATGATTTTGACACCATCCGACTCGTATTCAGTCTCCTCGTCTACTTCATCCTCTTTCTCCGACTCAAATTCTTCGTCATATTAGGGTAAGGGATAAGGAAAATGGGCTAAAGTTATAATCTTGGGCCTGTTTTGTAAGGATTTCAAATGGGCAGACTAGGGCGACTTGGGCCGACTAGGGCGGCTTGGACCGGCTTTGACCGACTAACGATTTTTTGACTGATTAGTGAAAAATTACTCAGTAGGAGGCCGACTAGCGACTAGTCGGGGATTAATCGCCGAGTAATCGCGATTTTTGCAACACTGGTTTATATTAGTGAGATAGTAATTTGTAATATCCGGATTTTAGTAAGGAATGAAATATGTTTTAAATAAAATATACACTCCTTAAAATGGATTTTAAAGGTTGGTGAAATAATATTTTATAAAAATACAATAATATGGTTTAATATAAGGGGAGATAATTTCCATGGGTGTAGGCTTGCAAAACGAACCGAACGTTCATGAACTGTTCATGAACTTGTTCGGCGGAAAGTTCGTTTATTTAATAAACGAACGAACACGAACCAAAAATTTATTCGTTTAATTAAATGAACGAACATGAACACACTTTGTGTTCGTTCATTTATGTTCGTGAACGTTCGTTCATTTATGTTCATGAACGTTCGTTTAAATTTTAGTAAATACATAAATAGTTAGATTTATATAAATATTAGGTTTTCTAACTACTTATATTAATATGACTAATTAGTATATTTATGAACTCTAATTTAGATGTGTTTTCGGACGAATTTTAATATATTAGACTTGTTTGTTTAATCATATTAATTTATGTTTATTTATGTTTATTCAAATATGTTTAGTTTTTTTTTATGTTCGTTTGTGTTCGTTAATGTTTGTAAACTGATCGTTTAGGCTTTAAACGAACGAACATGAACGAACACGAACATGCCTGATTTCTTAATGAACGAACACGGACAAAAAAATGTGTTCGGTTATATGTTCGTGTTCGGTTAAAGTTAAATAAACAAACACGAACATGCATATGTTCGTGTTCGTTCGGTTCATCTACAAGCCTACATGGGTGAGAGGTCAATAAAAAATTGCATCTATTATTTATAAGATGTATAACTTTGAGTACTAAACTTGGTAAAACTAATTAATAAGATAAAAGGTAACAATTTACAAATTAGAAGGAAATAAAATAAAAAGAGGGAGAAGAGGTTGAGACCAGGAGGTCGTACCTCCTGGTTTGTCGCATGAAGGGGAAAACCCCAATATGGGGTTAATTTCACAAATTGAAGAAGATTTAACGAGATTAAAGCATGTTATTATCATTCTTTCTTGATTTCTATGGCCAGTCGTAACTAATTCTCCATGTCTTAATGGTAAGAACTCATAGGTTAGGGTTCTTGTGGTTCAGTAAAACAACAATTCATGGCTTTGATATTGCATGTAATGGTTTAAATACTAAGTTTGGTAAATTAGTAAGGTAGAATGAAAAACATGTGTATTTGTTGATAGAGATGAGCGTGGTACCAGTACCGAATATCGTTAAAATTGGGTACCGGTATAAAAAATGTTCGGTATGGTACCAATATTTGAAGGTAAAAAACGGTATTTTACCGGTACCAAAAATGCCAAAAAGTGGGTACCGAAAAAAATTCGGTACCGGTACCCAGTACTAAACACTCATTCCTATTTGCTGACCATAAATTTGAACAAAACTTGTGAATCTAAAAACAATGGTGATTTTATTTAAAAACATGCAAAATTGTACTATTCGGGGATTATAAAGTAAGAATACATCTTTGATGATGAATTAAGGGTATGAGAATTCATATAAGTGTAAAAATGGTGAAATATAGCTTATGCCCACAAGGTATTTGATTAAAGGGTCAAGATATACTAGGAAGTTTATTTGGGTAGGAATGCTAGGAAGTAATCTTGACCATTTATTAAATAATCAATGACTAAGATTAAATGGGTGAAATTGAAAAAAAAAAGACGTGTGAGTTAGTTTGAGGGTATTCTAGTCCATCCAAGTCAATAGTTTCTCTCTCCTCCAATTCTCCACCGTTTTTAAAACGTTAATAACTTTTTCATACGACAATATTTTTTTATAAAAATTGCACCATAAAAACGAGCGTTTTTTTATCTTTAAAACGAGCACACTATTGTTATACTTTTGATTTTTTTTTTCAAAAACTCATGCGTAAAATGCAATGGATAGAACAACACAAGATAACTCAGGTTCTAAAACGCAATCGGGTTTCATATAGTCGTGTTTATGTTTTAACATGGCCATAACTCTATTCTAACATGATCATGTTTATGTTTTAGCATGATCATGTTCTTTGCACTCAAATTCTAAAAACGTACACTCTATGTCTAAACGCAATGAGTTTTACATGGTGATGTTTCTTTTTTAACATAGTCATGCCTTTGTTTTAACATGGTCATGTTTCTATTTTAACATGGCCATGCCTTTGTTTTAACATGGTCATGCCTCTATTCCAACATCCAGGTTAAAACGCAATGGGTATAAAACGTAATGGGTTTCACATGGCGATGTTTCTCTTTTAACATGTCCATGCTTTTGTTTTAACAGGGCCATGTTTCTGTTTTAACATGACCATACCTTTGTTTTAACATGGTCATGCCTCTGTTCCAACACCCAAGTTATAAATCGTAATGGGTTTCACATGGTGATGTTTCTTTTTTAACATGGCCATGTATTTGTTTTAACATGGTCATGTTTCTATTTTAACATGGCCATGCCTTTGTTTTAACATGGTCTCTGTTCTTCCATCCAGGTTCTAAAATGCAATGGGTTTTAACATAATCATGTTCTTTGATGTTCTTTTACACCCCAGCAGGGGCGGACCCAAGCCCAGCCTAAGGTGGGCGGGCGTACCCCCGGGGAAAAAAAATTAGTGCTAAGTTTCGTCGAAAATCCCGTCCGCACCCCTTGGAATTTTTCGTCCGCACCCCTTAGGTAAAAAGTGTTATCAATTTATATTTTTATTTTTTTTAGTAAACTCTTATTTTTAAGGAAAAATTACACTTTTCGTCCTTTATGTTTGTAGGTAGTTGCAATGGATGACCTTTAACTTTAATAATTACAGTTACAGTCCTTTATTTGGAAAACTCATTACAACCTACGTCCTTTGACTCTAACCTGGTTAAATATTTTCAGTTAAATAAGTCATGTGTCTTACACATGAGGGTAGATTAGTAATTTACTAATATATTTAAATTAAACAAATAAACAAGAACACAATATATAAACCTAATCGTATCTATCTCTCTCCAACCAAGTAACCAACAAACCAACCCCCACCCTTACCATCACCGTGAGAGCCGCCACCACCACCATTTCTGGCAAGGTCCGGCAAAAAACCACAGCAACTGGAGCAAAGAAAAGCCCTAACAGCCACCAAACCTCCGGATCTATCACCTCACGTTGGATCCCCAAATTTTAGAGTTTGAAGGAGAGGTTCTTCGCGAGGTTGGGGTGGGGTGTGATTATTTTTGTGGGTTGGTGGTGGTGTTGGTGGCGTGGGTTAGTGCCGGTAGGTGGTGGTTGCAGGTGGGTTTTCGGAGATGTGGTGATGGGTGGTGGTCTTTGGGAGGAAGTGAGATGGGTGGTGAGGCGTCTAAGTGGTGGCCGAAATGGTGGTGGCTGGAGTGGTGGCAAGATGGTGGCTGGGGGTGGTGGTCAGATGGTGGCTAGAGTGGATCTTCAGGTTACAAGGTTAAGAGAGAAAAAGAGAGTTGACTTGATAGATCTGCAACCCTCTGATG